>VDFB02322083.1:9487805-9840096 GCA_007258455.2 Sequoia sempervirens
GGAGCTAAAAATGATCAAGGGGTCTGGACTAATGAAAAAATCTCTCAAAATACTTCATGATGCTACTGGAATCACCAAAATCCGATGAATGGTTGCAAAGTCACGAGCCTTTGAGTCTAGATTAAGGTTTTGTCTTCAGTTTGCTGTAGAATTTTCTTTGAGAAAAAAATCATAGAACTAATGTCACCACTAGAAAGTAATCGGAATTACCTTTCCGACGATATCTCATTTGCTGATTTTTGACATCATGGGTGAAAGTTATGATAAAACGAAAAAAGGCCTAGATTAGGCACTCTGCAGGCTAATTAGGAGAAAAAATTAGCCCCCTAGGCACTAGGTCTTGGTCGCTAATATGACCATGAAGTTATATGTGGCAAAAAATGTGTGCCATCCTAATGGTGGTGGCGTGGCTGAGAGTTTGGGGCATTTGAGTGGCGCCACCAGGTATAGTAGATCCCTTGGTCTTCGATGGGACCAAGTGCTTTGGTGGTAGGGATAGTAGAAGTCACTGACATTGGTGAAAAACAACCGGTGGATGTGGGAACTCGACAGTAGAAGATGTCGGCGGCAACAGTCTGACAACTGGGAAAAAACTCTGATGGGACTGAGATGCACAGGGAAGCACAATACATGGGTGGGGTCAATGCAAAGATCATTGGTGGTGCATAGAGAACGAGGCTGGTCAAAGTGATAAGACCTAGCCGACAAGAACAATAGCTTCGTTAGAAAAGTACTTGCTAGCCCTTAAATGGATGTGGCCGACGACGAATTCAAGAATTTTGTAGACTTTTGACAAAAGCAGTTTGATTTATTTGATTTTTAATATTGCCGGATAGGCAATTAAAAATCAAAGAGGGATTTTAAAATATTTATGCCAACAATATATAAAAATATTGAAGCAAAAAAAAAACCCTTATATCAATAATACTGATGCCAATTTAATCAAACCCCAAAAAATAAAATGCTGACGATTTATAAATCAAACCAAATGCCGACCAAGGATTAGTAATGCAGGTAAGTGTGATTTATTGGCCAGAACTATAGAAAAAGCCAAATATTTTTTTTTGCTAGAATAATATATAGAAAATGCCCTGATTTTTTTTTGAAAAAATAAAATGGCCTGTGACTAAATTTTTTTTTCCTCAGGGGACAACTGACTAGGGTGATTTTTTACTGCAAATTTGTACAGATTGTACCAGTTGATTTTGCAAATCCAAATACCTTTGATGGCTCTAGGGTTGATGTATCTAATTTTGATGATTGGAAAAGCGATCCTAGGGTTTTGAGGCCTTCTAAAGACAATGGAAAGCTTGGATATGACTCTATCTACTTCAGAAATCGGCTTGGTCCCCAGATGGACTCAAGTAGCCTTCAATGGAAACCTTCAAGCCTGCAAGAGTCTTGCACACCAATTTTCTTGATCGAGGGTTGATGTTTCACTAGACAAGCTCTGATACCATGTTGAGATTGTCGATGCATAGGGTCCCTAAAGCTGCAGTCTTCAATGGAGGACCTTTTCCAGGAAAGATAATCAACCACAAATAAAGTGTTGCAACTAGGCATGCACAATGGAGATTCTATATTGATCTATATTATGAGATTGGATTGATTACAAATGTACAAGATGCCTTGAATATATAGGCATGAGAGAAAACCTAAAATGCATGAGATGTTGCCATGTGCATTGATCTAACAACATGTGAAAACATGTGAACCCTATCTAGAAAATTATTAAATGTTGAGATAAGTTCTATAAGGACAACTCATCTTCTAGAAGGAATCTTATCCCTACAAACAAGGAAGGGGACATTACCCCATTATTACATGATTTATTAAAAATGCAACCTAGGAATAAATGATATATGACCTAAGTTAACTTATGCTAGTGTAATAATTAAATTAATTACACTAACACAAAGGCTCTTCCTAAAGATACTTTTGATTATCTCTAGAATAATTTGGTGCATTTGTCTAGGTGAGCATTCAAGAAACATTCTTGGTAATAGAATGATGTTGAAGGCTACATCTTAGGGGGAGTAGGTAGTAGTGTTGTTGTTTTGTGTAGTCATATGGAGCATATTTTGAGCCCTTAAGGGGGAGAGTGTAGAAAAGTGAGTGCAATGGAAAGAGAGAGAGATAAATTTCTTTATGTTGTTGTAAGTGGTGTCAAAGTGATGTATGTAGATGTCAAAGGCGGATAATAGGAAAGAAAAAAATATTCTATGTAGGTGTTATCCCTTTGAGGAAGTAGAAATGTAGAAGAGAGAAAGAGTAGTGAAAAATGTAAAGTATGTAGGAGAGAGAACTAGATGAGTTTGTTCCCATTTTCCATTGATGTCAAAGGGGGAGAGAGTTACTTGAAAAACCATAATGCAGAAGAGTATTGGAGGGAAGAATATGGCCTGAAAAACACAGTGGAGAGAGTTCACAAGAGAATGAGAGAATGAAGAACTCCTCAGGTAGGGGGAGAAGAATTTTGTGAAGCAGAAGTAAAAGAGACAACACTGTGAAGAGTAAGAGATGCTTGAGTTGGGGGGAGTGCTACTTTTTTTAGAGTTGTTAGTTTCTTTTGTTATTGATGGTTTTCGAGAGAGTTGGTGTTTCCATCAATGAAAAAGGGGGAGATTGTTGTAAGTATACTATTGGTGTTGTCATTAATGTCAATAGTATGTAGATTGTTAGTGTTGTCAAGTGTTGGTGCTAGTATGGGTGTGTTGTTGTTTGATAAGAAGGTGTTATGGTGTTGTCATTAGTATTGTCATTGATGTATTGGTGGATAAGAGTTGTAGTAAGTTCACTTGGTCTCCAAGTTCTTTTGAGAAAATTTGAATAAAGAGTGAACAGTGTGACAAAGATGTGTTTAGTGTTGTGCTACACATGTATTCATGGTTGAGGATATTCTTGTGTAGTTTAGATATGATGATTAGAGGTTTTCAAATTCTCTATATCTAGAGTTTCAGGTTTTGGATTATTTTGCAGTGAAAGTTGTGTTTGACAATTTGACAATTTATATAGAAGGTTGTTTAGGAGAAATGAGATTTCTCTGCATTTCTCCATAGTGAGATTTCTTGTATTGTAGATTTGGGAACATGCTTATATTGTTTGTAAATTCCTTCCCTTGAGGTTTTAGGTGCTGAGGTATTCTAAAAGGTTGGTTAGTAAGTTGTTTTTCTGTGCTAGTGTGTCTGGTTACACATAATGAAAGTAATCTTTGTTTTAGTTTGTTGTGGTAGAGTTACAATTTTTTTTGATGGTTTTAGAATATTTTGAGATTTTGTGTGGATACAATGAATTGTTGTTTTGTGGTTCGTATGACCTAGAGAAGTGTGGATGTGGTTGCTTGTTAGTGTTAGTCAAGGTTTGGATGATTGGGTGCTATCAGTATTTGAGGAGGTACCTCATAGATTGTGGATATGTTGAGTAGCGTGGTGATCTAGATTTGGGTCCCAATTAACCCTTATCATGGTATGCCTTCATTTATTTTTGTTAGAACACAATGGTCTACTGAGAGGGGGTGAATCAATAGATACCAAAATTTATCCCTTAAAACTTTTTCTCTTAGAAAACTTATGTAGATTACTTCTTTGAACTCTTAATGTGTAGATACTAATATGAAGAGACATAAACACACACACACACAAGAACATCACATAACACCGTATATACATGGAAAACCCAAGATGGGAAAAACCATAGTGAGAAATGCTGCTTGAGTTTACTACTCAAATCCAGCTTCACAATCCAAATCTCTGATACAAAGTTTTAGGGCTACAACCCAAGGATGCTACAACACCTTGATTTAGAAGCTACCACTTCAAGGATGCAACAACACCCTAGTTTAGGAGCAACAACTCCAAGGAGAATACTATCCCTTAAGTTGAGCTACAACTCAGTACAATGATGATAGTTTCAAATATGCATAGAACTGGTTCCACACAAACTATAATGCATCATTACATTCAGTAATTTGTTGCACTTACTACAACTCACACTCTATTGCTAAAGCTGCTCACTTAGCAAAACATCCTTTTGCACTACTCTCTTCTGCACACAAAACACTCACTGTTCTATCTTTGACTCCTCTCTTTCTGCTCTTCTGCTCTTTCACATATTCTCACCTAGATGATTATTTGCATTACAATCTAGGTTACTTCTTCACACTCTGTCTACAACAACTTAGTTGTTCATTTCTCTATTTAGCTCTCTCTGATTGTAGAATCTTCTATCACTTTATCTCTATTGCATGCTTCAACCAGATGTAGCTCTAATTTTCTCTACATACAACTGTAGTCCCCTCATAATCTTCATCTAATTTTTGTAGACCAAACACTCATATTTCCAACTTTTGGTCTATCAACCATACTCAGGATAACTTCAATCTACCTAACTCCACACATTTGGAATATCTCACCTCAAGATTTACACACCGTTCAATTGTCCAATCTAGTTACTCATCTGTTAGGGTTTCTCCTCCAAGCTATCAGCTCATCTCAAGCCTTGCACCATTCGTCCAGCTCATCTAATAGATTCTATCAAATATCTCCTTTATTGCTCTGGCTCTACATTGAGCCACTTTTTCATCAACTTCTATCGCAGAGAATTTTCCCAAAAATAGCTTTTTATTTGACCTAAAAATATGATCTTCATTTGATTTCCTTATTTGATCATTTGATTAGATTTGATCTTGATCGATCATGTCTCCTTTTTGGTGCCATCTTCATTAAATGTTCACATGTTGGTTAGTTAGAAAATATGATCTTGCTCACATATCGGCCACCAACCTAAAACCCCTATTCACACCGAGCAGATTGTTGTAAATCATTAAGTTTGAACATTGGCTATCAATCTTCTCCTTTCACACCTTGATCAAGTGTTTTTTTGCAACAAGGATGCAAAACAATGAATTATAGATTGCCATATGTCTGCCTTCACTGTGCATGTCATTCTATTGGGTCCACATACCACTTTATCGCTATGTTGGGGGAACATCCATCTTTGTTCTACCCATGTTCCTATGTCAGAATGATGAAGAAACCTCAACATCCTACCATGGTGGAGCCCATCAATCCAAGTCACTGCCACATGGCTTTGTTCTATTTGTCTTCTGATTGTACATCATCCTCATCACACCAGATCTCACTTCCATGTGCACCTTACTGGGTTCCACATCCAATATCACACTCACCGTATTGAGGAGACATCTAAAGAAGTACTATCAACACCACATGGTCTCATCAAAAAATCTCCAAAGGATTTTTATTGTAATGTAGAAGATACATTGCTCAAACTCTTACTAACATCACATTGTCTTATCGACAAAGGCTTTCAAGGAGCAACCTTCATTCACGATCCAAATTTCTTCTTGCGAACCACTAAATCATGAACCATTGGAGATGAAGGCACATACCAACTGAATTCTAGAACTATAGACCAAAATATTTGAATGCGGAAGAATGAAAATCATAATACATTCTCTCTGTCACCAACAAATGTATAGATAAAGAAGTTTTCACTCTGGTGAACATAATCACTCAACTCTTCATATCAGATGCTCCAACTTGGAACATACCATTTTCATACATGCCTCTAAATAAATTCCAATCTACAGAAAAATATATTCAACATGAAAGAAATGCATAGCAAACTACTGGACCATTCTTATCGGAGGCTCAAACAAATCTTCATACCAGAGCACTAGAACACAAGAACTCTTGATGGACAATAGATAACACCATTATAGACCTTCTTCCAGATCCACAAGAACTAAATAAAATTAATGGAGGATTGTAGAGTAGATACATTTCTCCCAATCCACAGATAACCAACTTTGTCAGACTAGTTCACAAACCGATGAACTTAACTTTCTCTCTTCATCAAACTAGCAGCTGTAATCTAGGATATATCACCCGTGGATGTCCTTGAACAATACTTCAGATCCACACCAACATAGGATTAACACAATAGAAATGTGGAGCACATACCAGAGTACATTCTAAACAAATATCGAAGAATATTCTGAACTTGCAATCACTTGTGTCATTTTACTACAATAACCTATAATATGTTGACATCAATGGCTACATTAATGACCACACCACCATATGCATTCATACCTATAACACAACATACACATACATGTACATCACTTGAGCACACAACCAGTTGATCTATCAGGAATTCCAAAACCTTTTGCATGATTCATACTTTTGACATCAATGATAGCTATATGCACTTCTGCATTGGATCAACACACTTCTCCTCTAATCCCGTTTTGACATCAATGACAACATATTCCAACACTTTCCACCATGGAAGTTTTTGGTGCTGACCTATTTTGGTGTTGCACATTTGAGGTGCATATGTTTCATTAAGGCCAACCTAATTAAGATTGTTTAGGTTGTGGATGGTATAAATGCAAGGTGAGTTGCTGGAGATGAGTGTGGAAAGTGTAAAGATGTGAATGCGATCAAGTTTGGTGATTTTAGTGCAAGCTGAGTGCCTATGAATCCATATGTAGTGAGTAGAAGGTGTCTACATTTTTAGTGTTCTTGGAGTTATTGGAGGCAGTGAGCCAAAGGTTGCAAATGGTACAAAAGTGTAGTGGTGTATTTCTCCTATTTCCTTGATATAGTGAATCTCTTTGTAATAGTATTATTCTATTCTTATTTCTTTTAGACAATGAGTTCTTTTGGTAGCGAGACTTTCTTCATTTCTTAGGCAGTGAGCCTAATTGTATTCAATGTTTTTGTTCATATATATGTGAGCTAATCCTCATTGTGGTTTTTCTTTTATTGGGTTTTCCACATAAATATGGTATTCTTATGCATTTGGATGTGTTTGCATTGTTGTTTCACATGTTTACATTTTTATAATGATGATAAGGGCTTAAGGGCTAACAAGGGCTTGAAAATTAATGAAGGATTGAATCTTTTAATGTTTTCCCGTGCATCTAACAAAGAGAGCATAAGACATACTATAGACCTTCAACAACATATCTTTGTTATCACTCATGCTTCTAGTCCTCATCTTAATGATTCTAATCCTCATCTAAATATATCATTATGAAATCAACTCTATTGATGATAATAATGCATTATATGAACTTCAACTACTCTTCTTTGATAAGGCATGATATCCAATAATGAACATGACATCCAACCATGAACTTCATCACTAATGTTAGCCAAAATTGAATATAACAATGACAACCAATAGAAAGGACTAACACCTTAATTCTCAAGTGTTGACATCAATGAAAACCAACAGTTAGTGTTGACACTAATGAAAATAACTTCTAACAATCTCCTTTTTGTTGGCATCAATGGCAATAACTTCCAACAATCTTCCCCTCTGGAATTGATGGAAACACACATTGTTCACTCCCCCCCTTTGACATCAATGAAAAATGTCCATACACTCCTACAAAAAGAAGTAAGACATTATTTTAGGGACAAAGGGTAGAAGATCTTCTATTGAAACAAAACATACCCCCCCTTTAACAAGCAACACAAATTCTTCAATTAGTAAAAATTGCAAAAAATCTTCAAGACTCCCCCTTTCTACAATCTAGCCCTAAGAGGTAGCACTCATTGATTTAGGAGTAAAGGATATGACATGAATTTCTTCCCCTAGATAGATGCACCATTTATGCATCTAGTTAGAACAAGGAGGGGGAATAAACCCTAAATTTTGTTGTAGACACTAAAAAGTATTCTTTGAAAGTGCCTTAGTGAAAATATCTGCAATTTGGTCCTTGGTAGGCATATACTTCATTTAAAATTCATGTTCTACAACCTTCTCTCTTAGAAAGTGGTATTGGATTGAGATATGTTTAGTTCTTGAGTGCATTACTGGATTCTTGGAAATGTTAATTGCACTTGTATTGTCACATAGTATAGGAATAGGTTCATCATAAACCACCTTACATCCTTCAAAGTCTACTTCATCCAAAGTAGTTGAGTACAAAAATATGCTACAACAATATACTCTACTTTTGCTGTGGATAAGGACACTGAACCCTAATTTTTATTGAACCATGAGACCAATCTATCTCTCAAAAAGAATTTACTTTTTCTTGTACTTCTTCAGTCATCAACACAACCTACCCAATCAGCAATAGTATAGGAACTCAGAGATAAAATTTGATCCTTTCTATACCATAGGCCATAATCTAGAGTACCATTTAAGTATCTGAAGATTCCTTTCATATATTTCTCATGAGATTGATTAGGATTGGAGGTTTGTTGTATTTAAATCAACCTCCAATCATGGACCTATAGAGACTCTAATCAACCTATGGAGACTCATCAAATTTTCTTAAGTGACAGTCTACCACCATAGGAATACTACTAGTTTAGAATTTTTCATCCCATACTTCTTCAACATTTCACTTACATATTTGTCTTGAGAAATAAAGATTCCACCCTCTTGTTGAATAATTTTTAGTACAAGGAAGAAGGAAAACTCACCGATCATTGACATTTCAAATTCTTTTTGCATCTCTTCTGCAAAAATTTTACACATATCATCTCCACCAAAGATGATGACATCAACATATACAACCACAATCAACAAATTGTATTCCTGAAACCTTAATGTACAAATTACTATCTGTATTACCTTTCTTGAATCCTTGCTAAATTAGATACTTATCCAATCTATCATATCATGCTATGGGAGCTTTCTTGAGACCATATAGAGCTTTCTTGAGTCTATAAACCATGTTCAAATCCTCTGATAACTGAAAACCATCCAATTGCTCAATATACACCTCTTCTTCTAAATCACCATTTAGGAAAGCTAACTTGACATCCAATTAACATAATTTGAAGTTATTATTAGAAGAAAGAGCAAGAAACATCCTTATTTCCTCTAGTCTAGCTATTGGAACAAAATTTTCCTCAAAATCAATACCTTCAACTTGTGAATAGCCCTTCCAAACCAATCTATCTTTTTTCCTTATTAATTTACCATCTGCATTCAACTTATTTCAAAACACCCATTTTGTTCCTATCATATTCTTATCAGTTGGTCTAGGAACTAATTCCAAAGTCTGATTCTTCTCTATTTGATTTAGTTCTTCCACCATTTCCTTTATCCAATTATCATCTTTTCTAGCATCAACAAAGTTCTTGAGTTCTACTGTTGATAATAAGCACAAGGTTCCTTGTTCAATGGATTTTGCAAACTTTCTTCTTGTCAACATACCTTCATTTTTGTTGGATTCTTGAGAGACTTCACTGGTTTTAGTTCCTTTTCTTATTTCTCTTCTATTTATTATTATTCTTCTTCTTCCATCCAAGGAACCATATTAGATATGGGACCTTGAGTTCATGTGAGATCTGACACAAGTATTCATCTACCTTGACATTTATAATTTCAATCATCTTTCCCAATCTCTTGTTGTAGTATCTGTATGCCTTGCTCTTGGTTGAGTAGAATTTCCAAGGTCTCCTTCATCTCTTCTAATGTAGCATTTTTTGCTAAAGATTCTAGAATATCTAATAATGGAGGTCTTCCAGACCACATCATAAGGGGTCTTATTATTGTTGACCCTTAATTGCACTCTGTTAAGCAAATAGACAATAGTATATACTACTTCCTTCCAATATATATATGGTAGGTCCACAACTTTTATCATTTTCCTAGCCATTTCTTACACTATTATAATTCTTCCTTTCAACTACCCCATTTTACTGAGGGGTTCTAGGAGTAGAAAAATGTCTCCTAATACAATTATATTCACAAAAATATTCAAATTCACAGGAAGTAAATTCGACTTTGTTTGACCTTAAACATTTGATCCTAGCATCCATTTCATTTTCAAAAATTTCTCTAAAAATCTTAAACTTATCAAAGGCTTCTAATTTCTCTCTTAAGAATGTAACCCAATTCTTTCTAGTGTAATCATCTATAATCAACATAAAGTACCTTTCAGCTTATTGACTACTTATCCTTGTAGGTCTGCATAGATCATTGTGAATTAGATCCAATGGTATTGGAATATAGGAATATTTTCTTTTGAATCTATTCTTTGTTTTCTTTCCCATAGAACATTCTTTGCATAAAGTGTTTGCATTTGTGGTTATCCTAGGCATGTCTCTCACTACATGAGAGGAACTGATCTTCACCATGTTGTCAAAGTTAATGTGTCCCATTATTTTGTGCCACAACCAAAATTCTTTGGACTGAGCCAATATGAAGATTCTTCCATTAGCCTCCTTTAGATGATAGAAATTATCATTTGTCCTTGTTCCATTAGCAACAAGACTTCCAAAAACTTCCTTTCTGATATCATATCCATTAGCATGAAAAGTGAGATTGTATCCTTTGCTACACATTTGAGTGACACTCAAGAGATTATGTTTTAGGCCTTTGACATAAAAGGAATCTTTAATTATGTTCTTTCCATCAATTATTATCTCACCTTTTCTATAGATTTTTGTTGACTTATTATCACTAAACTTAACAACTCCACCATTGAACTTCTTGAGATTGATGAACTTACTTTTTTTACCATTCATATGGTGAGAACACCCACTATCAATCACCCAAGCATTTACCTCTTCCGTTGCATGAAAAGTAGTCCATACTACCATAGATCTTTCATTAACCTTACTATTCTATAAGGTACCATAACTTTTAGATTCTCCAATATTTTTCATTTTTCCTTCTAGTGCCATGAATAGATTTTTATCATTATCTTCATCTTCAAAGGAACAACTTATCTCATTAGAATAGAATCCTCTTTTTATTTTCTCTCTTTTGTTATCATCAACAAATAATTTATAGGGACATCTAGATGCAAAATGACCAACTCTTCCACAGTTGTTTAAATGGTAACTTACCTTTATATTTGATTGTGCCTTTATTCAATCTTCTCACAATTTTTTCTTCAACCTCATCAAGGTAATCATTTTGATCAACAACTTCATCTTAAATATTTTTTTTGGCTTTGAATTTAGCCTCCTTCTTTGGAACATCTTTATCAAACTCTCTCATCCCAAAGGTAGTAAGAGTACCAAACATTTCATCAACTGAATGCTAATCCGTCCTTTGAGTCTTCAATGGTAGACACTTTGTGACTGTGAGATTTTAGAAGAGATTTCAAAACCTTTTTTATAATCACTATATTTCACTTCTCCACCAAGTCCTGAGATTCTAGAGATAACTTCTTGTACCTATCCTAGAGCATATAATTTACAATGTATTCATCTTCAGTCATCTTTAGAGTCTCAAATCTACTTTTAAAGATTTTCATCTTAGATTGCTTCACTTTAGTGTCTTCTTCATAGATGCTACTAATATTTTCCCAAGCATCTTTGGTAGAACTGCAATTCATCACCTTCAAAAGTTCTAAATCAGCCAACCCACATAGGATAGCATTCTTGTCTTTGGCATTGCACTCACATAGTTTGATTTCAAATCGATCTATAAGAGGAGTGGTAGGAGTAGTATAACCACTTTTGACTGATTTTCACACACACAAAAAAAGATATTTTAGGTGTCCTTCTATTCTCATGATCCAAAAGGAGTAATTAGTCCCATCAAACCTAGGACCCTTGTATGAACTATCATGTGTCATCCTAGATATTTACCTCAAGTTGTTAAGATTCTATAGAGGAAATTAGCTCTGATACCAATTGTTGAACACTTCTAGAGACTGAGAGTGGGGGTGAATTAGTCTTATGAAAAATTAATCCCAGAACTTAATGCTTTCAACACAAGGCAACCTTATTTACTAGATCAAAAAAACTTTAAGTATAATAGTAACAAAAAATGATATAGAAGTTTGAATCCTTAGCAACTTCAAAATTTCTTGAACAATAAAGATATAGAATTTCTAATTTTAACCAAATTAGGAGAATTGAGAAACAAAGAACACACACATGCACAAAGAGAATACCAAATTTTTGTTGAAAACCAATGATGGAAAAACCATGGTGAGAGTTAACTCACAATATAAGGCTCACTACCAAAAAGACTTGAAAGAAGGATCACTACCTTAGAGAAAGATATAGAAGAATTGTTGAATTGAAGAAAACATGAATATAGGAGAAATATATAGGGACCTAATGAGATTAACTATCTTAGAGCAGTATACAATATGATTTAGAGAGAATTACAATGATTACCAACACAACACTCTATTGAATGAAGTGTTATAACACAATTGATATTTACTTTCACACAATTTAGCACTATCACTGATGGATATTCAATACAATTCACACACACACACACACCTATTCACAATTGTAAACTTCTCCACCCTATTGAATCTGAAATAATCTTGTATTTATATCTACTGCAACACTTCAAAACCTCAATTAGGTTGACCAAGAAAAGGATAAACAGTGATATTGACTAGTTGGCCACTAAAACATAATTTGGTCCCATCCATAAGATAGAGAGGACCAAAAATACTCTTAGATATTCTTTCAATGTGATCCAAAACTATTTACATGTAGGTGCACATCAACCTAAGTCGACATCAAGGAAACGTGTGGATGAAATGTTGAAGCACATAACCAGTTGGCCCATAAAAATACTTCTTATTGAATTAACATGATGCATTCCCAAGAAGGATAGGTCAGGACCCAAATCTATCACAAGATATCTTCCATTGTTGGCACAACCCCTGAAGCACACGACGCAAGGAAAGGAACAAGCCCTGTTGGCCAGATATCCACAAATGAATTGAAAATATAAATCAAGAAACAATACAACATCAAAATGATCAATTAGAAATGTGAAAATCAAATGGGGATGTTCCTTGAACATCCAAAAACACTTTCATACATTTATTTCATACTGTAATTTCACCAACAACCATTGCAGAACAAACAAGGAAAAAAAGATAGATTCCAAAAGCACAAAATGCTTAATCATGAGATATAACATTAACATATTAGCTTGAAGACCACTTAAGTACATGAGATTGGAACTAAGACACAATGTAAAAATTAATCACACATTCACCAAGTTGCAAGAGCAGAGACATCAATATGGAGAAACACAGAGCATTTCCTAGACCAACCTGGACAACCAACAACATTGTCAACCTTTAGCAATTCATAGATATCTCCTCAACAACATAGGTGACTTGAAAATATAGGAGTGCAACATCCAAAAATAACTAACATTGAATACCAAACTACAATACCAAAGCATCAATAGCAGAGGAATGCAAAGGAATGCAGAGGATTCTTCCAGATAGACTTCACTACATCTTCCTGAACCAAAAACACTTAAGAAACTTGTAGAGGGTAAAAATTTGTTTCAACAACACATAATTCATAAGGAACATTAGAAGAGAGAATAAGATATATTTTAGAATGTTGATGGGTCTTTTTTTACCTTCTTAACATAGACAAAGCACAAGTGCGATGTCTCTCTTGAAAGGTAATTTCTGCAACTAAGTTTTAGAAATCACCCTAAGGTCTCTTGGGTATCGGATCATGACTAAGCTTGGAATAGATCAATTGGTTGATTTGATTTTACGGTAATCACAAAGGGAATTTATGATTACTAAACGAGGAGGGAATTGGGTCTGCAAAAGGGATTTTTTGTAAATTATGGAAATTAAGGACAACTACTACAAGTTCAAGACAATAGACTAAAACTCCATATTTTCCATTAGATTTAGCTTTATGGTGATGCTAGAAATTTGTCTAAACTTTGGTTTTCAAAGAAAGGTCAAAAGGGAAAAGGGATAAGAAGTTTCCTAGACCCGTGACTAATGTTGAACAGTAATAATGGAGGATGCTATAGTGGACATACTTCATAAAACTAAGTTCCACTAAACCAAGGATATCCTATAGTCTCATGAAACTAGTGAAATCTTCTAAGGTCTATAGTTTTTCAAACCATTCATTCACCATTGAAGCATGAATAACAACTAAACTTAATTTCAACAATGTAAATGATTCTCTGACTAACTGTACACAACATTTTATCAATAATAAATAAACAAAAGTATGAGTTAGGAAGACATCAAACACCATAGCATTCTTCACCATTAAAGAACAACATGAACTAAAAACCAAAGTAACTTAAAAATAAGAACAATGAAGCTTAAATCTAAGGTTGGGAGAATGAATCATGCACACATGAGAAGAAAAAACAAGAAACCATTAAACAATGCTTTTCTTATTATTTTTTTGTAGCATGCCTTTACACAACAACTCATCTCTCCCTTTTAAAATGAGAGGATGCCCCTATTTATAGTTTTCCAAAAGAAAAATGAATGGACAAGATTAATTTACATTGTGTGGATTGGATTCATTTTACATTAGGGTTTCACCTACCCCCAAATATATGACAATATAAAATATACTTTTGTCTTTTCCCTATTTTGTCATCTAGCTACCTTTACACTATAGCTATTTTATCCTGTAGTGACTGCCGACCTTTATAGTTATTTTGACAAGTATTCATCATCTATGATGGTATTTTTGATGCAGGAGCATCCTTGGTTCCTAGCAATCTTACATCAACCAAAAATATTTTCTTTCAGTATTTGTTCTTGTTCAGTGCTTGTTTAGGTCAAGTTGGTGGATTCATCATATTTTCTCACCAGACCTTGTGGATCTATATTTGCATCATGGACATGTTCATTTTCCTTATTCTAATATTTGAGCATGATTGGATCTTTTTTTGGAAAGTTATCGTTTCTAAATTAAGTAGAAGTTTCTTGAACCGACACTAGAATAATTTTCTAAACCAACAACTAGTTTGATCGCTTGTGGATCTTTCCAGTAACTTGCTAATCTTGACGGTGTGATTTGAATTGTTTTGTGGAGTATCTTTGACCTTAATTATAGGTCTACACTTCATCCTATGCATTCAACGAGGATTAATTCAAATTTGAGGCTGACCTATTCATGCACATGTTACACTTTCTTTCATTGGAGATTGTAATGATCTTTGGCCGTCACAGAAGATTCTAGATCTACGGATATGATATAAAGCTTGTAATATATCATTAGCATAGTAGAAGTGGATTAAGTAGAATTATATAAAATGGATGTCTAATATTTTTGCTCACATTAAGAAGCATATAGGAATATTGTAAGTTGAGCATGTTGTATCAGGCCTATGAGCCGAATTTGTAAGCCCGAATGTTGCCGACTGATTGTAATTGAGATTTATGTTAATGAGAATATTTGAATCTGCATTTTCCTTCATATTCCATGTTGCTTCTATTATGTGATTCTTGCTGCATGGTCCAGATTGTTCTCTATGAGGACCCTCCTACTGTGGCTATACTAGATTGGTATCAGAGCCAGGTTCGTTCCATGAGAGATCATCAGAGTTTGTGGAGTCTTGTTGAAGATTTTTTGTGGGGTAGCAGTTTGAGGATCCAACCTACAGTTGCAGAGGACTTGTGTAAAGATGGAAGGAAGAAGAAATGGTAGAGGAAATGGAGTGTGTGGAAATGCAAACCTAGCTATGATGGAGATGTTGAGAGGAATTGCTACTAGATTGGAAGCAGTCAAAACAACCTAGAGGAGAGGTCAACTAGTTGATGATGTGAGTGATGAAGAGGTAGAAGAGTAGGAAGAAAGGGAAAGAGAAAATCCTGACCTAGATTAGGGAGAAGAGAGGTTCATAAGAGCCCTAGCTATAGCAAATACTAAGCCACATTTCAATCCACCATATTTTAGTGGTAAGTTGGATTCAAATGAATTGCTTGATTAGATAACATAGATGGAGAAGTATTTTGATTTTGAAGGCACCGCTGAAGATAAGAAAGTAAAATTTTCTTGTACAAAGTTGAAAGGACATGCATCTCTTTGGTGGGAAAATTTTTAGAGAGATAGGCGAAGAAGAGGAAAAGAAGAGATAAGATCATAGGATCAGATGGTGAATAAGTTAAATACAAAGTTTATGCTTGCAAATTATCAAATCAGTTCATTTCAGAAGTTGTAGAATTTGAAGTAGGAGTCAAGTGTGAAAAAGTATACTGAGGAGTTCTACAAGTTGAATATCAAATATGGACATTCAGAGGATGAGATCAAGCAAGTAGCTAGATATGTGAATGGCTTGAGGTTTTCTATACAAGATGGGATTAGTTTGATCAAGTTTCAGAGTGTGGAGGAGGCATACCAATGTGCCCTAGAAGTAGAAGAGAAGCTAAACAAAAGACATGAACAAAGACACAGAGGAAGAGGTGGAAGATTTCAAAGAGGAAGAATTTTTACTGGAGGAGGAAGAGGATCTTTTGTAGATCAGATTAAAAATAAGGAAGTCAGTAAGAATGATAATTTATACCATAGAGATGATGGAAACTCTTATCGAAGAGGAGGATATGGTGGCTATTGGAATGAGGGTTATAGAAAAGATGATAAATTACAAGAGAAAAGAGTATTCAAGGGAACTTGTTCTAAGTGTGGTGAAGGACATAGAGCCTTTGAATGTAATTAGGGAGAGACAAGTAGAAAGATAGAGAACAATAGAAGAATAACCTTTGTTGAGGAAGATCATGCCAGATCATCTAATAAACCGGAAGAGGGAGAAGTGTTGATGAATAGAAGAGTATTGTGTCAAAGTGAGATGGAGCAGGAACCATTTGATCTGATGCGGAAGATGATCTATGACAAACGTTGCTAAGTGATTATGCACAAAGGTGAAAAGACATTAACCAATGGAGTAACATGAACAATATATAGAGAGAATGATAACACCGAGAAAAGAGAGAGAATAAGACACAAATTTGATTACGGAGTTCATCCAAGTGGACTATGTCTCTGGTTCTACCTCAACTGAGTGACCAATCTATTAGAATGCTCTAAATTAGCAGTACAATCTCCAAAGGAGCCTCTTGCAAAACTGCTTTATAAAGAACTATAGCCTATCCACAAAATCCTAAAAAAGTATCACTCAAATCACCTCACAAAAACTCTCAAAGCTAAGGATGATTTACCAAGAGTGAAAAAACTGACTCTGCCTTGAAAGGACCTACCATAGACACAAAAGAATATTCCTCTCAAATTCAACTCTCAAAATTATCCCACAGAAATACTTACAAGCTAGGAGGAAGAGAGAAAGAATGAGATGATGAGAAAGCTCTCATAGCCCTCCATTTTATACATGAGGTTTTCCTATTTGGGCTAGAAACCATAAGATTTGAAAAATCACCCTTATTCCCCATTTTTACACATTAAACAATATTATCCCCTTTTAAATGAAACAACCCCCTAAAAACATATTTTAAATTGTTTTGGGAGCCATTAATTTATCATTTTTAGGTTTGTTTGTTTAGGGGTTTTGTTTTTCCATTTTATTTTAGACTTAAATAATAACCTTTTAGTTATATAGTTAATGAATTCAGGCTTACAAGTGTTTAAATAAAACATTGCCCCATTATATGACAAACCTCATCGACGGTGTAATGGTTCCATAGTTCTTTTGTTGTCCAGCCGGTCGGGGTTCAAATCTTGCTGGCCACTCTTTATCACCTGATTTCTAATGGGCTCACACCAAAACAAACCACCACCCCTTACATGGTAAATGTGGAGTTTATGGCACAATGACTGGGTGGGTGATTCACGGTGGAGAGGTCAGGGGTTCAACCCTCGGCCATATAATTTTGGTAAACACAATAAATCATGTAGAGGAGGTCGTAATGAGGTGGCACGTGGCTTGTGGACAGGGTGCCACATGTCTTATTGTGATTCACCGAAGAAACCCAATCAACCATCTAGTCATCATCCAGTCACCATGCCAACTCACCACACAATTTCCATGTGTCATCTTGCAACTTGTCCACACCAGTGTATGGTCCACATCAGCTGCCATGTAAGCTGAGAAACATCACTTACCACGTCACTGTACGACTAAAACATGTCAAGACCTCATTCATCCATGTCAACATCTGTATAATGACTCATCTGCTCTGTTAGTTGCTAATGTCATGATGACATCGTCATTGTACGGTCCACCACCAAAGTCAACTTGAAACTTTGACCAGCTGTTTCTCTGTCATACGAGCTCTTTTTTCAATGAAATGAGTGCCATTGGGATTGTAACGATGAGACCTTCATTTTGACACCATTTTTTCCAAATTCTATGATCAATTTTTCCACATTTTTGGACACCCTCAGGTGCCTGTTTGACCTAGAATTTGACTCGTGATATCTTTCGCGTACGAGCTCGAATTTTGATGAAATGAACATCATTGGGTTCATGTTGTTGAGCTCTTCGAATTAACATCACTTCTGACCAATTTTGAATCTATCAAAATTTTCACCTTATGATAGGCTCTTGGTCCAGGGTTGACCGAAATTTGACCGGTCCTAAATTGAGCATACGAACTCTTTTTGAGCCCATCCAAGTTGCATTGGAATCAAGGTTCTAACCTCTACACCATGATTTCAACTCCATGAGCATTGGAGACAATTGATTTTTTGAGGTTCTTAGATCCTCCTAGATCATCGTTGCAGAGAAAGAATTTGTTTCAAACTAGATGCAAGGTAGCTGGTAAATGTTGCAAAGTGATTTTTGAAGTGAAATATTTGAGAACTTAGTTTATGAAGAAATGGTGACCAAATTGAAGTTAGAAAGATTGAAACAACCAAAGCCCTATCAGATAGCATGGATTCAAGATGAGCATAAAATACTGGTATGTGAATAATGTTTGGTAAAATTGAAGATAATAAATTACCATGATGAAGTTTTGTTTGATATCATGCCTATGGATGTATGCCATGTTTTGTTGGGAAGGCCTTGGCAGTATGATAGATAGGCTATTCATGATGGAAAGAAGAACACATATACCATTGTTTCTAATGGGATGAAGCAAACTTTGTTGCCATTGGAGGATGTTCCTAAAGTTGAGGTTTGTACAAGTGCTAGAATTTATTTGGTTGATGGAAGGAGATTTCTGGATAGATTGAGAAATGAGAACATGTGATATGCCTTGGTTCCTAAGAAGGATAAGGACTTGAAGCATGTAGAAGAACAACTAGATGAGATAAAGGAGTTGCTGGTAAAATATGAGGAGATCATTTCAGATAATGTACCTAATACATTACCACTTGTGAGGAGTTTAGTCATTGCATGGATATGATTCTTGGAGTTAGTTTTCCTAATAAATTAGCACACCAAATGACACCTGTAGAGAATGAAGAGTTGAATAGGAAAGTGAAAGAATTGTTGAGGAAGGGTTTGATCAGAGAAAGCTTATGTCCTTGTGCAGTACCTACTGTGTTAGCACCTAAGAAGGATGGAGAATGGAGGATGTGTATAGACTCTAGATCCATAAACAAAATCATGGTGAAGTATAGATTTCCTTTGCCCCAAATGGATGACATTATGGATTGTTTGAGTAGAGATAAATACTTTACAAAGATAGATTTGAAGAGTGGATATCATCATATCAGAATTGGAGAAGGGGATGAGTGGAATACAACATTCAAGACAAATGAAGGATTGTATGAGTGGTTGGTGATTCTTTTGGACTAACAAATGCACTGAGTACTTTCATGAGGCTGATGAATGAGGTATTGAAGAAATTATTGGGTAAGTTTGTGATTGTTTATTTAGATGACATCTTTATTTTCAGTAAGACTAGAGAAGAAAATTTGTTGCATATAAGACAAGTTTTGTAGAGATTGAGAGAAGAGTAGTTGTTGATAAACATTAAGAGGTGTAGTTTCATGAAGGAAGAATTGGTATATCATGGATTTGTGATATGTGTGGATGGATTGAAGACGGATCTTGAGAAGGTAAGAGCAATTATTGAGTGGCCTACACTGGAAAAAATTGGAGAGGTAAGATCATTTCATGGATTGGATAGTTTCTACCAAAAGTTCATTAGGAATTTTAGTTCTATTTGTAGTCCTATGACAAAAATAATGAGAGGGGATAAGAAAGATTTTAGGTGGACATCTGGAGCAAACTGGAGTTTTGAGTTGTTGATGAGGGCACAACTCGAGAGATAGAAAATAACCCACAAACAAGAGAATAATTTTATTATTTAGAAAATGGAGCTTCTTACATGTAGAGGATCTCAAATCCCCAAGTTCTACAACACATGCAAGTTACAGAAAACTACAGAATCACCCTTTCGCAATATGCGAGCTTGTCCCCAAAAAGTTACCCAAAAATTAGAAACCCGCCCATAAATAGAGCTCCTCTTTAGTTTGGAGCCAAAACAACATTCAAATTTGAGTTTAGGTGGTTTGGCACCTAAAAAATTACAACTTGAAGTTCAAATTTCAAAAGAACATTTGCAATTGTATCTTCTAGAAAGTGCGCCAACTTCCCGGGGCCATAACTTTTGATCCGGGACTTTGATTCGCGAGCCGTTTGAACCATTGGAAAGGTATTGAAGTCAATAATGCGCTTGAAATCTACTATGCCAATTTTGGCAAGTTTCGGGGCCATTCTGGGAACTCTAAGTGCCTCAAATCTAACTCGAAAGATTTTCATGTGCAAATCTGAGAAACTAAAACTGCAATATTTTTCAACCTAGGAATAGAAAATAAAAACCGTAAATTGGGAATTTCATAATGACAAAAAGGGTATCCAAAAATGTAAAAAAATCTAAAAACTGAGAAACTTGAAATTTAACTATTTTTGGGTGATGCAAGATTGCCCTTACACCACTGGATGCTCTTGCATCAGTTGGTGACATAGAAAGTGATTGAGCAACCTATGTTTGCTTTACCATACTTTAACAAGGTATTTCAAATAGACTATGATGCAAGTGGAAATGCAATTGGAGCAGTATTGAGTTAAGAAGGAAGATCAGTAGCTTATTTCAGTGAGAAATTGAATGATGCTAGGATAAGGTATTCAATGTATGATCAGGAGTTTTATGCCATAGTCCAAGCCTTGAAGAAGTGGATACATTACTTGTTTCCTAAGGAGTTTGTGTTGTATATATATCACCAGGCTTTGTAATATTTGAGCAATCAAGGTAAGTTGAATCAGAGACACATGAGATGGGTAGAATTCTTGTAGAGTTATGCTTTTTTTTTGAAGCATAGGAGTGGAAAGTAAAATAGAGTTACTGATGCCTTGAGTAGGAGAAGAAATTTTCTAGAAGAAATGAGAGTAGAGGTATTAGGCTTTGATGAATTGAGGAACTTGTATGAGGGAGACTTAGATTTTGCAGAACCTTGGAGAGCTTGTAAAGAACTAGTTTTGAAGGATAGGAGTTAGTGGTTGAATTATTTCATTCAGGAGGATATGTTGTTAAGAGGAAATCAGTTGTGTATACCCTAAATTTCAATGAGGGAGAACTTGGTGAAATAAAAACATAGTGGAGGATTGGTAGGAAACTTTGGAATTGATAAGATAGTAGCATTGGTAAGTAAGAATTAATTTTGTTCACAAATTCATAAGGATGTTAGGAAATTTGTGCAAAGTTGCAGAGTTTGTCAAGTTGAAAAGTGGAGTAGTCAGAATGTTGGATTGTATAAGCCTTTGGCAGTTCTGGAGAGACCTTGGGAGGATATTAGTAGCTTATTTCAGTGAGAAATTGAATGATGCTAGGATAAGGTATTCAATGTATGATCAGGAGTTTTATGCCATAGTCCAAGCCTTGAAGAAGTGGAGACATTACTTGTTTCCTAAGGAGTTTGTGTTGTATATATATCACCAGGCTTTGTAATATTTGAGCAATCAAGGTAAGTTGAATCAGAGACACATGAGATGGGTAGAATTCTTGTAGAGTTATGCTTTTTTTTTGAAGCATAGGAGTGGAAAGTAAAATAGAGTTGCTGATGCCTTGAGTAGGAGAAGAAATTTTCTAGAAGAAATGAGAGTAGAGGTATTAGGCTTTGATGAATTGAGGAACTTGTATGAGGGAGACTTAGATTTTGTAGAACCTTGGAGAGCTTGTAAAGAACTAGTTTTGAAGGATAGGAGTTAGTGGTTGAATTATTTCATTCAGGAGGATATGTTGTTAAGAGGAAATCAGTTGTGTATACCCTAAATTTCAATGAGGGAGAACTTGGTGAAATAAAAACATAGTGGAGGATTGGTAGGAAACTTTGGAATTGATAAGATAGTAGCATTGGTAAGTAAGAATTAATTTTGTTCACAAATTCATAAGGATGTTAGGAAATTTGTGCAAAGTTGCAGAGTTTGTCAAGTTGAAAAGTGGAGTAGTCAGAATGTTGGATTGTATAAGCCTTTGGCAGTTCTGGAGAGACCTTGGGAGGATATTAGTAGCTTATTTCAGTGAGAAATTGAATGATGCTAGGATAAGGTATTCAATGTATGATCAGGAGTTTTATGCCATAGTCCAAGCCTTGAAGAAGTGGAGACATTACTTGTTTCCTAAGGAGTTTGTGTTGTATATATATCACCAGGCTTTGTAATATTTGAGCAATCAAGGTAAGTTGAATCAGAGACACATGAGATGGGTAGAATTCTTGTAGAGTTATGCTTTTTTTTTGAAGCATAGGAGTGGAAAGTAAAATAGAGTTGCTGATGCCTTGAGTAGGAGAAGAAATTTTCTAGAAGAAATGAGAGTAGAGGTATTAGGCTTTGATGAATTGAGGAACTTGTATGAGGGAGACTTAGATTTTGCAGAACCTTGGAGAGCTTGTAAAGAACTAGTTTTGAAGGATAGGAGTTAGTGGTTGAATTATTTCATTCAGGAGGATATGTTGTTAAGAGGAAATCAGTTGTGTATACCCTAAATTTCAATGAGGGAGAACTTGGTGAAATAAAAACATAGTGGAGGATTGGTAGGAAACTTTGGAATTGATAAGATAGTAGCATTGGTAAGTAAGAATTAATTTTGTTCACAAATTCATAAGGATGTTAGGAAATTTGTGCAAAGTTGCAGAGTTTGTCAAGTTGAAAAGTGGAGTAGTCAGAATGTTGGATTGTATAAGCCTTTGGCAGTTCTGGAGAGACCTTGGGAGGATATTAGTATGGATTTCATACTTGGTTTAACAAAGACACAAAGAGGTAATGATTATATATTTGTGGTGGTGGATAGATTTTCTAAAATGGAACATTTCATACCTTGTAAGAAGACAACAAATTAAGTACATGTAGTAGAATTGTTTCTCAAGGAAGTGGTCATATTGCATGGATTACCTAGGAGTATTGTTTTAGACAGAGATACAAAGTTTGTTGGTTACTTTTGGAGGACACTTTGAAAGAAGTTAAAGAAAAATTTGAAGTATAGTTCTACTTTTCACCCACAAATTGATGGAAAGAAAAAGGTAGTAAACAGGAGTTTGGGGAATTTGCTGAGATGCTTGGTTGGAGAGAAGACCAAAAGTTGGGATTCAGTCCTTGCACAAGTAGAGTTTTCTTACAATAATTTAGTGAATAGAAGTACTGAAAAGAAAATTTTGAGGTTGTTACTAGAGTTCATCCTAGAGGTATATCAAAGTTGAAAGACATCAGTATGGAAGATAAAAGGAGTGTATAAGTAGAGGAATTTGTAGAACATATGAAGAAAGTGCATACTCAAGTGAAGGAGCAATTGGAAGATATGAACCGAAAGTATAAGGAGAAAGTAGATGAAAAGAGGAGACATAAGGAGTTTGAAGTTGGAGATGAAGTGATGGTGTATTTGAGGAAGGAAAGATTTCCAGTTGGCACATACAATGAGCTCAAGATGAGGAAGTTTGGACCCTATAAGATTTTGAAGAATTTTGATTCAGGAAATGCATATGAAGTGGAGTTACCAGATGACATTGGTATATCACCTATATTCAACATTGGAGATCTACATCAGTACCATGAAGCAAAATTCAATGAAGAAAAATTGGAGAATCAATTTCCCAAAGAACAATCATATGAGGTTGAAGAATTTATGGATATCAGAGATGGGAGGAAAACTCGCAGAAGACAATACAAAGAATATCTTGTGAAGTGGAAAGGCAGAACAATGGAGGATTCTTCTTAGATTTCTCAGGTTGAGGTAGATCGTATTGATTTTCCTTTAGCCCTAGGAAAGTGAGGGACTCAATTTTCAATAACCCCAGATGTCTGATGCAGGACCATCCTTGGTTCATGGAAATCTTGCATCAACCAAAAATATTTTCTTTCAGTTTTTGTTCTTGTTCAATGATTGTTCAGTTCAAGTTGGTGGATTCATCATATTTTCTCACTAGACCTTGTGGATCTATATTTGCATCATGGATTTGTTCATTTTCCTTATTCCAAGATTTGAGCGTGATTGGATATTTTTCTAGCAAGTTATCACTTTTGAATTAAGTGGCAGTTTCTTGAACTGACACTAGAATAATTTTCTAAACTAATAGCTAGTTTGATCACCATCCTTGGTTCTTAGCAATCTTGCATCAACCAAAAAAAATTTCTTTCATTTTTGTTCTTGTTTAGTGCTTGTTCAGTTCAAGTTTGTGGATTCATCATATTTTCTCACCAGACCTTGTGGATCTATATTTGCATCATGGACATGTTCATTTTCCTTATTCCAAGATTTAAGTGCAATTGGATCTTTTTCTGGAAAGTTATCGCTTCCAGATTAAGTGGCAATTTCTTGAACTGGCACTAGAATAATTTTCTAAACTAATGGCTAGTTTGATCACTTGTGGATCTTTCTTGTAACTTGTGGATCTTGATGGTACAATTTAAATTGTTCTATGGAGTGTCCCTGACCTTAATTATAGGTCCACACTTCATCCTATGCATTCATTGAGGAGTAATTCAAATTTGAGGCCGACCTATTCATGTACAATTACTTTCTTTCATTGGAGATTGTAATGATCTTTGGCCGACGCGAAAGATTCTAGATCTATGGATATGATATAAAGCTTGTAATAGATCATTAGGATAGTAGAAGTGGATTAAGTAGAATGATATAGAATGGATGTGTAAGATTTTTGCTCGCATTAAGCAACATATAGGAATATTGTAAGTTGAGGATGTTGTATTAGGCCTTTGAGCTTAATTTGTAAGCCCGAATGTTGCTGGCCGATTGTAATTGAGATTTCTATTAATGAGAATATTTGAATTTTCATTTTCCTCCATATTCCGTGTTGATTTTTTTGTGTGACTCTTGCTACATGGTCTGGACTATTCTCTTTGAGGACCCCCCAACCATGGTTGCATCAATCTCTAGCCAATTTATTTGCATGCACATACCCTATGAACTTTCCAAACACAACTATGAGTTTCTTTTCCTTGGAGAGCTTAGATTTGAGGATTTGGAAGGACATCCTCTTGACTCTTTCTATGATTTCTTTCTGATTCTTAGCAAAATTTGAGGTGACCTAAAAAATTTGCTCTATCCAGACGAAAGCCTTGGCAGCAAAGTCCATAAAATTTGGTGATAGTGTGTCACTAGCTCCTTGCTCCATTTTTTGGTGGAACAAAGGCTTGATTCTCTTTGGATCTAGTTCTAGGGCAGGCACCTCATAATCAATCATCAACATTAAATATTCGGTGCTATCCGCCCTATGCTCGGTAGGCCATTCATGATCGAGTTCCAGGTCATGCAAGACCTTTTCCAGAACTTCATTTATGTAATCCAAGTTCATTAACCAAGTTTGCACTAGCCAATGATCTTCTTTTGGTATTTCCAACTCATTTTCCTAGATATCTTAGAAAGATTATGGATGCTTTCCAGCTCGGGGTAGGTGATCTTGTATGTCTGTGGGAATTCCTTATAGGTGTTCATCATTCCTTCTATATCTTTTCCTAAGATTTGATACATGTTATATATCGTGATTGCATGATCGATTCACCGGTCGCCATTGGATATCACCTTATTGAACCAATCGGTCATAGACTTGGTCCAAATCTTCCTTTTCTCCATTTTATTATTATCTTGTTTTGAGAGAAAGGAGGGTGACATTGATGATTCTATTAGAGTCTCCTCTTCATTAGATGTCCATTGTTGAATGTGGGCAGTTAGATATACCACTTGTGCTTTTACCTCTTCCTTGGTAGATTGATCTTTCTTCATTTGTTGAATTATAGTGGACACTGACCCTTGAAATTCATCTATATTTTTCTCTCGAGTCACTAGGCCTAGTTTAATGGTGGATATGTTGTAGTCCTGGCCTTGAATGGTGCTTGAATCTTTTTCCATCGCAGGAGTAGAAATTTTTAGTGTCTAATATCCAAAGGCATCAATCGTGATGTGTGTTTAAATTTTGGGCTTTTTCTCATCATGGGTCCTTGTTTGAGATCTAGCTAGGATAGCCTTTAGTATGGCCTTGAGATCACATAACACAAGAGATTTTTTTTTTAGTATCCACTCTAGTCACTTAAGGACCTTTGTTTGACCTTTTGGTGATTCATGATCACCTTCCTCTTTTTTGTGTTCTTTCTGAGGCTCGTCTTCCTCTTCACTGGGGACTCTTCCATCATTATTTTCTTCATCATCTGAGCCTTCTATTTGCATATAGTTTTATTTTTCTAGCTTAGTAGAGGCTATATTCTCCTTAGTGATGTCTTGCTATCATAAGGGAGAGTCCGTTTATCCTCTTCATGCTTAGCCTCAAAATTCTTTTCAGGCTCGACATCCTTTGCTTTAATGTTGTCTTCCTCTTTCTTTTCTTGCTCTTTCTCAGGAGGAACTTCCTCTTTTGGTAATATTTATTCTTGTCTCAGGCCCTCACCTTGGATATTTCATGGAGGCTCATCTAGTATCTTCAAATCCCTATAAATATCTACTTTCTCCTCTCTGGAGTGGTGTTCCTCAGGGTTAGCCTCTTCACTTACATTTTTGTTCTCTTGTGGTAGTTCCTCATCTAACTCTTGATCTAATGTTTCCACCTCATAAGGATCATCCAATTTGTCATTGCCCTCCTCCCCAGAGCCTTGTTGTGCTTCTTCATCAGATTCCACCTTATCGATATTTATGTTTAGGCCACCCTTTGGATGCTCAAAGTATTCATCCCTATTAGAATCCTTAGACTTGTCAGCAATGTATTTTAAAGCATACCCGGGTTGCTCTACATTGAGTTTCTCCATTTCTTCAAAAAATAGCATTGTTGTTTCCATCTTTGGTGGCTCAGTTGGTGGTGGAGGAAGTGGCAATGCAAAAGAAAGTTGGGCCATGAATTCCTGGACCTTAGGGTATACTAGAAAGCTCAGAGGCACATTTTTCATATAGGCTGTGAAGGAATGTGATAGAGCGGGTGTTGCCATAGGGGTAGTCATTAGGGAAGGAGGCAAAATGGATAGGATAGGAAGGGGAGGTGGGAGTGAAGAAGTTGATAATAAGCAAGTAGTGGAGGAAGAGGAGTCCAACACTACCATTGAAGCAGTCAGTGAGGTGGACAAAGATGTTCACAGCGGGTGGAGATGAGACAAACAAGGGTTTGGTTGGAGGCGGTGGAGTGGTAGCACAAGCAACAACATAAACATGAGCAGAGGTGGTCGGTGGTGGTGAGAAAGGCTACTTAGATTCTTCTTCTTTGGGCTAGGGTTCCTCCTCTTGAATAGTGGGCATCTCTAGCACAAACGTACTCATTCTTCCCTTCTTTGGCGGAGGACGCCATTTTGTTGCCTTCCTTGTATAAAATTTGTGTTTGGGCTTATGCTTAGGCACCTCTTTCCTCTTTTTAGATCTTGTAACAAGTGGATATTTTGGAGCTTTTCCATAGGATCCTACAACAGCATCACTATCAATCTCAGTTTCTATTTCATCCTCGTGCTCCCCATATGTAAGCTTAGCTCCTTACTCCTTCAATTGGGCAATCTTTTCATCTAGCAATAGTTTTGTTCTGTGCTCTATAGAATGAGTGAGAAAATCCAAGTTGGTGACTTCTTCTTTGTTAGAAACCAAGATCTGAAATGAAAACCAGAAAAGCCTTCCAAAGAAGAGAAAATTAGAAAAAGCAAGAGCTTTGCAAGAAGATATGCAAAATAATATTATTCAGGAATCCATAATTACATGAGATGATTTGCTTTATAAAAGAAAGGATGCATAACCCTAATCTTATCTTGAGCAACAAGATAGCTTAATAGGATAAAGATTACAATAATAAACCTAGGAATTAAATATTACCTAAGTAAAGTTATGCAAGTGTAATTAAATATTAATTACATTAACACCCCTGCATAAGTGCAACTTAGGGAGACTAAAAAAGCATGCACCTAAAACTAAGATGAATGCAAGAAAGCATGAATAGGTCCCGACAACAAGGCCTGATCAGGTACCCAAGTACAAATGCAATAATGAGGTAGAGAAGGAAAACCTAGTGGAACAAAACCACCCTACAATGAGATGACTGCTGCAAAAAAGCACTGGAAGAACATTGTGGAGTAACACTGGAACCTGAATCTAGAAAGCAAGGAAAGATACTTCTGTCTACAAGAAACCAAAAATGGAATCATAATAATGTGAAAACAAACCCGATGCCACAGAACACTAGAAAACTCACAAACTGGAACAACCCTAGAATCTGTGAAGCAATAGTAGATGAAATGATGGAAAAATCTGGAAATCGTGTATCTCGATGCTGATGCAAAACTGAGACTAACACTCTTCCATGGGAACAAGTACCATAAAGACTCTGGAACATTAACCATAAAAACATGGCCCTCAAACTGAGAAGGATCTGAACCAATGCAGATCAAGAAACATAAACTCTCAATCTAAAGTGCGAACCGATGAAAATCTGATATGTGTGAAACTATAGCAAGATGTGGCCAAAAGAAACTAAGAAACCAAATAACCCATGCGATTTTCCATCAAAATAAGATGGAGATCAAAGTGCATGCACACTCTAATAAAATTATTATGCAAGAAACCCCCTTGATGGAACTTTATCTCACTTCATTTATTACAATAATACAACAATTGTAAAAGGAGAGAATGCAAACATGAATAAACAAAAAATAAAAATATACCTTAGATCTGTGTAGAGGACTGAAACAACTTTCCAACACCGCAAGAATGATGAAAAAAGGATCATTGAGTCAAAAGATATGCCCTCCAAAGCAAAAAAAAAATCATCTGAGTTGAAAGACTTGCAAAAAAATACACCCGATTTAGTGAAAGTTTCTCCAAAAGGCCCAATAAGGCCTGGAGGGCCCCCAGGGGGCTAAAACAATTTCGGCCCCTAGTCTTGTGCACGACCAGGCACTGGAAGTCTGGGGGCTGGGGTGAAGCCCTTGGTCATGCACATGACTGGCAAATGGTGCTGAGGGGGCTAGCGAGGGTTGGCGCATAGAGCTTGGTTCCCCATAAGACCGCAGCCTGGCTGGAGGGAGCCCGCGGGGGTTGGCGTTGGCTCCTGGTGGCCGTGGGCAGTGCTATGGGGTGGCGCCGCCGAGTTGAGTGGCCCTCTGGTGGGCAACACAGTAGCCGGTGGGTAGTGCAGAGCTTTTACATGGGAGGCATTTTCTTTTTTCAAAAAAATCAACATTTTTTATTTTTATTTTTTAAAACGTGCATCGGAATGTGTGCTGGGGAGACCATACAACCTCCCTTGTAATTTTTTTTTTCCCTAGAATCAACTTTCACCAAAATTGATGAAACAATAGGCATTCTTAGGGTTTTTGGCCGCTACGAACACGATGGTGACCTCTGTTTGTGCTCAAACTGCTCTAAAAAATTGGCTACCTCTAGAGCTTCCAAAAAATCTCCAAGCTTGAAACCCTCACAGACCTGGAAAATGATGACCAAAATTTGCAAAACAAAAGCCAATCCTAACTTTTTCCAGTGCTCTGAATTCAATGGCGAAGCCCGATCTGATCCAAAACACCTTATAGATGAACTCAAGGCATGCTACCCTTGAGGAATCTCAAACAAACTCTACAATGATTTTCTCAAAAAATATGAGAAGGGGTTGCAAATCAAGGCTTTGATACCATGTAAGAAACCAAGATCTAAAATGCAAACCAGAAAAGCCTTCCACAGAAGAGAAAATTAGAAAAAGTAAGAGCTTTGCAAGAAGATATGCAAAATAATATTATTCATGAATCCATAATTACATGAGATGATTTTCTTTATAAAAGAAAGGATTCATAACCCTAATCTTATCTTGAAAAGAAAGGATTCATAACCCTAATCTTATCTTGAGCAACAAGATAGCTCAACAGGATAAGGATGACAATAATAAACCTAGGAATTAAATATTACTTAAGTAAAGTTATGCAAGTGTAATTAAATATTAATTACACTTACATTCTTTAGTCCAATCTATCATCGGAAAAGGTGCATTCATCAAGGCACCATATCCTTTGTCTATCATGTTGTCATTTTTGACAACTTGGTCTGACACTTGAAATAAATTGATAGATTTCATGAATGTGATAGTGATTCTCATATAGCAGCACATCCGCACCTCCTTGTCATCATTACAATTTTCCTAGAAATAATGTAGGGGTAGTGGGCATACTCTCTCCCAACCCATTTTTTCAACTTATGCTGAGGATCTACTCCTCCCTTGTCTGTATGAATGTCAAAATTATATGTTTCCAACTCCTTTTCTAAGTATTCTACACAAGGAGTAGTTGGGCAAGCCTACATTCCTTGTCTAAGGGTGAGGGGATATGAGACCCCAACTTTGAGTTTGTTGCTCAATAAGGTGTGGGAAGTTTGAAGCTATCGAGTTACCTCTAGCATGATGATCTGGTCATTGGGGTAGCACGATAATTTGTAGGGCCTTCTAGAGAATCCCTTAGCTCTAATATATGTGAACTTGGGGAATCAGATGAACAGATATCCAAAACCCTTCACAAATGTTTTCACACTATGTGATACTCTTCTTTCAAAATCTCCCCTAGGAGTCTGATTATATGCCCAATGAACTAGGCATCATTTACTCTTCTATACTTCTTGAAGTTTTTGTACTACAGTTGAGGGTAACAATCATATACCTTCAATTGTTCCTTTTTGGTTCCTAGTTCTCCCATGTAGAACAATCCTTTATATGGGAACTTGGCTGCCAAGAGGTAGGCCAGGTATGAAGTCATGTAGAAATGAGAGGTATTCTTTACCTCCATGAATTGCTTGTGTATGTTGTCAGCAAACATCTTTTCCAAATGGAACTGGGTCTTGCCTCCAAAGATCTCTTCCATGAAATAGAACATCCAACTCTCAAATAATGTAGCTATGGAAAAACCCATTACTTTGCTTAAGAGTGTGACCAGATCATGGTGCTCTTCAAAGAAGTCATTCCTGTATAGTGTTTGAGGAACTTTGGAAACATTTTCTCTCTTGTCCTTCAACCAATTCCAAATGATGGTTTATTTACACCCGATGGGATCTTGTTGCCATACTTGGTTGGAAAATTCTTTCTCAACCTCTTCCGTCTCATCAAAGATTAGGATGACAAATGTCTTTCCAATAGACTTGGTAGATATATTTTCCAATAATCTTGCATCATGATCAATTATTTTTTCTATTGGAGTGGTAGCACTCTCAATAGGTCATTACTAATTCTAGAGCAATAAGCGTGGGAGGGAAACCAACCGCCTTGGCCAGGCCACTTTGCTTGATTTTCAAGGCCCTATCTATTTAGGGGTTGAGCATGACCCTCTTCTTGAATTCATCAATACTGACATGTCTAAGGTTAGTGTTGGATACTATCACCCAAGTGGAGGTGATCTTTGAGGTGTGCTCCAACCCATGAAACTTGTACTTCATTTTCTCCTCTTCTTTTCCTCTGGGAGTGTGAGCGGGCTTCTTTTCCTTGTTTGGCTTTTGTGCAGGCTTCGTTGATGATACCTTAGTAGGTTCCATAAATCCTGAACACACAAAGTGCAGTAAGTGTTTTCACATATAAAGAAGGAAAACATCAGTGAAACCCCTACAAATCCAAGGTTGGATCCATTCATACATCCTTAAAAAATCATGTAATTCATTATTGTTCACCTTTTGGAGTTCATTTGGATCATTTATGGAAATGCAAGCTCAGGGGTACAGGTTTCCCTTAGGTGGAAGTCATTAGAAGCATCTGGGAGTAGGACAGGGCTAGGGTTGTAGAATCCCACAGACGACCACTCATAGTATAAATTCTACATGGCCTGTTTGAAGGGAAAATCTCCTAAGGAATGATTGAGCATGTACGGAAATAAGTTAAGGGGTACTTGGCATTGTTGAATTATTCCTTGATGCTTTTGCAGGTTTGGGGTATGCAGGAACTGTGAAGTAGAAAGACATTAAGGATCAACCGTTAAATAGTGGTACCCAATAGGTGGCAACTCACATATGAAATTTTGCATTGCAGAACCCATGGGCAATTCAGAAATCAAGGATTAGGCCTTAGAGTTTCATTGATCTTGGGAGGTGTAGGAACAAACCATCGAGCCGTGGTTAAATATTTTCCATTAAGAAATGACCATGAAGGGATGGCGGTCCTTAGAGGTGGGCTTGAAAATGATGTTCAAACCCATGTTTTACATTGACAGTCTTTGAATTTTTCAAAAGGAAAACCCCTCCCGCAGGGTCTGCAATGCGAGAGGACACAGGTGCTCGAATGTAAGATAGTGGGAATAGGCAGACAAACCTCTGACAACATCCACCCATATGGTTTTTCCCACTTATGATTTTTGACTTAGCATTTTGATCGAAAGTGGGCTGAATGAAAATGGAGATAGGTAATGTGGGCTCCACACTATGGGACGGTGAGGTGACTTCACCATTAAACAATGGCAACAGGATGGTGGCCAATTGCAGACGAAGACCCACAAGGTCTTTAGACTTAGCAAATTTTTCAAGTGTCAGGTTTAGTTCATTCAATGACAATGATGAAGGTAGATCCCATGCTATGGGAAGAATTTAAGGCTTGGCCGCTAAGATAGCTACAAGGGTCAACCAGGGCAATGATGCAAGCTACAAGGGTTTATCTACCACACGAAGAATGGGATTTCGCATAGGCGTGAGAAACTGATTTAGGTTGAAGCTAAGGACTTTTTGAATGCTGGGGAAAATTGCCTGTGCGGGGCTACAGATCACCCACGTAGGGCCACATATTGCAAAAGCTTGGACGAAGTTGCAACAGTTAAGTAGGGTTTAATTTTCAAAGATTTTAACATTTACAAAACCTATTTTTGCAAAGAAAACGTTTCTTAAAAGTTTAATTGTGGACTTACCTAGAAATGATGCAAAAATACTAATGAAATTTGGCTTGAATTCACTAGAGGCTTTGCGTGGGTGAGAACTCTTCCTTCTCCATCCAAATTTTGAAAGAAAAGGGCCAAAATGATAGATAGGGCACCCTTTTTTATAAGAAAAATAAAATTAATGACATGCATTAAATTCCAATATGGTAGGTAAGTGGATTGGTGGGGTTGCAGAAACCCAAGTTAACGTGACCGTTCAACAAAGACCTAGGTGGAAAAAGCAAGTGCAGGGCCCACGTTGTGGGAGGAAGCCTGGGGTTATCCACTTCTTAGCGATGAAGCAACGATGACAACCTATGGAGGGAGACCTGCAAATGTGGGTCCAAAAGGATTGGAAGAAACCGGGGAAAAATGCTAAATAAAATGTGCAGCTGCACTTCTGCAAAGGAAAAAGACTTAGCAAATTTTGGATAGGTGAATTTGGTCAATGAGGATTTGGTGTCTTTATTGCATATAATCAACTTAATCTCAAAAATAGGGGGACAAAAAATGAGGCAAAATCCAAAATGACTTGGTGAAGGAAAAAAAGGAAAGAAGGGGGGGTCCTTGGTCTGAATGGCGCGTGTGTGCTATAGGCACAACAAATGGTGACTCTGCTAGGAGAACACTCCCAAGCATTCCAAGGGTAAGGATTCATCCAGAACCTAGAATTTTTGGCTTCGTAGACTAGAAGCTAGTTTCCTTAAATGAACTGAAAACTTCAAGGAGGGCGGAATCCTTGGTTGAATCAAATCAAGAAATACCTTAGAATTATGTGCAATTAGTTTATTCCCCTTCATCAGAGACCACACAGGACAAAAATCAATCAGTCAAGGAAAGCTATGTAAGTTGTCTATCCCCAAAAGTAACCTAGACATTGCCCCGCTGCCAGTCAAGCATCCATAGCCCCGATTGAGTTGTCACTATGACCCCACGAATATTGCTCTATTGCTAACTAAGCATCCATAGCCCCGATAGAGTTTCTCACACACCCACATAGTTTCCTGTTTTCAATATTTTCTTTTCTCTTTTCTTTTCTTTCCTTTTAATATTTTCTTTTCAATACTTTTTTTCTCAACTGCATAAGCACTAAAGCTCATAATGGGTTTGGAAATCATAGTGGTCACTGGAGTAGACTTAATATTTTTCACTTTCCAAAACCTCATAATGACTATCGTATAGCTCATTGAGAGTATTTATACATTTTATGTTTAATTTTAGATAGGTGTGAAGGGATTCAAATAAGGGTTCTATCCTAGGTCAGGTTATAGTTCAAGTGAGGAAACCCACCTCACGACAATGTACAAAAGCTCATGATAACTGATGAAGACTTATCCAAGGAACAAATTAGAGTGAGTAGTGAAGTGGGCCCGCTATGGAGCCAAACACAACCACTACATTAAGATTGAAAAACATCCTCAACAAAAACAAAAGCTAGGAAAGCGAGTGAAAGCGAAGCAAAAGAAAAGCAACAAACCAAAAGACCTACTCTAACTGTATACAACTATATAGAAAAGGATGAGCTTTGAAAGCTCAATCAAGGAAATAATGCTTGAGGTACTGCCTGTTGGTAGGCAATGGGACATCCTCTTTGGTGAGCGTCTTAAAACGAAAGGAATTATCTCCTAGAATCTTAGAAATCTAAAAGGGGCCAAGCCAAAGCTTGTCGAATTTTTCATGTTCCCCTTTCTTCTCATGGGCCTTGTCCCAACATAGGAACACATATACAATCCTAAAGGCCTTTACTTTATCTTGGTGATTGAACCATCTCTTGACTATTCCCTGATGTTTGGCAAAAATTTCTATTGCTTGGTCATAGACTTCTTCTAAATGGAACAATTCAACCAGGTGAGCTTCTTGGAATTCTCCCTCCTCATAGTATGTGTTAATGAATTGGAGTATGGGGATCTTGAGTTGGACTAGGAAAATAGTCTCTAGGCCATAAACAAGGAGAAATGGGGAATTTCCCAGGGTGGATTTGTGATGAGATCCATTTTCCAAAAGAGAAAAATGCAACTAGGTGTGCCAATCTTTTGGGTTCTGGTCAAGCAGTTTACGCATGATAGTCAGTAGATTTTTGTTTGTGGATTTAGCTAGGCCATTCCCTTGGGGATAATAGTTGCATGAAAAATTAAGTGCAATTCTGTAATCAAAGGAACAACTAGAAAACTTAAGGGAAGCAAATGTGGGACCATTATCGCAAACTACAACAAATGGACAACCAAAGTGATTTAAAATAAAAATTTCCAAAAAATTAGTAACTACTTCAGTTGTACATTGCCTACATGCTATTGCTTCAGTCCATCTATTGTAATAATCAGTAGCGGTCAAAATATACCTATGGCCTACAAAGGATGGTGGGATTCCCAGACCAATGAAGTCGAGTCCCCACTGAGCGAAAGGCCTTACCTCCACAACTGGTTGGAGTGGGACCATAGCATTCCTCTCCCTAGTAGTTACAGTTTGACAAATGTGATAGGATTTGACATGGTTGTGTGCATATTTGAATAGTGTTGGCCAACAGTACCCTGCTCATAGAATCTGATGGGTGGTTGAGGGGCCGGATCTGTGGCCAATGCCAAACTTGTCATGAAAATATTTTAGCACTTGAGCTACTTCTTCTTTTCCAAGGCACCTAAGATATATTCCTTCATGGTTTCTCTTGTATAATATGGATCCTTACAACATGTAGTTGTTACTTCTATAGTTTCAAATCCTGTCTCTGGACTCCTTGCAGCCGTGATGGACATTTTTTGTTTAGCAGCTAATAGGCAATTTCATCATACCATTCATTGGGAGAAACATCCTCCAATGGGTATTTGTTGTGTGGTCTCACAACATGCCCTAGGACTGAAAAGACTTGGGGACCTAAGTGAAAAATATAACTCTTATGGTAGGATCTAGCAAATTGGAAGATCACTAGAAGTGAAAGGAGAAAATATTTGATGATAAAGTACTTCATAATGCAAGTGTTTCAGACACCGGGTACCGAGCATCGAAAACATGGAAAAGGAAAAAGGTAATGCAAATTTGAATGGAAGGCTCCAGTCTAGTATGAAGCATCCCAGTATAACCGAGGTTCGGGAAAGTAAGTGGGTAAAGCTGAATACCAGGTACTGGGTTCTGGTTTGCAATGTGAAGTGAAAATGCTAAAATTTTAAATTTATCTAATGGTCCCTATAATTCGGTATATGTATGAGAATTCATGATATTCTTTTTGAAAGGTGTGTTGATTATGATATTTTTGTACTAACATTTGAATAATGGTTTTATTTACATGAGATGTTATAAATGTTTTAAAAAAAGGATTTAATGTATGAAATTTGTGATTGCAGGAGATGCAGATTGTGATGCAAAGTTCGGGTATGGACGGTTAGACAAACTTGAATCATGGATGGAATAATTTTCAGTTTGGTTTGATTACTCTGGGAGATTATAATGGAGAAGGCTTTGAGTCCATTGGAATGTTGGGGATCTCAGTATTTCACATGCGATGGAAAAAATGCCTATTTTTGGGAGAGCCCATTTCTAAGAGTGATAGAACCAAATCCAAGCGATGTGTGGGGGAAAAAATTCTACCTTTTCATTTTAAATATATGGTAAGTCCGTACACATTATCATGATTCGAAGTATCATCCTGGAGAAGATTCAGGATCAACACCCAAAGAGATTTAATGCGTGATTGGAGTTGACTTTCATTGACTTCAATTACAATTCTCCTATTAGTCACAATATTCCATGTGCCTTGAAGATATTGGTCCCTTTGATTTCCTCTCATGTAGTTGTCTTATCTTATCTGAGCCTTGTGTTCTATAAAAGGCTAGGGGATCCCTCTTTTTATTTTAAGTTTAGAATTTGTGGATTTTAGAGGAGCATAAAATTTTAAGTTTTGTTCTTTTTTCCTATTTTCTAAACCATTTCGGCATAAAACATTGTATGCATGTAGAAATTAATTAATATCATAGCTTGTTAGATAGCTACCTATCTCAGTCTCTTTTGTAGCTAGTTTTGTTAGTTCAGTCGAACAAGACTATATGTTGTGCCATTTAAGGGTGCATACATAACCTACTCAGTGTCCAGAAATGAAATCCCTCTCTTTAAAATCCTACACCATTTTATATGTAGGTATGAAGCAATCTAGTGAAGTATAAATAAATTTTCTCTGTTTTAATTAATTCTTTGGGGCATCCATGGAGAATAACTGGGAGAATATTTTAATTTTTAATATTTTTTATGCTTTGTTTTAGAATAGATGTTTAAATATTTGAAAATGTTCCAAAATTTAAATGAATGGAAGAAGTTTTATTAAAAATATTTTGTTTTCCATAAAATTGTTGAATTCTTGATGCTCAATCTACTTAAGTGATAGCAAAGAATTTGTAAGGTTCGTGAAATGTTATGGAAAATATTTTGGTTTCATGTTGTTTGAACTTATTGTTTCAATTTGGAATTTACACCTAAAACATTCAAGAAAACACCATAGTCCCTTTGAGATTAACAACAATATCACATCAGTACTCGAGAGCGACCCTAGTGCAACCATGACCTGGTTATCAGAGACTTGGGATTGAACAAAATCCAATCTTTGCCTTGTAATTTAGAATGGATGTTTAAATATTTGAAAATGTTCCAAAATTTAAATGAATGGAAGAAGTTTATTAAAAACATTTTGTTTTCCATAAAATTGTTGAATGCTTGATGCTAAATCTACTTAAGTGATACCAAAGAATTTGTAAGGTTCATGAAATGTTATGGAAAATGTTTTGGTTTCATGTTGTTTGAACTTATTGTTTCAATTTAGAATTTACACCTAAAATATTCAAGAAACAACCATAGTCCCTTTGAGATTAACAACAATATCACATCACTACTCGAGAGCAACCCTAGTGCGACCATGACCTAGTTATCAGAGACTTGGGATTGAACAAAATCCAATCTTTTCCCTGTAATGCAGAATTCTCCTTTAGGTTGTCTTTGTTCCATATCTTTCAAGAAGGATAGGATCTTTGTGTTGGAAACAGAAAGGTAGACAACTGAGAGGGGGGGGGTGAATCAATTTTCATAGAAATTTAAACTTGTTAAACTTATTAATCTTATTCTTAGATTAGATTAATAGCCATGAACGCATAGATCATCAACACATCAGAAACACACATGACACCAAGATTTTTTACATGGAAAACCTGTCAAGGGAAAAACCACGGTGGAGGTCAGTCCACAAGATTATACCTTGTTAAAAATATAAAGAAGAATAAATGGGGAATTCAAATGCATTTAGGCACACTACCTAGAGCTTATAGCTCAATTACAAGTAGGACTACTACCCTAAGGAAGACACACTATCTTATAGAAACATTCGGAGTACATCCGCAAGATTTTGAGCTGAGAAAATAGCATCTGCTAATGCTTGATTATAGTTCCAAATAAGAACATGAATACTTCTTCACACTTTGCTCACTCTTCTTCACACTCTACTTCTACCTTCGAATGATTAGGAATTTATTCACACATCTCATACACATGCATGCCTTCAAATGGAATAATCAATTGCTTATATATATCCGCAACAAGAGATTCAATAACTACATGTTAGCTTCAACAAAATAATAAAACATATGCAAACTGTCAGCCCAAAACAATAAATAATTTTCAATGCAAATTGACCAATGTCAGCAGAACATAATGAATACCCAAAAAAAAATCCTCCAACACGAAACACCTTCAAAAATTATTCCACGAAGATCCATAACACACTACAATTACCCTGTCGTCCATGAACATAAAAAAACATGAACACGCAAGAGAAAATCACCAATCATGAGCACAACAATCAATGTGGATGTGCAACACAAATAGAGCATGATCTAGAAACATCCAAAAAAATCATGAATCACTAGAGAAGCATCCAAAACAACTAAACTTACTAGAATCACATCATCTTCATTTAGGAACACCAACTGAAGCAATAGAAAAACTGTCAGAACACAAATACTCATAACTCGATCAAATATTCATGTGGATCTCTAAAACTTAATGTGGATAAACTAGATATACTTGACATCAAACCCTTTAATCCACAACCTTTGATCATCAACGTATTGAGCTTGGAAACATACTAAACTTCACTTCATCACTGATAACCTGCAACTCATTTTATTACAATTTTCTCAATATTCTCGACATATACAACCTTAAAGACATTTATGCCAATAGTTTTGATATCAATGAAAAACACATATTAGAAACCTCCAACAATATCCCCCTTTGGCATTGATGGAAACACATGATGTGAAAAAACACCATCAATGCGACTATCTCTTATCACTTTCTCCCCCTTAGCTTCTGACTCTTTTCTCCTCAACTCTTTCACATGACTCTTCTCCCCCTTTGACATCAATGAAAAAGATACACACAAGCTTTGAACATCTAACTACTCCCCCTAAGTAGCAACCACCAAAACATCAATCTAGATCAAGATATGATTGTGAAATGCATAGACTGATGCAAGTCAATGCATCTTAGTTTTGATTAGGAGGGGTAATCGCCCCTAGCTTCCCTCTAAGATACTCAAAAGTATCCTTAGGAAAAGAATTGGTAAAGATATCTGCAATTTTTTCCTTAGTAGGTACATATTCCAATCTGACTTCCTTTTCACTCACCTTCTCTCTCAAAAAGTGAAATTTGATAGATATATGCTTGGTCTTTGAATGTAGCACTAGATTCTTAGAAATGTTAATTGCACTTGAATTATCATAGAATATAGCAATATGTTCATCATACACAACTCTAATATCTTTCAACATCTACTTCATCCATAATACTTGAGTACAATTGTTAGCAACAACAATGTATTATACCTCTGCAGTAGATAAATAAATGACATTTTGCTTCTTACTTAACCATGAAATCAACTTCTTTCCAAAGAAAAATGTACCACCACTAGTACTTTTTCTATCATTCACATCTCCTGCCCAATCAACATCAGTAAAGGCACTCAAAGTAATGTCATCATCTCTAGAATACCATAGGAAAAAATCAACTATCCCCTTCAAGTATCTGAAAATTCTCTTCACAACAGTCACATGAGATTCCTTAGGATAAACTTGAAATCTTGAAACAATGCATACAACATTCATTATATCAGGTCTAGTTTGAGTCAAAGCAATCCACCAGTCATTGATGTATATCTAGTTTGATTTTCTTTTAGGGAATCACCATCTTGTGCCAACTTACATCCGATCACCATAGGTGTACCAACTGGCTTTGAATCTTCCATACCAAACTTATTTAGAAATTCTTTCACATACTTGGACTGAGATATAAAGATCCCTTTATCTAGCTGATTAATTTGCAACCCCAAAAATAATTTCATCTCTCCAATCATAGAAATCTCAAACTCACTCTGTATCTCATCAACAAACTTCATGCACAAACCATCATCTCCTCCAAAAATGATATCATCAACAAAGACTTCAACAATCAAATCTTTATCATGATCAATCTTGAAATACAAACTACTATCAACAATACCTTTATTAAATCCAAGCTTCAACAAATACTTGTCCAACCTACCATACCATGCTCTTGGGGTTTTCTTGACTCCATAAAATGCTTTCTTCAATTAACAAACCATATCTCCATGATCATTCAATTGAAATCCATAAAGTTTCTCAACACACACTTCTTCTTCCAATTTTCCATTTAGCAATGCTGACTTGACATCCATCTGATAACCCTTGTAGCTTTTGTAAGCAACATAAGCAAGAAATAGTCTCACAACTTCAATCCTAGCAACAGGGGAAAAAGTTTCTTCAAAGTCAATTCCTTCCATCTGAGAATATCCTTTACACACCAGTCTTGCTTTGTTTCTAATAACTTCACCTTTCACATTTAGTTTGTTTCTAAAGACTCATTTAGTTCCAATTACATTTTTGTCCTTAGGTCTAGGAACAAGAATCCATGTATCATTCCTCTCAATTTACTATAGTTCATCTTTCATTGCTTCCACCCAATGTTCATCTTTGCATGCTTAATTGACATTAGTAGGCTCAGTCTTTGAAATCAAACAATATTCTTTTGCGATTTTTCTCCTAGTTTGAACACCTTTGTTCTTATCACCTGTGATATGATCTTTTGAATGATTTAATCTTACATACCTTTGAGTCTTAGGATGTTCTTGAACTTCAGGCTCTTGTGATCTCTCTTCTTCACTTTCACCAGTTGCTTCCTCTTGATTTTCTTGATTCACTAGAATGATTTGAACTTGATTTGAAGTTTGAACTTTCTTTCCTTTATTTGAACTGTCATTCTGATCATTTGAATCATATCCATGGGTTCTGGATGGTCTAGCTATGTCTTCATCAACCTTGACATTTTTACTTTCAACTACTTTCCTCAATCTCTTATTGTAGCACCGACAGGCCTTGCTTTTAGTAGAATAACCAAGAAAGATTCCTTCATCACTCCTATCATCAAAATTTCCTATATCTTCATCTCTTTTGATATATCATTTACTCCCAAAGATTTTGAAGTATCTAATAGTAGGTTTATGACCATATCATAGTGTTGACAATGGTTTTACTTGCAGTAAATAGATCGAATAAAATCTCCACATACAAGATTGTGAAGAGCCTATCCTTCTTGAAAGATATTAAATAAAGACAACCTAAGACAAAATTCTACATTTATAGAGCAAATATTGACTTCCGTTTAATCCCAAGTCTTTGATAACCAGGTCATGGTTGCACTAGGGTCACTCTCAGGAAATGATGTGATAATTTTCTACTAATCTCAAGGGAGAATCCATATGGACACGTACATATACATATACACATTTATGTATCATTTCTTTGAACATTTTAGATCAGCTTTCCAATTTGAAAAGGTAAACTTAGAATTCATGAAAGAAATAAATTTGACATTGGACTTCAAAGATCATCACCAATTTCCTTGCTATCACTCAAGTAGATTTAGCATTAAGCATTCAACAATTCAATGGAAAAAAAAATATTTTCAATAAAACTATTTCCACTCACTTATATTTTATTTTTAGAACATTTTCAAAATATCAAACATCTAATCTAAAGTAAAACATAAAAAATACTAAAACATAAAAGTTTCTCCTAGTTATTCTCCATGGATGCCCCAAAGAATTAATCAAAATAGAGAAAACCGCTTTATATTTCACTAGATTGCTTCACAACTACGTATAAAATGGTGCAAGCTTTTAAAGAGGGGGTTTCATTTATGGAAACCAAATAGGTTCTGTATGCACCCTTAAACAGTGTAGCATACAGTCTTGTTCAATCAAACTTACAAAACCAACTACAAAAGATACTTAGATAGGTAGCTATCCATAAAGCTTTGATATCTGTAGACACGTAAAATATACTGATTCACATCATGCATCTGATCCTGACTCACTAACATCATTTCTTCCTGAATCATCCCTCGATCTAACCATTTAATCAAATTCCCCTATCTGATTAAATTCGTCAATATTTGTCTCTTAATTAAATAAACCATTTTTATCTAATTAAGTCAATCGCTTTTGTTAATTAAATCAATCCATCTTAATCTAATTATCCCTATTTAATTAAATAATCAATTTATTTGATTAAATCTCTAAAGTCTGTCCATTAAATTAAATAAATTAAAACCTTATTTGATTTAATCTAACACCATCTCTTTTAATTAAATAAATCAAAGTCCTTATTTAATTAAATCCCTTGTCATATTTCTCTCTTATTTGATTTAAATAAATCCATAAATTTGAGTCAAATAGGTCACATCATCTAACCTCTCTCATTAAATTAATTAACCTTGATTAATTTAATTTTATCTCATGTCACATCCTCTAGATAATGCAAGTTGCACATGAAAATAGATTTAATTCATTTATTAAATCTCTATTTTCCTCACAAGGTATCTTTTGGAATATTCTCTCAATTTGAATTCAAAAATTCCAAGTCAACATGTACATCCAACAAGGCAATAAATTCATCTTACATGTCCTTTGCCTTGAGCCAAGTGGCATTTATTTCATTTTCCTTCCTCTTACATGTCATTTCAACAAATTTGAATTTCAAATATTTGCATTTATTGGCACAAACCCCAAATCTTGCACATCCATCATCCATTCATAGCTTGACAAGTGGCATCATATCATTGGATGAATGTTAGTCCCACATTGCTCAAATTTGGACATTCATCCACCTTGGAATTCTATAAATAAAGAGCTCATATCTTCATTTCATCATCCACAATCTAGGAAAAGTTACCATGCTCAAATATCTCTTGAATTTCATCCATTATCATTAAGTCATAGCTAGGTTTTTGCAGATTTTAGCTTGGAGTTCTCATTCTTCTCCAACAAAGTGGATCAATCTCTTCAAAAGTTGAAGCTTGCATCATAGGAATTGGGAAAGGGCCAATTTTCACATCAAATTGGCACCAATTCCCCCATGGGATCATGAGTTTGCACATCTAATTAGGATTTAATCTTTGTTTTGTCATTTTCATTGTGTTCTTCACTATTTTCTTTCCTAGTTTGAGGTTGTAAATGGATTTCATGGGGAATCCTTGTTTTGGCTTGCAATATCTAACTTGAGGTGTTTATTCTCTTTGTTTTGTAGGTACCAAGGTTGGGGTTTGCACATTTGGTACTAGAAGGAGGGCTTGATATCATTATTTTCTATCTTCTCTTAAAAATTCCGCGTTTTCATTCACACATAGGAAATTCCAGTGCTGGGAGCTCAGCGTCGCTATTTTGGAGCTGTGGGCCCTTCAGTATCGCTATATGGCACCGTTCAAAACACAAACTCGGACATTGGACTCATCCCGCCAAAATATTTGAATTTCAAACTCCGCCGCTAGACTCGCCGACCTGCAGAAATTTTCAAAAATATTAAACTCTGATGCTGGACGAAAATTGTGATGCGGGGTGAAAAGAGTGACGCAGTTGAGCTGTCTTTCCTGACACATAGCGTTGCTGACTGGTAAGCGGCCCTGTGAGGGCACCGCTGAGAAAACAAACTGCAACATAGTCATGAGTTGCGACGCTGGAAGATAGTAAAAAGGGAAAAATTAATTTTAGCACGTGTCTTTTGATTGATGATCAATTTATATTCTATTTTCTGGTTTTTAACTTCTGTATTTTCTAGAATCTGATTATTTTTTTTTCTCACTTGTAGGTTGGAAATCGAAAACAAAGGAAGGAGGAGCATGATGATGATATTTTGTTCAATCAAAGTGTTTTTAAACACTTTAGTGTTTGTTTAACACTTTGTTAAGGAATTATTAGCACTTCTTTCTTAGGAAACTAATTTTCCTTTGGGTTTAAAAAGAATCTTCCTGTTTATTTCTTGCAAAGGGCTAAAACGAACTTTAGGATCAAAACTTACTAGATTTTGTTTCTTGGATTAAAAAATTGAACAAAATGTCTTTCACTTGTGATTTGGTGCTCTAAAACAAACTCACATTTTGCTTTGGGGATTTAAAAAGAACAAGTGTAACTTTGTTTTCATGAGGGCTTACTTAAACTAAAGCCATTGAAAAAGGATGTATGCACTTCTCTCATGCTTTATAGCGATCTTGAGAATCAAAAGGCCTTTTTCATGACTTTAGGGTGAGACAAAGAAATCACCTCCACACTTCGATTTGGGTTTAAAATTGAACATCTTGTGCGAGTGTGAGTGGGGGCATTGTTGTGTATATTCTCTTTCCTTATTGCCAAAAAGGATTGATCGAATTACGAATAGTGTTTCTTTTTTGCTTTTGTTTATCCTAGAGGGCCTACCTTGGGGAAAAAGTACTCACCCAAGGTAACGACTCAACCGGTAACACTTTAAAGCCAAGAGTATTTCCAACCGGTATATAAATGTGGGTATTGGAGTAAATGCCAATATCACGCGGTTGATTCTGACAAGATGGATCTGAAAGGGGACTCTTGCCGTATGGGTCAATCTCCATGAATGGAAAGTCCTTACTAAAACCCATGTGCTAGAATTTGCCAAAATCCTTTTATCTATTTGTTGGTGCAAGAGCGGTCATTCTCAAGCCACCCCACACTTTTATGGTCTTCTAGTAGAAATGGAAAACATGCCAAGGGAGTTTCATGGGTGTTGATGCTTGGCTGCCCCATATAAGTGAGTGCTATGGAGGGGAGCTAGTTGGGTTAAGAATCTAACCATTCACTAGAGATAAGTGTAGCTGGACTTGTCCAAGTGGGAATCCAACAAATATTGTCTTACACATCCATAGGATTGTACTTATTCTTGGGTTACAAAATGCATTGCTTGATCGAAAACACCATGGAAACAAACACTTGAACCTCATCCAAAATTCAAACCCTTTTGAAGACAAATACAATTTGACTCAATCCATATGTTATTGCTTTCCCTTGGGATTCACATCCTTATAGGTTTCTAAGCATTGGATTATATCTCGATTTGTCTCCTTAAGTAAACAATAGGAAAAACCTTGCCTTAAGTTCATTAAATTTCCACATAACATATCTTGTGGGGTTTGAAGAAATCAAGACATTGGACATCTTAGTTTGAAAACCTAATTGAAGAAAGTGTTTTTGGTAAAATAAAGACATTAAGCAAAGCTAAGCAAAATGAACTTTCATATGTGTTGAAAACTCACAATCCCAAAAGCAAAAATCATTGGTTGGAAATCCGAAAAATGAATGTTCAAATGAAATCATTTCTTGGTTACAAAGGTCTTTAGGAAGCATTTGCATGCTCTTCGATGCCTAGGTCTAGGAAAAGTGTACCTTTTAGGTTCACCTTAGGATCAAAGCAAATCAAAATCTTTTTCATCCATCCTCCAAAACATCAAAAAATATCATCTCATCATCACCTTTTAGAAAATCTTGAAATCATCCTCAATACTAGGCTTTTTGGAAAAATCAAAATCATCGAAATCATTGAGACTAAATCCTTGAAAACATTATCAAAATCACCTTCGGCTAGGTTTGTGGAGATGCATCCTTTTGCATATGCTTAGTCAAAGTTATCAAAATCTTCTTGTCTAGCTTAGTATATGTTGATGAATCCTTCTTCATATACTTAGTGAAATGATCATCTTGTTTGAATAGGTGTGGGTAGATGCATCCTTCTCCTCCCACATATTCAAATCATCATCCTTTGAACAAAGCTATTCCTTAGATCATCATCCAAACATCTTAGGGTCTTTTTGTTCAAAATCCAAATCAAAATCAAGGACAAAATCTCAAATCCAAGAACAAATAAAAAATCAGAATCTGCAAGTCCTAAAAGCCTAGTGTCTCATTCAAGATTAATCAAAAGCCAAAAGCATCTGTATCATCCGTCCCTAACATCATCATCATATCATCATCTTTGATCCTCAAGGCATCCTAAAAACTTTCTACTTTGGGGCATAAAATAACAATCGATCCAAAGAATCAAGAGATTCATCTCCCATATTCTCGAAGATTGATCCTTGTTCTATGGTTCTAACTAGATCTCAATACAAGAAGAGTATGGAAGCCAACAAAGAAACACCCGCTTCAAGCGATATTAGCCAAACAAACGCATAAATGAATCCCGCCGAATCAAATAATCTGTTGATCCTCTCATCATCGCAAAATCCACAAGAAGAAAACCAAGGAGAGGACATTACCTTTAGAATGTCTTGCGAGGAAATGACTGAAATGATCCAAAATCTGGACAACCATAGAATCATCAACATCATGATGAGGCTCAACCCTTTGTTATACATGCTTGAGCTAGAAAAACAAGGAGCCAAACTACCTTCGGATTTTGATGTGAGTACTATAGTGGAGGCATCTTTTCTGCCAATTTCATCCACCATTCCCATCTCATCTACACCCCCATCTCAAAACATCACGTAAAACATTCCACAAATCACAACATTGTTTGCTCCAACCCAACCCAATGTTAATAAGGGAAGTGCATTTCTCAATGCAATTCAAACACACCCTCTTGTTAATAACCAAAATTTGGATGCTAACACCACCTTGGAACAAAGCATACCTCAAAACCCATTACACAAAAATGTTCCTCTCATATTCCATCACGATCCATCATCATCATTTTTTCATGCAACACCTCAAACACCTCTTCTCACAAATTCACAAGAAGAGGGAGATATGTTCAGACTAGGGGGCATATTTGACACCACGACATTCTTGAAACAACTCACACCCCTTACATTTCCACCTCTCCCACCATTGCCATTATCATTCACACCACTCCTTGGTTTATGGATTCCTCCCCTACCAAGTATCAATCAAACCTATATCTCAACCATCAATCAAGGCATTACACCAAACACTCAAGATTTGTCATTGATATCGCAACAACAAATGACGAATACACAAGAAATGGAAACACCATCAAAAACTCTTCTAACATCACAAAGCATAGGACCAACCACCACACCAATACCACCATTCACCACTCAAAATATCAACACGACATTATCACTCATCAAAAACACTATTCCAAATCCACCACCACCTCCATGACCACCATCTTCCACCACATCAAGCCAATATGATGCAACATTGCAAGTTTCTTTCCAAAGAGGATACTAACAAGTTCAGAAACTAAAAGCCAAAAAACTAGCTGCTCAACAAGCTGCTCAAGCTGTGCAAGCCGCCTAAGCAGCCCAAGCTGCCTTACAAGTAGAACAAGCCCAAGCATTATTGCAACAACAACAAAAACAAGCCACCCAAGTTGCATAAGCCGCACAAGCATTGCAAGCGCAACAAGCTACACAAGCCCAAGCTTTATTGCAACAACAACAGGCTGCCCAAGCCACTCAAGCATTGCAAGCTTTACAAGCACAAAAGATCGCTCAAGCACAAGCTATTTTGCAACAACAAGCCGCTCAAGCACAAGTAGCGCAAGCACAAGCTCAAGTTCAGGAAAATGCCCAATATTAGGCACAACAAGCCCAATATCAAGCACAACTCAATGCACAAAGACAAGCAACACAATTGCAGGCATATCAACAAGCATTCAAGCAATACCAAGAGCAACAAGAAGCAGTAGAATTGGCAGCCCAACAACAAGCATTGTTGGAACAACACCAAGCACAACAACAAGCATTGTTGGAACAACAACAAGTGCAACAACAAGCAAAAATCTTAGCACAACAACAAGAAGATCAACAAAAAGAATTGTTCATACAAAAGCAGGTGGAAGCCTACCTCGCTCGAAAAAACATACATATACCATCAAACAACGCACCGATCAACCCACTCATTCAAACCACGATTGAAACACCCCAAAACACTTTCATCCCACCCCTTGATCCCCAAAATGATGTAACGACACAACTCAGGCTGCTCTCGCAACAAGTCCTCGACCTTCAATCAGGGCGAACAAGCAAAACACCAAGCAACTTGTGTCCCTATCCATTTGATAGGAGTTTAATAATGAAACCATTCCCCAAGGGATTTGAAATCCCCAAATTTAACAAATATCGAGGGATGGGAAACCCTAAAGATCACATCAGGGAATTCCAGGTTCATTGCATGGAGGTCGCATATGACAATACTTATCTGATGCGGCTATTTCCTAGGAGCTTGGTAGGCCACGCTATAGAATGGTTCTCTCACTTACCTTTAGGAATTAGAACATTCCAAGAAATTAGGGATGCATTTATTAAAATTTATGCATGCAACATTGCAATGGATGTTAGTCTCAAAGAACTCTCAGCTCTAAAACAAGGAAAGGGTGAATCATTCACCTCATTCCTACAATGATGGCGATCCAAGGCCAATCAGAGCAAGTGGACCATGCTAGAAGAACAAAAAGTTTGCACCATCATAGCCAACCTTGAAGGCCGCTTGGAATTTCATCTCAAGGTTCAGGGCATCACCACATATGATCAATTGATATCCAAGGTGCTTAGTATCAAAAGAGCCCTTATGACTCAACCCGCAGAATCAACATCATACCATGAACAAAAAAACAACCGCCCATCATCCAATTACAATGATAAACCTCGTACATGGGAAAGAAACAAAAACGTTACTAATGATGGTGTCATCGATGCCAAGGTGGTCATTAGTGCCCCATGCCAACATACACCCACACAACAAATCCAAATTCAACACCAAAACCACCATCACACAACACACCAACCCAACAATAATTCAACCATCAATAATCTCAATGACCAAAGAGGACCACCCCAACACAAAAGTTATCCCAAATGAAAATACACCATTTTGGGAGAACCACTTGAGGACATAATGAAAAAATTGATCGACGAAAAACTTATCAAGCCTCCTACATTTGAGAATTACCAAGAACCCGATGTCAAACCTCCTTGGTATAATGAGAATCAACTTTGCAAATTTCATAATATCAAAGGCCATACCACAAACAGCTGCATGAGACTCAAAAACATCATCCAAGATCTCATCGATAAGAAAATCATAAACGTGGAACAACCTATGAGAAATCAGGATCTTAAAATCTACACGAATCCATGCCAAATCATGGAAACAGAGGGAATAAAAATGATAAAGGGAAGGGAAATGTAAATCATGTGTATGAAATAGTCATTACCTCCCTAAACGAAGACTGCATGGTCATCACCATCAAGGGCACCCATACCGAAGATTATGGAGTCACCATCGCAGGATCATCCCAACCAAATAGAGTTCCTGCATCTAGATTTGTTCCTAATGGCTACAATGTCTTAGATCAACTCAAGAGAACACCAACACACATCTCCATCATGGAGCTCTTAAAAATGTCATCCGCTCATAGGAAGATCCTTGAAGAAGCATTGGCCTCATCCACTGTCCCCGTAGATCTCGATGCGGAGCAATTCCAAGCTATGGTCAGACATATCATAATGCCTAATCTCCTTACATTTTCTGACCAAGACTTCCCTGCCAACCATCTCACAACAGTGCACTTCACTTGGAAGCCATTGTACACAAGAGAAAAATCAAAAGGGTCTTGGTGGATGGAGGTGCGGGTTTGAAAATTTGTTCTCTCAGCCTCATCAAGTAGTTGAAAATATCAGAAGATTCCATTGACAAAGGAAAGGGCATCATGATAAGAGCATATGATGACCAAAAAAGAGTGTCTCAAGGCATGATTAAACTCCCTATTCAAGTAGGTCCGACTCTCATGGAAACCACTTGTCAGGTCTTGGACCTCGACTTGCCATATAATATCCTCCTGGGACGTCCATGGATCCATGTGATGAAAGCCGTAGCATCAACTTTTCACCAATGTGTGAAATTCACACATAATGGACAAGAGGTTACTATCCATGGAGATCCTGAACCTTTCTCATATTGCAAAAATATTGAAGCAAAGTATTACAAAATCCTCCAAGTGCCAAAAAAATGATGAGGGCCCATCCACACCATACATCAACCCCGCCACTCTCGCGTCCACTTCTGCGACAGAGACACTCGCCACTCCCACCATGCCCACCATCTCCGATATCAAACTCATCATCTAGAAGGACAGTTGTGGAAGCTACAAGCTCCCTAACAATTCTTTTGTGATAGGAGAGTTACCACAATCTCCTAGATCACGCAGACATCCACAAGAAAACTAAGCCTCCACATCACAAATGTTTCCTGAAGACTATCCCAAATTCACAAGATGGGGAGACCTTGGCTAGGAGGTTATTGGGGTAGATCCATCACACATGCTATATCAAGATGAAAGACTAGCAGCTAATTTACCAATGGATGAGACAAGCAAGGGCCTACAAATGATGCTCGCAATGGGCTACGACAGAAATCAAAGACTGGGACAAAATGACAATGGGATCATTATACCTATGATGCTAGAGATGCGACCCATAACAAATCTTGGCCTTGGATGTACCCCTCTGAGTATAAGCATATGTGGCCGAAATCCTCCAGTTAGAACGGTTAATATTTCTCCTCAGCCAATACTAGCAGAAGCACGGTCACTAATATCCATAGGTAGGGACACACATAACTTTATAACTGAGGCCTATATTAGTAGCGATGATGAGGATACCATGACCAATCTACTTAGGCTATTTGAGGACACCACCCTGTGTATGATTAGTACCCTATCCTTTGAACCAGAACAAAAAAATCATGAGATCCATTTAGTATACCCCCAACTGATCGACTATGACCAACGAGGACCATCGATTCTAGATACATTCAAAAATGATGAGGTGCTCTCAGAATTCATGGGATTGTGGGATAAAATTCTAGATGGAGATCATAAGGTAGGTTTTATAATAGAGTTGGACACACATGCCTTTTATGGGGAAATGATTGAATCCTTTAGTCACAAAAGTGAGAAACTAAGAATCATATCTAAGTCCTTGAGTGAAAACCACACTGTGGCACTCTCTGACAAGAAAATAGTAAAAAGAAAGGACATATCCAACGGTGAAAACCTCTCTGAGGCACCCAAGGATGAAGGATTAAATCTTCCTTTAAGAGCTATTCATCAGGAGAAGTCAATAGTCTTGGTTGAAAAATGCAATCCTATCAACCTAAGAATAGAGGAGACCCCGCATATCATATTTTATGTGGAATCACTACTTTCAAAAGAGCAAGAACTCCTAGTAGCATTCCTAAAAGAAAGAAAAATAAACTTCGCATGGAGTTATGTTGACATGCCAGGACTTGATCCAAAGACTGTGGTCCATCACTTAGCAGTGTATCCAGAAGCAAAGCCGATCAAACAAAATCTTCAAAAAATGCATCCTCAAATTGCCTTATTGGTCAAAGTGGAGCTCAAAAAGTTGTTAGATGCAGGATTCATCTGACCAATCGATTATCCAAAATGGGTGCCAAATTTGGTACTTGTTTCAAAACCTGATGGAGCCATTAGAATCTACACAGACTTCAGAGATTTGAACATAGCATGTCCAAAGGATGATTTCCCACTTCCCAAGATCGACATGATAGTAGACATGACAACAGGACATGAGATGCTATCACTAATGGATGGATTTTCAGGAAACGACCAGATCATGATAGCAAAAGAAGATCAACATAAGATGACTTTCACTTGTCCATGGGGGACCTACTACTGGAACATGATGCCATTCAACCTAAAGAATGCAGGAGCAACCTATCAAAGGGCCATGACATTGATATTCCAAGACATGATTCATAAAATAGTCGAAGACTATGTCAATGACATTCTATCTAAGTCAAGAAAGAGAAAAGATCACATAGCAACCCTAAGTCCTATTTTTGACAAACTGGACGAATACAAAGTTAGACTAAATCCCAAGAAGTGCGTCTTTGGTGTACAATCAGGTAAACTACTAGGATATATAGTATCTATGAGGGGTATCGAGGTGGATCTAGCAAAAGTGAAAGTAATCCTTGAGATGGAAGCACCAAAGACATTAAAACAACTGAGAGGTCTCGAAGGAAGACTCAAATCCATCCGACGATTCATAGCACAATTGGCAAACAAGCAAAACCCATATTCTCACCTACTCCACAAGGGGGTAGCGTACAAATGGGATACCAAATGTGAAGAGGCATTTAACAAAATCAAGGAATATCTATTGACACCACCAGTCTTAATGCCACCCATCCCAAGAAAGCCATTGATCTTATACATGTCAGCAGTAGCAGTAGCCCTTGGAGCTCTCCTAGTTCAACATGATGAAAACAGAACAGAGAGGGCTATCTACTACATTAGCAGGAAAATGGTCGGTCACAAGCTAAACTACTCATTCATCGAGAAAGCATGCCTCGTAGTAGTGTTTGCATCACAAAAATTGAGACATTACATGTTGGCACACAAGATAAAGCTCATTGCCAAAATTGACCCCCTCAAGTATCTCTTATCAAAGGCAATGCTCACAGGAAGAATGGAAAAATGGGTAATGATACTATTAGAGTATGACATCGAGTATGTAGAGCGGAAAGCCATCAAGGGACAAGTTATTGTAGATCAACTAGCAGAGGCACCTATTTATTCTGAGAATCCTCTTGTCTCAGAGTTTCTAGATGAATCTATTTTCAACATCAACGTAGCTAACCACTGGAAACTATACTTCGACGGCTCATACACACAACATGGATCAGGAGTTGGTGTCTTCTTCATCACCCCACAAGGGGATTGCATACCAAGGTCATACAAACTGGCATTTTCTTGCACCAACAACATCATAAAATACAGGGCTTTGACTATAGGTCTCAGGATAGCAGTGCAATGGAACATCATAGCTCTCAAAGTCTACGAAGACTTTCAGTCGATCAGAAATCAATTCAATAATGAATATCAGACCAAGCATGACAAGCTCACTCCATACAATAAATTGGTGGAGACTCTCAAAGAATTGTTTACATAAATAACATTTGAGCAGATTCCTAGAACCAATAACAGAGCAACAGACGCCATGGCAACAATTGGATCCTTGTTGAATATCCCCAACAATGTTCCAAAATATGAATTCTTTATCGAGTAGCTTCTTGTTCCTGCATTCGAGGTACTAGAATCATAATTCATGTGCGAAATCATTGGTCCCGACAATCCTTGGTACCATGACATCTACACATATCTTCGAATAGGGGTCATACCCACTAACTTACCATCAAACCTAAAATGAACCTTTGTTAAAAAGGCATCTAGATTTATCATCCTAGGTGATACCCTATATCTTAGAAGCATAGAAGGTACCTTGCTACACTTCTTAAATGCTAAGGAGGCATTAATCACTCTAACTGAGGTACACAATGGTATCTGTGGTTCGTACTCGAGTGGAATGACCATCGCTAAGAAACTACTGAGGATGGGGTATTATTGGCCCACAATGGAAAGAGAAGCACATGATCATGCTAAAAGGTGTTTACAATGTCAGCAACATGGGGATCTCATCCATGCTCCAACTCAAGAGCTTCATCCTATTATCACACCATGGCCCTTTTCGCAGTGGGGACTCGATCTCATTGGAAAAATCACACCCACCTCATCCAATGGCCATAAATTTATCATAACTACAACTGAGTACTTCACAAAGTGGGTGGAAGCCATACCCATGACGTATATAACTAGGAAGCAAATCTCAAAATTCATCCTGAACTATCTCATCTGTCGTTACGGTGTCCCACAAGCCATTATCTCAGATAATGGGACACCATTCAAGAACTAGGAGGTTCGCGACTTGTGCGAGAAATTCAAAATCCAGCATCGCTTCTCCACCCCATACTATCCCCAAGGCAATGGCCAAGTAGAAGCTACAAACAAAACCATCCTCAAAATCCTCAAGAAAATAGTCAATGACGTAGGTCGTGATTGGCATCTGTAGCTTAATCCCACCCTCTAGGCCTATCGAACCAGCATCCGCACACCCACCAACGCCACCCCCTTCTCCTTGGTCTATGGATCAGAAGTGGTTCTCCCCATTGAGATCGAGCTCCCATCCCTTAGGATATCACTACAAAACCTCATCACGGATGAAGAGTACCAGGTATCAAGACTAAATGAGCTAGAGCTACTGGATGAGAGACATATAGATGCTTTAAATCACTTGCAAGTCTATCAGAATAAACTCAAAAGGAGCTACAATAAGAAAATTAGAAGCAGGATGTTCCAAGTCAGAGAACTGGTCTTAAAAGAGAATCAAAAGAATGTCCCAAACCCAAGCAGCAAAGGCAAGTTTGAACCCAATTGGTTGGGACCGTTCGTCATAATAACAAGTTACAAATCAGAGGCATATTAGCTATCAACACCCGAAGGGGAACCTCTGCAGGAGCCCATGAATAGCTCCCATCTCAAAAAGTTTTATGCCTAAATATTTCAAGGTATAGAACCAAAAATCCAAAAAATTAGAAAATGTCTTGAAAAAATGGTTACTTTGGTGAAAACCTAGGAAAATCTTGGTAACAACAAAAATCAAAAAGCAAAAAATCAAAAAATCAGAAAAAGGATTGAAAATAATAAAAATAAAATAAAAAATCGCCCTAGTGAAAACTACTTCGGTGGCACTTTGGACAAGTACCTTGGTGAAAACCTAGCAAACAAAGCGCTTTGGCGAATAAGCACCTCCATCCACCAAGATCTTTACGGCTTGTTCTGATCATCCATCATTTTCCATCATCCATCGCATTCAGGTCTCCATCCAACTCATCCACTCACATCCGCACCATAGCTTGGTCCTGTGTTTGTATCATGATCCCTCCTAATACTACTCAGCCCATCCTCAAGGTCAGCCTGCCTTTATCGAGTAGTCTATTGCATCATCGGTATGTTCATTGGATCAGATTCGTATATTCTTAAAGTCCTCAAATCAGAAAATCAAAAACACGAAAAGCACAAAATCCAAAAACATTCAAAACATATCAAAATCCCAAAAAAGTCAAAAGTCGCTGAAAAAGTAAAAAATAGAGTCGTCTTGTCAAACTACTTCTCCGAGCTTTAACGTAGGCAAGGTTGATCTTTGATCACCCCCGAGACATTTAAGTCATTCCTATAGGAGTCCATCATAATAAACTGACAGTTCATCATGTATATCTTTATCTCAGAATCGGTCAAGTCATCGGTCGAATCCACGGTCTCTACGTGTACAACGTAGGCAAGGCTAATCTGTTTATCAGCCCCTGAGGCCCCTATGATAGGTCTTTAGGTTAGTCTCTTGGTCAAAATCTCAGAAAATCCCAAAAACATTGGAAAATCAAAAAAATCAAAACATTTGTAAAACCTCGAAAAATACCAAAAACAACCTCAAAACATTGTAAAACATCAAAAATATCCAAATATTTGAAAAATCCATCCACCTCATCTCGCTTGCACCCGCAATAACACCACTCATAATAAACTGATCATCATCATCAACCTTTGGTGAAATAGTTAGAAACAAGTCTAGCAGATTACAAGTAGAACTCCAAACGTCAAGTCTTAAGTTTAGGTCAATGCGTAAGCAAGGTGGTCCTCTCTTCGTATTGGTAACTCATCATCCAATCGGTCCCATATCAATCATCCCTTAGAACACTTTAGATAAACAAAATGACGTGTCGCCATCCACTAACATGTCCTAGGATGAATCCTTCCTACAATGGGCATTATGTTTTGGCAATAAGTTTCGGTTATCATCCTTAGAAAACACATCCTCTTTCCGTTAGCGGTATTGAAGAGCATCAATTTGTTTGTTTACTTAGTCTTTATCTTCAGACTTATCTTATTTGCACTCATTCCAAGGATGTCTGGATGATATCCTAAAACAAAGGAATTAGAGAAATAGGAATGGGGCAATGATCATTATCTTTTGTCTGCTATGCTTGTTGGGCGTTCTTGTAATATAACCTCGGAAAATACTTGCTTTGTTAGGTATGTATGGAAGAGGTCTAGGGCAACTTGTTGACTATTGCAGGGATAGGTTTACTTTCTGTGTTTTGGTCTAAGGTGTTTGAAACTTCTGAAGTGCATCCTAGCAAGGTTTCCATATGTCAGGTGTGAACAAGAATACTCCTATCTGCTTGTTAAGTCAAAGTTCATTTCACTGGGTACAACGCCATCCTGGTTTTCTATACCTTGATGCATTATACCACGTGTGTTATCAAACATAAGAAAATTTGGCCCTTTGAAAATCCCAATTTCTTGGAAAGTAATCATCATCATCATCATTTGCATTTACATCATCTTGTATCTTGTTGAAATAACTTCTTTTCTTACTAACCACACTAACAAGGTACTATGACAGTCGATCATTATCACCATCATCGTCATCGATCTTGCATCCAAAAATCATTAGCACATTGCATAAACATAACGTATAGGAAAAAAACGCATTGCATTTTTATCATCATATAAACAGGTTATCATAAACATTCTTCATAAATAGGTGCATCCATGTCATTGCATTTCACCCACTACATTGCACCTCATGCCATTATATCAATCATTGCATAAACATTCATTTGCATTTCATAACCATTTCATATTACCATCTATCATATAAATCATCACATAAACATCTACAGAAGCATTTCATAATCATTTTTCGTATAATCAATAGGTATATAAGCATTTAATTCATTAGGCATCACATACATCATCATTTATTACATTTAGGATAATAACATTTGTTATTCTAAGCATATCATAAAACCATCTCATTATGCATTAACACCATTTCATTAGCATCATATTACGACCATCGCATTTCATATTTCAGTATCCATATCATCTCATAAATAACATCATAAAAACATTCATTACGTAAATCATTCCACATAGCCATAGACGTATAAAAATAATTACAAACAATTCATATATGCATCCATTCATTAACGTTTCATAGGCACAATTTACATATCATTTCGCATGTGCACAATCGATCATATCATTTCACATATCGGACCATTGTAGTTGCATTATCATAAATAGACCATCACATTTGCATTATCATAAATAGATCATCACATTTGCATATCATAGGTTAACATAATATAGATCTGTTAGGAATAATCATAATGCATGTATCATCAAAAATAAATGCATCCATAAAGACATCATTGCAAAGCATATAAGAATAAACCATCCATGCATAAAGGAGAACACAACACATCGCATCAAAATCAGCTCATATATATATATATCATCAATAATGTCACTGTCATAGTACAAAAGAATAAATCGAATCAATGTACATATGTGTCAATCGGTACAAAATGCCCATTGGGCTATAAAAAATGAGCCCATAAGGCACAAAAAGTATGTATCATCTTGATCAAGCTCGGTCTCGGTGGATGCTACCCTCACCCCTGTCACCGTGACCCTCTGGTGGTCTCTGGCTAGCCCGCTCTGAATACTTTGGGACCCACTTTGCTCTGGGCACGGTATCATGATAAGCCCGTCGGTAGTACTCGACCTCTCGAATAGCATCCCTGTAGGATCGCACTGGTATTGTGCCTTGGGAGGAGGCTATCATGCTCTCTATCTGCTTTTTGCGGCCTAGCTCTATGGCTATTTGTACCTTTGTAGCCTGTCTCTGCTGCACGACCTGATCCCTCTCGGCCTTGAGCTGCTCTCTCTCAGCCATCACCTAGTCTCTCTCCGCTGTCACCGCCTGGACCTGGGCCTACAGCTGTGTAATCAGTGCATCTCAAGCATTTTCCTGTCCCTGTGGCTGCACATGTGGTTGCACCTGAGGCTAATCCTCGTCTTGTGGTGACTCCTGCTACTGATCCTACATATGTATATCTCTATGACCTGGAGGGACTGGGGGCACAACTGGTGGATCCTGTCGAATCTCAACCCTCGGTCCTCGCCCTCGTCCTCTCCCTCTACCTCTGACTTTGCGTGGATCTGGATCCTCACCTGGAATGGTCAACCGAAGTGGAGGACGGAACCAGTCCTTGTAAGTCTAGGTGGTGCCTGGATCTGCCGAGGCCTGATCGTAAGCCCATGGTCAGGCTACCAAGTGCTTGAAACTGTCAACTGCCTTTGAGGTAGGAATGCCATGACCCCATGACACCTGTGTCATGCTATGAGAAAAGATGGCTATGTAGTCGTCATCAAGCCGATCCTGCGGCTCTCTGAACTGACATTGTATGAGCTTTACAGGGACAGAGTGACACTACTTCATCTTTCGGTCTAACCATTTAATCAAATTCCCCTATCTAATTAAATTCATCAATATTCGTCTCTTAATTAAATAAATCATTTTATCTAATTAAGTCAATCTCTTTTGTTAATTAAATAAATCCATCTAATCTAATTATCCCTATTTAATTAAATAATCAATTTATTTGATTAAATCTCTAAAGTTTGTCCATTAAATTAAATAAATTAAAACCTTATTTGATTTAATCTAACACCATCTCTTTTAATTAAATAAATCAAAGTCCTTATTTAATTAAATCCCTTGTCATATTCCTCTCTTATTTGATTTAAATAAATCCATAAATTTGAGTCAAATAGGTCACATCATCTAACCTCTCTCATTAATTTAATTAACCTTGATTAATTTAATCTCATCTCATGTCACATCCTCTAGATAATGCGAGTTGCACATGAAAATAGATTTAATTCATTTATTAAATCTCTATTTTCCTCACAAGGCATCTTTTGGAATATTCTCTCAATTTGAATTCAAAAATTCCAAGTCAACATGTACATCCAACAAGGCAATAAATTCATCTTACATGTCCTTTGCCTTGAGCCAAGTGGCATTTATTGCATTTTCCTTCCCTCTTGCATGTCATTTCAACAAATTTGAATTTCAAATATTTGCATTTATTGGCACAAACCCCAAATCTTGCACATCCATCATCCATTCATAGCTTGACAAGTGGCATCATATCATTGGATGAATGTTAGTCCCACATTGCTCAAATTTGGACATTCATCCACCTTGGAATTCTATAAATAAAGAGCTCATATCTTCATTTCATCATCCACAATCTAGGAAAAGTTACCATGCTCAAATATCTCTTGAATTTCATCCATTATCATTAAGTCATAGCTAGGTTTTTGCAGATTTTAGCTTGGAGTTCTCATTCTTCTCCAACAAAGTGGATCAATCTCTTCAAAAGTTGAAGCTTGCATCATAGGAATTGGGAAAGGGCCAATTTTCACATCAAATTGGCACCAATTTCCCCATGGGATCATGAGTTTGCACATCTAATTAGGATTTAATCTTTGTTTTGTCATTTTCATTGTGTTCTTCACTATTTTCTTTCCTAGTTTGAGGTTGTAAATGGATTTCATGGGGAATCCTTGTTTTGGCTTGCAATATCTAACTTGAGGTGTTTATTCTCTTTGTTTTGTAGGTACCAAGGTTGGGGTTCGCACAATATCAATTAATGTCAACATGCATACAAATTTTTATGCCGGAATGGTTTCGAAAATTGGAAAAAAGAACAAAACTTAAAAGGAGTTTTTGCTCCTCTGAAATCCACAAATTCCAAACTTAAAAATAAAATTAAGCATCCTCTGGAATTTTTTAGAACAAAAGGCTCAGATAGGATAAGACATCTACATGAGAGGGAATCTAAGGGACCAATCTAATCAAGGCATGTAGAATATTGTGACCAATAGGAGAATTGCAATTGAAGTCAATGGAAGTTAACTCCAATTACTTGTTGAAGCTCTTCAGGTTCTACTCCATCTAGAATCTTCGCTAGGAAAGCAACTTGAATCAAAATAATATGTAGGGGATTCCCATACATTCAGAATGATAAGGCATAATTTTTGCCTCCTACACCTTGTTTTGTTCCAGATCCATAACTCTCAGGAATGGGCTCTCTAAAAAAATAGCATTTGTTCCCATCGCATGTGAAATACAAAGATCTCTGATACTCTGGTGAACTCAAAGCCATCTATATTATCACATCCCAGAGTGATAAAACTAGACTGAATTTTATTCCAACCATGACTCAAGTTTTCCTGACTGTCCATACCCGAGCTTTGCATCACAATCAATATCTCCTACAATCACAAAATTCCAAATATTAAATCCCCTTTAAAAAAAATATACTACCTTATAAATAAAACCATTATTCAAATGTTAGTACAAAATCTATAAAACTTGCTTCTAAAAAGAGACATATCACAAATCCTTGCATATATATCAGATCATCGGGATCAATGTATAAAATTTAAAAAAGTTAACATTTCACTTCACGTTTCAACCTGGTACCTAGTATTCAACTTTACCCACTTACTTTTTTGGACCTTCATAACTCCAACTTACTAGACCAGAGCCATTCACTTGAACTTTATAGGACCTTTTTCCTTTTTTGTGTTTCCAGTACCTAGTACCCGGTGTACGAAACACTTACCATATGAAGTACTTTCTTTCAAACCAAAGATATCTCTTTTCTTTTTCACTTCTGGTGATCTTCCAATTTGTTAGCTCCTACCATAGAAGTTATATTTCACTTGGGTCCCCAAGCCTTTTCAATCTTGGGGCGTGTTGTGAGACCACACAACAACTTGCAACCAATAAAACCAAATTTAAAATTAAACCTGAAATTAAATAACCAGTTGTAAATTAAAACTTATGCATATTTTAAAATAATAACTTTCTACCTTTACTTATATTTTGACATAGAAAGTAAAACTCCACTAGAAGCATCCATGTGTGCTCTTGATTCCAGTTTTCAAAACTTAGTAAATAGAATCAGTTCATTAACATTGAACTACATAATATAGTAATCCTCCAAAGCCAACCAGGGATAGAGCCTTGTTGCTAGTCAAGCGTCCATAACCCAACAAGGTTATCTTCATAATTCCCCCCAAACATAGCTCTATTGCTGGTTAGGCGTCCATAGCCCGGGTAGAGTTTTTTGGATAGCCTAAAGAGTTGATATCACTTTTTTTTTTAGATATAGCAATGATAGCTCATTTTTTACTTTTGATATTGCAATAATAGCTCATTTATCAACTTGCAAGCATTGAAGCACTACTATTAGGTTGGGAATTACAGTGGTAGCGAAGGTTACTTTTTGATTTTTCATTTAATGTAAATCCCTTCATCAGTTCACTACTTCCCAAAAACTCATTTAATGATTCCCTGTAAGTGTGTGTTTCTAGATAAATTTAACCAATTATGCCAAATCCTACCTAACTATACCCTGCTATATGTCAAAAGATATGCATAAATTAAAATTTAGCAATAGACAACTTAATCACCAAATTTAACTCTAAACTTAGAAACATTAGTTACCACCATTTCAATTAAATTTATGGGAATTTCCAAAACTTTTTCTAACTATCTTGACTTAATGGCGCTGCACTATATTAATGGATCAAAATGCCATGATTACCTTGAAAAGCGATCACATTATTTCACATTAAATTCACATGCCTTGTTCAACACATATTATCTCTCTACTTCTTCAGGTGATGACGTGTAACATTTTTCCAACTTTATTCTCATGTATAATCTGCACACTTAACACCTCAATAATCATTACAAATTTTTTAAACAACAATTGGAAATGACCCCTATTAATTCAAAACCTCTGACTTTCTTGATTCACAATCTCCATACTGCTCAATTCCGAAGCAATTTCACCAAACATGTGCAAAGAATTTATTTGATTTAACCTTTAATTTTGAAGATTATCAACTAGTTGCCACCTTGCACATATGATTTCCAAAAAAATTTTTTTAGGCAACTATGTACTGCTACATTGTTCACGACTTTCTATAAATTTGTGCATTTCTTCTCAAATTCTCCACACGTTCTTTTCTCTCTTTTTTACATTTTCTGTAATTCCATTATGTTTTGTTCTTTTACTTTTGCTTCTTAACCATGGATACTCCCATTTGCTTAAGTTTTTCCTGTAGAAATAATTTTTTCTTGGGAAGCATCACACCACAAAGGCTTGAAAAGGTTTTCATTGTTAGGACTTCCAGCTTTACTATGCCGAATTTATGCTTGGTCTTTAGGGAAAGATATGTTGTGTCCAGTCGCTACTTCCATTTTTATTTCAACATAGCTTCTCATTTTGTAGCTTCACTTCTGTACATTGGGTTACTTGTTGAAGATGTTTGTGCCACTGCCAACCTAATAGTTAAGCCTGAATTCTTGGAGAATCTAGACACTATTTTAGTTGTCTCACACTCGATCATTGGGATTCCCTCCATGGATGATATTCCTCAGTTCCTAAATCATGGGGAAGTGGTTCTGCTTTGGCCTTTTCTTACTGATCTCCATATCCAAGATTTTAAAGTTCACTGGGAACTCGCCTACATAGGGTATTTAGCTTTGATAGAAGAGGCATCCCAGATTGACTAGATAACTATTACCATCCGCAACTTTGCTCACCTTTCTTTTGAATCCTCTTTTTTTTTAATTTTTGACAAGGATTTTGTGATCTGATGTATGTACATGATATACAAACATGTATATATGTAATTTTTGTGGTTATCTTTTTTTTAAAGCACATTTCACTATTTATGGTTTTATTGTTTCAGTTTAGTTCAACAAATTATTTCAGTTTCACTCTCATGTTCAAGATACATTTAAGTAGAATTTGTTAATGTAGAAGCCGAGCAAGGAAAAAAAACAAAAGAAAACAAGAAAAAGAAGAAACCTTAAGAAAATCTAAGCTAACACTACGCTAAACTAACCCTAACTACCCTAACTCTAATATTACAACAAACTAACTCTAAGTAATTTATTTCAATTTCTATAGCTATTTCCTTTACAATTTTAGTATGAATCACAACATGTTTATCTTTAAATTCCCTTATCAACATCTTCAATATCCTACTGTAATAATGAAAAATATTAAGTTTCCTGTATTTAAACATCATAAATTCGAAGGTGTACTTACCCAAAATCTGGCTTAAATGTATGGAAATGATCTCATTAGAGACCGGTTGCACACATTTCGTCTGGTGTGGCAATATTGTACCTTCTTCTAGGCTTGGTCCATTTCCATGAACGACTGTGTTCATTTCTTTTTTTTCTTCTCTTTTGAAAACCTTCATATCTTCAACCCTGTCTTTGCTTTGCATTGTGTTAGACCAAGATGTGTCACTATTTATATCATTATTAGAAAGAGAAAAAGTAAAAACTTGATATTTTGTATCTTGTATAAAATTAGGAAAATTTCTTTTTATAGCTAATGAATTTTCAGCTTGAAGCACAATACATGTGTCTCCTGCTCAATTTTCCAACTTTATCTCTCTATTTGTGTTTTCCATGTATACAGGGAATGATGATTCATCCATATCTTCTCCTTGTTTATGATGAAATATCTCTAAATCTCAACATTCTCGCCTATTCCCCTGCAAGACGTTAGGATTTTATTTAAAATAATCATAATTTCCTAATTGTTTCAGTTCATTAGTTAATTTTTTAATATTTCCACCTCCACTAGGGTAGAATGTTTCTCTCGCAAACAATCCTTTTCTTTTTGTAGTTAAGAATTCTTCTGTTAACGAAATTGCTCCACTTATGGCTAGACTTACCCTAGTTAAAAAATTTCAGTCAATTTCACCGTGATTAGTTGCATCATGAATTCTACACTCGGTGATTGTTCCAAAAGTAGACAAACTTAGAGGATGTAGTTTTTGATTAAAGATTTTACAAAGTTTTCCAATTTCCATCATGAAAACTAGCTTGTGTTAGGTTTTGTGAGTTTACAAGCTTCTTGCCAAATTAGGAAGGATATTTTGAAATGCAAATCCACTTCCAAAAGATAAAACCTAAAAAATATCAAAGAAACTAGAAAGAAAGAAAAAATAAATCATATGCATATCCACACTATATATGACAATATAAAATATACTTTTGTCTTTTCCCTATTTTGTCATCTAGCCACCTTTACACTATAGTTGTTTCATCATGTAGTGACTACCAACCTTTATAGTTATTTTGACAAGTATTCATCATCTATGATGGGCTTTCTAGCCAATTTTTGAGCATTCACATACCCTATGAACTTGCCAAACATAGATATGAGTTTTTTTTTCCTTGGAGAACTCAGATTTAAGGATATGGAAGGACATCCTCTTGAATCTTTCTATGATTTCTTTTTAATTCTCAAAAAAATCTGAGGTGGTCTCAATAATCTTATCTATCTAGACGAAAGCACTGGTAGCAAAGTCCATAAAATTTGGTGACAGTGTGTCACCAGATTCTTGCTCCATTTTCTGGTGGAATAAAGGCTTGATTCTCTCTGGATCCAATTCTAGGGCATGCACCTCATAATCAATCACCAACTTTAAATATGCCAGATGCTCAGTAGCCCATTCATGATCATGATCCAAGTTATCAAAGACCTTTTCTAGAACTTCATTTTTGTAATCCAAGTTCATCAACCAGTCTCCACTAGCTAGTGATCTTCTTTTGGCATTTCCAGTTCCTTTTCCCAGATATCTCAAGAAAGCTTAAGGATGATTTCTATCTTAGGGTAGGTGATTTTGTAAGTCTTTGATAATTCCTTATAGGTGTTCATCATGCATTCTATATCCTTTTCTAATCTTCGATACCTGTTATACATGACAACTGCATGGTCGATCCCCTAGTTGCCACTGGATATCACCTTATTGAGCCAATCGGTCATATACTTGATCTAATTCTTCCTTTTCTCCATTTTAATGATATCTTCTTTTGAGAGCAAGGAGGGTGGTACTAAAAATTCTACTAGTGTCTCCTCTTCAGTATATGTCCACTGTTGAATGTAGGCAGTTAGATCTACCACTTGTGCTTTTAGCTCTTCCTTAGTAGATTGATCATTGTTCTTCTATTGAATTACAGTGGATAATGACCCCTGAAATTCATCTATCTTTTGATCCTAAGTCACTGGGCCTAGGTTAATGGTGGATATGTTGTAGTCTTGGCCTTGAATGGTGCTCACCTCTTTGTCCATCATAGGAGTAGCAATTTGTAGTGTCTGAGATCCGAAGGCATTGACCGTGATGTGCGATTGGATTTTGGGATTTTTATCCTTGTGGGTCCTTGTTTGAGATTTGGCTAAGATAGCCTCCAGTCTAGCTTTGGGATCACTGATCATAGGATAATTTTTCTTTAGTTGCCACACCAACCACTTAGGAACCTCCATTTGACCTTTTGGTGATTCATGATCACCTTCCTCTTTTTCCTGTTCTTTCTGAGGCTCGTGTTCCTCTTCACTGGGGCCTCTTCCATCATCCTTTTCTTCATCATCCAAGCCTTCTATATGCATAGATTTTCCTTTTTATAGCTTAGTAGAGGCTATGTTCTCCTTAGTGATGTATTCCTATTGTAAGGGAGTCCCTTAATCCTCTTCATGATTAGCCTCGAAATTCCTTTCAGGCTCAACATCCTTTTCTTTATTGTTCTCTTCCTCTTTCTTCTCCTACTCTTTCTTAGGAGGCACTTCCTCTTCTAGCAGTGTTTCTTCTTATCTTAGGCCCTCACCTTTTCTAGTTCATGGAGGCTCATCTAGTATCTCCACATCCCTATCAGTATCTGCTTTCTCCAATCCAAAGCTATGTTCCTTAGGGTTAGCCTCTTCACTTACATTTTTGTGCTCTTGAGGTAGTTCCTCATCCAACTCCTAATATGATGTTTTCACCTCATAAGGTTAATCTAATTTTTCATTTCCCTTGTCCCCAAAGCCCTATTGTGCTTCTTCATCAGAGGCCACCTTATTGATATTTACATTTAGTCCACCCTCTGGATGCTCAAATTAGTCATCCTTATCAGAATCCTTGGGCTCATTGGGAATGTCTTTTAAATCCTCCTTGGGTTTCTCTGTGTTGAGTTTCTCCATTTGTTAAAAAATTAGAATTGTTTCTTCCATATTCGATGGCTTGGTTGGTATTGGAGGAAGTGGCAACATAGCAACAAGTTGGTCCATGAATGCCTAGACCTTGGGGTCGAGCATTATCCCAGAAATCTCAAAGGGAACATTATGAATATAGGCTATGAAGGCATGTGGCATAGTGGGTGTTTCCATAGGGGTGGTCATTAGTGAAGGAGGAAAAGTGGATAGGGTAGGAAGGGGAGGTGGGAGAGAAGAATTCAATATTAGGGAAGTAGTTGAGGAAGAGTAGCCCAACACCACCATTGGAGTAGTTAGCAAGATGGAGGCAAGGTGGACAGAGATTTCCACAATGGGTGGAGATGAGACGTGAAGGGTTGGGTTGGAGGTGGTGGAGTTGTAGCAGTAGCAGCAATGAAAATAGGAGTGAAGGTGGTCAGTGGTGGCAAGTGAGGCCACTTGGATTCTTCTTCTTCGGGTTGAGGTTCCTCCTCCTAAATAGTGGGAATCTCTAGCACAAACGTACTCGTTCTTCCCTTCTTTGGTGAAGGTGGCCCTTCTGTTTCTTTAGTTGTATAAACTTTGTGTTTGGGATTACGGTCAAGCACCTCTTTCCTATTTTTAGATCTTGTAACAGGTGGGGATTTTAGAGCTTTTCTAGAGGATCCCACAACAACACCACTATCAGTCTCACTTTCCATTTCATCCTTGATCTCCCCATATGTAAGGTTAGATCCTTGCTCCTTCAATCGAGTAATCTATTCATCTAGCCATAGTTTTGTTATGTGCTCTATAGGATGAGTGATAACATCCAGGTTGGTGACCTCTTCTTCAGTCCAATCTATCATTGGTAAATGTGCATTCATCAAGGCACCATATCATTCATCTATCATGTTGTCATCATTGATGAATTGGTCTGACACATGAAACAAATTGATATATTTCACGAATGTGATGGTCATTCTCATATGGTGGTGCATCCACACCTCCTTTTCATCATCACAATTCTCCCAAAAATCTTCAATGTGGTGGTGGTGGGAATACTCTCTCCCAACCTATTTTTTCAACTTACCCCGAGGATCTTCTCCTCCCCTATATATATGAAGGTTGAAATTATACTCTGCAAACTCCTTTTTTGAGTATTTTGTATAGGCAACAACGGGGAAAGCATACATTCCTTGTCCAAGGGTAGGGGGATATGGTACCCCAACTTTTTGTTTGTTGCTCGACAAGGTGTGTGAAGTTTGAAGCTATCGAGTTAGCTCCAACATGATGATTCAATCATTAGGGTAGCATAGTAATCTATAAGGCCTTCTAGAGAATCCCTCAACTCTGATGTATGTGAACTTGGGGAATTGAATGAACAAATATCCAAAACCCTTCATGAATTCTTTAGCACTATGTGAGACTCTTCTCTCAAAATCTCCCCCCAGGAGTCTGATTATATGCCCAATGAAGGAATCATTTACTCTTCTATACTCCTTGAATATTTTTTACTATAGTTGAGGGTAACAATCATATACCTTCAATTGTCCCTTTTTGGTTCCCGGTTCTCTTGCATAGAATAATCCCTTATATGGGAACATGGCTGTCAAGAGGTAGACCAGGTATGAAGTCATGTAGAAGTGAGAGGTCTTCTTTACCTCCATGAATTTCTCATGTATGTTGTTACTAATCATCTTTTCCCAATGGAACTAGGTCTTGCCTCCAAAGATCTCTTCCATAAAATAGATCATCTAGTTCTCAAAGAATGTAGTTGTGGGAAAAACCATTACTCTTCTTAAGAGTGTGACTAGATCATGGTGCTCTTCGAATAAGTCACTCTCATATAGTGTTTGAGGGACTTTGGCAGCACTTGCTCTCTTGTCCTTCAATTGATTCTGATTGATGGTCTATTTACACCCAATGGGATCTTGTTGCCATACTTGGTTGGAAAATTCTTTCTCAACCTCTTTCATATCATCAAAGACTAGGATGCCAAAGGTCCTGCTGATAGACTTGGCAGATATATCTTCCAATACTCTTCCATCATGATCAATTATTTTTCTATTGGAGTGGTAGCACTCTCAGAATTCCATTACTAATTTTGGAGCAATAAGCACAAGAGGGAAACCGGTCACCTTGGCCAGACCACTTTGCTTGATTTCAAGTCCCTATCTGTTTGAGGGTTGAACATGACCCTCTGCCTGAATTCATCAATAATGACATGTATGAGGACAATTTTAGAGACTGTCACCTAAGAAAATGTGATTTTTGAGGTGTGATCCACCCCATTAAACTCATACTTCATTTGCTCCTCTTCTTTTCCTCTAGGAGTGCAAGCAGGCTTCTTTCTCTTGTCCATATTTTGTGCAGGCTTCACTAATGATCCCTTAACAGGTTCCATAAATTTTGCACACATAGACTGTAGTAAGTGTTTTCACATATAAAGCTGGAAAAAATTAGTGAAACCCCTACAAAGCCAAGTTTAGATCCATTCATACATCCTTAAAAAGTCATGAAATTCATTAATGTTCACCTTTTAGAGTTCATTTAGATCATTTATGTAAATGCAAGCTCAGGGGTGTGGGTTTCCCTCAGGCAAAATCCATTAGGAGCAATTGGGAGTAGGATGACACTAGGTTGCAAAATCCCGTAGACGACCACCCATAGTAGAAATTCCACATGGCTTGTTTGAAGAGAAAATATCCTAAGGAATAATTGATCACATACAAAAATAGGTTAGGGTTGTACTTGGCGTTGTTGAATTAGGCCTTGATGATTTTGTAGGTTAGAGGTATGCGGGTTCCATGAGGTGGAAAGACGTTAAGGCTTGGCCATTAAATAGCAGTGTCTAGCAAGTGGTAACCTACATATGGAAGTCCGCATTGTGGAACTCGCAGACACTTTAGATGTAGAGGATTAGGCCTTAGAGTTTCAGTGATCTTGGGAGGTATGGGAGAAAACCATCGAGATATGATTAAATGTTTTCCATTAAGAAAAGGCCATGAAGGGACGGTGGTCCATAGAGGTGGGCCCACAAATGATGCTCAAACCCAAATTTTACGTTGACAGTCTTTGAATTTGTCAAAATGGAAACCCCTCCTGTGGGGTTCATAGTGTAGGAGGACACGTGCACTCAAATGTAAGATAGTGACAATAGGTGAACAAACCTCTGGTGATGTCTACTCGTATGGGTTTTCCTGCATATAGTTTTTGACTTAGCGTTTTGCTCGAAAGGGGGCTGAATGAAAATGAAGATAGGTAATTTTGTGTCTGCACTACAAGATAGTGAGGTGACTTTTCCATTAAACAGCAGTAGTAGGATGGTAGCCAGCTATAGGAAAAGACCCACAAGATCTTTAGAATTAGCAATTTTTTGAAGTGCCAGGTTCAGTTCATTCGACGACAATGATGAAGGTAGATCCCGTGTTGTGGGAAGGCATTTGTTGCAAGTATGAGCAAGTTTGGTGGTGTTGTCATTGATGTCAACATAGTACAAGATGATGCAAATTATGCATGTATAGTTGAGATGCTATTGAGATGTTGTGAGTACATGGAGCTATCCATATGATGTTACAAATGTGCTGAAATGATGGGTTACCAAGTGCTTTTGAGAAAATTAATAAAGAGTGAAGTCAGAGTTTTGTATGTGTTCAGAATGTGCTCTAGTATGTGCTCCGTGTTTCTTCTGTATTGATCCTATACTGGTGTAGATCTGAAGGGTTGTTTTTGGGCATCTGTTGGTGACATCTCCTGGTTTGTAGCTTCTGGTTTGATGGAGTGTGAAAGTTGTGCTCACCAGTATGTGAACTGGTTTGACATAGTTGTTTGTCTCTGGATTGGGAGATTTTTTTTTGCTCCCTAGTCCTCTGCTATTTTTTTCAGGTCTTGTGGATTTGGAATATGCCTTGTAATGGTGTTCTCTATGTTTTGGAAAATATGTTCATGGTATGGTGCTCCAAAAGATGAGTTTCAGTATTACTATGCTTATCTGTACAATGTGGATGGACTGGTGAGAAGTGTTCAGGATTTAAAGGTTGTTGTAGATGATGCAAATGTATTTGAAGGTATTTGAGATGTGTTCTCATGCATAATGAAACATGTTATGTCATCCACATATTATCTTCTTGTTGGGAAGTGTGTACTTCAATGTTCATTTGTGTTTTCATTAGGTTTGGCTGACTTGGTGTTTACACTTCATATGAAGGATTAAAAATTTAATTAAGTGTGTAATTGATCCAAGACATTTTAGGTCTTGGTTAAGTATTGGTGTGGTCCACTCTCATTCCTTTCCATCATGGGAATGTTGAGTTTCTGACCTAATTTAAATTTATGAAATGAAGTGGATGTAGCCAACCTTGGAGAAAGTTTCTAAGGTTGAAGAGGGTATAAATGCAAGTCAAGATGTTGTGAATAAGTGTGTGTCAAATCAAGAAGAAAAGCAGAGTTGTGCGAAAGTGAATTGAGGTAGTAGTACTTTAATGTGTTAGATTCCTGAAAGTAGTGAGTTGACGGTGTCTACAACTCTTTTGATTAAGGCTGTGAGTGTGTGTAACTTGTTGTGGTGGATCTTTTCTATAATATTTTGTATCTATAGGAAATGAGCCTCCCTGTTGGACAGTGAGTCCTTTCTGTAGGCAGTGAGCCTTTATATTTGAGCAGTGAGCCCTTGGCAGTGAGCCTCTTGTATTCAATTTTGCAATTACTTTAAATTGTGAGTTAATCCTCATCGTGGTTTTTTCCCTCATTGGGTTTTCCACGTAAAATTTGGTATTCATTGTGTTGATTTTGCTTCTTGTTATTTGCATTTCATGTTCATACTTAATAAAAAAATTGTGTGGTTGTGAAGTTTATAAGTGGTTGAAATTTGTGTTTGAATTTGGTGACAACTGATTCACCCCCCTCTCAGTTGTCTTGTGCCTTTTAATAGTGTTAAGGTTTGGATACTAACGTAGTGGTAATGGGATGGGGGCCACTCGCAATTGGAATCCTACATAGGATTGCAGACTTAGTTAGTTTTCAATATTTTTCAAAGTTATTAGGGATGATAGGGGCAATGATGCAGGCTAAAAGGGTTTATTTGCCACACGAATAATGACAAAGGCAGAATGGGATTTTGCATAGGTGCAAGAACTTGATTTAGGCCGATGCTAAGGACTTTTTGAATGCTGGGGAAAATTTCCCATGCAGGAACACAGATTGCAAAGGCTTGGACGAAGTGCAACAGTGAAGTAGGGCTTAATTTTTAAATATTCTAACATTTACAAACCCTATTTTTGCAAAGAAAATGTTTCTTGAAAGTTTAATCGTGGACTTACCTAGAAACGATACAAAATTGCTAAGGAAATTTGGCTTGAATTCACTAGAGGCTTTGTGCAGGTGAGAACTCTTCCTTCTTTGCCAAAATTTTGAAAGAAAAGGGTGAAAATGATAGCTAGGGCACCCCTTTTTATAGGAAAAACATCATTAATGATGTGCATTAAATTCCAATATGATAGGTAAGTGGGTTGGTGGGGTTGTGGAAACCTAAGTTAGTGTGCCCATTTGGAAAATACCTAGGTGGTGAAACCAAGTGCGGAGCCTACGGTGTGGGTAGAAGCCTGGGGTTATGATGCAGGAGCATCCATGGCTCAATGCAATCTTGTGTTAACTTGACGGAGTCATTTTTGAATTTTTGCAATTTTGGTGTGTTGGATTTCATGTTTGATTATTGAAATTAATATTTTTGTGTAAAGTTAAATATTTTGTGATGTGGGAAAATATGAATTTGGACTTGATTTCAAATTGGGTCAAATTGGTGAAGAGAAATCATGGAGAATATGCTTTAAAACTAAAAAAGAAGAAAAAAGCAATTATGGTGTGAATTTATTGGAGCCATTAAATCCATTTGTAACTCCCAATTTTAATTCTCCCAACTCCTAAAAAATAGGAAACCTAAAGGTGGGCACCCAAGTTGTGGATTCTATTTTTTTTGCTTTATTTGGGAAAGCATTAAAGTCATTTAAAAGCCATATTTCATTTTGGATAAGTCTGGGAGATTTAAAACAAATATTTTATGCATATTTCAATATGTAATTAGATTTTATTTACTTCTTGTAGGTGGAGGCATTGATTTTCTTGAGATTATTTGGAATGAAATTAAAATGAGATTAAAATTCATTGAAATTACATTTTAGGAGAGTAAGATGAAATAAAATTGAATTTCTTTCATTATTTTGAGAAGTTTTTCATAGGAAAAACACAGGAAGAGAGGAGGTCATGGATTACCTCAAAGAGGGGATTTTATGGTGTTTTTTCAGATTTGAGAGTGTTTTTGTAGGACACAACGACTACCTTGGGTTGTAGATTGAAGGGTTTGAATGGTGGAAGTGATTTGTTGTGCAGGTGCTGGAGAAGCTTTATTACAAGCTTTGATTTGCTGCTGAAAATAATTTTTTTTTGAGTCTTGTAAGGTTTGATGCAGCCTTTTCCATCATTAGATTGTAATAATTCATTTTCCCATTTGTTGAATCAAGAAATTTCCAGTTACACATTGCAATCTTGGATTGGAAATTATATTGCAAAATTTTCTGTGTGTTGTTGAATGCTGTTTGTGAGCTATTTAATTTTAATTTTCAGTAATTTAAATTATCTTAATTATCTCATACATTAGTGGTATCAGAGCAACAAGATCTTGAGTGTGTAATAGACTACTGAAGAGAGGCAGTTGCACCAGGACTGTGTTGTGGGTGTTAAAAAAAAATGGATTGGAGAGGAGCCCATCATGGTAGAGGTAGAGGAAGAGGAAGAGTGGACAATTTTTTCCACGATAATGATTTTAGGGCTTTGAGAAGACAAGTAGAGTCACTTGAAGAAGATATAAGAAGAGGGTTTGCACAAAGAAGGGAACTTGATAGTAATGAAGAAGAAGCTTCAAAGAATGTTAGCCTGAACACTGAACAAAGAGAGGAAATTACAACAGTTGCAAATGATCCATTGTTGAGGGCTTTGAAAAAAATGGGAAAGAGACCAAAAATTGATGTCCCTACCTTCAATGGAAGCTTGAATCCAGAGGAACTGATAGACTGGATAAATGAAATGGAGGAGTATTTTGAGTTTGAAGAAGTTGAAGACCCAGATAGAGTAAGATTTTCCAAGACAAGATTGAAGGGACATGCTTCAATATGGTGGAGATAAATTCAGTTAGAAAGAGGTATAAAATGGAAGGATAAAATCAAAAGGTGGGATATAATGGTTGAGAAAATGAAAATACAATTTATACGAGTAGATTATGAGTTAGACTTACTCAAGAAAATGCAAGGATTGAAGGAAGGAACAAAAACTGTGAAAGAATATACAAAGGAATTTAATAGGATCTTGATTATAATGGGACATGTTGAAGCAAATAAGGAGAATGTTTCAAGGTAAATTAATGGTTTGAGACCAAGAATACAAGAGGAGATGGCATTGTTGAGAGTTATAACTATGGAAGATGCATACCAAATTTCCTTGAAAATTGAGGAAAGAATGAATAAAAGGTATGATAGTAAGCAAAGAGGAAGAGGTTGTGAAGAGGAGATTGAAGGAAGATCATATAGGGTAGATAATAACAAAAAAATTCAGAAAAAAGAAGACTAAGGCTGCAGCAAAAATCAGAGGTATGATGGTTCATATGGTCCTAGGGATCAAGATTCAAGAGGTAGAGGAAGATCCGGAAGAGGTTTTGGAAGAGAAACCTTTCGAGGAACTTGTTTTAAGTGTGGAGAAGAAGTTGATAGGGAATATGATTTTCCTAATGAAGAGGAAAGACCAATAAGGACTGAAAATTAGAATAGACCAACAAATTTGAATAGAGAAGATGCAGGGTCATCACATTCCGAAGAAGCAAAAGATGGTGAAACTTTAATGACAAGGAGAACACTGTTGAATGAAGATGATAAGTCAATTCAAAGGAGAATTTTTTTTAGGAAAAGATTCAAGTGTGAAGGAAAGGTATGTAATGTCATTATTGATAGTGGAAGCACACAAAATCTTGTGTTTGATGAAACGGTAAGAAAATTGCAGCTAGAAAGGAAGAAGCACTCGAACCCATATCAAATAGCATGGGTACAAGATGACAAGAAGCTTTTGATCAACAAACAATGTGAAGTAAAATTTAAGATAGGAGGCTATTATGATGAAGTTTTGTGTGATATTCTCCCAATGGATGCTTGTCATATTCTTCTAGGAAGACCTTGGCAATTTGACAGGAAGGCGATGCACAATGGTTATGCCAACATGTACACATTGATGAAGGATGGAGTGAAATAAAAATTGAAACCATTGAAAGAAGAAATGGGTAAGGGTTGCAGAAATGCAAGGTCTTTTTTGGTTGATTAAATCAAAGTTTTAGATGGTATGAATCATGAATCTATTGGATTTGATAATACTAATTGTGAAGAAGATGGGAAAGGTGAATTGTTGACTCAAATTGAGGAAAAGATCTCAAGTGGAATGAAGGTAGCAGCAGAGGGTAAGGTAAAACCTGATTTATTTGTTTCATTTGATGAGAAAGAGAGTGAAGGAATAGATAATTTTGTTGTAGCAGAAATAAATTTTGATAACGTTGGATTGAAAGAGTGGAGTGAAAAGGTTAATGAAGAGTTTTCTGAGAAATCCTTGGTTGAGAATGGTGGAGGTGAAAATGTTTTGATTAGTAATCATGATTCCTTGTCAAGTAATATGGAAATTAAGTCTTTTTATGATAGTAATAACATTGTTTTGAGTGAAGGAAAACAAGTTGCAACAATATCATGCCTTTCAGAAGGCATTGAAACAGTGGAATTTCATGAAGGAAACATAGTTGAAGCAGGTGGAAAAGGTGGGATAGTGAATGAGGAAAAAAAATAATTTTTTTTGATGAAGGAGAAGGTATAATTTTAATTTTTAGTTTTGATTTTGATGAAGTATATTGGTGGGACAATAGATTTGATGCTTTAAATTACATGATGGGTAGTAGAAGAAGGATGAAGCATGGTAACGTTGTAAGTTTGCAAAAAGTGGTGCATAAAAATATTTTAGTGGACAAGAAAATAAGGTGGATCCAAGATAGACATAATTTCTACAAATGTTTCTAAATGAAAATCATGAAACATTTCTTTCTACCACGTGTTTCTAATGCAGGAGCATCCATGGCTCAATGCAATCCTATGTTAACTTGAAGGAGTCATTTTTGAATTTTTGCAATTTTGGTGTGTTGGATTTCATGTTCGATTATTGAAATTAATATTTTGGTGTGAAGTTAAATATTTTGTGATGTGGGAACATATGAATTTGGACTTGATTTCAAATTGGGTCAAATTGGTGAAGAGAAATCATGGAGAATATGCTTTAAAACTAAAAAAGCAGAAAAAAGAAATTTAAGGTGTGGATTTATTGGAGCCATTAAATCCATTTGTAACTCCTAATTTTAATTCTCCCAACTCCTAAAAAATAGGAAACCTAAAGGTGGGCACCCAAGTTGTGGATTCTATTTTTTTTGCTTTATTTGGGAAAGCATTAAAGTCATTTAAAAGCCATATTTCATTTTGGCTAAGTCTAGGAGATTTAAAACAAATATTTTATGCATATTCAATATGTAATTAGATTTTATTTACTTCTTGGAGGTGGAGGCATTTATTTGCTGGAGATTCTTTGGAATGAAAGCAAAATGAGATTAAAATTCATTGAAATTACATTTTAGGAGAGCAAGATGGAATAAAATTGAATTTCATTCATTATTTTGAGAAGTTTTTCATAGGAAAAACATAGGAAGAGAGGAGGTTGTGGCTTACCTCCAAGAGGGGATTTTATGGTGTTTTTTCAGATTTTAGAGTGTTTTTGTGGGGCACAAAGACTACCTCGGGTTGCAAATTGAAGGGTTTGAATGGTGGAAGTGATTTGTTGTGCAGATGCTAGAGAAGCTTTGATTTTATGCTGAAAATATATTTTTTCAAGTCTTGTACGGCTTGATGCATCCTTTTCCATCATTATATTGTAATAATTCATTTTCCGATTTGTTGAATCAAGAAATTGCCAATTACACATTGCAATCTTGGATTGGAAATTATATTGCAGAATTTTCTGTGTTGTTGAATGGTGTTTGTGAGATATTTAATTTTAATTTGCAGCAATTTAAATTATTTTAATTAGCTCATACATTAGGTTAGCCACTTCTTAGTGGCGAAGCAACGATGGTGACCCACGGAGGGAGACCCACAAATGTGGGTTCACAAGGCTTGGAAGATGCTAGGGAAAAAAGCTAAAGGAAACCCATAGTTGCACTTCCACAAAGGAAAAAGACTTAGCAAATTTTGGATAGGTGAATTTGGTCAATGAGGATTTGGTGTCTTTATTGCATATGGCCAAATTAAGCTAAAAATAGGGGGATGCAAAATGAGGCAAATGCCAAAATGACTCGGCGAAGGAAAAAAAGGAAAGAAGGGGGGTCCCCGTTTGAATGGGGTGTGTGTGCTATAGGCACAACATAGACCTTCAACATCATATCTCCACTATTAGTCATGATTCTAATCCTCATATGAATATATCATTATGAAATCAACTCTGCTAATAGTAATAATGCATTATATGAACTTCAACTACTATTATTTGATAAGGCATGACATCCAATCATGAACTTCAATAATTCTTCTTTGATAAGGCATGGCATCCAATCATGAACATGAAATACAACCATGAACTTCACGAATGCTAGATCAAGCTGAATATAACAATGACAACCAATAGAAAGGACTAACACCATACTTCTAAAGTGTTGACATCAATGACAACCAAAAGTCAAATTTGACATTAATGACAACAACTTCCAACAATCTCTTTAGTGTTGACATCAATGAAAACAAATGCCAACATAATAACCTCTATGGAAAAGACAAAATGGTGGGTTGAGGTTTTGTTTATTTATTTAGCGAGTTGAGGATTATTGATTGATTAGCTTGATTTTTTGATGCAACTTTGTGTCTTGGTCAACTATGGATCAACACAAAATTGATGCAAATACAAAAAACACATAGTTGAAACACATAAATAAGTTACAAAACAACAAAGTGTAGAGAAAAAGGAGCCTAGCATATGAATTTTGGCTCAAATTGACTGGATAGGGGTGCTAATTCCCTAGAATTATGAGTACCAGTCTTAGGAATTAAAAATTATATCTTAGATCGTTGTTTACTATATGTTATTTCTTTCTAGACTCAACTTCAAAAATTTATTGTTGATGATTAATTCCTCTTGCCCTAATTTATTGATATAAAAGGATTGAATACTTTATCATATAAATAGGTCTTCAATCCTTTCCCAAATCCACTTCAAATTTGTCACCTACAAATGAGAGAGGAGAGAAAGGGTTGTGCCATATAGGGGCTTTCCTAAGTTAACCTAATTTTTGGTGTTTCCACCTCCATAATGATTATGATGATGTAAAGAGTACTTACCCTCAGCCAAGAAGAGACAAAATGGATAAACGAGAATGATAAATTGATAAGTGCTACAAATTACCACTCAAATTTTCTTTCCTTGATGCATTGAAGTCATTGTGCTCATCTCATCCAAGGAGAATTGGTTTCTTGATTGAAATTCCTACAAGTGTTAGTACTCATAAAATATTAATAAACTCACATACAAACTTGATGTATTGCTAACATGGATCTTGACTAATAATAAGTGTTGTAAAACATTGTTATTTTTTCTCTTGATTGCTTTTTAGGATGCTCAATTGTTCAATCCTTTCACTAGGTTTTCTTAGGATTTCATTTATGGTGAAAAAATTGTATTTATATGCAATAATTCATTTTCCTAAAAAATATTATCAAAAGCCAACAAATGAATTTAAATTTATGAATGTTTTTGATAAAGTAAGATGCATTTATAGGGTGCAATACCTTTACACACGGAGCCCAAAGGGCCAAAAAGAGACCAAGTCCCAAGCTACAACATTAATCCCATATTAGAAATAGTAGAAGAAACCAAAAAACCAAATAGACATAGCGAATCGATAGTAGAGAAAAGACCCACACCCACAAAACACAGACCCAACCACTAATTGAATAATCCCTCCCACTTCTCAATGAGAAGATTCAAGACATCATCACCAACCCATTTGGGTCCCTCACATTCAGTATTATTCTCCACTTCCTCTTTGAGTACATCAAAGAGAGTGACAACAGACTTTTGGATTATTTTTATCTTGAAGTGCATCAGTCGAGTAAACTTCTGTTCAAGTTTGTCCACTTGGGCCTGCAGTTTGTTGAAATCCTCATCGTTATCATTTTCTCCCTCAATCACCACCTCCTCCCCAACCATGTGATCTGATGAATGAGTGGTAGAATCCTCATTGATCATTTATTCAATTCTGGGAAGTAACTGGGGCCTTCGAAAAAGTCCTCCATTTCCTCAATAGTGTCATGTCTCTTGCACATCCTATTGCCGCTAGTCTGCTTCAAGCTACTATACATCTCATCAATTGACACCTCTTTCTTATTTTTATCCAGCATGTGAGACTTTCTAACGCTATTTTTCTCCATCCCAATATCCACACTCACCACCACCACAATATCCCATTTAGAATCTCTTTCCACAGGGCTCCCTCCCTTGCTATCCGTGATTGGCATCTCCACAGAACATAAGGTGTCCTTTCAAATGTTAAAATACTAAAAATAACATATTTAAATTGGGGCCAAAATAAGTTGGATATGGGTGCTAGTGCCCTAGTCTAGACCTATTTTGGGTCTTTAAAAGTTGTTAAATGAATGTTAAATGATAATTCCCAAATTTTGATTTTTTGAAGATGACCATAAAATAGGAAAATTTGGAGCACAATTGGGTCCAGGTATAGAGGGGGAGCTAAACCTAGTGTGAAATTGTCAAGGGTGATAATTTATGATGTTATAGTGTAATGGGCTTATGAGGAATTACATACTATTCAAATATTCTTGATCATGAACTTAGGGGCATTGAATTTTTGTCTCATGTTTGACTCATAGTTTTGGATATCACTTGATTGTTTCCTATTTTATATTTTTCTATATATTGGAGGTATGGGGTAGTGGATTAAATGGTTCTTTATGGGAAATATTACGTAGTCAATCCATTTTTAGAGGTATAAGGAAATTTTATTAATGTACTTCACCTTTTGAGAATAATACAAGCTTGGGTCCTTTTGGGGTGGATTTTCTTTCCCATAGGGATTTCTACACATATCTCTAGTGTGATGGTTTACATTTTATGAGTTTTTTGTTTTGTTATATTTCTTCTCCATTATTTTATTGACATAACTTTATTAGATTAATCACACCATAATAATATTAAAATTTATAATTTCATTATTCTTATTATGCTATTTATCATATATTTCATTGTTTAGTATCATAGCTTTGAATATATTATAGAATGGGACACATTTCTTACAATATTATTGAGTTTTCGGGTTTGTAGTGGGAGTATAGTTTGAGTGGATTTGTATATTTGAGTATGGTTAGAGAATAAATGACAAGAACATCATGATCATAGATTAAAATTTTTAATGGATCTAGATATGAATTATAGAAACTAAAAATAAAAGATCTCTTTGAGGAGAAAGCTCAATGAAGAATTTTGACATTGAAGGATAAGCTTGTGAATATGATTGATGCAAACTTTAAAAAGATAGCTAAAAACTATTGAAGTACAATATGAATATGTCTATTTGATTTAATTATTTAGAATGTCTTTAGGAGACCATTATGGATATAGCTTATGGAGAGGGTTTGGTGAGATTTATCAAACAAAGAGTCTAGTAAGAAAAAAATATCTAAAAATATAATTATATTCCTTTAAAATGAAGGATACTGTCTATCCAAGCATCTAAATACATTTAATATTATTTTTATTTATCTATGAAGTATTTGTGCTAAGTTATATGAGGATGATATATTTATTGTATGATTATGTTGAACGTACATGATTCTTGGGAGAATTTAATATATTTCTAATTATTGGTGGTATTATAAAACCTAAGATGGATGGCCTTGTTGCTTCTTTTCTCTATAGAGAGACATTAGAAATCCATGAATGGGATTTCTCAGGATGTATTACATGTACAAGATAGGACCAAGGACAAAGGTGGTAAGAAAATGGGGATAAAGAGAGGTTTAAATAATAATTATAGTCTAAAACCCCTAATAAGAGAAGTAAAATGTTGGAACTATGGTAAATAGGGATATGTAAATGAGTGCAAAAAAGAATAATTTTTTAAGGATTCCTTTAATGATAAAATATTTGATAAAGAAAATGATTCTATGATTATTTGTGCTAATTTTTTTAGTAATTAATCATGGATTGTTGATCTAGGTGTATCATATCATGTGTCTCCTCACAAGGATTGAGGCTATCCTTCATGATAAAAATTCACATTAGATTATTGTATAGGAAAGGTAAAACTTGTTTTTAGTGATGAAATGGTTAGATAGAGCTCATAGATATGTTGCATGTTTTAGGATTAGAATGGAATTTAATTTTTATTTCTAAATGAATGATGTTGGAGCACATATCAAATTTTACCTGAGTAGTTGTTGATTGGTCCGATGAAATTTGGTGAAATGCATCTACATACTTTAACTCTACCCATGTAACTAAAAAATTTAGTATATTATGGCACCACAAGATGGGTCACATTGGTTAAAAAAGGGTTGAAAACCTTTATTGATAGAATATGGTGGTTGGCTTGTCAAGTTATTCCATGGATTTTTATTTTTGTGAGCACTATGCATTTGATAAATAAGTAAACAAAAGTTTAATTTTGGTGGTACCAGAGAAGAATGATTAATGCAAGTAATTCATGGTGATGCATTTAATCGTGTGTATGTTTCTTCTATTGAAAAATCCTACTATTATGTTTCATTTATCAATGACTTGTCACATTATATGCAACTTATTTTTTGAGGCACAAATTTGAAGTTTTTAAAAGGTTTAAATATTTTAAATTTCTTATTGAAAATTATATGGATTGGAAAATAAAGTATTAAGGTCATATAATCAAGGGGAATATTCTACTAGATAATTTTATTAATTTTATAAACATGAAGGTATTGTAGGAAACAAATAACTATATATACACTATAAAATAAATTATATAATGGATGAATATAACATTGATGGACAAAGCCATAATTATGTTTAGTGCCCAATTGGATCAATTTTTTAGGATGAGGCTATAAGTACTTTTTTTAATTAATATATCAACTTGTTTATATTTGGTTGACCAAACACTATATGAAGTGTGGGTAGGTAACAAACCATTTGTTTCACACATTAGAGTATTTTACTGTGAGGATTTTTCTCATCTACCTAAAGAAAAATAGTCTAAGTTAGATTTTTAAGAGAAAAAATATATTATAATTTGTTAAGGTGATAATGTTAAAGGTTTAAAGCTCTATAATCCTCTAATATTTGAAACGATATACTCTAGAGATAGTTTTCAAGGAACTTAGAGTTAATTCTAAACATGTACAATTAAAAGAAAAAGAAAAAAATAATGTATTTTAAAATTAAAATTGAGAACCAATAAGATGCATAGGTGGGAGAAAAAGTTGGATAGGAGGTTGTATAAGAAGAAGGTTTAGATTTAAAGAGATCAAAGGAAGGATAGGAAGAACCTCTTATTACACCCTTGCATGGTCCACATGGAAATATAAACTAATTGACAAGTATAGCCCATTATAATTATATTATGTATTTACTTTATCTTATACACATATTAGGCATATTTATAAAGAAATATCTTTCTTTTAAGGAACATGATTCTTGGATGAAATCCATGTAATATGAGATGATGGACTTGGATAGATGTGACACTTTGGATCTAATTGAGATGCTTGAGGGAAAAAATAATTAGTTATAAATGTGCTTTTAAGAATGAATTTATAGTAGATAGATAATTGGAAAGGTACAAGCCAAGACTAGTGGAAAAAGGGTACTCTTAGGTTGAGGGAATTGAATTCAAAGAAAATTTTCCTCCTATTTCAAGAATAAATTCTATCGGATTCCCAATTTATATTGTTGTTAATTATGAACTAAAAATAGAGAAAATGAATGTTCATCCTTATAGTTTTTTGTTAAAAGAGAATAATAATTTGGTTTGTAGGTTCAAACTTTTATTATATGGTCTAAAGTATTGAAAGTAAGCTAGGTGCATGGAAGAAACTTCCTACACCACTAAAGTGAGAGAGAGTTGCAAAAAATTCTTATAAAACCTTAAATAGTTACAACTACAAACAAATGTGCATTCAAAATATGAAGAAAAGATAAACAAAGAAAACCATAACACCATGATTTACATGAGAAAACACTTTCAAGAAAAAAAATCCAAACATACAATTCAATAAAAATGTTTACAATACAAAATCAGATCAACGTTCTAAGAGTTCTCACACTACAACAAGAATTTGGAGCAATTTTGATAGCATAACATCTCAACAAATCTTCAACTTGTCATACTTAAAATTCACTAAGGTATCACATATATATAAAACTCCAAATGAAGAGAGTGTGAAAAAAATGTACCAAAGCCAAAACCCATGTCTAATTGTGTACATGCGTCCATTATGGCATGTTGTCATATTCAAGACCCCTAAATTATGGTTTTTTTCTAATTTCAACACCTATCTCCTCATAATTAAATACCACTGAACATGAAAATAACCTATATACATGTAACCAATAACGAACACTTGGGTTTCTCCTTACATGTAGCCTATCTATCATAGTGTGAATTGGAAACTATTTTACATGACTCTTAAACTTGTCATAACTCATCATATAAAGTTGTCATAGTTTTCCATAGTGCATGGAATAGAAACTTATGAAAAAAGCCACCAAGTTAGTGACAAACTTAGTTCCTCAAAAGTGGGATTCCTACCTTCAAAATTTTAGATTACAAATTGCACATGTCACCCTCTATGTAGGATTTCACCTCATTGATAGGTCCCATAAAGTGAATATAAATTTGGTAGGAAATACAAATTAAACACCAAATAATAATAAATTAAATGCTAGGACTCAAAGGTTTAGACACCTTAATCCCAACATTATCCTACTTATTGAAGACCTGTCAAGAGTAATTTGTAATCAACTATTCAAGGCCCCAAGACCTATAGAAATGAAACATCACTTGAATTTCTCTATGCTCATTGGTTTTGTTAGTGAACTTGAAAAAGTCACTAAAATGACAACCTTCTCCAAATTCACCTTCCCATATTCTACCATATCATGAAAAAAATGAAATTGAACATCAATGTGCTTTGTTCTAGCATGGAAATTAGCATTATTTTTTAAGAAAGTCACACTTTGACTATTACAATAGATAGTTATTTGTCCTGCATCATAACTAATATCATAACATAATCTCTTTAGCCAAATGGATTCATTGTAAGCATGTGTAATTTTCATGTACTCTACTTTTGTAGTAGACAAAGAAAATATAACTACCACTTACTCATCCTTGACTAATAGCACCACCAAATATCATGAATATATAGTCACTGATTGATCTTTTGAACATTGTTAATGTCACCTGCCCAATCTAAATCCACATATTTAAAACTACCCATTGAATGTTGAGGTCAAGTAGGATGACCATTAAAGCATAGGGAATACTTAGAAGTAACCCACAAGTATTTGAACAATCTCTTTACTACATTTTTGAATTGCTAGAATTAGAAAGTGATTTAGGATTTTGGAAAAGTAGTTAATTGTTAAAATTTTGAAAGAAATCTTCATAGAATTTGTAAAAGTTTAAAACCCCTTGTTTATATACCCTAGTACCCAATTGAACTAGTCATGGTTGGAACTTTGAGAGGAGTTAAAGGGGGTTTGGATGATGAAATTATGGTTCAGTTACTAGGGTTCACAAAGAGACTTAGGGTTGCTCAAGGATCTGGAATTTTATCAAATAGGATTGTGGATAAGAACAATTGTTGTAGGGATGCCATCATTCCTATTCATGGCTATGAATTGTTCAAGTATTGTTACAAGAAGTGTTTTGTAGACATGCCAATTTGTAACATTTGGAGGTTGGGATTGGGGAAATTAGTACGCCTTAATGCCTATAATTGATCATAGCTATAGCTAGGGTATACAATCCCAAAACTAGGGGTATTGTTAGTAGAAAGGGAGTTACTCTATTAACACTAGAAAAAGATTATATCTATGAAGTTTTTAACTTATCCATGAATTCTTAGCTACTCATTAATTTAGGGGCATTGAATTGGGAATATTGGAGATTAAGGGACATCTATAGGGTGAAATATTTTCCTAGTTTCAAACTATGAGGGCCTAGTACAAAAATTAAAAGGTTTGCTAGTTGTGAACTTGAATATTTTATAACATTGTAAAATTACACCCTATGGAAATTGCACATTTGCACACTTTACCCTGCATTGATGGTTCCTAGCTACATTGATGACAAGAACCTTATGAATTAGAATTTCATGATTCAACTCTATAAGGACCAATGATGAAGTGATAATAGTCTGCCACCTCATTTCTTATAAAATTATGAGTTGGATGATTGCACACATGTGGACATGTGCACGATTTGCTAGTGTCCTCGATCTTTGCAATTTCAAATGAGGAATCTCAAAATATTGGCTTGTGACACATGTCATCATGGAAAAATTCCAAGTGTAACACTCTTCCCACCCATACATCTTAAAAAAATTCTCTTTTTCACTCTCATTTGCAAGCATTCTCACTCTCTCTCACTCCAACTTTCTTCTCTCTTGTACATCATGTCTCCACGGTGAAGCTATATTGGATTGAAGTCTCACCAACATCCAAAGCTCTCTTGCAAGCACTCAACGTCACATCTATCAAGCCAAGAGGGAGCCACAAGCTATTGGTATTTCTCTCTTTCTCTCTTATCTATTTTCTAGTATATTTATTGTGTCTCTATTTTATGATATAGGTTATCCATCATAGAGGGGTTTTATTTTATCACTCTTGTGTCTATTTCATGATACAAGTTCTCTATAGTGGGGTTTTCTTTTATCACTCTTTTATCTAATTTACTTTGTGTCTTTTATTCTCTCTATCTATTTGGCTATTTGTGGTGGTGGGAATGCCAAAGTGGAGGTTTGACTGAGGCAAGCCCCAAAAAAACCCCAACACTTTAACTCATTCCTCTTGTGTGTAGGTTGCTTATGTGAAGCTTTTGCGGGAGGCTTCAAAGCACAAAACCTCTTGTAAGTTAATACCTTGCACTCCTTGTCATTTATTTGTATTCTTTCTCTCTGTCAAGTTAGTAGATTAAATAAACCTCAGATTTTGAATAGTTAGTAGATTCCTTGAGATCTATGTAAAAGGTTTAGTTATTTGTCATACAAGACACCAATGGATCCCTAAGACAATAGAATTCTATGCTATTATCCCACTCCTACACAAACATCCTTTGGCTGAGAGATTGTCCTCTTGTCCCAAGAATCTTTGCAACCTTTTCTTTTTGTCCTTGAGGTCCTTTATTTGTGATCATTCTAAAACTTCTATTTTAAACATGTTTTTTTCAATCTCTTTCATCTTGATCCTCTTAGTTAATATTGAGGCAGTCTTGAGGTGATCAAGGTCAATTCACTTCCTTTAGACCCTATTCATCTAGGACTTGGGATTAGCGAATCCCTTCCTTCACATTTTGGTGAACCTGACAAGAATCATGTCAGATATTTTTCTAATAATGTTTCAATGTTTATGATAATTCTTTCTATAAGGAATATTTTGATATGCTATATGGTGCCTTGGATGATTTTTTAGAGGTGTCTTCTCTTCTCTATAGATCTATTGAACAAACTTCTTCATCATGACCATCTACTTCCTCTTCACAAGTCAAAGAGCATGAATGCAGTGACTATCTTTGTGGCTCCTCAAAGGCCTAAGAGACTCATCATTTACTTGACTTTGGCTAGTCCCTCTCCTAAGAGGATTAATTCTATTCTTGGGGTTCCAATCTCTAAGGACTCATTAGAGATTTACACGAGATTCTTAAAAGCTATGAATTATTACAATGTTTTAGGACATACATACAATACTAGAAGAAATCAACAGAATGTGAATCAACCATCTTGTATTCCTACTTCTTTACCACCTTCTCAACCATGTCTTCCTTTAGTATCTAAACCTATAGCTAAAGCACCTGGTGATTACGATCTTGTCAAGAAAATCCATGTTACTTTGGCCAATATCACACTATGGGACTTGCTTCAGTCTTTTCCTATTTATCAGGGTATGTTCTATGAAGCCTTGCAAATATCCTCTTTCCTTCTTCTACTAGACAAGTGGATGTTAATGCATTGATAACTCATATTCATGCAGATTCATTGAATATTATGTTCTATTCGTAGGAACTATCATCCTTAGAAGTATAGAAGTAAGTGGATCCTTTGATGATTATAGTTAACATTAATAATATTGATATTAGATGTGCTCTCATTAACACCAACTTAGCTCTCAACATATGTAGCATAAAATTATTATTTGAGATCAAAACCGATTCATCTTCTTTAGCTTATTCTTCTTTGTATATTCATGGATTTGACAATGTTGGCCGTGTAGCCTTAGGCACAATAATCTTGCATTTGAGGCTGGGACTCACTACCATACCCACCTTGGTTTATGTGATGTCTGGTTCTTTACCTTACAATATTCTCTTGGGAGGACATTGGATTCATGCTTTGGGAGTTGTAACCTCTACCTTGCACCATTGTATAAAGTTCATTGCTAATAATGAAGTAATTACGATCAAGGCTAATGCTGATGTTGTCCACCCTTTGTGAGATGGTACCTGCTAGTCAAGCCTCAGTTGTCTCTACTCTTAAAAATTGTATTCCATCACTATCTTCTCACATGTTGACATGCTCTTCAATAGTGCCTGTTTCAAAGGCTTCTTTGAAGATGGATGCCCCTAAAGAAGATTGACCTGAAGTGAAGAATCCTAAGTCTTCCCTTTCACTTCTTCTAAATCAGATGCATGTCTTAGTGATGATTGGAGGTCCTTGGATTTCTTTGAATTCTTCATCTGAGAATGAAAAGTTGATCCATCCATTTTTAACTTCTAATAGTTTCATACACCTTTTCCAAGAAAGCCAATCTTCCTCTTGCTAAGAGAAGCAATTAGAATCCTATTAGGGATAATGATTGTACCTTTGTTGAGGAATATAATCATGCTTCTACTAAGGAGGCTAATGTTTTTTGTCCTATCAAGAAGGATGATTGTGATCTTGTAGATGCATATGATACTCATTAGTGGAGTGATGTCCTCTATGTAGATCCACCCCCTTATTAGGATTTGCAAACACGTTATGGCTCTAGATGCAAAATGGTTTCTAAATATGGTCATATGAGGACATGTCTGGTATTAATGAGTCACTAGTGGTACACTGTACTATTCTATGTCCCATTGCTAAACCTATTAATCAAAATATTCGAAAGATGAATCCCAAGGTTGAATTATTAGTTAAGACTAAATTAAAAGTAGGCTTTATCTATCCCATTGACCATTAACCTTGGATATCAAATATTGTTACCATTAACAAGCCTGATGGTTGTATTTTCATTTTAATTAAATTTCATGATCTTAATAAGGATTTTCTTAAGGATGATTTTCCATTTCTTAATATTGATATGCTTGTAGACTCGACTATATAGGCCATGCATTGTTATCCTTCATGGATGAATTCTCAAGCTACAATCAGATTCGTATTAGCCCAAAAGATTAGTATAAGACAACCATCACTACCCCTTGGGTTACTTTCTATTATGTGGTCATACCATTTGGGTTAAATAATGTAAGAGAAACTTACCAATGGGCGATAACCCTAATCTTTCATGATTCATTTACAAAATCTTAGAAGATTATGTTAGTGCCATTTTTGGTTTTCTCATTGTCTAGTTGTGTACTCTGGTTTTTCATGATAAAATTTTAGCTATGGGGTGTTTCTCATTTTGGCACGTGGGACAAGTGGGCTCCCACAAGGGTTGAGCTCAGCATGTTTGAATTCACTTCTGGTGGGTGTTTCCCCCTCTGGTTCTGTTAGAACTGTAAAATTTTGCAAATTTTCATAGTCAATTGCATCCACGAGTGTTCAAATTGGGCCCTTGTCATTAGCATATTGTCCCTTCCTCATATTGCCTCGCTCATATTCTATCATGTGATCCATTTGAATCCATTGTGTCATGCATATTTTTCATTCTTGTTCATGTCGTCATAGGTACCCAATTGTCTCCCCGACCTATGTATGTTCCACTATTCTTTGTTGCAGGTTGTCGGCGAGACATTCCTCTTGTTGTGGCGACGGCGGGAACCCTTATTAGCGTACCTTCTGGCTATCGGGCTAGCCTCTTGCTAAGTTTCTGATGTCTCGGCAACTCTTATCTATCTCCCCGAGGTCTTCTTTTCTTGGCTGGTGTTAGTTGCGTCGGGGAGATGTCTCCCCGACCCCTTCGTGTCTCACTGACTGACTTTACCTTCGGTATGTTGGCGTCCGTTCGGGGTGATCTCTCGGTGAACTCCTCTTGGTCTCACCGACATGAGCATATGGAAGTCTTCGGCATGAGTTATACCTTTTGTTGAAAGGTCTCGGCGATGTCATCTTGTTACGCTGACCAGTGATGGAGGATTTAATGCTTTGGTGGGACTTTTATTTTGGTGTGTGGTCATGGCGATGGGGTTGGGTCTTGCCGACAGCGGTTTAATATGTGGCTTTCGGTGAAAGTCCTAAATTATCTCGGCGAACAGGTGTATAAAGGTATTCTCGGTATAACAATGCAATGTCTACATAACCTCTCACCGAGGATTGCGTGCTACAGCGACATACATTTGGCAAGTGAATTCATCGGTGGAAGATGTTATAAGTCACAGCGACTTGAAATGATGTCTTCGATGAAGCTTGGTGAAATCTCTATAGTGTCTCACCGATGGTAGGTGACTATAGCGACTGTGAACAAAGGGAAAGGATTGCTTTGGTGAGGGATATGCCCTTGTCTTGGCTAATGGATAGTACATAAAGGAAATACATTTCGATGAAGCATTTTGACTCTATATGATGTCTTCTCGAGTCCATCTTCTCTTGCCGATAGTGTGTCTGTTCAGGTGTCACCATGACCTCCTATCGAGTGAGCTTTATCTCACTGATGGGGCGTTATTCTAAGTTGAAATCTCATGCCGATGTGCGCCCGGTCTCACCGACTTGACTACTCGATCAAACACATAGATCTTCACCATGATGTCTAGCTGACCTGGCCATCTCTCCCCAACTCTATGGTGCACTCGGTATCCTTTGTGGACTTCGCTGGGATGTTTCGCCGACCCGGTTTCCTCTTGCCGACTATGATGAGTGCTCGATGTAACATAAGATTCTTGGCCTGTGGTCTTCCTGACACCGCTTTGTCTTGCCGACGGTGGTTGCCTACCTCAACGGCTGATGATATTTAAATGACAGCCGTCCGATCTCAGTGATTGACGGCGGAGATTCAAACATGCGCGTAGTCGGGGTTTCAAAGATGTTTGCGCATGAAAAATAGAAGAATTAGAGCATTCATGGTGGCAGATGAGAGGGTCGTTGGTTCCACTGAACCAGCATTCATGGTGACAACTCTAGGACAAGGACGACATGGCTCGAGTATGGGCGCCCGGATTCAGTGGCGGATTTGACATTGATTTCCTGGCTTCATTTGTGTGGGAATGTCTTTCCTGCAGCAACCCGACCAATGGCATTTATAAGACCTGAGAAGTTGTTGAAGGTCACAGTGAGTGTTTTGATTGGTCACAATGCAGTTGGGGTCTGACGTGGCGTGTTGATGTGGCTCTGAGTTGGATGGCGATCCCTGGACTATTTAAAAGGAATTTCTGAATCATTTGTAAAGGTCTTCAGCCAGATACTGAAATTAGAACTAAAAGAGCACTAAGTCACAGAGTCAGGTTTTTACCAGATTTTGAGGTCTAGGATTAGAGTTTGCAAATTGTAAGGTTCTTGGATGCATACCAGAACCTGAATGTATCTGTTTAGGTCTTTGAGTCTCTCCTTTGGATTGTACATTTGAATTGTTAATGAAACTATCAAGGATCATTCCATTAGCCTTTGTAATACTTTCTTGCATTTCCTGTTTTGATAATAGCTCATGTTCAAGGAACAGGTTAAATTGCTTTCATCATCTCAGAAATTCATATGTATGATTGAAGGATTTGATAAGTAGTCTTTAAGATTTGATCACTAGCTGTGGGATTAATAAGGTTAATTTCAAATAGACTTTATTTGTCCAAGTAATCATTCCTTCTGTTTGTAGATTGTCTTGACTCCTAGCCCAATGGATATGGCACTGATCTGATATATGCTATTTGTCTTTAGGGTTTCAGTTATCTTGCTTAAGAACATTCATTCAAGTTAATGTTTCTTGTTTCATGAATGACATTTGTGTTTAACCCCATTCTCTATTAACTTTCCTTGCTTATCCAATAGTTTTCCATCTCTTGGATGAGTGTGTGCACTTTAACCATGGCCGAGAATGCATCTGCTTAATCTTATATGAGTCTTGTAGGAGTATGTACTGGTTGCTTACAAGAAATCTCAAAGTGTGCTTAAGGAACACCCTTCTGGGTCTTGCAGAGCCCGAAGTGAAGGAGAAAGCAATAACAAGGTGTTGCATCTCGTTAGTTGGCCACCTGTCTAACAAGCATTCAAGCATTGAGTGTGGCAAGCTCATAAGTGTTTGCTCGGACCTGCTAGTTAGTTGTTTCCTAAACAAGAAAAACAACCAACAGATTATATTGATGATATCTAAGCTAATTGTATAACTCATCAAGATCATGTAGAAAATATTTGTCTTATTTTTGAAAAAATTTGACTCTATAAGATGAGGCTAAATCCTTATAAGTGTGTCTTCGACATTGATTTAGAAATTTTTTTAGGATTTATTATTTCTCATTATGGAATCAAAGTCGATACAAATAAGATTGATACAATTTTTAACATGCCTCCACCCAAAACATCTCTCAATTATGTAGTTTGCAAGCGTTTAGATTTAGGAAAATTGTAGATTCATATCTTAGTTGGCTAATCATACCTTTCCCTTCACATGTTTTTTGAAGAAAGATGTTCACTTCCGATGGGATGATGAGTGCAAAAAACATTTTGAGTCAATCAATATTTATTTGGCCAATCATCCTATCTTAATGCCAACTATGCAGGATAAACCCTTTCTACTTTATATCTCTACAACACCTCATGCCAAGTAGTAGCTTTGTTGGCTCAACATGATGACGATAGTAAGGAAAGAGATCTCTACTATATTATTTGTATTATTCTTGATTATTAAACTTTTTATTTCGACATGGAGAAACAATTTCTTGCTCTCATCTTTATGATGTAGAAGATATGACATTATCTTCTTCATGTTGAGACTCATGTCATTGTGAAAAGTGATCTTCTAAAGCATCTATTCACTAGAACTGATCTTTCAGAAGGTTGGTGAAATGGGTGATGTTGCTTTCTATGTTCAACATCAAATTTGTAATCAAGAAGGAAACTAAAGGTGAAGCCGTTGCTGATCAATTGGAAGAAGCTCCCTCATCTCAATCCTTCCCTAATCTAGATTTATTTTTGGATGAAAACCTTTTTTCAATTGACCATTAACCTATATGGGACATGTATTCTGATGGATCAATATGTCAAGCCAAATCTAGAGTGGGTGTAGTTTTAATCTCACCCAAAGGAAAGCTAGTTCCTCCATCCTTTCAATTGGAATTTCATTGTACTAATAACATTGCTGAGTACAAAGCTCTTATTTCTAGTTTATGACCCATGATTATGCCAAAAACTAAACATCTTCACATACATGGTGATTTAGAACTTATTGTAAATCAAATTATGGGAATGTATCAAGCCAAGTAGAATAAACTATCTTAGAATCAACATTTGGCCTTATCCTTGCTTGATAGTTTCTCCTCTTTCATAATAGACAGTGTTCCTAGGAGAGAAAATTGACATGTAGATGCAATGAAGAGTGTTGCCCCCCTTATATCTTTAGATGAAGGCAAGGAAGAATACCACTTCATGGTTTACATTCTTCACTCTACTACTATATCTGATCAACCTAAATTCAATGCTCTCGTTTGTGATCACATAAAATTGGAGGAATGGTATTCTAACATTTATGATTATCTGAAGATTGAAAATTTTCTCATGGATTCGATGAAGAACACTCGCACTTATATACATAATATTTTATTCTGATACATTATATTGTTAGATGTTCTTTATTAGAAATCTTATAATGGTCTTCTTCTTCGATGTATAACTAAAGTGAAAATACCTCTTGCTCTTCATGAATCCCATTCAAGCTTTGGGGGTGGAAATTTTGGTGGTAAATCCTTGGTGCATAAATTGATTTATGTTGGATACTTTTAGAAAACAATGGAGCAAGACTCCTTTTCCTTTGTTAAGAAGTGTCAACAATGTCAACAACACAATAATTTCATTTGTGATCCTGCTCAAGAGCTTCAAAATCATACCTCTCCTTGGCCATTCACAAAATGGTGGTTGGATATTATCAGAAAAATATCACCTCCTTCTTGTAAAGGACATATCTTTATCATTATTACTATGAATTACTTTATGAAATGGGTCAAAGTTGTTCCAATTCGATCCACAAACATTGAAACAATTTGTAGCTTTCTTCTAAGCAATATCATATCTCCTTTTAGATTTCCATCTAACCTATTTTTTGATAGTGGAACCTTATTTAAGAATAAAGAGGTAAATAAATTCTTGGAAAAGTTCAACATTCAACATCATTTTTTCTACACCATACTATACTCAACCTAATGGCCAAGCCGAAGCATCTAATAAAATTGTTGAGCTCATTCTTCATAAAATAGTAAATAAACATGGTAAGAATTTGTATACTTAGTTGACATATACCTTATGGGCCTATCACATGAGTGTTCATACGATGACTGACACATATTCCTTATGGGCCTATTGCATGAGTGTTCATATGATGAATGGCACAATACCATACAACCTCATGTATGGTGTTGAGGCTATCATGCCTTTAGAGTTGGAAATTTTGTCCTTGTGATTTTCCATTAAAGGGTTAATTGATGATGATGCTTACCATGAGATAATTATTTGTATTAGCTTGAATTTCTTAATGAGAATCGATTGTAGGCCTTTGACCACCTTAAAGCTTATAAATGATCACTTTATAAACATTATAATCAGGGTGTTATTTCTAGGACTTTCAAGATAGGTGACTTGGTTCTCTATGAGAATTAGAGAAAGGTAAATGCACCACTTGATCAAAAAGGGAAGTTCAACCCTAATTGGTTAGGCCCTTACATTATCATCTCCATGTATGGTTATGGTGCTTATGGAATGCCATCTATGGATGGAACACCTCTAAAAGAGCATATCAATGTAATGCATCTTCATTAGTACTATGCATAGTGTCTATGTGTCATGTGTGTAATGCTCATCCCTCGTGGGTCGCAGTTCATTATGCCAAATGACATTCCTTCATTAACACATTATCTCAATATATTTTTTATGATGTAAACATGTGTGTAAGATTAATTTCTTTGATAAGGAATTATTTATACATGTGTTTTATTATGCTATGTACCTATGTATTGGATGTGATTAAATATTTTAGTTAGGCAATTAGATCACCAGTGTATTTAATTAACATACATCCATGTGTGTTCATTAGATCATGTTAGCATCTAATTTAAACATGCATACATAAGTATAACATCCATTACATAATCATACATGAAAGTAAATATATACACATAAAATGAACACCATGATATTGGAACTAGTATCTCATGTATATATATATAAATTTGTATCATGTACATGTATCACATCTTTGTATCAAAACAAGGTGACTATATATATGTATATTCATAAAAAATAATGTTGTAAAAAATGATATCATAAGTACAAAATGACACATATAAAAAATAGGCCTCTAGCCCCTAGGAGCATGGCTCCCCAAGCCCTTTAGTCTTGGTGGTGATGGAGGATAAGGTTGTACTATGGTGCCATAATATAATCAATGTGACTGTAACATGGAAAAACCAAATCATAGTCCTCAAATCTCTCCCCACAGCTCCATAACCTCCATCTGCAAACCATGCCTTCCACTCTTGGGTCTATCATAGATCCTCCTAAAGCTACTACAGTTGGAAATCCATAAATGGCCTTAGGAGAAAATTGCAATGTTTTGAACTCCTATGGATAGGTATCTAGGTCTAGAACTACCTTATGTTTACATCTATGGAGGGGTAGTGACACAGACCAGGGTGGGAGATGTCAAGTACTAGAGGTATGTCATTGACCTGATGGATGGTTTCACATGGAGGCCATATAGATATTTCCCTGATTGGGCCAATGATGGTGAGAACCTTCCATACTATATGTACACATGATATATGATTAGTTGGATTGTTCAGACTCAAAAAATCATAGAGAGGCACTTGCTTGAGATAGTGTTGAGGTAGTTCAGTGAGAGACAGGGTGTGCTGATAGGAGTTGCAAAGTTTGTGAGGTCAGCTCGGGATATCACACAGTGGGGATTGGTGATCAACATCTAGGAAGAACTACAAGAGATCACATGATTGCAAATAGTTCAATGGGAAGCAACAAATGATGTGGAAAATGCTAAAACTACTAAAGACTATGACGTGTGGTGGGTGACACATAGGTCCACACTATTTACTAACCTAGATCAACTAGTGCCTGTAGAGATGATGGGTAGATCACGATGAGGTAGGAAATGTGGTCGAGGTAGAGACAAAGGAGATGATGGAGATAGTGACAAAGGTGATGGTGATGGTGGTGATGGCGGAAAAGGTAGAGGTGATAGAGGCTAAGGTAGAGATGGCAGAGGTCGACGATGAAGAGTGAGAGTACCTCCAAGAGCAATAAAAAGAGTGTGCCAATGGATGCCACCCATCTAGGAGGAGGGGGAGAAAATAGAGGTGGAGATGGAGGATGTTAGAGTGGAGGAGATCATGGGAAATATAGGTGAGGAGGTAGTGGTTGAGGAGTTCAATGTAGAGGAGGGTGAGGAGGAGGATACTGTCAGAGAGGATAAGGTTGCAGTGGAGGAGGTTGCTAGAGATGTTGTGATTGTGGGAGAGGGTGTGCATGATGTCCCTATTTGGGAGGTCAATATTGTTATGAAGGAGGATGTTGAATATACTAGAAAAGGGTCTTAGGCACAGATCCAGGCTCAATAGGTGTAGTGATAGGAATTACAGGTGTAGGTAGCTCAGATACTAAGGCTATAGGGATAGGTGCAGACACTCACCATAGAGAGGGATATGACAGTGATCAGAGCATAAAGGGCTCACCAATATTGCATTGAGTTCATTGTGACAATGAGTGGGCCCATTTTCAATTTAGCACAGACCTTATATCGAGCCAGTAGGTAGGCTTAGTATTACAGAGACTTATATGAGCGAGGCATGCTAGAGACTGCCAGAGATCCAAGCTTCCAGAGTCAAAGCAAGAGTAGGAAACATTCGCAAAGGACTCAAAGTAGTGCTAGGGTTTCATAGTTCTAGAGGTCAGGACCCTATGACAAGCCATCTAGCCTAGGAGAGGAGGGCAGCACAGGCTAGGCTGATATTCAAATGTTTTCTATTATATGCATTCAACACTTATGATTTTGATCAAGCTCATGAGCTCCATTTTTGGGATACATCATGATATTGTATTATGAAACCATTTTTTTTATATATATGCAAGATACATGGTTTTTGATGGAAACTACATAATGTTTATGATTCTATGTGCATGCTTCTATGTTATGGATTTATGATGTGATTCTATCATTATGCATTTTATGTTTATGTGATGTATGGTTTATGCTTACACATTTTTATGTTATATGGATGGGTAGATGCACATGATTACTTTCCATTCTTATGCATGTTGTCATGTATGGATGGACATCTATATGGTTATGACATGCTTCCTATATGATTCTTATATGGATGATGGTTCTATGTGATGCAATGCTATGGATATTTTGTATGTTCCAATGCAATACAAATGATAATGATGGTTATAATATCCTAACATGATTGTGGATGCAAGATGGTACTACTAATGCATTTATTTTTTCACATGTCACAATACACCATTAGGATGACCACAAGGATGGATGGAAAGGATGTTAGTGGGAAAAGAACGATGGATGAAAGGATGTTAGTGGGAAAAGAATGATGGATGAAAGGATGGAATTGGAAAATGGAATGGATGAATTGGGACCTACTATCAAGAGACCTTGCTAATAAAAAATGATCAAGTTCTTATTTGATTACATAAATATCATCATAGAATTTTTTATTGAAATGGATGATGAACACCAAGGTATGACATACATTAGTAGAATTTAGAAAATAAATGATTACATGACTAAAAATTTTAGTCACATGACTAAATTATATTAATTTTTTACAATCACAACTATAAATGACTAAATAAATGACTAATTTGATCATCGGGTAAAAAAAACAACTAAAAAATTAGTCACACAAATAAAAATGAGTAAATAATTAGTCACACAAATATAATTTAGACAATATGATATTAAATCATTAAAGTTTAAAAAGAATATTTCAAGTTTTCTTGATCGTTTTTCCCCTTTTTGCAGCTTTCCCACTCCTCCAAACTCTTCAGTTGGTAGTGTGCAAGGGTTTGCGAACTGGATGAAATCTTTTTAACAGGCTGCAAAGGAATTGTTTCTCACTACTTACCCTTGGCTCTATCGAGTGCTTTCAAATTATTGTGAGTTTGTTGCATAGAGGGTGAGATTCTTATCAAAACCCTAGTCATCTGAGATACTTGGTCTTTATGAGCAAAACATGGCTAGTGTGAGGGAATTCTGAGACATTTGAAAGGGCATGGTGATTGTGGGAAGAAGAGAAAAACTCTTACAAGTAATTGCACATCCATTTTTGGCTTGAAACACTAAAGAGAACTTCCCTGGAAATGGCATGAGACTTAGAGCATAGAATCATCCCAATTTGGAAAGGACGAGAGTTTTATTTCTAAACAGAAAATAGTATGAGGGATGTATGAGGTTGCAAGTGTGATCTAGGCATGTAAGGGTTCCTTTCTGGTGTTTCTCATCACTTTTGGAGCCTATCTTCTATAAATCATGGTACATATACATCTCAGATTGAATGTTATCCAAGTCTGGTATTTGTATTTGTTGCATGAATGGAAAGAATGAAGGTGTTGTCATTGATGTGAACTGGTCAATTGGTTATCAACTGGTTGTTGTTGTCATTAATGTCATGGTTTTAGGTTATTGGCTATTCATGCCAAGGATATTGAGAAAATTGTATTGAAGAAAGGTTACAGGTTGTCAATGGTTGCTTTGGGTTTTGCTTCGAGATTCACTCCTATGTTTGTGTGGTTCAGATATGTTGATGATGGTCGTTGGAAGCTGCTATATCCAGATTTTTGGCTGTTGATTCATTGTACAATGCAAGTTATGTTCACCAGTTGTGAACATTGGCTTTCTGCATTTTTGGTTGAGGTCTGGGGGAGTTATTGTTTGTCTAGATTTCTCTTTGGTAAATTTTTATGACTTGGGTTCTAGAGTTGAGTTTAATATGTTTTGTGAAGTGCATGGGATAAAAATATATTTATTTTCTCTAAGAAATCCTCAACAAAATGGAGTTGTTGAAAGAAAAAATAGAATAGTTCAATAGGCCGCTAGATCAATGATTATTGGTGCAGGAGCACCTTGTGCATTCTATGCCTCCAATACGCGATTTTGTGAAATTTGTATTTTCATCATGAGAACATGAGTAAGGTCATTTCAAATGTAAATGAGTCTTTAATAGGTCACTAGGAGGTCAATGAAGCTAAATAGAAAAAGTTGTCTTTTTGTTGCAAAAGATGCAATTGTTGTCAATAATGTAAAAATGCAAAAAAAGTGCACAAAATCAGGAAGATGAAGAGTCATGTTGAAAAGGAAAGGTTTGGTTGGTTGAAGATGAAGGTATAGTTATTATAACTGATGTAATCACCTTATAAAGGCATTGCAAGGGTGAGCAAGAGATAGATCTTGGTATCTTTGATCAAATTTTGTAATAAAAACACCTTGTTATGATAATTCTACATTTTACTCTTGTTTCCAGTCCTTGTACAGACTGTACAATAGTCAATTGGCTATATATTTATTTTTATTTCTTAGAAGCATTCATATGGAGGTGATTTGAAAGTTTCACATCAAGTTTAGAGTAAATAAGTGCAAGTTTTTAGTGAACTGTCTGTAATCCCTTAAAACAAGGGTTTGAGAATCTAATTTGGTTTTGACAACTACTCCACCGATTTAGGGATGGTAGATCAGTGAATTAGGTTAAAGTAGAATGAATTTAGTGTTTTTTGTGTTATGTGAGTGTGTGTTGATGTAGGGATGGTGAATTTACAAAGTTGTAGCTACCACCCTTACAGAAATTATAGAGTTTTCCATGAAATATGATGGCTCCAAGTTAGGATCTGATGTAAAAGCATGCAAGAAGGTTGGAGAATGGTTCGTTTAGCTTGTGTAGACCTATAATAAGGTGTTTGAAGTAGTGCCAGGCTGATTAAAGGTTTGGAATACATATTTTCAATAAACCCTCATTGATTTGAGCCTAGGGAAGTCAAAATCAAGGGTTTGAGATTTTTGGCCTTTGGAAAGGCTTAAGGGGTCAAAATTTTGTAGATTATGATGTTTTAGAACATCATACAATACTATTTATGGTGATTGGATGTTTTGAAGTTTAATTACTGGCACTTGCTTTGTATTTTAGGCCTAATTGGGGCTCTTTGGTGGAAAATAATCAATTGTTCAAACATATTTTTCAAAACAATACCATCAAAGATTTTGATATGTTAAAATTGGTCAAAATGGGTTCTTGAATATGCATTTATTTTGTGAAGATTCAAAATGGTTTAAGAGCAACACTCGTTTTAGAGGTTTGGAAACCTACTAGCAATACTGTGTTTTGATTGCAAGGAAATGTGAAACTGTTCAAACAGTGGTATAAGTGAATGTTTTTGTTTTGAAACTGCCTAAATGATGATGTAGAAGATGTATTAAGGTTTGGTAAAAGTTTAGAATTAAGACTTGTCGATTTGGTGCTTTAAAGCAATGTGGAATCAAGGTGCAATTTGGTGTATTGGTGTGAATGTTTGATGAAATGATTGATTCAAAGTTTTCTCACAGGGTTTTTTCTTTGATTTAGTCAAAATTATGATGGTGAAAGTGTTTTAAGGTCTGATGAAAGTATAGGAGAAAGGTTTAGTGTTTGATGTCTTTTAGCCATGAGGAAATAAGTGGAAAATGAAGGGAATTTAGTTGAAAGTTTGGTTGATCCTCTCAAGTTTTGTGTTTTGGGTCTTTAATACCGCTGAAGAGTTGTAGATGCTTTGTATTAATTGGTATCAAAGCTAGCTGATCTAGTGGTTGTTGAGTTGTTGGTTAAAGGTGCTTGATCCATCTTAAAGTTGTAGGAAAGAGAGAGGGAGTTTCCAGAGAGTGTGTTGGCTACAGACAAGGAAAAGTTTATGTTCATTGTCCTCCAACGAAGATTAAGCTGGGGAGAAGGTGCAAAGAGAGTGACACCATTAAGAAGAGAGAGGGTAAGTGCATCTTCTAGGATCTATTGTTGGGTAAGATGGATAGTTTATTGTTGTGAGTTTGTGAAGTAGTGAGGGAGGTGGATATCTATCTGCAAAGCACTTGAAGAGTTTGTAGCCATTACAAAGTTGGAAGTCAGTTTGAAGAAAAGATGATTGGTTAGAGAAGGTCAAGGATGAATTATTGGGAATGAGGAAAGATTGTTTAGAAAAGCAATGTGAAAGGATAGTCATATGTCCTTTGATTAAGAAAAGGTTAAGAGGGAAGTTGAATGCTAGTTTGGAATCTGAGAATACAGATGTTATTGGGCAGAGAATCTAATGGTAGGGACAAAGACAAGTGAAGACATAATTGAAGAAAAAATTTGGAATCAAGAAAAGGGAAGAAAATATTTCAAGAGAAAGGTATGTAGGTATGAAGAATCAAGGTTGATGCAACACATTTCCAAAGGGACTTGGAAACTTTTTAGGTCGGTTGTTTGGTGCAGAAGCACCTTGTGCATTGTATGCCTCTAATAGGAAATTTTGTGAAATTTGTATTTTAATCATGAGAACATGTAAAAAGGTCATTTAAAATGTAAATAAGTCTTTAATAGGCCTCTAGGAGGTCAATGAAGCGAAATAGAAAAATTTTTCTTTTTGTTGCAAAAGATGCAATTGTTGTCAATTATGTAAAAACACAAAAAAAGTGCACAAAATTAGGAAGATGAAGAGTCATGTTGAAAAGGAAAGGTTTGGTCAGTTGAAGATGAAGGGAAAATTATTCTTATCGATGTAATCACCTTATAAACACATTGTAAGGGTGAGCAAGAGATATATCTTGCTATCTTTGATCAAATTTTGTAATAAAAACACCCTGTTCCGCTAATTTTGCATTTTACTCTTGTTTCCTATCCTTGTAAGGACTATACAATAGTCAATTGGCTATATATTTATTTTGATTTCTTAGAGTAGTGTGTCAAAATTCATTTGGAGGTGATTTGAAAGTTTTCGATCAAGTTTAGAGTAAATAAGAGCAAGTTTTCAGTGAACTGCCTATAATCCCTTAAAACAAGGGTTTGAGAGTCTAATTTGGTTTTGACAACTACTCCATCTATTTAGGAATGCTAGATCAGTGGAGTAGGTTAAAGTAGAAGTTATTTAGTGTTTTTTGTGTTATTTGAGTGTGTGTTGATGTAGGGATGGTGAATTTACAGAGTTGTAGCTACTACCCTTACAAAAATTATAGAGTTTTCCATGAAATATGATGGCTCTAGGTTAGGATCTGATGTAAAAGCATGCAAGAAGGTTGGAGAACGGTTCATTTATCTTGTGAAAACCTATCCCAAGGTGGTTGAAGTAGTGGAAAGTTTATTGGAGGTTTGGAATACATCTTTTCAATAAACCCTCATTGATTTGAGCCTAGGGAAGTCAAAATCAAGGGTTTGAGATTTTTTTTCCTTTGGAAAGGCTTAAAGGGTCAAAATTTTGTAGATTTAGATGTTTTAGAATGTGATACAAGACTATTTATGGTTATTGGATGTTTTGGAGTTGAATTATTATAACTTTATTTATATTTTAGGCCTAACTAGGGCTCTTTGGTGGCAAGCAGTCAATTGTTCAAACATATTTTTCAAAAAAACACCATAAAATATTTTGATATGTTAAAATTTGTCAAAATGGGTTCCTGAATGTGTATTTATTTTTTGAAGATTCAAAACGGTTTAAGAGCAACACCTGTTTTAGAGGTTTGGAAACCTACTAGCAATACTGTGTTTTGACTGCAAGGAAATGTGAAACTATTCAAACAATGGTATAAGTGAATGTTTTTGTTTTGAAACTACCTAAATGATGATGTAGAAAATGTATTAAAGTTTGGTAAAAGTGTAGAATTCAGACTTGTTGATTTGGTGCTTTAAAGCAATGTGGAATCAAGGTGCAATTTGGTGTATTGGTGTGAATGTTTGATGAAATGATTGATTCAAAGTTTTCTCACAAGGTTTTTGCTTTGATTCAATCAAAATTATGATGGTGAAAGTGTTTTAAGGTCTGATGAAAGTCTAGAAGTAGGGTTTGGTGTTTGATGTCTTTTAGCCATGAGGAAACAAGTGGAAAATGAAGGGAATTTAGTTGAAAGTTTGGTTGATCTCAAGTTTTGTGTTTGGGTCTTTAGTACCCTTAAAGAGTTGTAGATGCCTTGCATCAATTATTGAGGCTGGTTTACTAGAATTTTACTAGAGAGAATCTATTCATACTACTGTTTATGTATTCAATCGAGTTCAAGCAAGAGAAAAAAGTACAAAGACCCCCTATGAGCTATGGTATGGAAGAATTCCTACTATTAAGTATTTCAATGTATTTGGAAGCAAATGTTATATCAGAAGAGATGAAGAAACTTTAGGAAAGTTTGATGCAAGAAGTGATGAAGGAATTTTTCTTTCATATTCTACTAAAATAAAAGCCTACAAATGTTTCAATAAAAGACTAAGAAAGATTGTAGAAAGTGCCAATTTCAAGGTTGATGAAACAATGAAAGATTCAATTGATATTGATGGATATGCATTTGATGAACTTGATTGCATAAGAATTGAATAAATTATGGAAGAACATGAAAAATGATGAGCAAGAGAATAAGAATGAAGAAAATGAAAGAGAAGAAGAATCTCCAGTGTTGTCCCCTAGAAGACACCTAGATATGTGTAGAAAAATCATTTAGAAAGTCAGATCATTAGAGATAAGACAAAAGGAGTATTGAAAAAAATAAGAGCTATTGCTGAAGTAAATCTGTGTTTATTTTCTTATATTGAACCAAAGACTATAAGTGAAGCATGTGAAGATGAACATTGGATGGAAGCTATGAAAGAAGAAATTATGTAGATTGAGAACAATCAAAATTGGGAATTGGTCCCAAGACTAGAAGATAAAAAAATTATTGGATCAAAGTGGGTATTCAAAAATAAGTTGAATGAGAATGGAAAAGTGGTTAGAAACAAAGCAAGGCTTGTGTGTAAAGGTTAATCACAAGTAGGAGACATATATTTTTAGGAAAATTTGGCTTTGGTGGCAAGAATGAAAGCTATAAGGATGTTCTTAGCATTTTCTTCTCATAAAGATTTCAAGGTCTATCAGATGGATGTCAACTCTGCATTTTTGAATGGTGAGCTAGAAGAAGAGGTCTACATGGAACAACTGGAAGGATTTCATTTGCCAGATCAACTAGATATGGTGTGTAGATTGAATAAATATTTATATGGATTGAAGCAAGATCCAAGAGCTTGGTATGCAAGGTTAGATAGGTATTTAATTCAATAAGGTTTCAACAAAGGTACAAAAGATAGTAATCTGTATTTTAAAATTGAAAATGAAAAAATATTGATTGTAGTTGTATATGTTGATGACATTATTTTTGGATGAAATGAAACTATGTGTAAATTTTCTGCAGAAGAGATGCAAAAAGAATTTGAATTGTCTAAGTTTGGAGAGATGAATTTCTTTCTTGGGCTAGAAATTAATCAAATAGAGAAAGGAATTTTTATATCACAATCTAAGCATGTGAAAGAGACGTTGAGGAAGTTTGGGATGGATGGTCCCAAACTGGTATGTACTCCTATGGTGACTAGTTGCAAATTGGATAAGGATGATGATTCACCTAAGGATAATCAGAGCAAGTATAGATCTTTGATTGGTGGACTATTGTATTTTACTACTACTAGACTACATATTATGCATGCTATCTGTCTTGTGGCTAGATTTCAAGAAGATCCTAAGGAAAAACATGTTGCTGCTATTAAAAGAGTATTCAAATATTTGAATGACACTCTAGATTATGGGTTATGGTATCCTAGGGATACTAAATTTACACTAAGTGCTTATACAGATGCAGATTGGGCTAGATATGTAGATGATAAAAAGAGTGAAATTGGTGGTGCATTCTTTCTTGGTTTTAGATTGGTGGCATGGTTAAGTAAAAAGAAAAATTTAGTTTCCTTGTCTACTACTGAAGATGAGTATATTGCTGCTGCATCTTGCTATACACAAGTTCTATGGATGAAACAAACATTGAAAGATATCATAGTGGTGTATGATGATCCTTGATGCAGGAGCATCTAGTGGTGTAAGGGCAATCTTGCATCACCCAAAAATAGTTAAATTTCAAGTTTCTCGATTTTTAGATGTTTTTACATTTTTGGATACCCTTTTCGTCATAATGAAATTCCCAATTTATGGTTTTTATTTTCTATTCTGGGTTGAAAGATATTGCAGTTTTAGTTTCCCAGATTTACACCTGAAAATCTTCTGAGTTAGATTTGAGGCACTTAGAGTTCCTGGATGGCCCTGAAACTTGCCAAAATTGGCATAGAAAATTTCTTATTGACTTTGAGACCTTCTAGTGGTTCAAATGGTTCACAAATCGAGTCCCGAATCAAAAGTTATGGCCCCGAAGTTGGCACTTTCTATAAGATACAATTGCAAATGTTCTTTGAAATTTGAACTTCAAGTTGTAATTCTTTGCCAAACCACCTAAACTCAAATTTGAATGTTTTTTTGGCTCCAAACTAAAGAGGAGCTCTATTTATGGGGGTTTCTAATTTTTGGGTAACTTTTTGGGGACAAGCTCGCATATTGAAAGGGTGATTCTGGAGAACTTGCATGTGTTGTAGAACTTGGGGATTTGAGATCATCTGCATGTAAGAATTTCCATTTTCTAATAATAAAATTATTCTCTTGTTTGTGGGTTATTTTCTAAGTCTTGAGCTGTGCCCTCATCAATCCTATTTCTATCTTTTGTGATAACACAAGTGCAATTAACATTTCAAAGAATCTAGTGATGCACTTGAGGACAAAGCATGTATCTATTAGGTATCATTTCTTGAGAGAGAAGGTCATGAAGAATGAATTAAAGCTTGAGTATGTCCTAATGAAGGATGAGATTAATGATATATTTACAAAGGCTCTTCCTAAAGATACTTTTGAGTATCTCTAGGAGAAGTTAGGGGTCATTTCTACTCCTTTCTTAAACTAGATGCATATGCACATCAGTCTGGTGGATCTATTGATCTATCTTTCTTCTATATTGATGTTTGGTGGCTAACTCTTAGGGGGAGCAGGTAGTGTCATGTGTTGTCATTTTATGTATTCTATTTTCAATGTCAAAGGGGAAATCAATGTAAAATATCTTTTTCCTTTTTCATCGATTTCAAAGGGGGAGAGGAAGAATGTGAAAAATATTATATACTAAGGGGGAAAAATAGAAATAAAAATCTTGAGAAGTGTATTTAGAGCTAGTATGTTGTCTTTGATGGTTTTTCACAGCATGTGTTGCCATCAATGAAAAAGGGGGAGATTGTTGCAAGAATGGAAATAATGAAGGTGTTGTCATTGATTTCAATTGGTCAATTGGTTATCAATTGGTTGTTGTTGTCATTAATTTCATGGTTGTAGGTTATTGGTTGTTCATGTCAAGGATATTGAGAAAATTGTATTGAAGAAAGGTTGCAGGTGTTCAGTGGTTGCTTTGAGTTTTTCTCTGGGATTTACTCCTATGTTTGTGTGGTTTAGATATATTGATCATGGTTGTTGGAAGTTTCTATATGTAGATTTTTGGGTACTGATTCATTGTATGGTGTGACCTATGTTCACTAGTTGTGAATTGTGGCTTTCTATGTTTTTGGTTGAGGTTCGGGAGAAATGTTGTTGGTCCAGATTTATCATTGGTAAAGTCTTATGAATTTTGGTTCTAAAGTTAAGTTATGATTTTATTTAAGATAATTTTGGTATCTGGAAGGATCTTGCTTAATTGTTCTATGTTTTTTACATTGGTTTAGTCGGCCTTGTGTTGAACACTATCTTTGGAGTTGATGAAGTGTGTTGGATCTATTTGGGTCCTCACCAAGCATGTGTTTGGGTTACCCTCATTCTAATTACACCCTAGGATGTTTTGGTGTTGACCTAATTTGAATTTAATGTTGGATGGCCAAATTTGGATATGTTTCAAAGTTGAAGATGGTATAAATGTAGGATGAGTTAGTGGTCAAATGATGTACACAAAGAGAGATATGTGCAAATAAATAAAGTAGATAGATGCAAGATTGATGTGAATCAGCGTGTGTGATGCAAGTGTGGAATATCAATGCGAAGCTTAAATGGTGAGTTTTTGGATGCAGTGAGCTGAAGGTGTACTCTATCATTCATGCATGTCTACAACTGGTTGAGAAAATTGTGGTGGATTTCTCTATTGCATTGAGATTTTATTCTCTCTATAACATATCTCTTCTATCTTCTTTGTATCTCTGTGGCAGTGAGCCCTCTGGGTTGTTAGCCCTAGTGGATAGTGAGTCTTGATCTAGACAGTGAGTCCTTGTTTTGGTAGTGAGCCTTGTTTCTTAGGAAGTGAGCCTTTTGTAATCAATTTTTATATTCTTTATAGTGTGAGTTAATCCTCACCGTGGTTTTTCCCTTATTGGGTTTTCCACATAAATCTGGTGTTGTTGTGTTTGTGTGATGGTTTTCAATTTCTGCACTTGCACTTAATGTTTAATCATTTAAGCAGATTTGAGGATTAGTTCTGGTGAATTATTTAAATGTTTAAATTTGTTACAACTAATTCACCCCCCTTTAGTTGTCTTATTCAACATTGTTCTAGTTTTATCTTGTGTAGTCAATAAGTATTCCCCTATTTTTGTTCATAGTTTGAAATATTCTCCCGAGTTTCCTTTGTGGATATAGTTATCACTATAGCCAACCCTTATTGGGAAGCCTATTATAACTATGGCCAATACTATTCTTTCAGTGCTTGCATTAGTTTAGTTGATAGGAAAAAATGCATGTTATGTATTAGATGATTGGGGGTCTCCTGTTAACTTTTTGCTCTTTGGTAGAAACCTTAAAATTTATCATTTTCAATGTTGAGATAAGCACTCTATTATTGTATTTCTTCAAAAAACTTGAGTTTTCAGATCCAAAATTTCTCTAGCAATAGAAATGTATGAAGGATGAATATAATGAAGAGAAATATTGTTGGTGCATTGGAGATAGTAAATGTATTTTTAGAAACTATTTTTTGAGAATGGTGCTAGTGTTTTTTTATATACAAATGGTTTGAGTTTCTTTGTACCTGATTGTGAAGGAGATATTTCATCTTTACACTAACATTCTATGAAGGATTGGCCATTCTATTGGGTAGATTTTGACATGGAGTATGAATATTGTGTCAAGGAATTTGATCTTTATTCAAGGGAAGCACTTGTGGAGGACAACCAAACTAAGAATGATATTGAATAGAGAGGTTAGGGGACTATTATTGCTCCATTATATGAAGGACAATCGTGTGACAAGAAATGAATTAAATGCCATGGTCCCTACACAGTGCATGGTCCATGGTAGATCTTGCTTGAGGTCGAGAGAGACATACATTAAATGCCATTCTCCCTCTATATTGTGGGCATCTTTAGGATTGCTTTCTATCTACATAGGATTTGGTCCATGGTAGATCTTTCTTGAGGTTGAGAGAGACATAGATTATATCCTTATCTTGAGGTTGAGAGAGAGACTTGAGGTCGAGAGAAAATTTTTATTCCTTATCTTGAGGTCGAGAGAGAAAATTTGTATTCCTTTATTTTTCCACTATTTTATATCTTCCAAAGCCTTTATTTATTATGTTTGAAATAATTAAAAGGCCTACAACTATAAATACAAGGCACATGTATGTTGATAGAGAGGTTTCATTAACATTTGAAATCCATGAGGCAGTAAAAGGATATGGGGCCACCAATAGTTACCTCACAAATTTCATCTCAAGTCAAGGTGTTGATATGTTAAGAAAAGAAAAGTTAGGGTTGTATCCATGTTGAAGATAGGGAATCTTTTCATTGTGATCCTTTTGATGCTTATGTTCTAGCCACACAGTATGTGAATAAGCATTCAATTCATCACTCTTTATCTGAGAAATGAAACAGTATATAATGCTTCACTTGGTATCAATCAAGCTTCAAAGCATAACTTAAATACTAAGGAATCTACTCTCACAATTTGAAACAATATACGTGGACCAAAATGCATCTACATGTACTTCAAAAACATTCTCACAATTTCTTATTTGATTGTGGTCTTCATGTAGGATATTAGTATAGCCAGCTTGCTAATCTAGTCGACAAATAGAAACAAGTATTTTTTTCTATGTTTTATCATTGATAATCCTCCATTGAATTCCATTGAAAGGATCTCACATGGTTAGATCTACATGGGAAATAAAGCTTGTAGGTTTAAATGATGATTAGCAGGCTTAATATTACCACACAACAATCATCCATGAATAAATTTCTACACATCACAACTATCTTGGCCAGATTTTTTAAGTTTTTTCTCATCTCATATGGCCTTTGTGACTTTCTCATTCCATACTTCTACCTACCTTGGGAAAAAAAATTCTTTCTTTTTTTGACTCCACATTTTTATTTTCTTTCCAAATTTGTAAATATTTGCATGGGGGAATGCACTACCAAGCTTAGAAGAATATTTGATAGATTCCATGATTTAGGCTACCATTCCATAAATAATTCACTTGGGATGTGATTCAATCTCACTCAAATAGTGAACTTTGTAAAAATTGCTTTCTTTTTTTTAATTCACATTCTATGCACTACCAATCTTAGAAGAATATTTGACAGATGCTATTCTTTTGGGTACAACTCCATAAAGAATTCACCTAGGATGCGATCCAACCTCACCTAAGTATCCTAGTTGAACCTAGCTCATCATCATGGCAATAACTCCACCTTAGCATTGGACCATGACTAGTTGGATTTTTTTGGTTCTGTGTAGCTACCAAGGTTTTTAGGGTAATACACACATCCACCAAATTTACTAGATTTTCTACATGATCATGATAGATGGTCATATTATCATCATGATGACCTAATCTAATGTCAAACCATTTACCTTAAAATTCTACTTGTTTTATTTTACTAGGACATGACAATAACCCTATTATCTGCATCTTGTAAAATTAGTTATTGGTTTACTTTCTAGATTGCATATAAAGTTTCTTGGGTTGCAATATTTTATTCTTGAAATTAAATATATTCATTAATAGTATGATTGTTACCCTACAAAACTCACAACTTTAAGAGCTATCAAGGGGGTATCAATTTATTAGGTGGTTTTACATCATGTATCTTTTGCATCGATATTTTCTTCTTTCTTTACTTTTGCCAATCCTTTCCAGTTCCTTTTTTAGTGTAGCAAATTTTTCTTCCTTATCTTTGTCAAAAGTTATGTCCTCTTGAATTTGTTTCATATTTTTCTGTCAATTCAACCTTTTAGTCCAACGCTTCACTATATGTTGTTTGTGAGACCATCTTCCATTTCTTCATATAATGGTTAAACATTTCTTCAATGAACCAAATATTTTGAGTTTCTAGCTTCAATGCTAATTTTTCTATGTACATATTGCCTAATTTTCCTTTCTTTTAATGTTTTAAATTATAGCTTTTGTCTAGAATGTTATTATTACTATAATAAAATCTTGATTTTTGATTAAAACCTCTTTCATCAAGTTAGTGAACATATAGACATATCCCCTATACCCAATGCACTATTTGGGAGTATCTTGTAGTTTTGGATAGAAATGTGGATGAGACACCCCTCCTACTATTCTTGGCCACTAGGGAGGGTGCCCCAATTTTCCTTGGGAAATGTAGTCTTCTCTTGTATGCTGCTTGTTCCAAAAGGGCCCAAATCATCTAGGTATTACTAGGTGTCCCTGAATGATGGAATAATAGAAAAACCAAATAGAAACATAAATGACAGTTTTGTTTGATAATTGAGCTAGTTGCTTCTTTCTTAGCATTTAATCATGAATCAGATATGATTTTTATATTTTATCATTTTAAGACTTTGACATATGACGAAATTTTAGTTATCATTATAATTAATGATAGTAGATGCTCACATTTTCATTTTATCATGGATGAATAAGATTGGAAAGTTTAGTTTATTGAATATTATTTTTCAACCTTGTAATTTATCTATTTGTTGATGCAGCTAAGTTTGAAAATGATAAGAAGCTAAGAATGTTTTTTCTAGGGTTTAATGGTGTTCATTTACCTTTGATTTCTATTTTAATAGGATCAATTAGCACACTAATTTTTTATAATGCTTTAGTTCTTTTGGGAGGTTATTGCATTTTATGTATTCCTATTTATATAAAAGTCTCCTATTGTGCTTGTCCTGGAATATCTATGGACATAACTTCAAGTATAGAAATGTCCTAATTGAGACCACTTACACTAATCATTGGAAAGCTTGCACAACATGGGAACAAAAGACTGAAGACAATACCTTTGATTCAAGTCTCTATTTTCCATCCAAATAGTTTACTAGATGCTATAGAGTCTAAAAGGATATTCCTTGCACTAGGTTGAAGTGACTAGATTCATTCCATCACACTGTGGGTTGTGACTTGCCATTATGTTTTGTGCAATTGTCCTCCCTAACAAAAATTTGTTAAGAATGAAATTGTTAAAGACGTCTTAGTGCATACCGACACTGTTTAGACTCTAGTGTTCTCCTAATGTAGAATTTCTAGATTGGTGGTTGTAGTAATCCCTCAGTTGACATCTGTAGTATCCCCATAATGTTTTACCTAGTTGAAAACTACTCTAGCACAACTTGTAATTTGTTAACTCATCATGCATACATGATAATTACAATCCATAATGTTCTTTTAATTTAGAATTTTTAATTTCTTGATTCATTCTCTTGTTAGAACCCCTTACGAAACCTCTGCAACACTCCCATAATTTTATAGCCTTAAACTTGATTTTTCAAATACTCTTATGATTGTTAGGTCATGGCCAATAAGACAAAAAATTACATAATGCTATGTGAAGTGATGTTTGATGGTTGAGTTTGTCAGTCTTGTAGCATAATAAATGATCAATTTCTAAAAGAATGTGTGCAAACTGGATAGGACAATTACTATTAGATGCAACAAAATTTAATGGTGTCCAACCATGCTTATTATCAGCTTTTGATGCCAACAATTCATATTGTTCCATGAACAATATCACCGCCTCTACCCAATAGCAATTTAATACAAACTGGAAAAAAAATCTATAATATTCTATAATTTTGATAACTTACCATAATGTTGACGGTACAATGCCTAGTGCATGGGTCATTGACCTTGTGAGGTTACATATAAGGAACTAAATCTCTTTAAAAAATTCTTATGGCATTCAAACAACTGTTCGAGGCTGCCATGAATAGGGATGATTCATCTGCTTCGTTGTGAATGTCTATGACCTCCGTTTCTAAATTTAACTCTCTTGTGAGTAAAATTTGTGTGTCAGGTAGAAATGTCACCATTGTGGGGTAGTCTCCTCCCCTTGTAGCCTTGTAAAGAGTGGTGTTGCTCTCTTTTTTTAATCTTTCAAGAAAGCAGAGGTCAGGAAACCTCTGCAATACTCCCATAATGCTATACTGCACTACCGGAGGCCTTTTTTTTCCTCCTAGCGAGGTTGCAATGAGCTAGCTTCACCACAACCCCACTAGGAGAAAAAAAAAGTCCTTCAGTAGTACGATATACATCCACAATAGGAGAAAGTGGAAAAAATTTATCTCCTTCTTGGAGTTTATCAATACATTTCTGCAAAAAAACAACTATCTCACATGTTTTATTTCTTATAATTATATGTAGATGTATATAGCCTTATTGATATTGTTCTAGATTCTGTAAATAAATATATTAGTGTGTAGTGGCTGAAATATTTTCAAGTATTATGTTGAGAGTTAATTTCACTCTTAGTTTGGTTGTAATCTACTTGTGTTACTTAGTGAGTTAACTTCACTAGTATAAAGCTACAATCTACCAATGTATTACTTGGAAGAGTTAATTTCACTAGAATTTGTAGTATGTACTAGACAAGACTTTGACTCTAAATTACGATTTTATATCCTATTACAAAGGGAAGGAGAGAGTTCTAGTGTATGAAACAAACAAGTGAAGTTAAGGAGTTTTAGAAATAAGGATCTAAAAGGAGGAATTGGATTTTATAATGGAAAGATGCAGATACTATCAGAGTATCCATGAGAATTTTTATTTCTTTTAAGTTAATACCATAAGGTATTCATAGTCATTATTAGTGAATAGATTTGTTTTAGTTTTAAACTGTGTTTTCATTTCTTCACATTCTTATTGTGAATTAAAATTTCTATTGATTGTGGAATTTTTTTAATATTATAATAATCTTGTTGATTATTTGTTTTTTCATATTTGTTGCAGTGTGAAAATCTTATTGAATCAAAACAATTTCTCTTACCAGGGGCCATATTTTCTCATATTGTTGCAGTGTGAAAATATTATTGAATCCAAATATAATATTTGTTTTCTTCATTATTTCAATGTGAAAATTAGAACATACTCAAAGGTTCTTAACAACTCTAGTAGTTGTACCAGGGGCCATGTTTAACAAACCAAATGCAATTGCTAACTTTTCACTATGCTGGTAGATAAATGATTCCTTTTTCTTCTATTCCACAACATTAAGTAAAAGTCTTGAATTTGGAAATACCTTGTTGCCTTCATTTTCCAAGCCAATTTCTCCAATTTTGCATAGCTTTCCCATGTTTATGGATGTGATCTGTCTCTTATAGTTTTTTAATTGATTTATCTTTTTGTTGTGTTTGGACTTACTTTTGTAAAATTGTAATATACAATGTACTTTTATTCTTTCAAAATTGAGACTAATAGTAATTTTGTTGGTTGTATTGAGGCACAACTGCATTCATGGCAGAAAAGGAAACACCCTGTTGCTCATATTAGATGGAACGTTGCATATAAAGGAGGAAATATTCTAAGGTTATTGTTGACTGCATTGAAGGAGAAAGCTTCATAAATGGGACACGATCAACACTCTCCTTGGATTCTACACGTTATAGCTTGCTCCAAGAAGATTTCCCATGTTGTAGAAGTTTTAAGAGATGAAAGGGGCATGTGCTCGTATTGAAGGACTCCAAGCACATCATTGTAGAATTTTTTTGGAGAAGTTTTTTTCTTGTCATTTATGTGCATTGTAACTAAGATTTTTAGTCCTGTGAATGAAAATAAAAATTGTAATACTCTATTTCTAAGCATTTTTAAAGAAAGATAGATGTTTTAGACTTGTGCAAGCTATAAGAACACCTTTATTTTAATAAAGTTCAATGATTTTACCTTCTCAATGGTTGTCTTATTGTGTGTAATTGATGATTGATGTGTATTTCTGTGTTTTATGTTCAAATCCTAAAATACCATTCAATTAAAATGACTAAACATACTACTAATTGATGTCAATTAATAATTAAATTGACTAAATATACTACCAATTGATAGAAATCAGTGAACAATAAATAAATATGACTAAATATATGACTAGTGAAATTAGTGAATAAAAATGACTAAATAAGTGACCAAATTACACAATTAATGACTAAATATACTACCAAATTGATCAATCAAAACAACCAATAAATGAATAAAAATGGTTTAGTCATCAATTTGGCCGCATTATAAATGATTTCAATAAACTACTAATGGTCATGTGATCATGTTCGGTCATTTATATGTAGTATTTAGTATTTTTTAATCATATATTGCTATTTTTGTACTAGTGATAGGCCTAGGTGTGCAATGCTATGCCTTGTGAAAAATAGGCATGTGATAGACAAGGAATGCCATAACGTAGAACTAGGAACCATAGAACCTTGTCGAAACATGTGTGGAAGTAACCATGAAGAATGTTGATCCTGACACAAGAAAGCATTCATTTTGGTTTTAGCTTACATAGTATGTTTTGATTATTCCACATGGAAAATTTAAACACATACAAGGAACCAAGTTTCCCCAGTCATATTGCCAAGACAAACTGCAAACATAAATCAAAGAGAAAATAGGTCGTGATCCATCATCATTTCTCTAAATCCTTTTTGGGACATCCTTGAGGGTCCTAGTAACATGACTAAAAATGAATTGATAAAAAGATAAAATAAATTGGACTGACAAAGTTAATAGACATTTAGATAATTTTCCAATGATTATTTCTATGATCAAATTTTTGATAGTGATAGTGTCTAGTCTTAGGAATTGTACACCTCGTATAAGACCAATGATGGATTGGATTTGGTTTCGAGGATGCAACAACCTATATAAATAGTTTGATAGGATTGATTGACCAAGTTTAGTTTAGGAATGAAGCATGTTGTATAAGATCAATGATGGATTGGATCTAGTTTTGACGATGCGACATCTTGTATAAGACTGTTTGATTCTTTGGGTAATTGATCTATGACTATTGGAGGCTTACCAAATAGTTTTCTTGTCATCTCAAGATTTTGATAGGCTCAATTCTCTTGTTTGATTGTTGTTTGTGTCTACTCAAATATCAACCTTAACAAGGGATAGTTTTATTATGAGACCTAAACAATGATAGGTTTAGACCATGTTATGAAAAACCCTACATGATTGACCTAGTGCCTTAGGGGCTCATAAATGATGGACTTGCCTATGTTATACATGTAGAGACATTATAAACTAACTTTGACTTTGACCATGGATAGTTTATTATGACAGGTGGATCATGATTGACTAAGCTCTATAAAACCCTAAAGGACTGAACTAGTGTCTTAGGGGCTCATCGATGATGGCCTTTTCCTATGTGAAGTTGTAGAGGCAATGTAGTTTGACCACTTGGACTGATATTGACTCTATTTTTAGAGTTTTCTGACACTATTTAATATTTTTGTATTTTGATTTTTTCTAAAATATTTTAGATTTTGATGTTTTGAATGCTACTACCATATCCAGGATCCCATATGAAACCTAAGTCTAGGAATTGCACTAGTCAGATATAGGACCAACTTATTATGGGTGAGGGGAGAGAAAAAAATTGTCACAAATGGATATGAAAGGTGCAAGATGCTAAATGTCAATGGGTCTTAGGCCATGAGAAGGATGATCAAGTCATATTATGAAGGATATGATATGCAAAAAAGATGGGAGAAAGTGGAAAAAATAGATAGAATGATAGTAGATGATGGAGCAAAGACTGACTACACATGGTGCTTGTTCGCTAGGTTTTCACCATGGTACTTATTCAAAGTGCAATCGAGGTGGTTTTGACTATTGGACAAATTATTTCTCTTTGCTATTTTTTTTTTATATATTTTTTATGTCACCAAGATGCCTCTTTGCTAGGTTTTCTTCAAGGTGACAATTTTTGTTTTACTTTTTGTTGTATTTTGACTTTTGATGGGATTTTTTAGAAATCTAGGTATAATACCTACAAAGGTCCATACTATTGATTGTTATGAAATAACTTTCACAATAGAAGAATATGATATGAAATATGCTGCAAAATACTTGATAATATCTGAGAATAACAAGCCACTTTGAGGGGGAAAACCTCCAAATATCTCTAATGAGAACACACTTCACAACTTGATGATGAAATAAGACTCACAACCTCTTATATATACCTATTTATGCCTAGGATATCACCTAGGCCGACTTAGACAAACCTATATATGTCTTAGGCTGACCTCAACAACTAAGTAACAATATACTAATGATAATATGACTTAATAGAGAGTTAAGATAGTCACAAGATAACTATTCATAACCCAATGTAAACTAATATTAAGGGCGTAGTATTCCCCCCTTCTTCAAAGAAGAATTATCCTCAATGCTAATCAAGTTTGGATTCTTTTGAATGAACTCCTCGTCCTCCCATGTGGCATCTTCAATAGGTAAATTCTTCCATTGGATGAGATACTCAGTTAGAGTTCTATTCCTTAGCTTCTTTGTGCGTGTTTGAAAAATGCACTCTGGTTCCAAAATAATTCTTCCTTCTTCATCGAGCTCTGGTAGTATTGTTTGAGTTGGAATATTATGCCCAATTACCTTCTTCAAACATGAAACATGAAAAATTGGATGTATCTTTGTTGTTGGTGGCAACTCTAGCTTGTAGGAAACACTACTGATCTTTTGCATGATTTGGTATGTGTTGAGATTATGGATGCACAGGGTCCCTGAAGCTGTAGTCTTCAATGGAGGACCTTTTCTAGGAAAGATAATCAACCACATAGAAAGTGCTACAACTAGGCATGCACAATAGAGATTCTATATTGATCTACATTATGAGATTGAATTAAATACAAATGTACAAAATTCCTTGAATATATAGGCATGAATGAAAACCTAAAATGCATGAGATGTTGCCAAGTGTTGAAATCACACTACATGTGACAACATGTGAAACCTATCTAGGAAATTATTAAATGTTGAGATAAGTTCTAGAAGGAAAAATGATCTTCTAGAAGGAATCTTATCCCTACAAACAAGGAAGGGGGCATTACCCCATTATTGAATGATTTATTAAAAATGCAACCTAGGACTAAATGATGTATGACCTAAGTTAACTTATGCTAGTGTGATAATTAATTTAATTACACTAACACCCCCCATAAGTTCAACTTAGGGAGGAAAATGCAATGATTATGTAGAGATGATAGATGATGGGTCTCAGCTATGAGGCCATGTTAGGTACCCATGTACATGAAGATGCAAAAAATCTCCCACAACCGGAGAAAAGGGGAAAAAATAGTGGGAACAAAACCCCTCTCCAAAAAGGAGATGAAAATGCAAAAATGTGAGATAGGATGGGAAGGATGGAGGACTCCCAAATACCCCCCAAGGACACCATCTGTCACATGGATACAATAAAATAGCCCCCCCATAGGGAGGAAATATAGAGACTATATAGCCCCATCAGAAGATGTGATCACCTGCAAAGATGGTAAGTGTCTGAAGACAAAACATGATCCAATGTCAAAAAACAACTTGTCTTCCTTTCGGAAGAAACAAAACCAACTGCAAGTGTAGGGATGATTCCCATTTTGGATAGGAATTGAAGGAAGGAAGGATGTATGCTAATGATGATGATGTCTTTGAACTCTGCTCAAATGTCTCCTTGCTTGATGATGAAGATGCCACAATCAATGAAGAAGGTGACAAATCAAGATGATGCAGAAATTGATGCTAAACAATATCCAAAGAAAAAGAATAAAAGCTTCTAAATATGATGTACAACTGAAGTGATGTTACCCGGATCAAGAATTATTTTCCCAAGCTTCAGTATATCCAAGTTGTTGAACAAATGCACCAAATTGAAAAAATCAATGCAAGAGTACCTAGAGCTAAAACTAATCAAGGGGTCTAGACTGATGAAAAAAACTATGAAAAATACTTCTTGATGTCGTTGGAATCACTGGAATTCGATGAATGGTTGCAAAGTTATGAGCCTTTATGTCCAAATTAGGGTTTTTTCTTTAGTTGGCTGTATAACTATTAATAAGAAAAAATTCACAAAATTGATGTTACCACTGGAAAGTGATTGGAATTACCTTTCTGATAGTATCTCGTTTGCTGAATTTTCACACCGTGGGTGAATATTATAATAAAAAGAAAAAAATGCCTATATTAGGAACTTTGCAAGATAATTAGGGGCAAAATTCAAGCCCCTCGGGCGTTGGCACCTAGTTCTTGATGTGACCATGGTGGAAAAAATGGAAAAAAAAATGCCCCCTCCTGGAGTGGTAGTGGGGCTGAGCAACTGGGCTGAGTAGAAAGCATAGGAGGCACCATTGGGATTAGGTGGAGCCCATGGTCTCCAAAAGAACCAAGCCTGAAAGAATAGGAGCTTGGCGAGTGAGTAGTACTAGTGGTCAGTGGGAGAGAACCGAAGGGAATGAACTTTGGTGGTCGGTGGAAAGAATACCAGTGGAAGAAGAATTGAATGGGCCGGTCGGAGGAATTTTTCTAGATGCTGGGAAACTAACTCCGGCACACAAAGGACAGTCGGTGGAAGGAACACAGGCTGACAACGAGCAAAAAACTAACAAGAGTCTTCAATGGACGGTGAGCACTAGATGGCTGGCGTAGAATGGAGGATAGATCGGTACAGGCGCTGTCAATTCTGCAAGCTTGTACGAAATTGGACGAAGGAAGATGCATGGACTTTTTTTGACATTGTCAATGACAGTCAAAAAATTATATGATATCTTCAACTACCTCCAAGATAGTCTTAGGATCTCTAATCAAGGTTGAGACAAAGGATGAGGAGACTCAAGAAAACTCTCCAAAGTGGAATTTGAATAGAGGAGTGATATCCCGTCAAGAATGTCCTCCAAACCTGTAGAAGTAGCCAAGTTAGTGATACCTGAAACGAAGCCATCACTTGATGTCAAGTCTAGAAAACTGAAGGTGTCCTAATGAATGATGATAGTGGAAGCCTCAATCAATGAATTTGGACAAGGAATCAATGAATGTGAAGGGATACCAACTGTCTTTGATGGAGAAGAAGCACCTAGAGGAACCTTGTCAACCTCTTCAAAAGATTCAAGGCAATCAAATTCTTGTACAACAATATCATTATGAGGTACTTGATTTGAATCTGAGCTCGCATAGGTAGCAGAGTTGGCTTGGGCCATGGGTTTGCTCCCCATAGGTCTCAGGTTCAACTCCTGCTCCTGGGCTTAACCAGTGTAAGGGATTAGTCTTGTCTTAGCTTTCCCTTTGGACACTGGGCTAGGTCGTAGGGATACCCCTATAGTTTTATTTGGGAGTCCTCCATCCTTCCCATCCTTTCTCTTTTTTCTATTTTTTCATCTCCTTTTTGGAGAGGGGTTTTTTCCCCATTGGGTTTTCCCCTTTTCTCTAGTTGTGGGAGATTTTTTGCATCTTTATCATGTACATGGGTACCTAACATGGCCTCGTAGTTGAGAACCATCATTTTCATCATCTCTACATAATCATTGCATTTTCCTCCCTAATTTGAACTTATGGGGGGGTGTTAGTGTAATTAAATTAATTATTACACTAGCATAAGTTAACTTAGGTCATGCATCATTTAGTCCTAGGTTGTATTTTTAATAAATCATTTAATAAATGGGGTAATTTACCCTTCCATGTTTGTAGGGATAAGATTCCTTCTAGAAGATGAGTTGTCCTTCTAGAACTTATCTCAACATTTAATAATTTCCTAGATAGGGTTCACATGTTGTCACATGTCGTTAGATCATGACACATGGCAACATCTCATGCATTTTAGGTTTTCTCTTTTTCCTATATATTCAGGGAATTTTGTACATTTGTAATCAATCCAATTTCATAGTGTAGATCAATAATAGAATCTCCATTGTGCATGCCTAGTTGCAACACTTTTTGTGTGGTTGATTATCTTTCCTGGCAAAGGTCCTACATTGAAGACTGCAACTTCAAGGACCCTGTGCATCCATAATCTCAACATGTTAAAATTCAACATGCTCTGATACCATGTTGAATTCTAACATGGTATCAGAGCCAGGTTGAATTCTCATAGTATGGACCATAATACCTTGGAGACAACTTATTATTCTTTTTTTGTTCCATTAGTGAGATTTTCTTATAAGGCTACAATCTCAAGAAGACCCAATCCCCAACTTCAAAACTTCTTTCACTATGATGTTAGTCTGCCTATTGTTTCAATCAATTTTGTGCCATGGATAAATTCTCCTTGAGTCCTGAAAGCACTTGTTGATGAAGCAAGTGGTCTTCTACTGTTTGAACTCTTGGTGACACCTTTATTGATGATGTGATGGAAGGAGGATGATATCCATAAAGTTCCAAAAATGGAAACATTTTCGATGAACTATGAAAAGAAGTGCTATACCACCATTCTACAAGTGGCAACCAATCTACCCATTGAGACTATTTCTTTGAAGTGAAACAACATAGATATCCTTCCAAACACTTATTAACAACCTCATTTTACCCATCTAATTGAGGGTGGTATGAAGATCTATGATCCAATTGAGTACCCAAACATGCGAATAAATATTTCCAAAAGTAACTAGTGAAGATAGGATCACGATCACTAACAATAACCTTAGGCGTGCCATGTAGCTTTTGGATATTCTCCAAAAAATCTTTTTCCACTGCACTTGTTGTGAAAGGATGTGATAATGCAATGAAATGTGCATATTTAGTGAGGCTTTCAACTACTACCATGATGACATTATGACCTTTAGATTTGGGAAGCCATGTGATGAAGTCCATGGATACCTCTTCCCAATGCTGGCTAGTAATAGATAAGGGTTGCAAGAGATCTAGTGTCTTAATTGTCTCCCCTTTATTCCTTTGACAAACCAAAAATTCAACCACAAATTTTTGAACACCACCTTTTAGCCCTTCCCCAAAAAAATATTTCTTGACTCGATGATATGTCTTCAAAAATCTTGAATGACCACCAATTGGAGACTCATGCAACTCTATGAGAATCTAGTGTTTAAGAATGGAATTCTTGCAGAGATACAAACACTCTTTATACCAAAGAGTATCTCCCTCCCAACAAAACTTATTTGAACTACTACGATCACTTTTTAATTGTTCAAAGAGATTACTTGTCGCAACATCATTTTTCCACTCTACTTTGGCTTCCTCCACCCAATTTTCTTGTAATATTGAAAGGGCACACAATAAGGCTTCATCTTTATTATCCTTCCTTGAAAGTGCATCTGCTACAATATTTTCTTTCCCTTTCTTATATACAATCTCAAAGTCATATCCTAGCATCTTAGTGACCCATTTTTGTTGCTCTTCAGAAAATAGTCTTTGTTCCAAAAAATATTTTAGGCTATCATGATGTGTCGTAACCTTGAAGTGTCTACCCAATAGATAAGTCCTCCATTGTTTAACTGCATGAAGGATTGTTATCATTTCTTTCTTATAAATAGGTTTTAGTTTATTCTTACCCTTTAATTGATGACTCTCAAAAGTAATTGGTCGACCTTCTTACATGAGAACTGCTCCTATCCCATTTCCAGAAGCATCACATTCCATAATGAATTCCTTGGTGAAGTCAAGAGTGGCAAGCACTATAGTTGTACACATAGCCTCCTTCAATCTCCCAAATGTTGTATTAGCAGACTAGTTCCAATGAAAAGAATCCTTCTTCAATAGAGTGGTGAGAAGTGCTACTATACAACCATAATTATTCACAAATCTTCTATAGTACCCTGTCAATCCCAAGAAACCCCTCAGTTTCTTAATGGTTTTTGGAATAGGCCATTCCATGATAGCCTTAATTTTGTTAGGGTCCACCTTTACTCCTTCATGTGAAACTATGTGTCCCAAATACTCCTCATTAAGACCAAAAGCACACTTGGATGGCTTAGCATAGATTTTATGATCTTCAAGTATTTGTAATGCTTGATCCATATGTTGCAAATGTTTTTCCTAAGTCTTGTTATAAATCAATATATCATCAAAGAATACTAACACAACTTTCTCAAGAAATTCTTAAAAATGGAATTCATCAAACTTTGGAATGTATATGGTGCATTGGTAAGACCAAATGGCATCACCAAAAATTCATAATTACCCTCATGAGTCTGAAATGCTATCTTACAAATATCTCCTCCTTAATCCGAATTTGGTGATAACCAAATCTAAGATCTAACTTGGTAAAATACATAGCTCCATTCAATTCATCTAGCAAATCATCAATGACTGGAATAGGAAACTTATCTTTAATGGTGTACATGTTGAGCACTTTATAATATGGAAACATGCACCAAGTATCATCCTTCTTATGTACCATCACCACAGGCGAGGAGTAAGCACTTTGGCTATGCCTGATAATTCTTGCCTCTAGCATCTCCTCAATATTTTTTTCTATCTCTCTTTTGTATGTGTGGATACCTGTAAGGCCTGATGTTTAGTGGTTGGCTCCCTAGAACTAACTATATGGAATGATCATGATCCCTCTTAGGAGGAAGTCCTTTAGGCATATCTCCAAGAACAACTGAGTGACGATCAATTATAGCTTGCAAATCTAGATGAGCAAGAGCATTAGATTGAGAGACCTCTAATGAACATAGATGGGCCACAAATCCATCCACTCCTTTCTTAAGAAACTTTTGCATTTGATGAGAGCTTATCATTTGTGGGGATTTTTCCTTCAGCCCCCTTAGCTCTACTACCCTTCCTTCTGATTTAAATCTCATGAATAGTTCTTGGAAGTTCATCTCAATCATTACCAATGTAGTAAGCCATTGTACTCCCAAAACAATATCTACTGCACCCATGGATATCACATACATTGGGGTATCAAGTTGATAATCTCCCATGGATAATTTAATGCTATTACACTTCCCTAAAAAACTAACTATACCACATCTACAATCAAAACCTGAAACTCTGGAGCTAGATATATAAAACAATTTAGATTAGCTAAATTTTTGTTGATGAAATTATGAGTACTACCTGAGTCGATCAACACTGTTACCTTTTACTTCTTTAAGAACCCTACCACCTTGAGAGTTTGTGGAGCACTAAAACTTGAGAGTGCATGACAAGAAATGATTGGTTGAGAATCATGTGATTCCTCATTTGACTCACTTTCATCCTCTAGTATGGGCTCCTCCTCTTCTTCCTCACTTAGATGTTCAATATAGAACAATTTATTTTCACTGCATTTATGTTCTCAACTATATTTGCTATCACAATTGAAACACAACTCTTTTTCTCTTTTCTTCTCAATTTGTTGTGGAGTCAACCTAGTAGGTTGTGTTGAATATCCTTTCTCTCTTGTCACAATATCCCCTTGCTTCTTAGGAATCAAATACTTCTCCTCTACCCTGTTTACTAAGATAAAAGACTCATTTATGGATCTAGGGATAAACATGCGTACCTCATGTTGAATGTGATCCTTGAGGCCCCCCAAGAATAAATCATTCAAGTTTTCCTCTGTAATTATATCCACTCTTAAGGATAGATTTTGGAATTGCTGAATATAATCCTTAACTGATCCTATTTGTTGAAGTTTAGCCAGCTGGCTGAAGAAGTTGTATGTCATGCTATTGCTATATTGTGCTTGGAGTTCCTCCATAAAAATTAACCATGAGACAGTGAGCCCCTTTTTCTTTCAATGAGTGAAAATCCAATGATAGCAAATGAATTGATCTGGTTCTAGATATAGGGAAGCCATCGTGACCTTTTGTCCATTTGGGATTTGGTGTACTTCAAAAAAATTCTCCATTTAGTTTATCCATGTTAGAGGATCCTTGTCATCAAACTTGCACATATCCACCTTTGGAAATAAATTCCTAGATCCCATAGGAGTACTAAAGCTTGTGTCCATGTTAGCTAACCTAGAATTTTCACCTTGGTCACTTGAGAAATCCTTTCTTGGTTCAACCATATAGGTGCTTAACATGTTTTGTATGTCCGATATATCTCCTTTTAGGTCACACATATCCATCTTCATTGAGGAAATGTCTTCCTTGAACTTAATGATTTCCTCATTAGGAGTAATTTCCTCTATTGTTACCCCATCCTTATCAGGAGTCTTCCACGGAGTGACAACATTCATTTTGCCCCTTGTTGCAAGCCCCGTCATGATGGGAACCACTAATTTTGAAATAAATCACACACATGAAACTTAAATTATCTAAAAAAATTACTGTAACTTATTAGGGCCAAAATAACTCTCACCTAGAAAAATCTCTATGAAATAAGCAGATTTGTAGCATGGAGAATGATATTTGTGAAAAAATTAATTTCTCAATAACTTTCTTATTTCTGCTCCAATTCCTTCAAAATTTTTACTGTAATCTCCTTTAGTATTTCTTCAAAAACCCAATAAAAATAGGCTCCAATTCAACAATATGTGTGAGATATGCAAATTCCAAAATAATTGTGTAGAAACCCTAATTCTACAATAATTCGCTTAATTCTACTCCAATTCTTTTGAAATATGGACTATAGCTTTTTTAATATTTTCTTAAAAACCCTTTAAAAATCAGAAAAAAATTCACCAAAATTTGAAAGATATGCTCTTCCCAAAATCGCCTCCAAAATTGAGAAAAAACCTTGCCTCTAAGGTGCCAAGATCATGCTCTGATACCACTTGTTATGAAATAAATTGAACAATAGAAGAATATGATATGAAATATGCTGCAAAATACTTGATAATAAATAAGAATAACAAGCCACTTCAAGGGGGAAAACCTCCAAATATCTCTAATGAGAACACACTTCACAACTTGATGATGAAATAAGACTCACAACCTCCTATATATACCTATTCATACCTAGGATATAACCTAGGCCGGCTTAGAAACACCTATATAAGTCTTAGGCCGACCTAAACAACTAAGTAACAATATACTATGATAATATGACTTGATAGAGAGTTAAGATAGCCACAAGCTGACTATTCATAACCCAATGTACACTAATACTAAGGGCATAGCATTGATAGGTTCTAGTAATGGTTCACCTTCAGGAGTAGAAATCTAATAGGAACCAAATTTGTATGTTGCTATTATGATATGGGGACCCAACCAATTAGGCTCAAAATTTCTTGGTTTCTCTTTCAATTTGATTCTTTGGATTTTCTTTCAAGAATAGGTCACCAATGTCAAAATTCCTAACTCAGACTTTATTATTGTAGCTATGACGAAGATGATTTTGATATGCTTGTAAATGGACCAATGCATTTTTTCACTTCTCATCCAATAACTCTAGCTTGTGCAAATGAGATATACGATATTATTCATCATCAATAAACTGTTGCATAAATACTCTCAAAGATGGTAACTAAACCTCAATGTGAATAATAGCTTCAAATTCAAAAACAAGGGAATATGGAGTGGCTCCTGTCGAGGTGTGGATGCTAGTGTGATAGGCCCATAATGTAGGATTAAGTAGGATATTCCAGTCACAACCAACATCATTGACAATCTTCTTTAGGATTTGAGGATAGTTTTGTTAGATACCCCGACTTGAAAATTTCCCTAGAGGTATTATAGAGTAGCGAAATGATGTTGGATGTGGAATCTCTCACACAATTCTTAGATATCTTAATTTTTAAAGGGATAAAATTTATCCATGATGATATATTTGGGAACACCGTATTGGCATATGATGTAATTAAGGATGAACTTAGATATTTGTTTACCAGTGATATAGTTCATTGGAATAGCTTCAATCCACTTAGTAAAGTATTCAATTGCAACAAGGATGAACTTATGACCATTGGTGGAGGTAGGATGGATCTTTCCCATGAGGTCAATTCCCCATTGAGAGAATGACCATGGTGATGTAACTGGGTGAAGTTCTTATGAAGGTGTGTGCACAATATCTCTATGTATCTGACATTAGAAACATTTATTGATAAAGTGATAGGCATCACATTCAATAGAGGGCCGATAATATCCCATTCACATAATATTCTTAGCTAAGGTAGGACTAGTAGAGTGAGATTTTCATATACCATTGCGTACCTAAAGCCATTTGTGCTTCATCTGAGTCAAGACATCTTAGGAGGGTGTTGTCTAGGATACGATGGTAAAGGGTATCACCGATGATGACATATTTGGATGCTTGTTGGATAAAGGTCTTATGTTGGTTAGAGGAAAATTCAGGAGGGATAATTTGGTTGTGCAAGTAGTCATAAAAATATTTGTACCAAGGTGAATCGAGACCAAAAAGTTCACACACAAGTTTGAATTGAGGGACATCTAACAAGGGGATGAAGAGTTGTTCCACTAAGAACTCATATTGCGACACATTATTAGGTATATCTAAAAGAGATCCAAGAGTTTCCATTGCATCTGATACTTTGTTTTGGATTCTTGGGATTTGATCAAAAGTGATGACATCAAAGTATAGCTTAAGAATATCAACCATGCACTTGTAAGGTGTGAGATTTTCATCTCTTGTATCATAGTCATTATTAACCTAATGAATGACCAATAGGGAGTCATTGTAGACTTAGAGATTCTTGATTTTCCATTTGATAGTCATTCGTAGTTTTGTTAATAATGATTCATACTCATCCATGCTATTTGTGCAAGGAAATTATATTTTGTATGACTTCGGTATTAAATCCCTTTGAGGTGTAACAAAGAGGATACCGGCTCCTAAACCATGATTTATATATGACCCATCAAAGTACAACTTCCGACATGTTGTGCAATTTTGCACACACACCCCACTTGGAGTAGGGACCCTCTTTTGATTTTGGATGTCTCTTGGACCTTTGGTTTTTATTAGATTTATCCTTTTGAGGTCTTGGGATGTTGGTCTTGCTTGCCTTGGTCTTGCCCTGAGGGTTGAATTGATCAAACTTGGTTTTTGATGGAAGTTCGGGTTTTGCCCTGGGTCTGGGATTTTCTGGTTCACTTGGATTTTTTTGGGTCTTGGTCCATCGTTTGGTCACTGTTTGATTTTTTGAAAATCCGGGTTTTTGGTTAAATCCGGGATTTTTCGGGTCACCCCGATTTTCTCGGACTGCGTCAGAATCTCGAAGGGTGCGTTATCTGCAGAATTCATGCTCACTCAGATTCTCCATCTGACTCGGTATTTTCTAAAGTTCCGTTTTGAGCTTGGGTTTCTAGATTTCATCGATACATCTTATCAGCTATTAATGCTTGAGGTACGTTTTCTCTAGCACGAATGTGGGTGAATTTAAAGGCTTCTAGTGCTCTTCATGATTTCATTATTCATTTTCCATCTGCTCTAGTGCTTAGGATTGTTCATTTTGAGCTTTGGTCGTTGGATTTGGTCTGTTCGCGTGTGGATTGCTTGAGCGTTTGTGTGGATATTTTCATCACTAGGGCTCTCTAATTCGCAGTGAATTTCTTAGGCTCGAGCTTCATTCGGAGTTGATCCATGGTAGGCCATTGTTGACTTTTCCTTTGTTTGCGCTTTGATCGAATCTTTCAAGTCATTTATTGGTGGTTATTTGGGTCGGCCCTTGTTTATTTTCATGACCATGTATTTATCGAATTAGGGTTTGAACTCACCCTTCCACAGGTCTTATCATCCGCACTGTGCATCCCTTCGTTTATCAATCAAGTGTCGGGTATACCCCTGTGGCTAGGTGTTTCTGTTAGGGCCTTGCCTTGTTGGCATGTAGTTTGCTATATTTTGTTAAGATTAGGGTTTTGATATGTTTGCCCAGATTTCTTAAATTCGGTGGGGTCATCATGATCCTCTTGTCTTGAGTTTTGCTTGACCTTGTTCGCAGCATTTGGGACCCTAGTGTGCCCTAGTTTCCTCGTTTTGAGGGATTGAGTTTGAATTTTGAGCTTGCTTTGGCTCTCATGGCAGAGGCTTAGCTATCAAACTTAGGGCATCATCATTTCATTGCAGGAATCAATCATTTGAGAGTTTTGGGAATTAAATCCATGTGCAATCGAAATTTGGCTTGTTGAAGTTGAGTTTCTATTCGTGGAATCCAAATAGGGAAATTTGTGTGATTACTCGGTTAATGGCTTGCGCGTTGAACGGTCGTCAGATTTTTGAGGTGTTTGTGGAATTTCTGCGCACCTGGATTTTCCTGAATTCTTCCATTTCCCCGAAGTATGATGAGTTCCTAGAATTTCAACCTGTTCGCAGAAATCTGAGCCATCCGGATTTTTCCGGTTTTCTGTCTGGTTTCATTTCATTTTGATTTTCGAAATTGAAGCGATGAACTAAAGGTTAGATGATGATTTCTTGTTGTTGAATGAATCAATATCATGGTAATTATGCATCTCTTTTATCCGTATTGATAATTTATTTGATGAATGATGTCTTGGTAGCAGGAGTCCGTCTGGGTTGGACTTCTCCGAATTCTGCCCCGACTGGATTTTCCCAGATTACTTCATTTTCCCAGTTTTCAAGATTGATGATTAGTGACTGATCTTAATGATTTCATATCATTTCAAGGCTAACCTTTGATTGAGATATGGATAATAATTGGATTCTCACGAGGTTCTTTTGTGGATGCAGGCTGAATCAAGCAAAGCAGTGGCAGGAAAGGCCAATGGAGACACAGAGGGATCTTCGGTGTCAAATGCAGAAAGGTTATGGCTAGATGTGAAATGTCAGTTGCCTGATAGTAAGATAGCTTAAGTTTGGTCAGAGGTCTCAGACACTAATGTAGGAGGATGGAGGTATGAAGAGTTCAAAGAAAGGGCAACTCAGCAAGATTTATCAGTCCTGACCAAGGGGATGGTGAAGTCTGGACTGGCTCATGTGGCCGGATTTCCTCCTACAGTCCAATGCTATGAGTTGATATTGGAATGTTCCCGGCACTATGAATTTGATTCACAAAGGATTGTCATCACTGATGGAAGAGTATTGGAAAATTTTAATCCGGTTTCTATTGCCCAAGCATTTGATATGCCAGACTTACCATGTGTGTGTGCCCTAGATATGGATTTGGCCAGAAATTACTATAAGGATGAGCCTACTAAAGCCCAGTAGATGATCAATTCATGGCTGGAAAAGCCGAAATCCCACTTCTCCAAGCTGCCTAAGCAGTTGCACAGGGTCAAGTTCAGGTAGGATATATATGATGCTATCACACTGTTAAGCAGGGTGGCCGACTTGAAGAGTGCTGGGATGTTGGAGAGTTGGATGGTGCATGTCATCAAAAAGATTGAGCAAGGAATTAATTATCATTGGGCATGAATTATCAGTGCTATGATTGACAGGAAGATGAGAGATGTGCTTGAAACCAAGAAATTCACCATGTCATCTTTTGTGATGTATGTGCTTGCCAGGTTTTATCCATACAGGGGTTTGAATCCAAAAGGAACATTCAGACAGGATGTCATTTACGAGGTGTACCCTGAGTTGCACCTAGGGAACCAGAACTATAGAAGAGAAAATGATGCATTTACTATGCATATCACTAGGTTGCTTCAAAATGTAGAACATGTGAGAATCTCTGATGGAGCCAAGGAGCTGATCAAGAAATATGGAGCTTGGTTTATACAATTCCCCACCTTCTCCTATATCAGGATTGATGGATGTCCGACTGCTCCGTACAGATTGCCTAGATATCCTACTGACCATGTCATACTTTTGGAGGTAACCCGACAGATATGTGATTTTGATGCCGTTGTTAAAAGAGAAAAGAACAAGATAGGGTTCGTTGGGGATTTTCATTTGAAAATTGGTATAGCTGAGGTTTGCCCTTCAATTCAATCAGCTCATGCATCGAGAGTGGAATTGAGTAGTTATGGGTTCTCTTTCCATTCTAAGAGGACAAAATTTGATATTACTGGTGAAGCACAGAAGAAGGCCACCAAAGAATATCACCATAAGGATGATCTAGAGGACTATTGGGTAAATAGCAAGGATGATTTTGAGGTAAGAAAGAAAAGATATTCCAGGCTTCCAACTGATGTGATTAGAATGTACAATGTCAAGTTAATTCCTAATCAGTTGGAAGATGATGGAAATTTAGTTCAGGATCATGCATATGAGTAAGTCAAGGACAAACCCATTGGAGAAATAAATTGGTCAGAAAAAGAAATAACTGAACTGGACGAGTTAATGGCTCCTATTATGAAATCTACCAAATCCTAGCTAAAGCATAAGGTATGGGAATTGGAAAGTGAAAAGGTACCCTGTACCTTCAACTTGATGGGAAATTTGAATGCCCATTCTACTTCAGAGGAGTCCGGTGAGGATGATTATGTTGGCAAAACTAAGGTGAGCTCACCTTTCAAGATTAAAATTAGAGGTCCTAAGGAGAGTGAGCCAGAAAAGAAAAGAAAACCTAGGGGAAAGAAGAGAAGCCATACTGTAAAAATAGGAAAGTTTTCTGAAGAGGAGGAACTTGAGAAAGTAGAGAAAGAAGATGCTCCTCCACAACCAAAAAGGGAAAGGACAACCAGGGTTTCTAAGAAGAAAGGTCAGGAGGCTCCTAAGGATAAGGTGGATCCTCATGTGATTGATGTGGAGAGTTCAGGAGAGAAAACCCGGGTTTACTTGAGAAGATCCAAAACTCCATCTCCCAAGGAGACCATGCAAAAAATAGATCCTCTTCCAATGGCAGCCACTGCAGAACAACATAAAGATACCTCTCCTCCATCGGATATGCCTGAGCAGACAACTCATGAAGAGCACGAGACTAGTGAGGAGGTAGAACCATTTAAGGAGGGAGAACTTCATGGCACAACTGCTGAGATTGAGGAGGAAGACATAGAGGTGCATCCTTCTCTGTTGGTGCAGTATGAGGACTCTCCTATGAGTAGTAACAAAAACAGATCCCCTGAGAAGGAGGATGTTCATGCTAAGACTCCATCAGCCCTGCAAGAAGAAGAACCGGAACTGGAAAGCAAAGGTGATCAATCTCTTGAAAAGGAAAAGGATGAGGCAGTCGAACAACATGAGGAGGTCAAGAAGGATGAAGTCTGGGTGGATCCTGCTGTTCCGGATTGGCTAGATAAGGAGATTAAAAGAAAGCAGGTCATTGTTGAGGACACTCCTCTCAACTGGGATGAGATGTTGGCTAAGATTGGCAAAGGAAAGAAGAAGAAGGTAGCTAGGGTGGTTTCAAAGATTGAAAGAGATGAAGATAGTAACATGGTTATTCATATTGCTACCCCTGTAGCTGATAAAAGTAGAGATGAGGTCACCGGGAAGGACTATGATGTACAGACTATCAATCTTGGGCTTGCTTCTCTGGAGTAAGATATTGAAGAATATGAGGGGTATAGTGCAGTAATCATTGGTAGACTGAGGAAGGAAACACAGTCTAAACATGAGCTAAAGAATGAAAATGAAAGGCTAAGGAAATGTCTAGAAGACTTAATGAATCCTTTGCAGTCTTTTCACCCATCCTCTTCTGCTAGTGCTGGTTTCTTGCCAAAGGAGACCATCTCTGAAATAGAAAAGATGAAAGCTTCTACCATGGCTACAATAGATTGGTTGAAGGAGGTACAGACTAAAGGAGATGATGCAATAAAGGAAATCCTTTCAATTGGAAAAGATGCAATAAGAGCTAAAGATTTATTAGATCATGTTTTATCTCAAGATAAGGAGGATGCTGATATTTTATTGCAGAAAACTAAGGCAATCATGGAGTATGGTAAGGATTAGCTGGTTACTGATGGAATCCTTCCTTCATCTAGGGTTAATGAGCCTTGGGAGTGGTTCGAGGCCTTGCAAATCCGACAGAAGGCCATCAAGAAGATTTATAAACAGAAGAAGCAGATGGATGGTGATTTAACCAATGTTCATGATGGATGCATTGCTTTCTTTGAAATAATGACTGGCAGGAGGAAGATCGCTCCTAAATATCTGAGTTTGGAGCAATTAAGGGAATGGTGGCATGATGTCTATCTCCCTAATGTTGAAAAATCTTTGACAGGGCACCAATTGGATGATGCAACTACTTATCTTGCCGTGGTGGATAAGTACTTGGCATATAAGGGTGACTGGGATGCAACAGTTAAGCGGCCAAAGGAAGAAATTGGATCAATTGAATGTCAGCTCAGAATCCTACCCTTGCCACCTTTTGCTGAGTTGGATAAAGTGTTTTTGAAGGTTAATGAATCGTTGGATCAGAACAAAGATAAGGGAGGCGGCAATTAATGTCAACTTGGAGATTTGTGCTTCCTTATTATTATATTGAATCTGTTGATCTGAGCTGCATTGGGGAATGTGTTTTGGCCAACCTTGATGATGTATAGGCATTTAATGTGTTCCTTATTTTAAAATTCCTGAGGCTGACTTGTTTTGGCTATTCTATTTTGTAAATGTTTGGTTGGGCCGACATGTTTCAGGATTCTCTATAAATGGCATTTGTGCCTCATTTGTAAGGAGTTAGTTAGACAGATAATAGAGACAATCTAGATTAAGAAAGAGCTAGAGCATTTTGTAGTAGAGATAGTAGTTAGTTCTTTGGAGCAAATGCTATACATAGAACAGTAGAATTGTTGCTACAGTTTGGTGATCTAATACAATTGAAGGCATTGTGGTTTCTCTGGTGAATTCTTTTGTGTTAGTTTATCTTGCATGGTTCCTATGGTTCCATCTTTTGAAATTGCTTGAAGATATAAGATTTGATGTCAGATTTAGAATTAGATTAATTTGGTGAATGATGTTCATGATTTTATGCTTGGAATGTTTGTAGCAATCTATGATCTATACTCCTAGTAACTATTTGATTGTAGTAGGTTGGTGAAGTCAACCTGGATCATACATCTATTTGTGCTTAGTTTGATAGTGGATGAATGTCTATGATTTGAAAATCTGTATGCCTTAGAAGATTGCACCTTTCTTGTGATATTGCATTGTGGGTTAAGCAGGAATTGGTTATTTGAGATTGGTCCAATCTAGCAATCTATCATTTGCATTGTTCATCCTAGAAATAGTCTAGATTTCATTACTTCTCTTGCACCCTCATCTTTTGCTATTTCTTTATTATTCCGTTAGATTTAGGATTTGAGATCATAATATTGCAAAATCTGATAAGTTGGAAAGATACAGTTTGCTTGTAGTAAGGTCAGATTGTGAATACCAACATTTTCACATATTATCTGAGTCATTTATGCATTGTCATGACCTGACACCCGAGAGACCTTGGGGTGATTTTTAGTAACTTGTTGTTGAAAATTACCTATCAAGAGAGATAGAATATTGCATTCTGTCTGAGTTGTTGCCATGCAGAAAACACCATCAACAGATTGGCACTAGAAGGAGGGCCTGAATGAGCGCACTGGATCATTTCCTAAACACCATATATCCAAAGAGATATAGAAGGAATACTAGATCTACCTCAGGAGAGGAGGATTTACAGGAATTACAGTTCCCCACTAGGTCAAGGAGGGCTCGAGAAAGGGGAGAATCATCATCACCCAACCCCTCATCAGTGTCATCCGCATCTTCACTTCTAGAAGTTGAAGCCATACCCGTCACTGAGGTGGTTCCCATTCAGCAACCCCAGCCCATCATTAATCAACCACAACCACCACCACCACTCCTACCAATGGATTTCCTTGCTAATAATCCATCTCCCTTGTTTTTCAATGCTTACAATGTTATGCCCAAGAACCCTGAGCATTTTTGTTCTAAATTTCCTGTTAATGACCCAAACAGGACTACAAAAGAGCATATCTGGATCTTTCAAACCTGTCTCAAAGATAGAGGAATTGCTCATGAGGATGTTGCCTGTAGGTTATTTCCTTATTCATTAGGAGAGGAGGCTTTTTACTGGTACAATCACCTCCCATCTGGTTCAATTCTTAACTGGAGTGACCTTAAAACTACCTTTTTATAGAAGTTCAGAATACCTATTAGTGCTAATGAATTGTATCTGCAATTCACTAGAGTCAAAAGAGAGGTTAATGAACCCATATCCAGTTTCAATAATAGGTTCCACCATGCATATACCAGACTCCAAGACCCTTATGTCTTAGATGATGCTATAGCATTAGGAGTCTATTGTGAAGCATTTGGCAGCCTTACAACAACCTTTCTGAAATGGAGACCTAATCCCCCAGCCTGCCTAGTTGATGCTTATACAGAAGTAGTCAAACTTAGCATAGAATTAAGGAAGCATTTGGCTGGACCATTGCCTTTTTTGGGCCCAGTTGCACATCCAAACCAAGTTCAGGCAGTGAATCAGGCACTTGTTAATCATACGCCAATCATGAATCCAATACCTTAATTGCCTTTGGTCCCACATCCTGGTTCCCCCATGAGCCAGGTCTCTCCTATAATGAATTTCCCACAGCAGCAAGTTAACCAACCCTTGTATCAGTAGCAGCCAACTGGTTTCCTTGCCTACTTGTAGAATTCTGAAGTGTTGCATCAATCCATGGGATCTGCTACAATGTCTGTTCCTCCTCAGGGTAATTCAAGCTAGACCCCTTATGGAGATCTAAATAAAGATAGGTTTGATGAAATGGATGAATAGATAAAGAAGTTAAACCTAGAGGTGACTTACCTAAGGAATCAAAACAACCAATTACAAGCTGCTCAGAGAAATCTGCAATCCAATCAGAACCGAGAACATCCACAGGGGCAACATTTTGATAGGGGACAACATAATGAAAGGGGTTACAATAATGACAGGGGATATAATCAGGACAGAGGTTACAATAATGAAAGAGGATTCAATAATGACAGAGGGTATAACAATGATAGAAGACAAAATTTTGATAGAGGACAAGGTAGTGGGCCAGGATTTGATAGGAGGTAGGCACGGGGACATAACAGGACGTGGAATACGAGACCTAATAATGGAGGAGTCCCTACTCCATTGGATCAACTTGTCAACCAATCTGCTAACCAGCCAGTCAGTCAAGACAAGCTTCCCAGTGGTGTATATTTAGCTGAGGCTGCTCTGTCAGGGTGGTGTAGGCTCCATAAGACAAGCCAGCATTCTGAGTTAGAATGTCCAAAATTCCAAACTGCAGCCTCAATTTTCTAGTATGAAGTGGAGAACAATGCAAACGGTTAGGAGATTATTCCTTCCACCCCCTATGACTCTCTTGTGCTGGTGTTGAACCATGCTCCTTTCCCAACAAGTGTAGAAAATGTTCCAGAAGAGGAATCTGATTCCCAGGAGGATAAAACAAATCAAATCTACAATGGAGATGAGGTGGCTCAGTTATTTAATGAAGAGGCAGCAAATGATAATGGCCCCCTAGATCAAGAAGAGGCTTATATTGAAGAAGTGCAGATGTTCTAGAGGCAGGGTAAAGGATATGATTTAAGGGACATGCCCCATAGACGCCCGCAGGCTGGGGGTCCTTTCACCACCTCCATCCCTCCTAATAATTTTAATATCCCTCCAGACCCAAGTGCTAGTAATAATCCGCCCTTTCCACATGTTTCCAGGTAGTAGCTTTCAAAGGAAAGACAAGTTCAAATCGATCCACAGAAGGAAAAAACTGTTCAAGCAGGTAAAGATAAGATAGAGGAATTTTCCAAGGACATCCCCACTAATCTAAGTGAGGAGCAAGTAGCTTTGTATATTGTTGAGGAGTTCAAGAAGTTAAAAGTAAATCTTTCAGTGTTTGAGTTATTAAGGTCCCCAGTAATTAGGAATGCAGTTCTAGGTGCCTATGGTACACATCCGGTGTCTTTGGATAAACCTTCCAGTGAGAGTGTCAACAAGGTTATTGGTTCTCAGGTTGTGAAGACACAAAGCCAGGCTTATAAGACTAACTTGCCCCCTGGAGGTAAAGGCAAGGAGAAATACAAGACTCAAGTGGCCCAAGTAGATACTCAGCCAACTTTGTTTCAAGGAAAGACTGATACCCCACCATTCTTGATCTCTATGCGCATATTCGGTAAGAATTTACATAACTGTTTACTAGATTTTGGTGCTTCTACTAATGTGATGCCATTTGGAGTATGTAGAGATTTAGAAATTACACCTACTGATTCCCAGAAGAAGGTAACTCAGTTGGATAGAACTGAAGTAAATGTAGTGGGAGAATTAAACATGATTCACATACAAGTAGCCTCTGACCCAAGAATCCAACAAGTTATCAATATTCAAGTAGCTGATATCCCTGATGCGTATGGCCTAATTCTAGGAAGAGATTTTACGAAGGCCCTAAATGGATATGTATCTACTGATCACTCCCACATGTGGCTTCCCTGGAAAGGGGTGCCAAATCAGATCAGAATTGAGAGAGAACCAAGAATGAAATACATGATTACGGAGTATCAAAATACTTCAAATGAAGTTTTGATATCAGAGGCAGGCATGGGAAATTACATGCTAATGACTCTTTATGAGGAGTCAGATTCAGAGGAGGTATTGATGCTACATTCAATGTCTGTTAATATAGAAACAAAATCCAGTGATGCTACTATTATGACAGGATTAGTTAAGGAAGATGATGAATTCGAGGATAATCAGATTAGCTTGCTGGACAACTTCCAGGAATTCATTAGGCAATGTATTGAAAACCAGGTCCACCTTGGCAGGAGGACAAACTTCGAAGAGTTGCTCTTACCTAACTGGTGTAGAGTTCACAATGCTTCCCATTCAGAGTTGGAATGCTGTCTATGCCAAGCAGTAGTAGAACAAATACAGAAATGCATAAGTCCGGCCCTAGCAGCTAAGATGGACATGCAAAGTCTTCCAGAAGATTATAAAGGAAAGAAAGTAATGTCATCTGAGGAGTCCTCCAGCAGTAATAACCCAAAAGATATGGTGAAGAGGAATGCAACTGCTGAATGCTGGACCCTCAGATTTGATGGATCTAAATCCAAGCATGGAGCTGGAGTAGGATTCAAATTGATTAGTCCAAAAGGTAAGACCTTTTTTGCAGCCCATAGACTTCAATTTCATTGTACCAATAACGTAGCAGAATATGAGGCATTGGTTCATGGACTTCTTATGGCACTCAAGAAAAAGGTTAAGGTTCTGTAAGTTTTCGATGATTTTGAGTTGGTCATTAAGCAAGTAAGGAAACAATATTCATGCCACAATAGGAGAATGACTAATTATAGGCATAAAGTATGGGATCTCATTGAAGGATTTGATGCCTTCAATATTCAACTGATACCACGACAGAAGAATCAAACTATAGATTCTCTGGCCCAGGCAGCAAGCACTTTGCAGCCCTTATCTTTGTCAGGTTTGAAGAAATTTACTATAGAATTGACTCCTGTGCCATCAGTACCAGACAATGTTACCAACTTTCAGGTATTTGAGGATGACAAGCATATCCTGGACTTCATTACAAATACTAATGTTTTTGCTTCCCAAATCATTGATGAAACAGAACTCCAGGAAGCGGAACTAGATTTGGAGGGAGTGATAAACTTGAAGTCTAATACTATTCCAAGGGGAATGGTACAGTTGGAGCAGATCTTTGATCTGGACAAGATCAGAGACCAGGAACAAGAGTCTAAAATGAAATCTATCAGTGGAAAGTGTGATACTCATAATATAGGAACTGAAGATAATGTTAAGAGCATTTTTATTGGCCAAGTATGCACTCCAGAGGAAAGACAAGGAATAATTGAAGCATTGCATAGCTTTCCGGATATAGTGGCCTGGAGTTATGAAGACCTGAAAACTTATGATACATCAATTATAACCCATACTATACCTCTGAAGCCCGAGGCTAAGCCTTTTAGGCAGAGACAGAGACCAATTAACGCATTGCTAGAACTAGTTATATAGAAAGAAGTTCAGAAATTACTGTCTGCCAGAATTATATTTCTGGTCAGGCATTCAACATGGGTGGCGAACCTAGTCCCAGTAAGAAAAAAGAACGGGGAAATAGGACTTTGCGTGGATTTTAGAAATCTAAACAGATCGTCAGAAAAAGACAATTACCCAGTCCCTTCATTGGATGAAGTACTTCAAGTAGTAAATGGTTCTCAGACGATGTCCTTCCTGGATGGCTATTCAGGGTATAACCAAGTAATGGTTCAGTATGAGGACAGGCACAAGACTGCTTTCACAACTAAATGGGGTACATTTTCTTACAAGAGGATTCCTTTTGGTCTCATTAATGCTGGGGCTACATTTCAAAGGGCTATGGATATTGCCTTTAAAGATATCATAGGAAAGTGCATTATTATTTATATGGATGATCTGACTGTCTTTTCCAAAAATAGAGGGGATCACATCTCTGACTTACGCAAGGTGTTTCAAAGGTGTAGGGAATTTGGCATATCCTTGAATCCTAAAAAGTGCATTTTTGGGGTGACAGAAGGGAAGTTGCTGGGACATGTCATATCTGAAAAGGGAATTGCTATTGATCCAGAAAGAGTGGAGGCCATACTAAAGATTCAACCGCCTACTAGTAAAAAGGAGATGAAGTCTTTTTTTGGCAAGATTAATTTCGTCAGGAAATTCATTACTGGATTTGCTGAAATCGTTAAACCGCTGAATGCAATGTTGAAGCAAGATGCTAAAGTTGAATGGACTACGAAAGCAAAGGAGGCATTTGCAGAAATCAAAAGAGCCATTGTTGATGCTCAAGTATTGGTAAGTCTCGATTATAGTAATCCTTTTTACATCTATTCGTTTGCTTCAGATCATTCGTGTGTGGGAATGTTGACTCAGAATTCTAATGAGGGAAATGAGCATCCTATTGCTTTTATGAGTGCACCATTAAAAGATGCTGAGTTGAAATATCCAAGTGTAGAAAAGCAGGCATATGCCCTGGTCAGAGCAGTGAAGAAATTCAGACATTATATCCTCAGGAATAAGGTTTATGCAATTGTCCCGAATCCTGCAGTTAAGTTACTGTTGATGCAGAGTGAGTTGGGTGAGCGTAGAGCTAAATGGGTAACAATGCTACAAGAATATGACATTGAAATCCAACCCATGAAGTTGGTAAGATGACAGGGACTTACTCAGACTATGGCTGAAATGGGGCCTGAACTGACTGTTCAAAATTATAATCTTGTGGAGGTTTCCCCAAGTTGCTGGTATAATGACAGTTTATTATTTGCTAAACCAGCGATCCCCAAGCCATCTTAATGTTGTTCAGAGGAGAGCCTTGCGACTGAAGAGCGATGGTTTCATGCTAAAGGGAGTCTTTCTATACAAGAAAAATATGAAGGTATTTATTTAAGGTGTCTTGGGAAACAAGAAGCTGAAAGGGTGATGAACAAATTTCATGAAAAGTATGGTACTGGCCATGGTTCTGCTATTGCCACATCAAATCAGATCTTGAGGGTCGGGTATTATTGGCCCACATTGTTCAAGGACATTCACTATCATGTTAGGACTTGTCATACTTGCCAGACTGTAGCAACAAAGGAGAAGTATGTAGCACTCCCACTTCAACCGGTTACTGAGGTGAGGCCTTTTGCTCAGTGGGGCATGGACTTTATAGGTCCCATCAACCCACCATATTCTGCGAGACATAGGTACATTCTAACCATTACTGATTATTTCATGAGGTGGACTAAGGATTTCGCTTGTAAGCAATGTACATCTAAGGTAGTGATTGATTTTCTAGACTCTGCCATTATTAATCGATTTGGATGTCCTCTTTTTGTTGTCTGTGATAATGGTCCTGCTTTTGCATCTTTAAAATTTTTGAACTGGGCTTTTGATCATGTCATTATTATAAAGTTTGCATCTAATTATTACCCCAAGGGTAACGGTCTGGTAGAATCTTCCAATAAGAATTTATTGACTGTTATCCGTAAGCTGTTAGAGAGGAACCCAAAAGACTGGCACACCCAGCTTCGGTTTTCCCTTTGGACAGATCATACAAGGCTTAAGTCATCTATTGGAACATCTCCCTATCACTTAGTATATGGTCTAGAGCTAGTATTCCCTATTCAACTCAAGATCCCAACTTTGCAATTTATTAATGAATTTTATGATGAGGGTGATAGAAGGGAGGCTAGGTTGACAGAGCTATTGCACCTTGAGGAGAAAAAAGACAATGCCCTTGAGAAATTTTCCAAACATCAGGGGGTAGTTAAGAGGTGGTTTGACAGAAGAGCTAAGGTCAAAGCTTTTAGGATTTTTGACCTTGTGTTGTACTAGGATAAACCTCATGATCGAAAGGGGGACCATGGGAAGTTTGATAAATTGTGGCTCGGTCCATATCAGATTGCTGAAATACTTGGAGATAATGCCTTCCATTTGAAGACTCTCACGGGGGAGGATATTCCACTGCCTGTTAATGGGCAGTATTTGAAACATTATTTCCAATCCTGAGTTGTTTCTAGCTCCCTGTTTTGTATATAGTTAGTTTAGATTGCCTTTCATTTCCTGTTTTTGCTTGGTTAGAGTAGGTTTCGTTTCAGTTTTCCTCACTTTGTTTTTGTTAGAGTAGGTTTTCTTTGGCTTGTCTCACTTTGGTTTGTGTTGCTTTGGCTCTTGGTTCTTACTCCTTTTGGGATCTCTTGTTGCATTTGTATGACAGTGGTGACAAAGTAGGTGGGATGCTCTCGGTATTTCCTTTCCAATCTCTAATCATCTTTCCAGAATATCATGGTATGAATTCTCTACCCAATGTCACATATTCTTGTGTCTCAGACAAAGAGTCTTTTAGTCAGATTGAACCGGAATACATTAGGGCCTCACATTCTAAATATTAAAGATGCCTAAGGTTGTAGAAGCTCCTTATGAAGTCTGCACAGGTGAAACATCATTTTTCTGCTCTAGTGCCACTGTGGTTCTCAGCCTTGAGTGTGGACTTCACTGTTCACAGGTGTAAATGAAAAAAATGAAAAAGAAAGAGACAATATTGAAAATCAAAAGACTAAATTCAACTCATCAGGGGAATCTGAATATCTCTATCGGGGCTATGAATGCCTGATTGGCAGTAGAGCTATGTTCAGGAGAACCATAACGATAACCTCATCGGGGCTATGGATGCCTGATTGGCAGCGAGGCTCTATCCAAGTTGCTTTTAGAGTATGAATATTTATGTAGCCTGTTCAGACCAAATTTGGTCTCTTTTGCAGCTAAGGGGGGTAATGAATGCATATGCACACACTTCGACCCTGGTGTAGGAAAGTTTGGGTGACTTGTGGGTTCTTTGGTTTAACCGTAGGTGGTGACTGGATGGATGAGTTGAAACCATAAGTTCTGGGTTCTTGATTCCAGTTTGTCATCGAAATGCTCTAGAGCATTTCCCCGGCAGAGTCGCCATTTGTTGTGTAATTTGCACACACGCCTCACTTGAGTAGGGAACCTCTTTTGATTTTGGATGTCTGTTGGACCTTTGCTTTTTATTAGATTTATCCTTTTGAGGTCTTGGGATGTTGGTCTTGCTTGCCTTGGTCTTGCCCTGAGGGTTGAATTGATCAAACTTGGTTTTTGATGGAAGTTCGGGTTTTGCCTTGGGTCTGGGATTTTCCGGTTCACTCAGATTTTTCTGTGTCTTGGTCCATCGTCTCGTCATTGTCTGATTTTTCAAAAATTTGGGTTTCTGGTTAAATCCGGGATTTTCTGGGTCACCCGGATTTTCCCAGACTGCATCGGAATCCTGAAGGGTGTGTTATTCGCGAAATTCGTACTCACTTAGATTGTCCGTCTGACTCGGTATTTTCTGAAGTTCTGTTTTGAGCTCGGGTTTCTGGATTTCATCGATACATCTTATCAGCCATTAATGCTTGAGGTACGTTTGCTCTGGCATGAATGTGGGTGAATTTAAAGGCTTCTAGTGCTCTTCATGATTTCATTATTCATTTTCCATCTGCTATAGCGCTTAGGATTGTTCATTTTGAGCTTTGGTCATTGGATTTGGTCTGTTCGCGTGTGGATTGCTTGAGCGTCTGTGTGGATATTTTCATCACTAGGGCTCTCTGATTCGCAGTGACTTTCTCGGGCTCGAGCTTCATTCAGAGTTGATCCATGGTAGGCCATCGTTGACTTTGCCTTTGTTTGCGCTTTGATCGAATATTTCAAGTCGTTAATTGGTGGTTATTTGGGTCGGCCCTTGTTTATTTTCATGACCATGTATTTATCGAATTAGGGTTTGAACTCACCCTTCCACGGGTCTTATCATCCGCACTGTGCATCCCTTCGTTTATCAATCAAGTGTCGGGTATACCCCTGTGGCTAGGTGTTTCTGTTAGGGCCTTGCCTTGTTGGCGCGTAGTTTGCTATATTTTGTTAAGATTAGGGTTTTGATATGTTTGCCTAGATTTCTTAAATTCGGTGGGGTCATCATGATGCTCTTGTCTTGAGTTTTGCTTGACCTTGTTCACAGCATTTGGGACCCTAGTGCGCCCTAGTTTCCTCGTTTTGAGGGTTTGAGTTTGAATTTCGAGCTTGCTTTAGCTCTCATGGCGGAGGCTTAGCTATCAAACTTAGGGCATCATCATTTCATTGCAGGAATCAATCATTTGAGAGTTTTGGGAATTAAATCCATGTGCAATCGAAATTTGGCTTGTTGAAGTTGAGTTTCTCTTCGTGGAATCCAAATAGGGAAATTTGTGTGATTACTTAGTTAATGGTTTGTGCATTGAACGGTTGTCAGATTTCTGAGGTGTTCGCGGAATTTGTGCGCACCTGGATTTTCCCAGATTCTTCCATTTCCCCAAAGTATGATGAGTTCCCAGAATTTCAAGCTGTCCACAGAAATCCGAGCCATCTAGATTTTTCTGATTTTCTGTCTGGTTTCATTTCATTTTGATTTTCAAAATTGAAGCGATGAACTAAAAGTTAGATGATGATTTCTTGTTGTTGAATGAATCAATATCATGGTAATTATGCATCTCTTTTATCCGTATTGATAATTTATTTGATGAATGATGTCTTGGCAGTAGGAATTCGTCTGGGTCAGACTTCTCTAAATTCTGCCCCAACTGGATTTTCCCAGATTACTTCATTTTCCTGGTTTTCAAGATTGATGATTAGTGATTGATCTTAATGATTCCATATGGTTTCAAGGCTAACCTTTGATTGAGATATGGATAATAATTGGATTCTCATGAGGTTCTTTTGTGGATGCAGGCTGAATCAAGCAAAGCAGTGGCAGGAAAGGCCAATGGAGACGCAGAGGGATCTTCGGTGTCAGATGCAGAAAGGTTAAGGCTAGATGTGAAATGTTAGTTGCCTGATAGTAAGATAGCTTCAGTTTGGTCAGAGGTCTCAGAAACTAATGTAGGAGCATGGAGGTATGAAGAGTTCAAAGAAAGGGCAACTCAGCAAGATTTATCAGTCATGACCAAGGGGATGGTGAAGTCCGGACTGGCTTATGTGGACGGATTTCCTCCTCCAGTCCAATGCTACGAGTTGATATTGGAATGTGCCCGACACTATGACTTTGATTCATAGAGGATTGTCAGCACTGATGGAAGAGTATTGGAAAATTTTAATCTGGTTTCTATTGCCCAAGCATTTGATATGCCAGAATTATCATGTGTGTGTGCCCTAGATATGGATTTGGCCAGAACTTACTATGAGGATGAGCCTACTAAAGCCCAGTAGATGATCAATTCCTGGCTGGAAAAGCCAAAATCCTAGTTCTCCAAGCTGCCTAAGCAGTTGCACAGGGTCAAGTTTAGGCAGGATATATATGATGCTATCACACTATTAAGCAGGGTGGCCAGCTTGAAGAGTGCTGGGGTGTTGGAGAGTTGGATGGTGCATGTCATCAACAAGATTGAGCAAGGAATTAATTATCATTGGGCATGAATTATTAGTGCTATGATTGACAGACAGATGAGAGATGTTCTTGAAACCAAGAAATTCACCATGTCATCTTATGTGATGTATGTGCTTGCCAGGTTTTATCCATACAGGGGTTTGAATCCGAAAGGAACATTTAGACAGGATGTCATTTATGAGGTGTACCCTAAGTTGCACCTAGGGAACCAAAACTATAGAAGAGAAAATGATGCATTTACTATGCATATCACTAGGTTGCTTCAAAATGCAGAACATGTGAGAATCTCTGATGGAGCCAAGGAGCTGATCAAGAAATATGGAGCTTGGTTTATACAATTCCCCACCTTCTCCTATACCAGGATTGACGGATGTCTGACTTCTTCGTATAGATTGCCTAGATATCCTACCGACCATGTCATACTGACCATGTCATACTTTTGGAGGTAACCCGGTAGATATGTGATTTTGATGCCGTTGTTAAAAGAGAAAAGCACAAGACAGGGTTCGGTGGGGATTTTCCTTTGAAAATTGGTATAGCTGAGGTTTTCCCTTCAATTCAATCAGCTCATGCATCGGGAGTGGAATTGAGTACTTATAGGTTCTCTTTCCATTCTAAGAGGACAAACTTTGATATTACTGGTGAAGCATAGAAGAAGGCCACCAAAGAATATCACCATAAGGATGATCTAGAGGACTATTGGATAAATAGCAAGGATGATTTTGAGGTAAGAAAGAAAAGATATTCCAGGCTTCCAGCTGATGTGATCAGAATGTACAATGTCAAGTTAATTCCTGATCAGTTGGAAGATGATGGAAATTTAGTTCAGGATCATGCATATGATTCAGTCAAGGACAGACCCATCGGAGAAATAAATTGGTCAGAAAAAGAAATAACTAAACTGGAGGAGTTAATGGCTCCTATTATGAAATCTACCAAATCCTAGCTAAAGCATAATGTATGGGAATTGGAAAGTGAAAAGGTACCCTGTACCTTCAACTTGATGGGAAATTTGAATGCCCATTCTACTTTAGAGGAGTCCGGTGAGGATGATTCTACTGGAAAAACTAAGGTGAGCTCACCTTTCAAGATTAAAATTAGAGGTCTTAAGGAGAGTGAGCCAGAAAAGAAAAGAAAACCTAGGGGAAAGAAGAGAAGCCATACTATAAAAATAGGAAAGTCTTCTAAAGAGGAGGAACTTGAGAAAGCAGAGAAAGAAGATGCTCCTCCACAGCCAAAAAGGGCAAGGACAACTAGGGTTTCTAAGAAGAAAGGTCAGGAGGCTCCTAAGGATAAGGTGGATCCTCATGTGATTGATGTGGAGAGTTCAAGAGAGAAAACCCGGGTTTACTCAAGAAGATCCAGAACTCCATCTCCCAAGGAGACCATGCAAAAAATAGATCCTCTTCCAATGGCAGCCACTGTAGAACAACAGAAAGATACCTCTCCTCCATCAGATATTCTTGAGTAGACAACTCATGAAGAGCACGAGACTAGTCAGGAGGTAGAACCATTTAAGGATGGAGAACTTCATGGTGCAGCTACTGAGATTGAGGAGGAAGATGTAGAGGTGCATCCTTCTCCGTTGGTGCAGTATGAGGACTCTCCTGTGAGTAGTAACGAAAATAGATCCCCTGAGAAGGAAGATGTTCATGCTAAGACTCCATCAGCCCTGCAAGAAGAAGAACCAGAACTAGAAAGCAAAGGTGATCAATCTCCTGAAAAGGAAAAGGATGAGGCGGTGGAACAGCATGAGGAGGTCAAGAAGGATGAAGTCCGGGCGGATCCTGCTGTTTCAGATTGGCTAGATAAGGAGATTAAAAGAAAGTAGGTCATTGTTGAGGACACTCCTCTCAACTGGGATGAGATGTTGGCTAAGATTGGCAAAGGAAAGAAGAAGAAGGTAGCCAGGGTGGTTTCAAAGATTGAAAGAGATGAAGATAGTAACAAGGTTATTCATATTGCTACCCCTGTAGCTGATAAAAGTAGAGATGAGGTCACCGGGAAGGACTATGATGTACAAACTATCAATCTTGGGCCTGCTTCTCTGGAGTAAGATATTGAAGAATATGAGGGGTCTAGTGTAGTAATTATTGGTAGACTAAGGAAGGAAACACAGTCTAAACATGAGATAAAGAAGGAAAATGAAAGGCTAAGGAAATGTCTAGAAGACTTAATGAAGCCTTTGCAGTCTTTTCACCCATCCTCTTCTGTTAGTGCTGGTTTCTTGCCAAATGAGACCATCTCTAAAATAGAAAAGCTGAAAGATTCTACCATGGCTACAATAGATTGGTTGAAGGAGGTACAGACTAAAGGAGATGATGCAATAAAGGAAATCCTTTCAACTGGAAAAAATGCAATAAGAGCTAAAGATTTATTAGATCATGTTTTATCTTAGGATAAGGAGGATGCTGATCTTTTATTGCAGAAAACTAAGGCAATCATGGAGTATGGTAAGGATCAGCTGGTTACTGATGGAATCCTTCCTTCATCTAGGGTTAATGAGCCTTGGGAGTGATTCGAGGCCTTGCAAATCTGACAGAAGGCCATCAAGAAGATTTATAAATAGAAGAAGCAGATGGATGGTGATTTAACCAATGTTCATGATGGGTGCATTGCTTTCTTTGAAATAATGACTGGCAGGAGGAAGATCGCTCCTAAATATCAGAGTTTGGAGCAATTAAGGGAATGGTGGCATGATGTCTATTCCCCTGATGTTGAAAACTCTATGACAGGGCACCAATTGGATGATGCAGCTACTTATTTGGCCGTGGTGGATAAGTACTCGACATATAAGGGTGATTGGGATGCAATAGTTAAGCAGCCAAAGGAAGAAATTGGATGAATTGAATGTCGGATCAGAATCCTACCCTTGCCACCTATTGCTGAGTTGGATAAAGTGTTTTTGAAGGTTCATTAATCGTTGGATCAAAACAAAGATAAGGGAGGCGGAAATTAATGTCAACTTGGAGATTTGTGCTTCCCTATTATTATAGGGCATCTGTTGATCTGAGCTACATTGGGGAATGTGTTTTGGCCGACCTTGATGATGTATTGGCATTTAATGTGTGCCTTATTTTGAAATTCCTGAGGCCGACTTGTTTTGGCTATTTTATTTTGTAAATGTTTGGCTAGGCTGACATATTTGAGGATTCTCTATAAATGGCATTTGTGCCTCATTTGTAAGGAGTTAGTTAGACAGATAATAAAGACAATCTAGATTAAGAAAGAGCTAGAGAATTTTGTAGTAGAGATAGTAGTTAGTTCTTTGGAGCAAATGCTATACACAGAACAGTGGAATTGTTGCTACAGTTTGGTGATCTAATACAATTGAAGGCATTGTGGTTTCTCTGGTGAATTCTGTTGTGTTAGTTTATCTTGCATGGTTCCTATGGTTCCATCTTTTGAAATTGCTTGAAGATATAAGATTTGATGTCAGATTTAGAATTAGATTAATTTGGTGAATGATGTTCATGATTTTATGCTTGGAATGTTTGTAGCAATCTCTGATCTATACTCCTAGTAACTATCTAATTGTAGTAGGCTGGTGAAGTCAACCTAGATCATACATCTATTTGTGCTTAGTTCGATTGTGGATGAATGTCTATGATTTGAAAATCTGTATGCCTTAGAAGATTGCACCTTTCTTGTGATATTGCATTGTGGGTTAAGCAGGAATTGGTTATTTGAGATTGGTCCATTCCAGGAATCTATCATTTGCATTGTTCATCCTAGAAATAGTCTAGATTTTATTACTTCTCTTGCACCCTCAGCTTTTTCTATTTCTTTATTATTCGGTTAGATTTAGGATTTGAGATCATAATATTGCAAAATCTGATAAGTTGGAAAGATACAGTTTGCTTGTAGTAAGGTCCGATTGTGATTACTAGCATTTTCACATATTATCTAAGTCATTTATGCATTGTCATGACCTGACACATGAGAGACCTTGGGGTGATTTTTAGTAACTTCTTGTTGAAAATTACCTTTCAAGAGAGATAGAATATTGCATTCTGTCTGAGTTGTTGCCGTGCAGAAAACACCATCAACACGACACTAGAAGATGGTCCACTATTACTGGTGCATCTACAAGTTGATTGACTATTACTTATCCTTTCATTTCCTTATGATCAACATATTCTATATCATATTCACTCAAAATCATGACCCATTTTTTTAGTTGGCATGTTAAAGTTGCTCTGTTGAGTAGATATTTTAAAGGAACACTCTTATCTATCAATTTGGTTTGATGGTTTAGCATATAATGTCTAAGCTTTTATGTGGTGAAGAAAATTTCAAGGCATACTTGTTTAATGGGATTTTAATTAAGCTTATATCCTATGAGAGTGTGGTTGATATAATAGATACCTTGTTCTCTACCATCATTGTCATTCTGTGCTAACAATGAGCCTAGTATTAATGAGGTTGTTGATATGCATAATATTAGGTGTCTACTATCAATAGGAGGCATGAGTATTGGAGGAGCCAATAGATAACCCTTTATTTGTTGAAATGCTTCTTGACAACATTTTTTCCATATAAATGGAACTCCTTTATGCAGTAAAAGTTGAAATGGTTGACACTATTTTGCTAATTGAGCAATGAACCTTTGAATGGACTGAAATCTTCCTTGTTAAGTGCATAATTGACTTATGCTTTTTGGTGGAGGCATATCCATGATAGCTTTCACTTTTGTAGGGTCAACTTCAATACCTCTTCGAGAGATAATGTATCCTAGGAGTTTACAAGATTGGACCCAAAAACACACTTCTTCAGATTTTTTAAACTAACTTTATATTCTTCCAACCTTTTAAAAATCTTGTCCAATGATAGATGGCTATCTCTTGATAAATATTTTTCTAGTAAGTCATCGACATAGTCTTCCATGAATTTTTTCACATAGTCATAAAAGATAGTAATCATAGCTCTCTAATATGTGGCTCCAAAATTCTTAAGACCAAATGACATGACATTCCAGCAAAAGATACTCCAAGCACAAGTGAAAGTTATTTTATATTGATCCCTAGGAGTAATTCTGATCTAATTGTATCCTAAAAAACTATCCATAAGTGATAACATCTCATATCTTGTTGTGAGATATACTATGATATAAATATTAGGCAATGGGAAATCATCTTTGGGACAAGCTTTGTTTAGATCTCTAAAATATGTGCATAATCTAATTCCACCAATCGGTTTGGTAATAAGAACAAGATTTGATATCCATTTTGCATAGTCTATGGGATGAATGAAACCAACATCCAAAAGTTTCTTCAACTCTGATTTCACTAAGAGGGAAATCTGTAGATGCATTTTTCTCAATTTCTATTTGGCTTATTTAGCATTTGGAACCAAGGAAAAATGATGTAAAATAGTCTTAGAGTCCAACATAGGAATATCGACATGCGACCATGCAAAGTTGTTTTATCTCTCAGAGAAGAAAGGGATGAAATTTGGTTTTTCTTTTGTGGTAAGAGACGCTACTGTATAAGAGTGAATTTGCAACCCTTATGCAAATTCCCCTTTTTTCCTTTTTCCACCTTAGAAAACCAAGTTCGAAGGTTTAATTACACCTAAGCCTGCTACTTTCATTCCACTTAGTGCCTGTTTTGAGTGTCGGTGGGGGAATTTCTATCGAGGATGCCCACACAATGTGTAGATGTCTGCGTGGCATGCTTAGGTCCTTGGTAGATTCCTATGGTTGAACCTATAGAGGCATTACACTTCTCATTGGTGGTCAAGTTGTAACGCCCTCTTCGGCCGACCGACCCGAATATGGCCACTTTCTTCATCTCCTTTTTAAATTCACTCCTTTAACAAGCATTTCATCTTCTACAATCTCTTCACAAGCTTCTACAACATCATCTAGGATTTCAACTCACTTCACTCACACTCTCTTGCACTCACTTTAAGCATCCTAGCAACACTTTGACACTCCATTGTAGCAGCAACTTCACTCCGCCACTTTAGTAGAGCAAGTTTGGGACCACACCATTGTAGCAGAGGCTCAAGTACTTTCATTCTCTCCTCCATTAGCCTTGAGTGCTTTTGGGGAGCTAGCTGGAAAATGAGTTTCTTTGTGAGATCCTTCTTTCCACCCTAACTCTTGTATTTTTGCTTTATGACATTAGAGAGTACTTTGTTTACTTAACCACATTATTATCACATTATTTGTAGTAGTTAGCTAGGCCATTATCTTTTTTTCTTAGGTTTGACCTTGTCTCTTTAGTTGTCTAGTTGTATGGATGCTAGCACACTTGAGAGATGCCAACACACTACATTGTTGTCCGAAGATTGTGCTTGAATCCTCGGGAAGAGAGCTTCCTGAGGCATAAAGTTGAACTTGAAAATTGTCTCTCCTAGCCCCATCTTGCATTTCAGGTGTATAGGGTGATTGAAGGACTTTATAGTCCTCATCATTCTCATCCCACATCACCCAACATCTTGTTAAGCTATGGTAAGTTAGGATAGCCTTTTGCATCTTGGCGCTTCGTTACATTTTTGGTGAAGCCGATGTGAACCATTTAGGGTTCATTTTGCGATACTAAGAGTTTCGTTCCTCATACTCTAGGAGTGTTGTGAGGATATCACCTTACAACCCCTAGTTGGCATAGCTAGAAGGTTCCAAAGGTGTTGTGTAATGAAATATTAGTTGGTTCACTATTTTATCCTTTAACCTTTAGGGACTTTGTGAAATTATCATCTAGTGTGCATAATGGCCTCCTTCCTACATCAGCCTATCCCCTCTGCATAGCTTGTGGATAGTGGTACTAGTATAACCTTCACTTCATAGGACTTGCTGATGGGTTTTAACAAGGAACCATCTCCTCTCTATATTCCTATGTGGATCAATGGAAACATCATAGAGTTTATTCTCATTGATTTGATGTCACAATTAAACATAATAACCAAGAAGATTATGGGTATGTGCAGGATCATGATGGGCCAAAAAGTGGCGATATGATGGGTTTTTCTAGGGTATGTGGCTGACGACTTTTTTTTTACCCAAAATTGATGAAATGAAAAGGGTTTTTAAAGGAGATTCTCAGCTTTCCACCAATATAAATTATGCTTTACTTTGAATTTAATAAATAATTATTATTTATTTTCTATTTGAATTACAACTAAAGTCTGATTGATAGGTTGATTGAAAAACATCTATAACTTTCAAATGGTATCACATTTTTGAATCCAAAACATGCATCACATTCTATGCTTTGCATACTATAGGATTAAAAAAATGAATTTCATGAAGTTTTGACCAAGTTAAGGTGGTTAGACATACAAGTTTTTATTTTTTAAAAGTTGTAATAAAAATTATAATTAATTATTTACTTGGAAAAAAATTACGAAAAAAATCATCACATCGGGGACATGAGTCCTCTGCTTATATCTAAAATGTTATAAAAAATATCATCATTCTATTGTGGTTAGGATTGGTCAGGGCGGACACCTACTTCTTATTTTTTCCTAAAATTTAAGTACTACTACATTGAAATTTCAAATTTTTCACCAAATAGAGATTAAAAAAAAACCTAGTAGTTTAGAAACTTCATTCAATTTTCTACAAATTCTATTCTTACATATTTTTGAAATAATATAGACAACTTATTCAAAATTTTATGTCAAGTTTACTAACTCTGATTTTTTTGATTTTTTTGCCACTTAAGGGCCTATTTTTTCCATGATGATCCTGCACATACCCTTATGTTGATTAATTTCTTACATAAAGATGGGTATGATGTGATTATGAGTACCATCTGCACACATGACAAGTTTTTTGTGCCCCCTTTGGGTAGTATTCTCCTTTCGGTCTTGGTTGGACCTAAATCTATGAAACTCCTATTTGACATTATCCCTGGGTCTGAGCTCTTTAGGGTGAAGATGGGTATCCCTTCGTTGGTGGCAATGAATGTGGTACCCTCAGTCATGCATAAATGCTTAAAATTTATCCATGGGGGTTCTGTACATGTAATCCACGACATCAGTTATAGACCACCAGTTGCTCGTAGTAACTACTCCCTAGATTACTCTTGGCCTATGCTTGTTTGTCCTTTCCTACCTAGGACGAACCTTTTTCATCGAACATATCATAATTATAAGAAAGGACGAAAGTGAGATACCCTCTATTGCCTTATGTTGTTTCAAATAGGGCTTGCTAAAAAGCTAACAGTGATGCTACTAATGCACAAATGAAGGAAGAAGATAAGTGGTCCCAAGATCCTCCTTCCTCTTTTGCTGGTCAGTCTGGCCCTTCTTCTTGCTCTGCTATGGTACCATCAAATTTTTCTCTATTTGTGGGAGAACCCTATGGTTCTTGTGCTATAGAAAATTGGCCCCTTATCATTTTAATGGCCTTTTAGGTCTTGTTTCATGGTGTTGGGACTATGTTTCTCTAACTTTATGTTGTGACATGGCTTGAACATGCTTATTTAGGTAATAAAACTCCAAGAACAATGTCTTGTGAAGGTGTTGTGAAGTTTTCATGTAAAAAATTTCTACATTCTTCTAGACTCTATTAATTACAATTCACCTAAAAATCACCTTTTTATTCATTATTAAGTCCTATTTTGAAGTGTTGTAAAGTCTTGCAACAAGCTTTCATTCTTTTCTAGGCACATTTTCACTATTTATCCTTTTCTCATGCTTTATTTGACCCCTTTATGCTCTCATATGCTTAATTAAGTGTATTTTTGAGTATTATCCTGACAAACAACACTAAATACAACATATTTCTTGACACTTCTTTTTAGGTCCTAAGTGGGACCCATTCTCCATTGGTGACGAATGAGTCTCCCTTGGCCCCAAATTCAAAATATTTTAAATTTCCTTTCGAGATTTTATTCAAAATCACTTGATGTTGTCCTGTGATGAGGTATGAACAGGTTACTAAGGCACAAGTGTGTATAAATAAGTGATTTTCACCTCATTTTACATCCTCCAACATTCACACATCATATTCAAGCAATCTCAAGCATTCAAGCATTTTACATCCTTTCAAGCACTATTCAAGCACTATGAAGTAACCATTGACATTACTTTAGATTTGCATCATCAAGGGTTTGGTAAGTTAATAGAAATTGCATGTTGTTAGTTTATCATTCCTCTGCATTTCATTATTTTACTAAAGGTTTGATTACCAAAAAAGGGGTTTGACCAAGGCAAACCCCTATTCACTAATCTTAAACCATTTTCCCCCTATTGCATGTTTGTTTGCAGATCTAGGTATGTAGATTTGACAAGATTTTTGGTGTTGAAGATTGGTTTACAAGTCAACTAGGTGCTTCAAGTCAGCTTAAGTCTATTTCAAGCTTGGAGAAGGTTTTCTATCTGTTTCCTATAGAATTAACTTTGGCAACCCGACAAGCAGTGATTTCCAGATCTAGTGTTGCAGAGTTGTCTCTTGGTTTTTTAGAAATTTGGGAGAGGACTGATTCGCCACCTATGGTGAATGAGTCCCACCTTAGGACTGAAAATCTGAATTTTGTCAAATTCTGGATCCCGACAGATAAAAACTTGTTCCTGACAGTTTTTCACCAAGAGGAGGACTAATTCACCACATTGGGCGAATGAGTCCCAATGTGAAAAATCAATGATTTCAACCAACATCCAAAACATTCCAAATTCATCATATTTTTCCTAGGTGCACTCAGATTCATCCCTTTTCTTTCTGTTTAGCATATTTTCTTCATTTAGTTCATTGTTGTATTACACAACGTGTTTTCAAACATAACTTTAATTTCACTTTTGCATTCATTTTCATGCATTCAGGTTAGTCAATTGCATTTAGTTAACTTCATTTAGGTTAGAAAACATCACACATAACATTATTTGAATGAACCATTAGCATTTTTGGTCCTATCTCTCTCCTTTTAGGTGAAAAACCCTAGAAGCGCAAGAGTTGTCCATAGGAGCCAAAAATCAATGGTTCATTTAGGTCAACCTGACATTTGAGAACTTTTCATTTCTGATTTCATTTACATGTTGCATCCTAGTTTTCATTTGCTTAACATTCAATTAGAACATTGTTTTATTTTTACATTTTAGGACATTTTCTCTTGCATTAGTGAAAACTTCATTTAGATTTCATTTTTGCATTGTATCTCATTGAAAAAACTAAAAAAAATTCAATCTACATCTTTGATTTCATTCTATAGATCATTAAAATCATCTTAATTTTTTTGAAAAACACAAAAAAATTACATACTGGGACTCATTTGCCACCCAGGGTGAATCAGTCCCTCTGTACTTTTGAGACAACATTTTTGGCACCTTTTTAGCATTTCTCTGCATTATTGTTTCCTGTTTTTGCATTCTGTTTTACTTTCCAAAATCTTTTTTTTCATCCTTTATTGCATATTAGTTTATTTGCATCATGAAATTTTCTTTCAATTAGTTTTGGAATTCATTAAAGTCATTGGTAGACATGTCCAATTGTGCCTTTGGTTGTGACCCTAATGAATTTGAACAACCTCATGCTCCTTTAACTCCTCATGATTGTCCTCCACGTGAAGTTGGCATCATTGGAGAAGATGATGCTAGCATGAACAAGTTCTACAATGATTGCCTTGATCACCTAGAAGCAAATTCAGCCTTTTATCCCTCCATGAGGTCACAAGACCTTCCCACTATTGCACATCCTGATCACTTTGCATACTTACATCTTGATGTCACTATAGGACCTAAGGTTCCTTCATCAAGTGGACCTAGTCCCTCTCACCAATCACATTCACAACCCTTTTATGATCACAAATTCAAAAACACTCCTATCAACCTTGAAGAAACATATGGTAAGGGATTTACTATCTTAAGTAAACAAGGTTGTGACACAAAATATGAACATGACATCCATCAACTTCTTGAACAATACTCAACAAAAGTACACACAATAGGACTAGGATATCAAGATCCTTCTCATCTTGATAAACATCCTCTTCAACCTAGGAGACTTCAGGATGTTGGAGCAGTGATCTTGAATGATCCTCCTAACTTAAACATTATTCTTCCATTTGAACAACCATTATCTCCTTCTAATGGCAAGGATGTTAGGATCCTTATGGGTTGTCTTCCTCCTATTCATGAACAAGGTGAATCTAGCAAGCAAAAATGACATTACAAACTCAAAAAGATCAAGTTTCCCACACATCCTCCACCTGAATATGAAAGGAGACTTCAATTGCTCTTAAAAAAAGGTCTTATGCTTTTACCACCTATGAATAGGTCGGTTATTCATCTGAAAGACTCTAACATCCCATTTTGTAAATATCATCGTATTCTTGGACATCAAACAAAAGAATGTTAAGCATTGAAGGAAATACTAGGTAAGTATCACTTCACTGATACCGATTGCTTCCGCATCATACCTTAAAACAATATCAACCCCTTTGTCATGCCATAATTGTAGAATTCCATATTCTCACTATTGCATGATTCTTTCAGATCACCCACCTCAGCTCATTCTTTCCTTTACACATTGTGGAGGGGAAGAAGTTGTTAGCCTTGTCCTTGTAATGCATTTGTCTTTGTCTCTTAACTATGGTATTCCTTTTCTGCTTAAAATTATTTAAGATTGAGAAACCAATAACTTAGTTAATAGTTGACTTAAATTTTCATTACTTGTTCCTTTTCATTTTCATGTGTGTATCGTGTTCCCCCGTATCGTGTGTTTGATATTCATTCTCTTCATATACTTCTTCTATTCATATCTTTCTTCTTCTATATGTCATACATTGTATTTTTTAATTTTTTATTTTGTGTTTTCCTTTTGGGGATGATGCAAAGTGTAGAGATGCCCTATGTCTCTTCCATGTTGACCCAAAAGGTCCTTGTATTTTTCTCTTTTGTTTTGTGTTCTCCTTTTTGGGATGACGTAAAGCGTAGAGACATCCTATGTCTCTTCCATGTTGACCCAATCAGTCCTTATGTTTTTTACTTTGATTTTTCTTGTGTTTTCCTTTTGGGGATGATGCAAGGAATTGAGACCGCAATGTCTCCCTAATGTTGACCCAAAAGCTTTTTTTCGTTTTAATTGTGTTTTCCTTTTGGGGATGATGCAAGGTGTTGAGACCATAACGTCTCTTCCATGTTGACTCAAAATAGGCTTTTATTTTTCCTTTTTTTCACTCTCTTTGTGTCATTCTTCCAGTTCTATGTGCTTTGGGGAATGATGACAGTTTCGAGCTCTTTCATAAAAACATTGCAACAATGAACATACTAACCCCAAATCCATAGATCCCTTATGTGTTTGGTGTTCTTTCTTTTTTGGGGGGAAACTCGCTTTCTTTGTTTTTCATTTTTCCTTAACATGACACAACCTAACTTTGAAACATATGACTTGGCATAGGGCTTTCCAAGTTGGCTCTCATGTCTTGTTTTCCTTTTCCTTTTTCTTTCCTTCACTACTTTAAAGTAATTTCTCATAGAACGATGTGTAGAAATACCTTTGGGGCATCATGTGTATTCTTGCTTCCTAGTTTAGCCTTGTCATTTATATGATGTGTTTGTCACTTTGTTGATGACATTGGGTGTGATGTCCTTCATAAGTGTGATCTATCTTAGCATATTACATTCCTCTTGGTGGCTTGATGAGATAGACTGCATCCCCTAAGTTGTGAATATACTATTATTTGATTGGTCCTCTCTTGGAGATATTAGATACAATATTACCTAAGTGTCTAACATTGCATAAACTAAACAAGACTCCTTTGAACATCCTTTACATTTTACATTTTACATTTTTACCTTTTTACACCTTGCATAACACAACTTGCATGAATGTGGTACTTTGTCTTTTTGTTCATGGAATTTTTATTTGTGGCACCTTGTCAAAGTTATCAACATGTGTAACTTTAATATGGTTGAGTGGGAAGCCCACTTGGCAACATGACATTTCCCCATAGCCACTTTTGTGTTTGTGAGTGCATACCAACTAGCATATGTATCTTACCTTTTTGGGCTTTCTTACCTTGTAGACAACTAGTTTTGTGGCCCCAAAGTGAGTACATTTAGGACTTCTCACCTAGCAGACCATCTTGTGTTATATCGCCCTAGAGTGAGTATGCATTCTCTTTTTCAAACAATCTGACCTAGATCTAATCCATAGCTAGTTGAATGAGGATGATCGAGGCTTCATCCCAGCACCTCTCTTCTTTTATTTCAACACTTATGTATTCCTTTGTTCTTATGCTTAGTTTTCCATGGGATCTTCATCCTGGGGGCTTGATCATCCCTCTTGATCATTGTTATTCCATCTTACTAACGTAAGTACATTTGAACCCTCCTTTTGATGTTCATGGCTACTTTAGTGTGAGTTTGAAGCATGTTCATCCTCTCACTAAAGTGGGGCCTAAATGTGCCATAGAAAAATGGCCCCTTGTCATTTTCATGGCCTTTTGGAGTCTTGTTTCATGTTGGAACTATGTTGTGACATGGCTTGAACTGTATGCTTATTTAGGTACTAAAACTCAAGAATGATGTCTTGTGAAGGTGTTGTAGTGTTGTAAGACATTTATACCTTCAAGACTCTAATGAATACAATTCACCTAAAAATCACCTTTTTTATTCATTATTAAAGTCCTATTTTGGCAGAGTGGTGTTGTAAAGTCTTGTAACAAGCTTTCACACTTTCTAGGAAAGATCTTCACTATTTATCCTTTTCTCATGCTTTATTTGACCCCTTTATGATCACATATACTTAATTAAGTGTATTTTTGAGTATTATCCTGACAAACAACACTAAATACAATTATATTTCTTGATATGATACTTGTTTTAGGTCCTAGGTGGGACCCATTCACCATGGGTGTGAATGAGTCCCCTTGAAACGTAAATTCAAAATGTTTTAAATTTACTTCGAGTTTTATTCAAAATCACTTGATGTTGGCCTATAATGAGGTATGAATGGGTTACTAATGTACTAAGTGTGTATAAATAAGTGGTTTTCACCTTATTTTACATCCTCCAACATTCACACATCATATTCAAGAAATCTCAAACATTCAAGCATTTTACAACATCCTTTCAAGCACTATTCAAGCACTTTGAAGCAGCCATTAACATTACTTCAGATTTACATCATCAAGGGTTTGGTAAGTTAATAAAAATTGCATGTTGTTAGTTTATCATTCCTTTTCATTTCATTATTTTATTAAAGGTTTGATTACCAAAATGGGGTTTGACCAAGGCAAACCCCTATTCACTAACCTTAAACCATTTTTCCCTTATTGCATGTTTGTTTGCAGATCTAGGTATGAAGATTTGACAAGATTTTTGGTGTTGAAGATTGGTTAAAAATTCAAATAGGTGCTTCAAATCAGCTTAAGTCTATTTCAAGCTTGGAGAAGGTTTTCTGTCCGTTTCTCACATAATTGACTTTGGCAACCCGACAAGTAGTGATTTCCAGATTTGGTGTTGCAGAGTTGTCTCCTAATTTTTCAAAAAATTGGGAGAGGAATGATTCACCACATGTGGCAAATGAGTCCCACCTTAGGAATGAAAATCTGAATTTTGTCAGATTCCGGATCCCAATAGACAGAAACTTGTTCTTGACAGTTTTTCACCGAGAGGAGGACTAATTCGCCACCCTGGGTGAATGAGTCCCACTATGAAAAATAAGTGATTTCAAACAACATCCAAAACATTCTTGATTCATAATATTTTTCCCAGGTGCACTTAGATTCATCCCTTTTCTTTCTGTTCTGCATATTTTCTTCATTTAGTTCATTGTTGCATTACATAATGTGTTTTCAAACATAGCTTTAATTTCACTTTTGCAGTCGTTTTCATGCATTCAGATTAGTCAGTTGCATTTAGTTAACTTCATTTAGGTTAGAAAACATCACACATAACATTATTTGAATGAACCATTGGCATTTTTGGTCTTATCTCTCTCCTTTTAGGTGAAAAAACCTAGAAGTGCAAGATTGTCCATAGGAGCCAAAAAATCAATAGTTCAGTGCTTGTGTGGCAAAAGCCTAAGCATCCTAAATTCAAAATTCTTGTTTTTTCAATGGAGCCTAGATCTGTTTGGTATAATAGGAAGAAGGTCTCTTGTGGAGAGTCGTCTTTGTCTCAACCTTTGAGGCCTCCTACCGTTCCTATGCCTAAAGCAGTGAATGGGAAGAGGCCCACTGTCAAGGCTCTTGAGCTGACTCCCCCTATTGCTCCTCAACCTGCTCCTCCTACCCCTATTCAATAATTTTTTCCACCGCTAGAGACGATTGTAGTGGATGTTCCCATGGTTGAGCAGGAGCCTTCTACTCCTTTGTAACCTCTAGCCTCCAACTCAAAGAGTCGTAGAAACCACCTTGCATGTGAGCACAAGCGCTGGTGAAAGGCTCTTTTGGTTGAGAAAGTCACCTCACAAAGAAAGGAAGAAGAAACAACCACCCCTAGGGCATGTGCAAGATCATCATGGAAAAAATAGGCCCTTAAGTGGCAAAAAATTCAAAAAAATCAAAGTTAGGCAACTTGACATAAAAATTTGAATAAGTTATCTATATTATTTAAAAAATGTGTAAGAATAGAATCTGTAGCAAATTGAATGTAGTTTCTAAACTACTAGGTTTACTTTAAAATAAAATAAAATCTATTTGGTGAAAATTTGAAATTTCAATGAGTACTACTTAAATTTCAGGGAAAAATAAGAAGTAGGTGTCTGTCTAACCTCCCTAACCACAATAAAATGATGATATTTTTTTATAAGATTTTAGATATAGGTAGAGGACTCACATCCTGATGTGATGCATATTTTTTTGTAATTTGTTTCCAAGTGAATAATTAATTATGAATTTTTTATTACAATTTTTAAAAATATAAAAACTTGTATGTATGACCAGCTTAACTTGTGTTGTGCCCTCAGCACACACGCCCCGTTCCGAACGGGGACCCTCCTTTCTTTCGCCTTGCTGGGTCATTTTGTTGCTGCCTCATTTTGCATGCCATTTTTTTTCTTGGTGTCCTAGGTGGTCAATGTTTCTTCAATGTCTCACCATAAGTTGACCGCACCTCCTCCCCCCTTTTTTAATTTTGACAAGTTCTGGTGCCTCGCGGGGACTCCCTAGTAGTTTGCCTCTACCAGTGGCCGCGGGCCTTGTCGGGCCTGGCCCTGTGGGTTTCCCTCACTGGGTTTCCTTATTGTATCTTCCATTCATTAACGGCGGATGCTTTGCGCCTTGCCGGACCTCGGGGTCTGGACCCTCATTCTTTATTCAATTAAATTCTCAGTTTTGATTGCTTTCGAACCTTCCGGGCCCGAAACTCTGAACTTCCACTTCCGGGGTTCCATGAGGGTTTCACCATTCCCAATGGTAGACCTCTGGTGGAACCTTGGCCTATGGGCCCCGGTCTTCTATGTGCTGCCAGTAATTTTAGAGTTGAATTCTGAAAGCGGCCGTCGTCCTACGTCTTCCTGATCGCTGGGCCTCGGGTCTCCCGCTGCTGTCGGTGAATTCAAAATCACCAACTTCCTTGCTCGCCATACCTGCATTTAATAGGGCCATTAATGGTAGTTAGGGGTATAAATTGCTTGCCCAGGCCTATCATTTTCACTTGGCAGTGTTGCAGAGAGAGATCAGAGCTTGCCATAGGAGTTCACCGTCTTCAAAACCTCCGTCGATCATCACCCATTGCCTTCACTTACCGACCACTGGTGGATCCCACACCTTGCTACATCGAGTGTTCGAGGTAGGTTCTCCGTTCACCCTCCTGAACAATTTTTTCATGATTTCTAAAGATTAAAATTAACAAGAACGATGAAAAGGACATGAGAATGATGAAATATGGCACAACGAACAAAACCCATGTCCTCAAAAATTGAGAAAATGAACGTAGCACCCTCATGATTAATTCAAAGCTTTATCCCCACATGGTCGTTCTTCGCAGGGGCTTTCGTGCCCCTCGGGCCCGGGTGCTTCCTCTGCCGGCTGAGACTTAGTGATAAACCAAAAATTTTGAAACAACGTTTAGCTCTCTCAGGCTTGGGTCTCCGGGATTCCGCATCCAGATTTCCACACGTTGTTCTCCCCGAATTGCTCCATCGGCGAGACAAGTCCTAGTCGCTAAGAGGTCATGGCGGGCTCTCGTAGCTTCACCGATATCCATTCATGCTTCACTAAGACCTTCATGCTTCGCTGAGACCTTTCAGCGAGATCCCAACTCATGTCGAAGTCTTTCTGTCGGCAAGACAAACCTCATCGCCAAGAGGTCATAGTGGGCTCCTTTGTCTTGCTGATTCTTTCGTCCTGTTGTTGAGATCTCCCCTTTCAGCGAGACCTTTCGCCGACCCCCCTCTCATCCTTGGGTGAGCCTGAAGCAGGTCAGAGAGACATTCTTGCTTCACTGTGACCTTACGCTGACTTGGAATACTACATCGAGGCTCTTTATCTTCGGCAAGACCCTCTACCTTCGCCAAGACATCGTGGCGATATCAATTTCTCTTGGCAATTTCTAGTGATCTTTGCCTTCGCGAATGATGAGTGCCTGGCATCCTTCCGCCCTCCGGGCCCCAGGCCTCCATTCTCTGCTGGAATCCTAATCCAAACTCGGAACAACCTTTCCCCTTCTGGGTCTCAGCCTCCAGAGCTCTATCCCTCCTCTGCTATTCTGAAAAAGAAAATCCTTGTCGCCCTTCTGAATGTCTATCTCCAGCTTCCCATTGCCATAAATACTCAATAAGAAAATCCAGTGGCCAACACTGACGTCAGGCCCGGTTCGCCTCTTGGTGGTCGACGAGACATTCAGAAGTTGTCGAGACCTCTCACCGAAAGTGCAAACCTTACGCCAGGGGAAGGGTCGGTAGGACCTCGCGATGTCATTGAGACTTCACACCGAGGATCACCCCCTTTGTCGATATGCTTGTTTGGCGAGACACGGGGGAGTCGGCGAGACCTCTCGCTGAAAACTGGAAATCTCTCATCGGTGGGAATTCTCCTTGTAGGTCAGCAAGACTTTCGAGTCTCGCCAAGACATCTCCCTACCGCACAAACTCCTACCGACGTGCTTAGTCGGTGAGACGCAAGGTTCTCACCGAGACCTTTCCCCAAGGGATACTTTCACACCGACTGAAAACTCCTAGTTTTTGGACAATGAATGATGTCTCACCGATCGGCTGTCGACAGAGCGAGCTCCGTCTGCCTGATTGAAACTAAAATGAACTGATGACTTCCTCCCCTCCTGGGCCTGAAACTCTGGACTTCCATCCGATGACTACTGTCCCAAACGGAAAAAGCATTGCGGCATCCCGACCCTCTGGGCCCGATCACTTGAAAATGGTGAACTATTGGCCGCCCTACAGCCCGCTAGACCCCGGACCCCGGAGTTCCATCTCTGGAATTCTGTTTCTGATCTGCTGTTCCAAATGGCCATCTCCTGACGGCTTTCTGACCTGGTACCTCCAGATGCTCCTAAGCTGACCCAAATGAACCCAATTCAAAATCTGATCTCGACCCACATGCTTAATCTTGGTCTTCTTCATTTCCAACCTTTTAAATTATCAAAATTCGATCGGAGAGAATCTCCCGGAGCCCTCCGCCCTATTTTCCTTTCCAAAATAGATTTCTTGCCAGGGAAGTCTGACCTTCTGGTCCCAGACTGTCCCATAGATCTCAATCAAAAGGCCAATGATATTGAGAGATAATGTTCATGTTATGCTTGATAGATTACTTAAAATGGATTTCATCTTTGGGATTTCAACTAGCATGAACACCTTCATTATTAGTTGCACTGACTATGCCTTTGCTTGTAGAATATATGGAATCGGGTGTGGGACCTTCGGGGGCAACCATCGAGAAGGACAAAGGAAAGAAGTTAGGAAAAACTCCTCGAGGGAAAGAAGACAAAGACCAGATGAAATACCAATTTTAGGGTGAGCCTCTACACTCAAAAGTTACCACGGATTGGAAGGAAATCACTGACACCAACATAGGCCACATCAATATTGATGAGTTTACACAAAGGGTTAGGGTCAATCCAACAACAAAAAATGCAAGATTGATAAGACAGAGTGGAATCATGAAAGATGTGGACTTCCCCCCGTCCCTCATGGCCCTTGAATTGGTCATGGCCGGTCGGTAGGCATATCAGCCCAACACAAGGACAATTGTTGACATGGACGGTAACATTCTCGCAGACATGTCGGCTGGAGGAATCATGAAAACCTTTCACATTCCCACGTTTCAAGAAATGGAAACGCCTACCATTGAGGAGTGCCAGGCAGCATGGGATGCTAACCCTACGGGCTGCAGGAAGTTAATAAATTAGCATTGGCTCAAGGAAAAGTGGGGCAGCGCCACGAAGGTTCCTAACGAACTCTTCCGCAGCAATTTCTATGAAGACTACCATGATTTGGTCACAATGTTGAGCAGGGTTATGGGCCTCCCTACCGCACCCTTCTTTTAGGGGTGGATGGTGTACTTTGTTGAGCAAAGCCTTCGTGGGAATGAGGAGGTTACCACAAAGACCACATTTTATTGGGGAGGTATAATAAGCGACTGCTTCCACGAGCAGTTCATCAATGTTAAGAAAATCTCCAAATTTTATATGACTTCATACCTCGTCTACTCCTTTGTAGACAGGAGGCAGTACAATGGGTTGTTTGTAGCACCCGATCAGGAGTAGGGTTGAAGATTGAAGGCCTATGACAAATACCCTCAGCTCCAGTACAAAAACTTCAAGAGGAAGTATTATAGAGTGAATGATGCCTTCATCGGCCATATCATCAGAATGATTGCCAAGGATTTTGAAAGAAGGGTTTCCCGTAGTGCTCAGGCATTCTTAAAGCAGTATGCCTTCCTCTTCATTTAATACTCAAAGTTTACATACATCCGTGCCCAAGGCTTCACCGAAGGCCAAACAAGTTGCCTCGATACCCCAATGACTGAATCATCCTATTGGAGCTTTCTCGGCAGCTCCAACACATACAGGTGATCTTCAGTGGCAAGCACATAGCAGGGATCTCTTATCCCATGACTCTTGGCCAGGGTATGTATAAGCTACAAACTTCCCAGTGTGCTGGTAACTCCGAGAAGGAATTGAAAGACTACCATTTTTACCTACACACTGCTCACCCTCGAATTGACCCATATGGTCATGTAAGGAAGGCACTAGGGCCGGGATTTTCTCATCTCCACCACATTGAAGACTTTTGGGGAGATTGCCAGGATGATAAAAAGGTAAGTGCAAGGCACTATATGCGGATGACTGCGCATTTTGTAAGGAAGGTGTAGCCTTTCCCCATACCAGACTAGGTTGAGGAAGATGAGAGCACCATAATGCACCCCAGGTACCCTACAGTCACCAATCTGCCAATACCAACAATAGATTGGGATGAGCAAGAGGTTGATGACCTTGACGCTATAACCAAGCCAATCTTGGCCCGTACCAAGGAGTGGGTTGATGAACGAGTGGCCAGACTAAAACAACAAGGGGTGGTCCTGACATATGAAGGACTCAAGAGTGAACCAAGTGCCACGAACAATGTTTCTGCCACCACTTCAACGGGTGGGACATCTAAGTCTCCTCCAGTTACCAGGTCTAAGAAGAGGAGGGAGACAAAAACGGAGCTGTCTCCTGACCCCAAGGTTGTAAAGTCTAAGAGGCTAAAACAGACAGAGGATACCATGGAGTAGCCCTTAATCTAAGAGGAAGAAGTAAAGAGTATAGATCAATTAGAACCCCTCTTGGCTCTCCCTGGCATGACTGTCGCACCACCTGCTTGTCTAGCTATGATCGCTACATCCCTGTTGGTGGTGGACATCTCTGTCCATCTTGCCCCTTCGACCCTGACCAAGCCAGTGATCATAATTTACTCCTTCTCTACCATAACTACTCCTCCTTCCTCCATTGCCATGTCACCTACCACGTCACTTCCATTACCTACGGTGGCTGCATGAATGCCCGCTCCCACCTTGCCTGAGGCCTTCTCGAAGCATATGCAGAACATCCATTCTGAGCTCTCCCAGATCCTCATGGATCCCACTCTTCAAGCAGCCTTAGCTTAGGTCCTCGCTACTGCCAAACCTTCACAAGATCTGACAGGGCCACCAGCTATGGAAGCCACCATGTTAATCTCTAAGGAGTGGGAGAGGTGAGAACAAGAGGCCTCGAAGCCCTTTGAAGAGGAGGCCGATGAATACCATGAGCACCCAGAATATGAACATCACACTATTGATAGGGTGGCCTATGAAGAAGAAGGATCTAGTTCCTCTAAGAGTGGGGATGAGGAGGATGACGCTAGTGGTAAGGTCATTGTGCAGACCTTCGACGATGACCTAGAGGAAGAAATGGCCCAGCAGCTGAAGGATACTAAGGAAAAGGCAGATGGATCACTCCTTGAAGAAGAAGGACAACAACAAGAAGACAAACCTAAGGGAGAGGCCCAAGCTGTCAAGGGCCTCAAAATCGAGCAACTCAAGGAACATGCGCACGAGGTTGAACAAACTGAGGAGAAGGGGAGGAAATGGAAGAGAAAGAAAGTCCCCTGTAGCAATTATTTGCCAAGCCTCCCATAAAGCACCTTGTGTTCATCCAGGACTTCGATGATGAAGAAGGAGATGCTGCCAAGGAGGAATTGAGAGTTTCAGAAGTTAAGAGAACAAAAGCCTTGACCAAGAGAGGTGAGGGCAACTAGGGGTCACCTAAGGACAAGTCTGTCGTGCTTGAATGGTTAGAAAAATAGCTCGAAAGGAAAACTCCTATACTAAAAGACCCAAGGGCAAGACTAGAGGCTATCTTAGCCCGAGCTCAGATCACAAAAAAGAAAGAAAAGAAGCCTAAGATCTGATCTAGGGTGACGATGGATGCTTCTAGGTCTCGAGCTATGTAAATAGCAGCCCCCATGGTGGGCCAAGCTGGCGTGAGTTATGGCATCTCCACCATCGACTTAGGGACCACCACTAGAGAACAAAAGGTAGAGCATCTTGAGGAGTCAGTGGCCATGGTGGTACACTTGATAAAGTAGGACAAGATTTCTAAGGATGAGTTCAAAGCACAGGTGGCAGCCTTAACAGATTACATACAACAATGGTCTTCGGTGGATGACCTGCCCACCACGTCCACAACTGCACCCCAACTGCTGTCCAAAGAACAGATTGATAAGATGGAAAGGAGAAAGAACTTGGAAAGGACTATAGAAAGATAGTTCTGACAAGTCTTATACATTGGGAACATGGGAATTAGCCAGGCTATTTGGACAGCCAACAAGTTCTTGGACCTACAATAATCTTTGGAGGGCACAAAGAAGCTATGCATTGACTTCCCTGCAACATACGACTCCACCTTCCCAAAGATCGAGGCTATCCTTTAGATTCCAGAGGCCACATGGGAAAAGGAGCTTGCATTCAACAAAGATGATCACTAGCTGATGGATGTATGGCGGTGGGACTTTGATAATCGGAAGGAAAGATTGGAACAAATAATGAACAAAGTGGATCTAGATATCGAATGGATCAAAGAGATCAGGGTAGAATGTGCCCAGTACCTCAAGCTAATGACGGAATACGACATGCCTGCAGTATAGATGGATCTGGAAAAGGTAAAACCTTACTTTCAAAAAAAGATGGAGGACAGGATGCCTAGTGAAATGATGGTGGAATTCATGAGTTTTGCTACCCGTGCCTTCGATCAATCAGAGTTGTTCAGGGATCAAGGTGCAAAGTATGATGAGGAATGGAAGAGGCTAGAATATAATGCTAAGGAGTGGAGCTACCAAACATTGAGGTGTGAGATCATTGAGATAGACAAGCTCCAGCCGGTCATCCTAAAGTTCATGGAATACACAGCCTCAAAGAAGTAGGAAGATAGCCCCGCAGATGATAGAGAACTCCCTAAAGAGTAGCTATAGTAAACAACAATCAGCAAAAAGAAAAAATTGCTACAGTGCCGTCACTAGAGGACAAAATAGGGAAAGGGACAAAACGTAATTTTAAATTGTAAAATATTGGGGGTTGGTGAAACCCTATTTTGTAATGAATCTTGGCCACACAATGAGTATTAATCTTGGCCATTCATTAGATCTTTTGGGCACTATAAATAGGGGTCTCCTCTCATTTGCAAAGGGAGTTGAGTTGTTGTAAAGACATGCTGTAGAAATTTATAATAAAAATACATTGACTTGGTGCATTTTCTGAGTTTCTCACATGTTACTTGATTCAACCTCCATTGTTAGATGTTTAACTTAGGTTTCATTGCTATTCTAGTTAACTATTTTCTCGCTTTGGTAGATTTTAGGAATGTTGTCTTGTGGTTATGAAATCCCTACAGTGTAGATGCCTTCTTAGTCCATACTTTTTGTTGTTTGCTGATGGCAGATAGCTGTGTAAAGTTAGTCTGGACTTAAATCCAAAGCTGCTCCAAAATTTTATCTTTGTTCATGCATGCATATGGTGAATGACAGACGAAACATTTGCAGACCTCAGAAGATAGCACAAATTCCATGAGATTGTGAGATCTCTGGTTAAGTGGAATATTGTTTCCAAGAAGCTGTCCATTGCAGGAACCCCATCATCACTGTTCACAATTAGTTGCAAATCCAGGAACCTCCTCTCTTCCCTACCATTTTTTATTTTATTTGATGAGTAACCTATTCTAAGGTTCATTGCACATTGTAAAGCTAAATCCAATGACAAAATGGAGTTCAAGACTGCTGTTTGAACCTACAACGAACACACAACAACTCTCCCATCTTAAGACCTCTGTTTCAAGAATCGAACTTCCCACTTTGTAATCCATCCATAAAGGCGCCTTGTGATTCTAGCAAAATCACATCAAATAGCATAAGATATTCCAAAGCATTGTCAAAACTGACATTAGAGACCTTGGGATAGTGTTTTACTAATCGATTGTGGAAGATTGTCTTAAGAGAGGTAGTGCACCTATGCCTTTGTGTTGAAAGTGCATAAAAACACATCAGCAAATATGATTCACGGAAAACAACAACTTTTAGACTTATAAATGATGGGTTCTAGCAATGCATTAATAGGGTGTTGTCACTGCTGAAAAGGTCTGACATCCAACTTGAGAGGGATGGTGTACATGATGATCGATGTGTCATATGTCTTCAAAACCTCATAGCTCTAAGCAACTACATCGTGGTACTTACATAGGGCATTGATGATCCACTTCTTTTCTTCTAGCATGTACACTTTGCTAATAAACACATTTTTAATTTCTTCATCAGTCCCTAAGTTATGGGCATCGCATTGATTGTCGATGGAATCCTTCTTTGTTTGTTGATCTTGATCTTTTATATAATCTAGGTCAAATATTTGCTTAAGTTGAACCATTCCTCTAGGTATTGTGTTTTTCTTGAGATTAATGACTCCCTCTATGTCTAGTTCAGCCTCTTTGGGCTCTGCCTCATCAATTATCTGAGTTGCAAACACATCAGAGCTTGTGATAAAATCCAAGATGTGTTTATCATCATTAAATACTTGGAAGTTGGTGATGTTATCTAGCACCGATGGAGTGGAAGTGAGTTCAATTGTAAATTTCTTAAGGAAAGGGGTTGGAGGGTACTAGTGGCTTGGGCCAAGGCATTAACAATATGATTCTTGAAACGAGGGATCAACTGAATTCTAAATGCATCTAGACCCTCTATGAGGTCCTAGACTCTATGCGTATAATTTTCTAGTCTCTTGTCATGGCAGGAATATAGTTTTTTGACTTGCTTAACTATAAGCTCTAAGTCACCAAAGACTTGTATCATTTTAACTTTCTTCCTTAAAGCCATCAATAGACCATGGACTAATGCTTCATATTCTACTACATTATGTGTGCAATAAAATTGGAGTCTATAAGCATCAAAATATGTCTTACGTGTAGGGCTGATAAGCTTGAATCCAGTTCCTACTCCTTGATTGGACTTGGACCCGTCAAAGTGCAACATCCAAAACTTAGAGGAACCTTGGGCCTTTGAGTGAATAGAGGAGACTACTTCTCTTGGTTGAACATTTTCTTCAACATCCTTAGGTGAAGGCACGAATTCAATGTGGCTTTGATTCAGTTGTTCTGTTTGGAGTTCCTCTTTTGATGTGACTTGTCCTCTTATGTGCTCAACTACTATTTGGCACAAACAACATTCAAATTTTGAGTGGGCAGCATTGTGTACCCAACACCAAATGAGTAGTAGGAGCTCTTGAAAGTCCATTCTAGTTCCTAAACTGAGTTGATCTTGCACACATTTTTCCATGAAATCCTAGAATCCATCTAACAACCCTAGATTGTCATCCTCATAGGATTCTTCATCATCTAACTCAATCAACATTTTTGTGCTCTGAGGTGCATAGGCTAAGTTAGCAGGAGGACTGGATAACACAAGAAGGACCTCTTTGGTCACTTCCTCTTCCTAAAAATCTAGTTCTTCTTGATAAGCCACAGGATAGTAGTTTCCCAACTCTGTTTTAGTGAACAACACCTCATTTGCGTTATTGTACTCTATAATCATAAACTTCATGTGCAACTCCCAGTCAATACAGATCTAGTTTGGTAGCCCTTTCCACCACAGACATAAATGAGAAAAGTCAATCGCGACATATCCATTTAATTCCCAAGTGAAGTCTCTTCCTAGTATTCTACCATATGTGTTCGGGATATCAGCAACTTGAATGTCAATGACTTGTTGCACCCTTGGATCAGTAGCGATTTACATAGGTATCCTATTGATCTCACCAACTATGTTCACTTCTATTTTATCCAACTAAGTCACCTTCCGTCGGGAAGGAGTAGGGGCTATTACTAAAACCTTGCATACAACAAGAGGCATAACATTGGTTGATGCTCTAAATCAAGAAAGCAGTTGTGCAGGTTCTTTCCAAATATTTTGATGGTAGTCAGGAAGGGGGTATGTGCAGGATCATGATGTGCCAAAAAGTGGTGATATGATGGGTATGTGGCTGACAATTTATTTTTTACCCAAAATTGATGAAACGAAAAAGGGTTTTTAAAGGAGATTCTGAGCTTTCCACCAATATAAATTATGCTTAACTTTGAATTTAATAAACAAATATTATTCATTCTCTATTTGAATTATAACTAAAGTCTTGATTGATAGTCTGATTGAAAAACATCTATAGCTTTCAAATGGTATCACATTTTTTGAATCTGAAACATGTGTCACATTCTATGCTTCACATACTATAGGATTAAAAAAAAAATCAATTTCATGAAGTTTTGACCAAGTTAAGGTGGTCAGACATACGAGTTTTTATATATTTTAAAAGTTGTAATAAAAAATTTGTAATTAATTATTTACTTGGAAAAAATTACAAAAAAATATGCATCACATTGGGACATGAGTCCTCTACTTATATCTAAAATCTTATAAAAGAATATTATCATTTTATTGTGGTTAGGGTGGTCAGACAGACACCTACTTCTTAATTTTTCCTTGAAATTTAAGTGGTACTGCATTGAAATTTCAAATTTTCACCAAATAGATTTATTTTTTAAATAAACCTAGTAGTTTAAAAACTACATTCAATTTGCTACAAATTCTATTCTTACATATTTTTGAAATAATATAGATAACTTATTCAAATTTTTATGCCAAGTTGCCTAACTCTAATTGTTCTGAATTTTATTGCCACTTAAGGGCCTATTTTTTCCATGATGATCCTGTACATACCCAAGGGAGGTGTTTCTAACTTCCCTTGGAACAAGCCCATAGGTGTGTTTTCTTGGACTACTTGAATTTTATCTTTCTCATTGGTCTTATCCTTGGTTTGTATTTGACTTGTCTCCTTGGTTGATTGCTTACTTATTTGTTGATTTGAGGGTGCATCCATTTTCTTCCCTAGGATTTCCTTGATTATGGGCTCATTCTATGATTCATCAAAGGAAACCCTTTTGGCTGGCACTTCTTAGGTTGTTTTGGATGGGGCAATCCCGTTAAGCATTCTAAAGAAAGAATTCCTTATTGTAGGGACCCTAAGAAATTCGAAGGCTAACAAGCTATTCTTGACCTTCTTAAATTCTTCAACTAAATATTCACCCATTTGCTCAATTTTAGCTTCAAAGGATTTACCTTGAGAGGAGCTAGTAGATTGGTTTTAGGTTTGGTTTGACTACCTATTCTTATTAAAGTATTGAGTGGGAACATGGGGGTATCCTAGGTTGTTGTTAGCATTTGGGTCAAGTGGAGTGTTGAAGTTGTTAGGCAGAATAGAGGTTGTAAAAGGGCCACTTACTTTCCTTCTCCTTAAGTTATAAGGGGTTTCCCTTTGGTGAAATATTTGGACATCATATTCAAGGGACTCCTCTTCATCTATTGGACCATTATCTACTGAAGTGAAAATCTGGGATAGAGGGTCTTTGTTACTTACCTCTTTTGCTTCTTTGTCTTTTGGGCAATGGTCTCCTTTTCAAGCTCATTGCTTTCACTTGACTGGAAGGTAACTTGATTGACCACGAGCACTAAAGAATCATATGATTCAAGTGGGACTATGTCTCTGCAGCCTGCACCATCTATAGCATTCTAGACCTCCACTTGGAAATTTTTTGTGGTTGTTTGGAACTTAGGGCAATCCAATTTAGAATTCCTATTTATTTTGTGGAAATGACACCATCCGGATAGGGCTTCCACTACTAAATATACTCTACTTGTTGCTTTATCTACATTGGTCAGCTAGTCGAGAGGAGTGGGAACACGTCCACTGTTTTACCTTGTATTCCACATCTAGTTATGTCATTGTGAAGGTCTCCATTCAAATCCTTAGTTAGAATTATGACCTCTCTCATAATTCTAGCCAGAGGAAGCACCTGCATCGCAATTGTCCCTATTATCTCGACTGAGGTTGGCCTGAATGCTTCTTTGAGAGGCTTGCAGCTGGTTGTTTTATTCCTTAGGTGCATCATTTATGTTGACATCTTCTTGATCACCTTTTTCGGTTCATCTAGTTGATCCTTCTCTGTGTTGTCCAGTTGTGGTGCTTGATTCTAGAGAAAGACCAGTTGCACTACTAGTTGGTTTGGTTGAATGGGTGGAAACTCAGATCCTTGTAGATATGTAAGCACTTGAGGTTGTTGAGGATAAACTTGTTGTTGTTGTGGTTGCAAGTAATGAGGCATGAGAGGTGCCTAATTCAATGGTTTTCTTGGATGTGGCACCATCGACAATTGTGGAACTCGATTCATGATTGGCGTTTGATGTACCAAGGTTTGGGTGAGTCCTTGAACTTGCATCGGATGAGCAGTTGGCCCCAAAGAGGGCAATGCGCCAGAAATATTTTGTCCAAAATTAGTACTTGCTATGACTGCCTTAGCATAGGCATCTACCAGCCTAGTAGGTGGTGAGCACATTCTTTTTACTAGTGCAGCTATGAGGTTTTCCAAGGTATCAAAATAGACAAACCAAGCAGAGGGGTCATCAACCACATATGGAGCTTGCAATCTCATGTAGGCACAATGAAATTGATCATTGAAGGAGCTGATTGGTTCGTTGACTTCTCTTCAAACAGACATGGATTGCTAATATAATTCAAAAGGGCTGATTGGAATCTTGTATTTATGCAAGAAAGAATTCTTTAATAGATTCTAAGAGGTGATGGATCCAGTTGGCAAGTTGATATACCAATAGAAGGCCTCTTCCCCCAAGGAATAAGGAAAGAGCCTACAAGCCACGTCTTCATGATCTACTTGCATGTCTTTCAATACTGTTTGAAAGATCTTGATATGTTCTTCTATTGTCCTCTACAAATCACGAGGATGAAACTTCATGCAAAAGCCTTTTGGATTCTTTGGCATGTCATGATAGTCATTGAAGGACAGAGGAGAAGGATTGTTACCCAGCCAAACCATGGAGGGAGGTAGAGGTTGCACTTGCTATGCAATAGTAACTTGGGGCTACAAAGGAGCAGCAACACTTGAGGCAATGCCTTGGATTAAATGTCTTGGGATAGGAGCAGCACCTTGGCTATGGAAAATGGACAAGTGGAAGGAAGTTTGGAGCAGATGAGAAGAGGAAATGGGTGCTGCAAAGGAAGGGGATGTGTGGAGAGGATGGATGGAAGGAAGAGGTGAGGATGGAGGTGAAGTGGATGGAGTAGATGAGGTTGAGGCAGATGTTTCCCCTCTTTTAGCTCTCTTCACCTTGGTAGGGGGTGGTAGCTCTTGGAATTCCCCTTTATTGCGTGTAGATCTTAACACTCTTTGGAACCTCTTAGGGGAGAAGGAGTCAATTCAATCCAGCTTAACAAAAGGGAGGTCCTCCTTCTAGCACTAGTTCTATTGATGGGTGTTTTTGCACCTCCCAATAGAGGCAAAACATAAATTCTCTACCTCTCTTGAAAGGCAACTCCCTACAAACAAGTTGCATAAAATTACCCCAAGGTCTTCGATGTCAGGTCATGACTTGCAAAACAACTCAGTGGATTGATGTGATTTGTTGGTAATCACAAGGGCATGGAAAATTGCTAAGTTTGAAGCAAATTGGATCTTTCTATGGAGTTCATAAGGTTCCATAAGTGAAATGTAATTGCTACAAGTTCAAAAAAAAGTCTAAAACCCCATATGCAACATCAAATTTGGCTTTACAATGATGCTAGAACTTTTCCTAAACTACTATTTGAAAGAATGGTCAAAAGGGAAAATGGAGGTAAGAGTTCCTAGACTTGCAACTACTGATGAACAATGATAATGGAGGATGCTACAGTGGACAACCTTCCTATAACTGAGTTCCACTTAACAAAATAACGTACAGTCTCATGAAACTAGTTCTATCTTCTAAGGTCTGCATATTTTCAATTGTTCATTCACCATAAAGCATGAATAAAAGATGAATTTTAAGTGCAACAATGAATAAGTGTTCAAACTAGCTTTACACTATTGTTTATCATCAATAACCAACAAAAAGCATGAATATAGAAAGCATCAACACCATAGACTTCTTCAATATCAATGGATAGCATCAACTAAACTACTAAAGCTACTTGAAAACACTTACAACAACAAACTAAAGCTATTCAAATCTATCAAATATGAGGAGATGAATCATGCTATAGAGAGAAACAGAAGAATCCACCAAAAGCAATGAAATTCTATTAAAAATTTTGTAGCATGTCTTTACAACTCAACTCTCTTTGAAAATGAGAGGAGACCCCCTATTTATAGTTTTCCAAAAGTGAAAGGAATGGCCAGGATTTTCTCTCATCGTGCAGCCAAGATTCATTTTACATGAGGGTTTCACCTACCCCCAAAATTTACTAATAAAAAATATAATTTTGTCTCTTTCTCTATTTTGACCTGTAGTGGCCTAACACTGTAGTAGTTTTGTCTTCTAGTGACTGCCTTGTTTTCTTAGCTTATACTATCAAGAACTCATCATCTATGAGTAGCTTTCCTTCATTTTTTTGAAGAGTGGTGTATTCCATGAATTTTCCAATCAGTGTCTTAATCTTATTCCATTTTATGATATCAAATTGAAGAACCTAGAATGTCAGCTTCTTAGATCTCCCAATGATTAGCTCCCAGTTCTTTGTGCACCTTAGTGTGGCCTTGATCACCTGTTTTGACTAGACAAAGGATCTTGTAGCAAAATACATGGAGTCCAACGTTAGTGAATCTACTACCCCTTGCTCCATCTTCCTATGGATGTAGGGCCTTATCTTCTCTGGATCTAGTTCTATAGCAGGCATATCATAATCTGTTCATAATCTTCACTATGCGTCCTGTGCTCCTTGACCCATTCGAGGTCAAGTTCTACTTCATGCAACACTCTCCCCAGGATGTCCCTCTTGTGATCCAAGCCCATCTTCTACATTTTCACTAGCTAGTGATCATCCTTTGCAAGTGCTAGCACCTTCTCCCACTTCTCATAGGAATTTTGAGGATGGCCTCAAGCTTAGGATAGGTAATCCTATATAGCTTGATGAATCAATGACATATATTCTTCATGCCCTCCAACTACTTCTACACCTCTTAGAATTTATTGGCCATTCGGAAAGGGTGGCCTATGCCCATGTCACCATTATATAGGACTCCTTTGAACCAATCTACAATATCCTTGGTCCAATTCTTCATCTTCTCCATTTTAGAGAGTTCTTCCCAGGAGAGAAGCGGGGGCGCAAAGGATGTAATTGGAGCTTCTACCTCCTATGATGACCTTTGCTAGATATAGGCGTTGAGGTCTGTCACTTGTGCTTTCAACTCCTTAGAGGATTGATCTTTGTTCATTTGTTCCACTATCCTAGCCACTAATCCTAAGAATTCATCAATTTTCTGCTCTCTTGTAATAGTGCCCAAGTTGATGGTGAATATTTTGTAGCTGACCCCATCTCCTTTTTCTATCACCAAGGTCACTATCTACATAGTCCTTGATCCTGATGCACCAACAGTGATGCGAGAATGTACCCTTGGATTCTTTTCTTTCTTTATCCTTGTTTGCACCCTGGCAAGTATAGCCTCCAGTAGGGACTTTGAATCGACGAGGGTTGGGGTTTTCTTCTATAGTTGCTTCTTGAGCCAATAAGGTATCTAAGTCTCCCCTTTTGGAGATTCAAGATCACCTTCCTCTTTCTGCTCATGTTGGGGTTGTTTCACTTCACAACTCGGGGCCTCTTATTCAATTCTTTCTTCCTCATCATCTGAGTATTCAATTTGTATGGTCTTTTTCTGTTCTGACTCAGCAGGGGCTACATTCTCTTCAACAATACTCTCTATCTGAATTGCCCTTTTTGCTTTGTTTTTTAGCTCTTCATGGTGTTCTAGCTTAGGGATCTTCTTAGGAGCATCTTCTTCCTTCTTTTCTTCTTTCTCTCCTTATTTTTCTGGTGGTACCTCTCCTTCTTGAACATGGCCTTGCTCAACTAGCAGAGACTCTTCGAGTATCTCCACATTAACTTCAATGTCCTCTTTCTTCTCCTTAGAAGGTTGTTTCTCAGATTCAACTTCTTCTCCGATATCCCTGAGATGTTGGGACAAGTCTTCCTAAAGCTCTTGGTTGGAGGTCTCTATGATGTACTTTTCATTAAGAGCTTCAACATCCTCCTCCAAGGATTGTGACTTCTCTTCATCCATTGCCACCTTGTCCACACTCATGCCCACTCTTCCCTCGGGGTGTTCAAAGTAGTCATCCCTAAAGGGATCCTCTGGTTCTTCCATTATTCCTTTGGTGGCCTCCCTTTGTCATTTCTCCATTTCTTATGATATTTGCATAGTTGCCTCCATCTTTGGCAGCTCTATGGATGGTGGAGGAACAGGCAGGCCAGCAGCAATTTGGGCGATCAAAGTTTGGAAAGTGGGGTTCATTATAACCCCAGGAAGCTCGGCTAGCATTCCTAGCATGTACTTGAAAAATGATTTGGGTAAGGTGAGAGGAGGAATAGTGGTTGTGGCAATTGAGGATACTATGGTAGAGAGGGTAGGAAATGGCAGAGGTAGCAAGGTAGATGACAATGGGGATGTCATGGCCAAAGAGGAGTCTAATACCATGATTGGGGCCATTAGTGAGGTGGAAGCAAGGTGGACTCCATGGTGGGCAGAGAGGAAACTGACAGTGCCTAAGATGTGAGAAGTGGTGGAGTGGCAGCAGTAGTGGTAATGGTGGGAGCAGAGGTAGCAGGTAGTGACTGTGGTCACTCAGCCTCTTCTTCTCCCTCATGCTGCAGGTCCTCCTCGATGATCGGAATCTCACTGAACCCTCCAGATTTCTTGGCCTTCTTTATGGATTCTCCCTCTGAGGCCTTCCGCATATAGACCTTTCCTCCTCCTCGATCTAGTTTCCAGAGGAGATAGGAGCTTCTTCTACTAGAGTAGCAGTTGCTCTACTATCTGTTTCACTTTCGAGCTCATTTATGAGCTCACCATATGTCAACACAACACCTTGTGCCTTAAGTTGGGTGATTTGAGCATCCAACCACTATACTATTTGGTTCTCTATGGGGCTTGTCACAATGTCGAGGTCATTGACCTCTTCTTCATCCCAATCTATTAGGGGCAATGGAAATTTGGCCATAGCATCAAATCTTTCATCAAGGATTCTATCCTCTTCTTCCCCAATTTGGTTAGGTATCAGGAACAAGTTGATTGTTCGCACAAACTGGGTCATCATCCTCATGTAATGCCTCATTCTCAACTCCTTTTCATCTTGGCAATTAACCCAAAAACCTTCTATGTGAGGCAAGTGGGCATATTGTTTCCCAACCAACTTCTTCAGCTTACCATAGGGGTCTATCTTGGGTCAGGTTGTGTGGAGGTCCAAATGATACTCCACTATTTGCTTCTCTTAGTACTCTATGCACTGGGTAGCGAGGATAGCATACATTCCTTGTTCAAATGTGAAAGGGTATGGAATCCCTATTTGTTGTTTATCACTCAGTAGAGTGTGAGCATTCTGCAACTATCGGGAGACTTCCAGTATGATCATCCAGTCATTAGGGTACCAGGGTAGCTTGTAGGGTCTTTTGGAGAAACCCTTTGTTCTAATGTACATGAACTTTGGGAACTAGATAAATAGGAAACCAAACCTTTGAATGAACACCAAAACACTATGTGATGCCCTTCTCTAAAAATATCCTCCAAGTAGTCTGATAATATGCTCGATGAAGGCATCATTAACCCTTTGATACTCCCTTTTGAAATTCCTATACTGCAGCTATGGATAACAGTCATATACTTTGAGCTCTCTGCTTCCTAGATTTGAATTTCATGCAACAAAGAGGCCTTTGTATGGGAATGCCTCTACTAGAAAATAGACTAGGTAGGAAGTTATGTAGAATTGTGATGTCTTCTTCATGGCCATAAATTGTACTTGGAGGTTTTCACTGATGATCTTGGCCTAGTGGAATTTTTTTCTATGAATAATCTCTTCAATAAAATAGAACATCCACTCCTGTAAGAAGGCTACACTAGGTAGGCCCATTACTCTACTTAGTAGATTGACTAGATCATGGTACTCTTCATGGAAGTTTCTTCTAAAAATCTCCCGTGGTACCTTGGTAGCACTACCCCTCTTCTCTTTCAACCTTGATGTTGGTTGATTAGATTCTTGCATGTTGGGGGATCAGATTTCTACATGTTCTCGATGTATCCCTTCTTTGTTTCCTCCATGGGGTCGAATGTTGGGATATGAAAAGTTTCACAGATGAACTAAGCAGACAAGTTTTCCAACACCTTGCCCTCATGATCTATGACTTTTCGGTTACCACTATGGTAGCATTATTTGCATTCCATTACAAGCTCTGGAGCCATGAGTGCAGGTGGGAATCCGGCTACCTTGGCCAAACCACTCTTTCACATCTTCCGTGTGTTTTCGGTGATGGGGTTGCTTGTGATTCTCTTTCTAAATTCATCTATGTCCACATGTCCCAAGTTCATATCTGATATTGAATCTCACATTGAGATCTTGGAGGTTATTTCCACCTCGTGGAACCGATACTTCATCTGGTCTTTCTCCTCTTTTCCCCTCGGTGCTTTGACAATTTTATTTCCCTTTTCCTTCTTAGTAGACTATCCCAATGTGACCGCAAGAGATTCCATAAATCATGCAAACAAGGGCAGAGTAACGATATAAAAATCAGGGAAACATTAGTGAAATTTTGTAAAATGAAGGTTAGATTCAATAATCCATCTCTCAAAGATCATAAAGTTCATTAATGTTCACTATTTGCCATTTGTTTGGGTAAAATATAGCAATGCAAGCCCAAGGACATAGGTTTCCCTAGGCTGACAACCATCCAAAGAAAGAAAAAAGGAAATGGTGTTGAGAGCATGATGGCCCGCAGACGGCCTCCCGCACTTAGAATTCTGCATTCAAATTTTGGAGGTCGGCCGAGGATCCAAGGCACTTAAGTATGTTAGGAAATTCATCTAGGAAGTTTTGGAGGTGTTCAATTTGTTACTTGGCTCATGCGAGTGCAAGGGATGCAGAGGCAAGGGACACCTCAAACATTTGGGCTTTATCTTTAACAAACTACATTCATAGGACAAAGACCCAAAAGGAGAATCCTGCCATGCGGGGTTTGAAGATGGCTTGGATAGCCAGGTATTACCTCTTTTTATTTTAGTCACTTAAAGTTTGTGGGAAAATGTCGGTGGAAGGCTACTAGGAGACAACCATTCAAGGATGGCAGGGAAGGTACAGCGGCCTATAAGAGGTGGTCTGTACCATCAGGTCCACAGAAGATGTCGGCATTAGCTCATTTTGTTATCAGGAACTTTGACGGCGGAGAAGGAATTAGGCTCTATAATGCGAAAGGAAGGCGAGAAATGGCCATTGTTGAATGGAAACCAAATGATGGTAGGCAACAGGCAGTAGCCCAAAAAGTAATACCTACAATGCCCTTTTACTTGGTTTTTTTGTGTTAAATTGGCTCAAAAGGAGATGGCATGATCAGAGTCTATATGGAAAATTGATGGGGGTCCCTAGCTATTTTCAAATGGCAGTGAGGGTAGGGCAGCCCATGAAGAGACTTTCACATGTTTTGGTCTACAAGGGTCCAAGACTTAGCATTTTTATTTAATAGCTTGAGGTGGCGCTAGGATGTGTAGGCTCTGCAAGGAAGAAAGAGGCAAGAGGTTTTCCACTAGAGGGAAACGTGTGAAACGATGATGGAGGGCACTGAGGAGTCCAATTAATGGCTCAATTTTGATGGGGTTTATCATATATTTGTTTTTGTTACTATAGACTTTGGCACCTAATTGTTGACATTCTCCATGTGATTTCCCTAGATTTATGAACCTTGGGTATAAACTTATCCTTGTGACTTTTAATGACATTAACATGCTATGTGAATTATCTATGGTAATTTTACATGTGGTTGAATGGATGTTACTTTAAGGTAATTATGGATATGCAATTGTTTGTGTGTGCTAATGTCATTATGCAACTTCACATTAAGATGTTGATGTAAATGAAACTTGCAGAGTGGAAGAAACTCTTGCCAGTCGGTCAGTTGCTAAGGAAGTCAAAAAGATGGTCATTAAGAGGTCAAAGGAGGGAAAACTTTCAATGGAGGGAAACTTCCAATGGAGGGAAATTCCTAGTTTGAATGAAATATTGTAACTACCTTTTAATGGTCATGTTTGTTAGTTGAGAAAATCTAGGGAGTGCGTTGTGTTGGATTCTTGTTGGGACAAGTCTATTTTGACCAAATCTGGTGCATGCATAACTTCCTCCCTCTCTTTTTTACGTTTTCAATAAATGGAATCCTCCTATTTTTTTGGAGTCAATTGCCTAGGTAGTTAGGAATAATTACAAGTTTTTCCCTTTATAAAAAATGGTCGGATGCCCCTTTTCATAAGGTTGGATGTTCTGAGATTGTACTTGCATTTCCAATTTAAGTAATATTGTCATATTATTGATATGTTGTAATCATGTTTTCAAGGAATAAAATGGCATTCTGATTTGTTGCATCTGAGTTAGCTTAAGGAAGACTCACTCAAGGGCACCCACTTGGTGAGAATTCCACCCATTTAGTTTAAAATTTATTTTTATGTTCAGTAATTAGTTTCAGTTTCAGAAGTTGTTTGTTCCTACAATCATTGGAACTCTGTTCTATGACTATTCCTACAACCAAGGCAGATGGAGTATTTTCTTGTTTGTTTGCTAAGATTTCTATTTATGTCATCCATTTCTAGTTTAGTTGTTGATGCTCAGTGTAGTTGTTGATTCATGCTCAATGCTTATGTTAATTTCTTTCTAGCATTTTACCTTTAGTACTCTTTATTTCCTAGTTTATGGATGACTACAGTGGAGTCCTAGTGAACATATAGTGCTGACCTATTTCAAGTTTACATCAGTGGGTTGACAATGAAATGCACCTTCATGATGAATAAGATAGCTACTTAGTGTAGATGTTAATCTCTAAGTTCTCTAAGGGCTTAGTTAGCATTAGAGGAGGCCAACATTTTTGGCAATGATATGGAGTCATTTATAATTTCTTTCTTGCTTTAGTATCTCTGAAGTTTGTTCTTAGCATTCCCTTCATTTAAAAATTTAATGATATGATATTCTTTCACCAATTCTTTGTGTGAGTTGGCTGATACTGAGTTAATACCACATGCATAGAGGTAGAAGAAGAGATGCTTATGGGAGATTCCTTCCTAATGACCCTTATCCTAATAACCAGCTAGTTGAGTTTCAAAATCTACCAAGAGATGAAGAGGAAGAAGAGGCACATCCTTTTGCTAATGCACTTCCTAATTTGACCAGTTTTGAAACTTCCTCTAAAGACCAAGCTACCCAAAACCTTATTGAGAATCCATTTGCTTTGGAACTTCATCAAGCAGGTATGTCTGATGCAAATCAAAATAGACCCAACCAACCATCTTTTTCATTTCCTATCACTCATCAAAATGAATTTGATAATCTCAAGAACATCCCTGCTTCAGTTCTTACTAAGTTTTATTGGACTGTCATAGAAGATCCTAACACTTTCTTGTTTGAGTTTGATATCCTCTACAAAATCTATGACTAGACTACTGATGCTCATAGGCTTAAGTTGTTTCCTACCACCTTGAAATAAGTTGCATTAAGACGGTTTATGAGCTTAGGTAGGAATATTGTAGAGACTTGGGATGATATGAAAACAATGTTTCTTGAGAAGTACAAATAATATTGTAGGGGCAATGATGTGAGAGGAGATGATATTTTCAGGATGTAGCAGAAGGAAGATGAGAGTTTGGAGGACTATATTTCAAGGTTTTTTGTTTTGTTTGCAAAAATCTCCACATCATACACTCAATAAAGAGTCTCAAAATTTTCTCTTAGAGGGATTAATTAAATCTCCATTGATGCTCTAGACCTGATGGGAGGAGGAGATATCACCCAAGTTCATTGGGATGATATTAAGAAGATATGTCAGAATTACTCTAGAGCAACTATAAAGAAAGGAAGAGGTTACCAATCCTCTATGGGTAAATCCTCCACCAATGGAGTTTCAAGGATGGAGATTACTCACTTATTGGTAGATTTCAAGAAAACCATCATAAACAATCTGACTACTTAGCTAGATACACTTCAAGCAAAAAGAAACATGAGGAGGCAGAGGCAATGTTGGAAAAATATTGCCTTCATTGCAGAAAAAAAAAGGATTGTAGATGCAAGATAGTAGCCAACATTGATAGCAAGCAGATCCCACCTGAGTTCAACCCAATCTAAGGTGATGATGATCAATTCTACTACATTGCACAAAGGAGACCATGGGCCCCAAGACAAGGTATGCCACGAGATCCATTATCTTTTACTAGGCCTTATTTCAATTCTTATGCATTATGGTAATCAATGGCAACCCCCATACCCATCCAACTATAGAGGATATCCACCTCATCCTTGGAAAAAACCTCAAAACACCTAGCCCAATCACCAAAACTCTCCACCCCAGTGGCAACAATTCTAGGGGAATTGGCAGCCACCTCCAAGAAACTGGCAGTAGACATCACAATGGAGGGGAGGATAGCAATGGAAAAACCAAGCAACTAGTTACATGCAACCACATCTACAGCCTCAGCAGCCTTCCATAATGCCTCTTCCTACTAGCTCAAGTTCTAGCACACATAGACCTACTCAGTTACCAACTCAACCCACACCTAACCCAAATAACAAACCACAACAACAACCAATCTACTTTGTAGATCCTAATAAATTCCCTACATATGTTGTGAGTGTCAGTGATATTCATCTACATTTAGGAACCACTTTTCTAGCTCCTTCCACTCCTATCATCACTGAGCTTCCTGTGGAAGAACAGGAGCACTAGAATGTCCCTATTCAGCCAAGTGTGCATAAAAATCCTGAACCAGTTCAGCAAACTGATCAAGACCCACCATTCCCTCAAAGGTTAGAAGTTGTTAAACAAAAGGAAGAGAAGGAGGAAACAACCTTTGACATTTTGGATTATTTGAAACACATATGTATTAAGATACCTTTGTTCTAGGCCATAAAAGATGTCCCCATATATAGCAAAGCAGTCAAGGAAGCATGTCTCAAAAATCCAGGGAGGAAAAAGAAAGACCCCACTACCGTTCATGTGGTGGGATAGTTGGTAGATATCATGCTTGGGAAAGTTATTGTTCCTAAATACACTAACCCAGGTAGTCCTATGGTAGGAGTTTTTATAAATGGAATCCAAATAAAGAATGCTCTAATTGACTTGGGAGTCGCAATAAATGTGATGACTAAGGATATCCTACAACAACTAAATGTTACAAATATGAGACCCACTCCTACAGTCTTCCAGCTTGCTCATAGTTCCAATGTCAAACCATATGGTATAGTTGAAGACCTTGTTGTAACTCTGGACTCTTGGGAGTACCCAACAGATTTCATGATACTTTCCCCTAAAGCTAGATTGGGAGGGTACCCCATTATTTTGAGTAGGTCATGGTTAGCCACAACAGATGCTTACATTGGATGCTAGTCAGCGGACATGACTATTTTTTATGGGAGAAGCACCAAAAAGCTTGTTCTCTACCCTCCTGCTCAACCATCTCATGATATGGATAACCCCATATGGCCACTTGTTGGAGAAGAGGCCAAGGAAGTCAATTTAGTGGCACAACTCATGATGATAGGCAGAAGTCCTTTTATGCAGCTTCAGGAAGAAGATGAAGTATTGTCCCGCATAATTTGGAACCATTGTGAGGTGCAGGAAGAACCATCCACTTATGAATCTGGTTCTGTAGGTCCAGTGAAGACACTTTTGTCTACTCCTCCTGCAACAAAACTTAATGCAACAACAAATATGCTTCATACATTGTTACCACATGAACTAAAAATTCCAAGAATTAGTGAAACAACCATGATTGAGTTAACCATACAAGTGTAAGTTTCAAAAGGGAAATATTTGAATATTAACAGCAAGTTGAGTCAAGAGCAGTAGTTGTCCCTGAAAAACCTATTGAAGACCCATCAACATGCATTTGCATGGGATTACCATGACATGAAAGGATTGGAACCCAAACTCTGTACTCATAGGATATATATCAGAAATGACTGCACATCAGTAAGGTAGCCACAAAGGAGAATCAACCCTGCATTGAGAGAGATTATAAAAGGGGGATTACAAAAATTATTGCATACATGATTTATCTACCCTATCTCAGAAAGCCAATGGGTGTCCCCATTGGTAATTGTGCCTAAAAAGGGAGGTAAATGGAGAGTTTGTGTTGACTATCGAGAGCTCAACTTTTCCACCAAAAAGGATCATTTTCCCCTTCCTTTCATAGACCAAGTATTGGATTCACTTGTAGGTAAGCAATATTTTTCTTTCCTAGATAGATTCAGTGGTTATAACCAGATATAGATTGCACCTGAGAATCAAGAGAAAACAACTTTTACATGTCCTTGGGGGACTTATTCCTACTTAGTACTCCCATTTGATTTATGTAATTCACCTACAACCTTTCAAAGAGGAGTCATTAGTATATTTTTAGATATCTCACATGATTGTATGGAGATCTATATGGATGATTTGACTACCTATGGTGTTGATTTTGCAGAAGCATTAGAAAACCTAAGAAAAGTTTTGTAGATATGTGAAGACCATAATTTTTCTCTAAATAGTGATAAATGCTAAAGATATGATGCAGGAAGGAGTATACCAAGCCACTACATCTCTCAAAAAGGAATTCAAGTGGACCTAGCCAAGATTGAGGTGATTAAAATCTTCTCTATTCCTTCCAAGATAAAAGACGTTAGAAGTTTCCTGGGACATGAAGGATACTAATAGGCGCTTCATGAAATATTTAAGTAAGATGGCAACACCACTATACAATCTTCTACTAAAGATGTTGAGTTCTACTGGACAGAGGATGTGTGGCAAAGCATTCTCTAATTTGAATAAACCTTAACCCATGCTCCTATACTCAAATTCCCCAAATTTAAATCCCATTTCATATTCACAAAAATGCATTGATCTATGCCATTGGAGTTGTCATTGGGACAAAAAGAGGGAGCAATGGAGAATGAAATCTATTTTGTCAGCAACAACCTACAAGGAGCTAAGTTTAATACATTTGACAGAAAAGGAAATGTTGGCAGTCTCTATGCCCTTAACAAGTTCATGATTACATTATATGATATCAAATCTTTGTTCATATATACACTGCATCCATATATTTCACTCATGAATATTTCTTGATCTTCAGGTAGGATAGCAAGGTGGTTGTTATTGAGCAGGAATGTGACATCACCATTGTTGATACAACCAGGAAAGGAAAATGTGAGCCAAGACTCTCTCCAAATTACCACATCAAAGGACACTCAAGTCATTGACTACTCCTTCTTTGATGATTACTTGTTTTCCATTAGTGTGCACACACCTTGGTATACAGACATCGCCAATTATCTAGTTACAAGGAGAGTTCCCCCTCTTTTCCCTCCAGAAGAGAGAAGGGTGTTTATTGAGAAAACCCTTTCTCATGGATTGTAGGATGTAATGAGGAGATGTATAAGGGAGGATGAAACATATGATATACTGCATGCATGTCACAATGAACCCTATGGAGGACATTTTGCAGTAAGAGTACAACAATGAAGATTCTTAAATAGGATATTACTATCCCACACTTCATAAGGATGTAGGAAAGTATACTAGGAAGTGTGATAGATGTCAACAGATGGTCTGACCAACTAAATTTGATGAGATACCTCTATACCCTTAGGTAGTCATCACACCATTTGATAAATGGGGACTTGATTTTGTAGGTCCAATTGATCAACCATCAAATGGAAAATCCTACATCTTGGTTTGCATTGATTATGTGATCAAGTGGGTTGAGGTTAAAGCTATGAAACATACCAGAGATAATAAAGTTGAAAAATTCCTCTATGAAGAAATCTTCACACATTATAGGGTTCCAAGAGATATAGTGACAAAACATGGGCTCAGTTTACATCAACCCTTTTCACAACATTGGGAAATGAATATAATGTAAGGCATAGGAAATATACCCCCTATCACCCTTAGGCCAATGGCCAGTTTGAGGTAACCAATAGGGAAATAGAGGCTATCTTGACCAAAACAATGGCTATTCATAGGAAAATTGGGAAAATAGGTTGCTAGAAGTTGTCTAGGCTTCAGCGACAACCACTAGGACCTTTATTTTGTTGTATGAACCTATGCCTATAGAGTTCATCTGATGTACATGATACTAATCATGAGTTGAATTCCTTGGATGAGATGAGAAATTCAATCCTTCATTATACTGAGATAGTCTTGGCCCAAGACTCAGGACTCCAGGTATAAAGATGTGGAACTTGGGTTTGGAGTCTCTTCAACTTTGACCATGTCAAATTCAAGCTCTTTGTCACAATCAGATTATATCATAAGCCAACTTCCAAACAAGAATTCATGTAGTAATTTATTCAACACCAAACCTCTGAACTTCTTGCAAATGAAGGAAGTAGACATAGTGTCCCTCCAGATTCTGACTAGTCATGGTATGCATTCAATCACATCTTAATAAAGATTTCCACTTTTGTGGGAATCCACTTCTCCATGATGATAAATTTATCCGCCCATCCATCTCCATCCTTTCTCTCTCTTCCAGATAAATCCACCAAATCACTTCACTTCACCATCACTTCATTCCATCTACCACTTCATTTAATTTCTCAACTATACTTTTAAAGGTAATTGGTACTTTCCTCCACATTCCTTGCCAAAATGAATACTCCAAATTTTTAGGTACGCATAACAATCTACAACCTCTATATATTTGTACTATATTATCACATAATATCCACCATCTACTATATCATCTGCCACTAGAATCCTTAAGTCCAAAATCTGGTTGCTGGGGGGGGTGTGTAAATTTTCCATTTCCTTAGTATAAAAATGTCGCCAAAAAAGGTAAATGTCATATGGGGTGGAGCACTACAAAAGAGTGGAAAAATTGTTCCACTCCCTGTTTGAGAATTCATGATTAGGGATCTAATGATGTATGCTCAAACCCTCACTTCATGAAACTTGATAATGCCAAGAAGTGAGAGTAAAAGAATAGATAATTGGCTCCATTTAGAAATCAAAGAACCTTCAGTTGTAGATCAGAGAAGTTCTATCCTGTTACATTAGACCCTAATGTTAATGTTCTTCCACAAACCCCAATTTGAACTAGGGCTGCCATTAGGGAAGAGGAAACACAAATGAGAGAGGAAAAATTAGAAAAGGGAAATCCAAGAAGCAAATGCTAGAAAAATTAACACCAAGCCCTAGGAAAAAGAAAGCTGATGAAATTGGTCTTCCTACATTATAAAAAACATAAAATTCTTTGAAGAAATCAAAACCGACTTGCCAACTGTTGATATGCCTCCAAAGAGAAGCCCTAGACTCAGAAGAATGCCTAGGAAGGAGATAGAAGCTCCTAAGGAGCAGGAAATATTGAAGTGAAAGACATTTTTGAAGAACAAGCAAACATAAGATTAGCAGAGCTTGCTGCTATTGCAGACCAAGTTGAGAATTAAGAACCATTGAAATCAGAGCAAGATGAATGACCAAAATCATTGCAACTGGTGCCATTTGTACAATAAGAATCGGTGTGAGGAAACATTTTGGTAGGAAAACATAAACCTCCCATTTTTTCATGGAATCTTGTAGCTTTGAACTTATGGAGTGAAATGCAAAGGAAAGAGGAGTGGAAAAAGGAAAGATGCAAGCTACAGGAAGAATTTAAAAAGAAAAATGTAGAAATTGAAGAAAAGAATGCAGAGATTATTGCCTTGAAGGATAAGGTAGATAATGTGGTAGCTTTAGTATCCCAAATGATGGCATGTAGAACTCCTCCCAGAGTATATGCACTGCATTTGAAGGAGTGACATCTTTCCTTCAAATTTTTAAGGGTTATTTCAGGTTTAAGCCCTTCTATTGAAACTCCACATGATTTTTTCTAGGCCTACCAATCTTCCCCTCTTGAACTTAAAAATTTGTTGTGTAAACTGTACCTGCATAATTATGTTATTCCTAATGATCATGACTAGAACCCATTACTATACATTGGAGATATCCATTTGAGGGAATTCATGTCATGGATCCAGAATGAGATCAGTTGGGGGCAGCAGTTTAGAACTTACAGGGAAAGACAACTTCATACCCCCTTGTTTCTCAAAGTTGAATCCAGCAACCCTTTAGACATTTATTATACATGGCATAGAATTCTTTATTACCCAAGCTACAAAAATATAATCATGCCTATTAGGGAAGAATCATATCAGGAATATGAGTAGGTAGCTAACACTACAGGGAAAACAGTAATGGGGTACCTATCACATAGGTGGAAAAGTTTGACAGATCAGTTGAAACAAGTTGAACCCCATTCTTTACAAAATTATGCTACAACATGTAAATGATGTCCTAGGTACATATATATTGGAAGGTGAGGAAGTAGTATTAGCTTCCATTAACATTTCAGCCACCTACTCTGTTGTGGCCAATACCAGATTACAGGTTTTATCAGTATGACATCGCTACAGAAAGGAAAAGATGGAACAAATTGGAAAACAAGCAAGGATTCTACTAGGATCCCAATTCAGATACTACAGAGACTAATTTGGGATAGTTGGTAGTTAACAACTTCAGAGTTTTGACTAGGCAAAGGAATAGAGCCCCCTCTACTGGAGGACCAACAAAACATTAGGTTGGGGGGAGAATGATGAGTCTAATTAATGGCTCAATTTTGATGGGGTTTATCATATATTTGTTGTTGTTACTATACACTTTGGCACCTAGTTGTTGACATTTTCAATGTTATTTCCCTAGATTTATGAACCTTAGGCATAAACGTATCCTTGTGACTTTTAATGACATTAACATGCTATGTGAATTATCTATGTTAATTTTACATATGGTTGAATGGATGTTACTTTAAGGTAAATATGGATATGCAATTGTTTGTGTGTGCTAATCATTATCCAGTTTCACATTAATATGTTGATGTAATCAAAACTTGCAAAGTAGAAGAAGCTCCTTCCAGCTAGTCGGTTGCTAAGGAAGTCAAAAAGATGGTCATTAAGAGGTTAAAGGAGGGAAAAATCTCAATCGAGGGAAACTTCCAATTGAGGGAAATTCCTAGTTCAAATGAAAGATTGTAACTACCTTTTAATGGTCATGTTTGTTAATTGAGAAAATCTAGGGAGTGTGTTGTGCTAGATTCTCATTGGGGCAAGTCTACTTTGACCAAATTTGGCGCATGCATAACTTCCTCCCTCTCTTTTCTATGTTTTCAATAAATGGCATCCTTGTATTTTGTTGGAGTCAATTGCCTAGGTAGTTAGGGTTAATTAGAAGTCTTTCCCTCTATAAATAATGGTTAGATGCCCCTTTTCATAAGGTTGGATGTTCTGAGATTGTACTTTCATTTCTAGTTTAAGTAATACAGTCATATTGTTGATATGTTGTAATCATGTTTTCAAGGAATAAAATGACATTCTGATTTGTTGCATCTGAGTTAGCTTAAGAAAGATTCACTCAAGGGGGCCCACTTGGTGAGAATTCCACCCATTTAGTTTAAAATTTATTTTTTTGTTTAGTAATTAGTTTCAATTTCAGTAGTTTTCTATTCTTGCAGTCACTGGAACTTTGTTCTGTGACTATTCCTACAACCAAGGCAAACAGAGTAGTTTCATGTCCGTTTGCTGAGATTTATATTTTTGTCATCAATTTCTAGTTCAATTGTTGATGCTCAGTGCTTATGTTAATTTCTTTCCAGCATTTTACTTTTAGTATTGTTTATTTCCTAGTTTATGGATGACTACAGTGGAGTCCTAGTGCACATACAATGCTGACCCATTTCAAGTTTACATCCCTGGGTTGAAAATGAAATGCACCTTTATGATGAGTAAGATAGCTGCTTAGTGAAAATGTCTAATCTCTAAGTCATAGCTCTAAGGGATTAATTATTGAACCATTAGAGGAGGCCAACAGGTGGATGAAAGTCCATGAGGAAAAAACCACACTAGAGATAGCTTGTTTCATCATCTATCGACACTGAGATCGGTAGAACCCACGAAGCGGGAGACTGGTAGGGGACGACTATTTTAAGACAGCGACCAGGCAGGGGCCGCCCACACATGATAGCTCGCAACAACAGACCCACAAGTGTTCGAGGCTCAACGTTTTCACTTAGGTTTTTCACTTGAGTTTTCTATGGCAGCGATGGGGTGGCGTCCACCCACAAAGGAAAACCTGCAAGATTGAAACACTTGGGTTTCGTTTAGAACTCATTTCAAGTGGGGACAAAGGGTTTACGATCCGTAAGGGTTTCAAGGCCCTGTAAAGAATGACCGTGGAGAGGTAAGGTTTTGCATGGCCGTTGGAGGCCGAATTTGATCAATTTTGGAGACTTCTTGAGATGGGTCGGTGTGAAATTTTGTGTTTTATTAGTCGTCTAAGGATTTTTGGATGTTCACCTTAAGGATTTATTGATTTTTAAAATACAAATGAAATGGACGTTTTTAGCTAGGCAACGACGAACATACCTAAGAAACCCAAAGAATTTGATGGACACAACACTAGAGATTGACTACGAGGTCATGTAGGTGCAGAGGAGGTGGTAGTTATCCAAGCACTAACAATCCTCTAACTTGTGTTAGTGAAAATGACAGGTTATCCTTCCTATTTATAAGAAATTTAGCATTAATGACCTACATTTATTGCTCATACGGTGGCCAATAGGGTAGTTGGGTGTGGGTTTTGAAAGGAATGGTGGTGGGAAAGTTAGGTCACACACTACATGTGGAAACCTAGGATTTTCCATCGGATGGGTGGTGAAAAGGATGGCCATGGTGGGTGCAAGACCCACCATGAGGGCTGACGTTAGGTGCCAGTTGTCAGCAAAAATGGTGAAGGCATAATGGCGACAAGCAAGGGGAAACCCACAAGGTCAGACCCGCAAGAGGCAAAGTATGCTAGTTTGAAAACCTAAGGGAAACCTGACAAGGAAACCCCACAAAGGCTAGGGACTTGGAAATTTCTGGGTAGTGAACCTTGGTCGACTAAAGATGATGACTTTGAGACTTCTTGACCACTTGGAACTCAAAATTAGGGGGGATGCAAAACAAGGAAAAGGAAAAGAGCGACTCGGCAAAGGCAAAGGTAAAAAGAGAGGGTCCCCATTCAGAATGGGGCGTGTGTGCTATAGGCACAATAGGTACCTCCCAATCAGAAATTGGAACCCATACTCGATGATTACGAGGTGGATATTCCATTCTTCATTGGTTGCAAAGTCTATAAATCCTTATCTCCCCTTTGTCTTCTGAAGAAAATTGAAGTTGCATTCCCCACACCTTAAAACTCGATTGCTAATGTGTTTAGAAAAATGATGGAATACAAATGAAAACCATAGGAAACACAATGGCCTTCACATGCTTGGAGAAGAATGACACCATCCTCCCGATATCATCATTAACTTGTGTAGACACATAAATTATAATGATTGTTCTTGTGCACCTGATCCTAATTTACCAACACTAGTTCATCCTGAATCATATGCTTTACTAACCATTTAATCAAATAATCTTTATTTGATTAAATTCTTCATATTTCATCTTTTAATTAAATAAATCAATTTTATCTGATTAAATCATTATCTTCTATTAATTAAATAAATCATTTTATTTGATTAATTCTAATGATTAAATGCCACTCGGCTCAAGAAAAGGACATGTAAGAGGCCTTTAATGCCTTATTGGATGGATGAGTACTTTTGGGGGGAGATTTCAAATTTGGGGAATATTCCATCCTTGATGCCTTTTTGAATGAAAAAGGAGATTTAATAAATCAAATAAAATGATTTTCATGAGTAAGTTGCAAAAGCTAGAGGATTTGAGTGATTAAGATTAGGATTAATCGGGATTTGATTAATTTAAATGAAGATTAGTTGATTTGACAATTTGATTTAGACTTTAGGATTTAAATAAATCAAAATGAGAAGAATAATGATTTTAGACTTAATTAAATAAAGGTGGATTTATTTAATTAAAGAGGATGATGTTAGATTTAAATCAAATAAAGATTAATTTATTTAATTTAAAGGAGATGACTTTAGAGATTAATTAAATAAAATGAATTATTTAATTAAAAGGGGGACTATAGGATTAATTAAATAAAATGATTTATTTAATTAATAGGAGATGATGACTTAATCAGATAAAATGGATTTATTTAATTAAGAGATGAAATACGATGAATTTAATTAAATAAAAATTATTTAATTAAATGACTAGCAGAGGAGATGATTTAGGATGAACTGGTGTTAGTAAAATTAGGATCGGGTTTATAGGATCAATCAATATATTTTACATGTCTATAAATTGAATAATGCATAACACTACACCTAGATAGTAAACATTTGTCGCCAAGCAATAACAAATTGATTATTGAAGATTGTGTTGAGTATTGATGGGCATTTGCAAGGAATCCAACAAAGGTTAGAAAATAAATGAAATTTCCTACACTCGCTTGAAAGAGTCCTTTCTCATCCGATTCCAGACATGAAAATCTGGTGCCCACATGTGTCATGAGCCTCCCTTCTACCAAAGCATTTCAAATGACATGAAAATTTTGACATTTCAGCTCACAAACACTTATCGACGGCGCCTTAATAAGATATCCAAATCCTTAGAGAAATTCTCATCCTTCACCACTTAAATTATCTTCTTATTCAAGTTATTCTTGTTAATCTCATGCTAATTTTAGACTTGTATTGATAAAAGTTGTGGATTACATCATTATAAATACCCCATGTTTTGAAATAATGCCCATTCATTGTAATGAATTTGTATTTCATCAAATGTCATAAAAGTAGCTTCTTTATGAAATTTGACATGTGAAGAATGCTAACTCTAACACTTAAACAAAAAAAGGCTCTTATGCTTATGGAATTCGAGTTTGATTGGTTCCCTTCATTTAATGAATATCTCCCCTATTATGAATTTAGTCTATAGCTAAATAGCTAAAATTATTTTTCACTTAGAGACCTGATATCATGCTCGTGCTTTCCAATCTCATAGTACATTTTCTAAGATTTCTTGATCTATAATTTCTTGCCAATTAGGAAAAGCTTTTAGATCATCATTATTTTCCATTATTGTTACATTTATTTTCTGTCACCCCATATTTGCTAAATAATCTGCAAGCTTGTTCCCCTCATTATATGTATGTGAGATCTGGAATAGTTCAAACTCATCCATTAACTCCCATGCCTTTTTCTAAAATATACCTTAGATTCCAGTTATGACATTGCCTTTCCTTACACATGTTTACAATTACAAGTGAATCTCCTTCAATGTGAATCTTATTGATTCAAAATTTCCTTGCTAACTGCAAACCATAAAGAATGGCCAGTGACTCCACCATATTATTCGTACCCAGAGGAATATGAATTGATCTAGCTTCTTTCAATTTACCCCAAGAATCTCTAATGCAAACACCTACCCCTGAAGAGCCCAAATTCCCTCTAGATGCACCATCAAAATTAAGCTTGAAAAAACCTATTGATGGGGGGTGCCATTTGATTAGGCTTCTATTCACCTTCAATTTGGAAGGCAGTTTCATACTCCCTTTAAAAGGTACAATAATACCTTGCCAATCCTTAAGTATACTTTGATCCCATGAGGTAAACTGAGAACTAACATTCTTTAGATCCTATATATATGCATTGACCACTTTTGCAACTAATTTTTCAATTGTTGCATGGACAGAGTGATCTGGTGCTGAAACTTTTCTAAATATTTTTTTATTTCATTCCCACCAAATGGACCATATGATAGTAGCTAGAATTAGATGCCAAATACATGCAAAAGCTGAAGTCTTATATAGCACTAGCCATGAAGAAAAGAGATCCCATACTGATTTTGGCAATGGAGAATGAAAACTCATCTTTTGCATGACAAATTCCCAGCAACTTTGGGTGAATGAACATTGCAGAAACAAATGATTAGGATTTTCCAAACACTTACCACACAAAACATAATTAAATGGGTCTGTTATACCCAATTTTACTAGACGATCACTTGTGAGTACTCTTTTCCTCAACACAAGCCATGCAAAACTCCTCGCCTTTGGTAACACCATATTAATCCAACAAAATGAATATGCTCTTTGAGACTGCAAATGGTTATCCTTGTTAAGGACCACCTTATAATTTCCATCTTTTGAAGGATCCAAAATAATACGATCCGCTTTTGCTAATAAGACAATTGTTCTTGCTGCCAAAACCTGATGAAGACAACTCTTTTGTTCATTAGATAATTGAGATTTTGAAAAATATTTCCATATTACTTTTCCTGAAGAGATCTCTATTGCATATACATAATCAATTAATTTGGAACCCCATAAAGAAGACATAATTGGAATGACTGCTTGAAGGTCTTGACAATTTCTCAATGGTGGATGGTCACTCCAAGAGTCATCCCAAAAATTCACTGCTTCCCCATTATTGACCTCCCAAGAAACATAATATGTGATTACTTTTCGACAAGATAACATAAAGTTCCACATAGCAGATCCTGCAAGTGGGTTAAAGACTGTGATAATTCTTGAAGGCTCTTGATTTTCGAGATACTTTGCTTGCATAAGTGTACACCATTTGGAATCAGGCTTAGTATACATCTGCCAAACAAATTTCCCCCCAAAGGCTACATTAGGCTTTGAGATATCATGCAAACCTATTCCACCTTTGTATTTATTCGATGACATAGAATCCAAAGAGATCAAAGGAATTTTTTTAACATCATTCATGTTTCCTTTCCATAAAAATCCCCTTATCACTTTCTCTATTTGATCAATTATTGATCTAGGTTCCTTGAGGACTGGGATAAAATAATTGGGGATTGCTGACAATACAAATTTTATTAAAATAATCCACCCTGATAAAGACAACCAATGGGCTTTCCAAGCACATACTTTCAGCTTAATTATTTCAATAACATTAGCCCAAAAAGGTGGTTTATTAGCACCCATAAAGAAAGGAATACCCAAATACTTACAAGGTAAACTTGCCTCTTGAAAACCTAGCACTTGAATAATCTTTCTTTTTAAAGTTGTTTTAGAGTTGACGACATATACTTTTGATTTTTGAGCATTTATCTTTTATCTCGACAACTCAGAGTATCTATCCAGAATACTTTTTATCTACTTGGCTTCATTAATATTCACCCTTCCATATAGTAAAGTATCATCTACAAAACGATTATGTGTAACTAAAAAACTAGTTTGTGGAATATGTATCCCTTGCCATAAACCTTGATTGTGCTTCTCTTTTATAGTCTTGTTCAAAGCTTCTACCATAATTATAAAAATAAAAGGTGAAAGAGGATCACCTTGTCTTACACCTTGTGTGGCTCTAAAAAACCCCGAAGGAGAACCATTAATTAATATAGAAATGAACGCTCCTGATAAGAAAGATAAAATCCATTTACACCACTTGTCTACAAAACCCAAACTTGCTCAAAACTTTCAAGAGGAAATTCCAATCAACCCTATCATATGCTTTCATCATGTCTAACTTTATAATAAATGATGTAAGATGATTAATTTTAATAGAGTGAAGAACCTCATATGCTACCAGAGCCCCTTCTACTATTTCTCTACCCAACACAAAGCCACCTTGCTCTTGCGAAATTATTTTAGGAATTAAATGTTGTAGCCTTTGATAAATTGCCTTGGTGAAGATTTTATAAACCATGTTACATAGAGAAATCAGCCTGAATTCAACAAAAAATTTAGGCTTTTTTTTCTTTGGCAATAGAGCAATATTTGTAACATTAAAGTGCTTGAGGATCTTGCCCGACTTCCTTGATTCCTCCAAGGCTAGAAGCAATTCAAAACCCACAACATCCCAACATTTTTGAAAAAACAAAGCAGTGAAACCATCAGGACCTGGGGCCTTGTCTAGAGCAAGAGAAAAAACACCTTTCTCAATTCTTCCAATGAAAAAGGCTTCATTAGTTCAACATTGTCTGCTTGGGAGATAAGGGTCGGTATTGCTACCAACAACTCCTGATCATCTTGCCTTTGTTGTGTAGAATTAGGTTTAATAGGAGCAAGAAAATTCTTTAAAAACTTTACACCTTCTTCCTAGATCTCATTTGCACTTGTCAATTGTTTACCTATTTCTATCTCCTGAATTAAGAAGATGGTTTATGCTACTCTTTTTTGTTGCACTGATGCATGAAAAAAAATTGTATTACAATCTCCTTCTCTCAACCGTAATTCTCTTAAATTTTGACGCCAATAAATTTCCTCTCTTTTCCCCAGTTCTTCCCAAATTAACTACAGATTTTTCTATTTTACGTATGTATTGGAATCCATTCGATTTTGAATAATATGTTCATGGACTTCTTCCAGTTGTTTTGCTACTATCTCTTTTTTTTCAAAAACATTTTTAAAGACTTGCACATTTCCAATTTTTAATCTACCCCTTGATGAATTGCAATTTCTTAAATAACTAAAAAAATTTGGTGCCCCTATAATGTGGTGCACTCACCCACCATTGTCTAAGCAAGAGCAAGAATAGTGGATGCCTAAACCAAATTTTCTCAAATTTGAAGGAGGGCTTGTGCTGAGGGGGCATGTTCATGTTCTTTATCAATAAGGAGATAGCATAATGATCTGAACATACAAATGGAAAAATTTGTGAGGATAGGAGAAAAGGTTTGAGAACCCAATTTGGTGAAATCAAGAATCTATCTAATCGAACAACTATTTGTGAAAAATATATTCTCCTATTCGTCCAAGTGAAACTACCTTTTTTTGGTAGCACATCCCTTAAAGAATTATCCACAATAAAATTTTCAAAATCTTCCATAGTTTTCTAGGGTGGAAAAATACCTCCATGCTTCTTCTTGAGAGATACTATAGCATTAAAATCCCCTGCCACTACCACTTTTTCAGTCCCCAAACTTTGAATAATGTTTGTTAAATTGTCCCATAACCTTTTCTTATCCTGAGTTGTTGTTGGACTATAAAGATTAATGAGTTTGAAGCATAAATCAAAAGACTCAACTTTCATTAATTGTTAATTACTATCTCCTCCCATAGCTTCTACTATCACTAATTTTGGGTTCCATAAGGCAATCAGTCCTCCTGATGCTCCTTGTGTTGGGATATGCAAATATTTTCATTTACCCCATTTCATTATAGTGGCTTCATAGGAGCTTGTTGATAATTTTGTTTCTTGCAAAACTACCACATTTGCCTCTGAAAAATCAATCTAGCATTTGATGTGGGCTCTCTTGTTAGGGGAATTAATGCCCCTAACATTCCATGATAATATTTTCATTGCAAATGAGGGGAGCAGCATGCTCTCCTCAGCCTTTTGTTAATTGAGCATCTTCCATCTAGTGTAGCTATGCATCCCTGGAGCTTGTTGATAATTTTGTTTCTTGCAAAACTACCACATTTGCCTCTGAAAAATCAATCTAGCATTTGATGTGGGCTCTCTTGTTAGGGGAATTAATGCCCCTAACATTCCATGATAATATTTTCATTGCAAATGAGGGGAGCAGCATGCTCTCCTCAGCCTTTTGTTAATTGAGCATCTTCCATCTAGTGTAGCTTGCATCCCTGACTCAATTTCCTCCCTTAGTTTTTCTGCTTTTGACTTTCTGCCTCTTTTACCTGGAGATTTCTTAATCGACAGTTGATGGACAACCGTTTGTGCTAAGGATAAGGTTTGAGAATAGTCAAACTTGGGCTCCAAAAATGTATCCAATTCCATTTTATCTTCCATGCAACCCTCAGTTAGCAAATCTTCCTTCAAGATTATTGGGTCAATAACATCTTCAAAAGGGATTCAACCTTTCCTCTACCTCCAGACCTGATTCATTTTTAATTTCTTCTACAATCTCATCAAATGATTTTGAGTGAAGCGAGTAATTTTTGTGCAAGAGTCTCCAATTGGAGGGAAGTTGGATCCTCCAACTAAGGAGGGCTTTGACCCACTAACTGTGGGTATTTGTGATCTTCCCACTGAGATGAGCTTTGATTCATCAAATGAAGGGATCTTTGGTCCTCCTCCAACTGAGATGAACTTTGAGTCTCCAACTGAAGAGAGCTTTGATCCTGATTATGAACTAGAAGACCTTCCTTCTGAGGAATATCATGCCTCTTCTTCAAAAAATTATATGTGATTTGAATGGGTAACTTCTTTTCCAATGAAGCGCATGAAATTTGAATTGGAAAACCATTAAACTGAAATTGGCGAGCTAGTGCAAGCAATTGATCAACTAATAATGTTAATTTAGAAGACAAACCCCTCCCACTACCAACCTTGTTGTACTAATATGTTGGCCTGACCAAAACATTATTTAGCAAGGGAGTGCTAGAATCTTTTGATTTGGCCATGTTTAAGTTTTCCATTTCTAAACTAGCTTGATAAGGTGAAGCTAAACTATCTCTTTTCTGAATGCTTCCATTAGTCAAATCTATTGGCATAATCACTTCTGATTTCTTTTCAGACATTGGGGATAAAGCTTTACTGCGAGGAGATTGTAAAGAGATCTCTTTCTTTTGACAACTAGCCATATTAGGCCATTTCGCTTTCAAATGTTCCATAGAATGACACAAAGAACATGTATTTTGATTACTTTCTACTGCAATTTCTTGAATCCATGTGCCAAACTTAGAGTTTATATGCACTTCATTAGGGAATGGTTTTGTAGTATCAAGCAATACAAAAACCCTAACAAGTTGTATGGGATTATCATAAAAAGCTTTGTCATGCTGAAGGAAGATACCAATATGATCTACCAAATTTTTTATTAACTTAAACTCCCTATACTCCAGAGGTAAGGATTTTAATTGAATCCATATTGACACAAATTTTGACATAAATTGATCTAATTTAAAATTAGGAATCCAAGGATTCATGCATAGACCAGATTCTTCATATATCTAGGATTTAACTTTATAAACAACATCCCTTTCTTCTTTTGAATGAAAAAGTACAATGAAAATCCCCTCCTTTTGATCCAAATAAAAGAATTTTGATACCCCTTTCCAGTCATCAAAGAGCAAATCTTTCAGAGTATGTATATCAAGAATAAGGTCCCAAAACTTACATATTAAGGCCCGGTGATGAAGATCCTTAATTTGATCTTGTAATAAGTCCTCTAAAAATGTGACGTTGACAACAACCTTTTACTCCATTGTATTTAGTCCTTTGGTAGGTGAAGCTTGGATGGCTTTCTGCATGTTTCCATTTTCCATGTTTTGTATGCCCTTCTTCTTATTCTTTTTCTTATTCACCTTTTTCTTTTTTCTTGTTGGTTTTAGTTTCCCCTGTCTGCTTATTCGATTGTTGCTTTTTAACCCAAATCTTTTAGATCCTTTCCTTCTTCTTGATCTAGGTGGTTTGTATCGTAGAACCATTATTGCCTACTTTTGCATGTTGCAAAGTTAGTTTTGAAGGGGCTTTAGGATTATAATCATCCAATTTTGCACTCTGTAACTGTGGATGTTGCTTTTCTTTCCCACATAAATCTTTGCTTACATCTGTACTTGCATGTCATCCCTGAGTTGATGAATTCTCTTTATTACCCCGATCTACATGTGCCTTATCTCTTGGATTAAAGGGATCTTCTAAACAATTTGAAACATTGGTTGCATGCATGCGCTTTTTCCCTTGAGTATGATTCTCCATTGAAACCCTAGCCCCTTATGCTTCCTTTCTTTGATTGATCCTATAGTCAGCTTCAATTTCTCTATACAATCGATTAAGAAACCTTGGATTTGCCTCTCTTCGTTTCCCTTGAAACTCTTTCGAGAGTAATGGTGGTCTATCATTTTCATATATGTCAAAAACAACCTACTTCTGCTTGTTTAAATGTCGGATATAACAAAATGACACCTAGGTAGGTCTAGAGAATCTATGCCTAATCACAGGTTCCTTATTTCTTGCATGATATCTTTTTGTATAGCCCATGGGACCCTATATAGAATAATCTTGATTCTTGTAGCCATTGTTTGCAGAACAAGACAAATTCTTGTCTTTTCTTGAAAAATGACCATTGGGAAGCCATTTTCGCTTAGCCATTTTTAATATGTTGCTAACTTTGTTCATGTGAATATTTTGATAAAATGGTCAATTTAGACATATGTTATCAAATACTAAATTATACATTAAAACTGTAATATAAGTTCAATATTTGTGGAGTATATTTAACATTAAATGGAAAACCCATTGATTAGTTTGGAACACTTTAATCGATAGTCAATTTTGTACATGTACATATATTCAAATGATGCAAACAACCCTTTTTATATATCTATCACATCCAATAAAATTAATTCTTCAAGATTGATTTTATAAATAATTACATTATATTAATTTATTTAAATAAAATTAATAATTCAATTAACAAAATATCATTTAACGACGTCTTTAATTACACAATTCAATTAGGGGAGAGGGATCAATAGTGGAGTGGAGTCTAATAGTGAGGACAAAAGTAATCCTCATCGGGCTTCACAGTGGAGCACCTTAATATCCAATTGTAACACATTTTTATCCATAAACTACAAATCATGTGATGCCACATCAGCATACAACTACTGGTCTCCCTTTTTTGGGCCTTTTTGGACACCTCAACAAAAAACATGCTGATGTGACATCATATTGATGTGGCCTTGAAATTTTAATTATAAATAGAAGACTTGCCAAATACACTGCTGTAAAAAATTGAAAATGATTTGAAATGTTTACGTTAGATTTTGAAAAGCGTGAAATTAAAATGATATTTAAACATTCAAGCCGTTCAGTCACGTGAAGTGTGTCATATTTCCGTCTCAAAATGTAAATAAAAATATCTGTTGACTAACTGTTCTGCATATTTCGTTTGTATCGTAAATTATTATTTAAATTTTGTGGTTCCGATTCTTCTTCAACCGCTAACTCTATCGGAATTCCGATAGCAGTAAGCGATTAAAAGGCACCCCATAATGACAAGTGGCCGAATTACATTCCGTCTCTGACGACCTGGGTATGTCAGTTGACAGTAGTGACTACTTATTATTATACTTGTGATGTCGACTGTTACCGACTACCGCCGATTTGGCCGCTCACTACCGTATTATCTTTGCAGCTATCAGACTGCATCTTTGACCGTATATATTAATTTATTGAAAATCAGTATTTTTTATTTTCAAATACAATCAAATATACATTCTGCTGGCTGTGTAGTGGCTATCACTATCAACAAGGTTTATCTCGCAGCCAATATACACATTTGATCGTATTTATTAATAATTAATTGAAATTAATAGCATTTTGTATTCTGAATTTCAATTAATCCATAAATACAATCATTCAGATTGTTAGATAGACAATATGATCACTACGTTAATAGTTATGTAGAAAATTGATGATGTTTGAAATTAAGAGTGAATATGTTTGTCTTACAAAATATTATTATAAATTTGAGAGGTCTAAAAGTTAGGTTGTTTTTAAATGAAATGGATTGAAATTTAAAAGTTATAATATAATTTATTTTAATTTTTTATTACAATTAATAGAATTTGTTAACGTTAAATTTGGTGAGATATTCAAATTTTCTAGAGTATTTTTAATTTCATCATAAATTTAATTAAAGGGTTATAAAAAACTAGAATTGTGGAAGCAAATAATTGTACTTTTAATCAAAGATTGTGCAAGGACCTCCTATCTACAACATCAATAATTTCATTCTAGTTATTAAGAGAATCAATCTTTAAAAGTTGAAGGGCATCTAGTTAATCACAAGTGGGGACACAAATCAAAATAGGGGAACATCATTACACTCTACATTCCACATGAAGATCATCTTTTGTTAAAAGTAATGATCAAGGAAAAATCTTTGAAAATGAATATATGCTAGAGGATCAAGGTAAAATTCTTGAAACATGCCTCTTGATGCATTATCATGCTCAAACCTTCTCATTATAAAATCAATTATAAGATAATGATGTTATGGCAACATATATCCTTTGTCAAGATCTTTAAATAGAGTATGCATAATGTTAGGAAAAACCTCACTTTCACTCTTGAGGATGCATATTTATAGGCCATCTAATATTATTACATTTTTCCAAGGATTCTTGACAACCACCAAATAAATCTAGAAACCAATGTTTCATGTCAAATGCTCAAAATAAGGAGATCTTAGCTTAAAGGTATACCATGGCACAGTAGTGCCCTAATGAAGGCATAACTCACTCCATCACATCATACTAAGAATGGATAAAATTTCACCTCTTTTCATGAAATTCAATAAGCAACTATCTTATACTTCTCAAGTCTATTTTATAAGAACCATTTGGATTTGAAAAGTCATGAATGAATGCATTTAGTATGATATTGATGCAACACCCATCTAATTAGTTGAATGAATTATGGTTATAAAAGTATATGCATATACATTTAAATGACAAGTTCTTGTTATTAGTGAAATGAGATGCCCACAAATTCTAATAAAGAAATGACAAATGAAATTAATCCCATCACACATGTTGATATCACACCACATCTATCTTGATTTAGTTTTGACAATATCACATCTTATATTTGTGCACATTTAATTCAACATTTTTTTAATACTATGTGGATTAAAATTCCATTTCTTTCCTAGGTTTTATTTCACCAAAAAATATTTGAATCTCATTAAAGAAAGAAGAGGGAAATCATTGGACCAATTGCTAATTATATAGATATTTTTATTGGGGCTTGTGGACAAATGCTTCCTCTACATAAATATTTTCAAAGGTTAAAAATATTTACATTTAATGCCTCTACCATATCATACATGTTATTTTCCATAATGAATGGAAAGGAAAATATTTTTATATAAATATAGTATATATTGGACAATGTTATCTTCATTTTTATTTAAATAAAAAGAATCAACTTAATCCAAGCAAACTTAAGGAGTATGCAGTGGGATTGGAACTTAAAGTGGAGAGACTAAAAAAATGAGATTTAGGATGTGGTTAACCTCTCTAAGGAACTTAAAATGACTAGTAATCAAAGAATACTCTACATTAAAGATACCATAGGAAGCATTGAAAAAATAGTGAGCTTGAATGTTCAAGAAGGACCCGACAAAAGAACAAGGAGTTAGAAGCAAAAGAATAAGCTTAAAGATGGAACAACAAAGAAAGACTCTTGCCTCCAAGGTCCAAGCCTTGTGTGAATAATGAGAAGTTGCTAAATTCCTTAATACCTCTAGTAGACTAGTAGCTTGATAGTCATTTTGTTCTATATTTGTTGTGTTTTGGTTAACTTTTGTTTAATCTTTAGTTGACATTTATTTTTATTTTTGTTTGTCTTTCATTATTTTAATGACTTTCTTAATGTTTTTTTTTTCTAATCCTAATGCTTCCAATCTAAATCATTATAAAAGGTTATGGAGCCCTTTCAAAACCCTTATTTCTACTCTAATAAAATAAATAACTTAACAAGAATTCAAAAAATATTTTATTATATGACATATGAACACAAACATAATTTAGAAAAGCAATCAAATATTTATATAGATACTTTAAAAAAATCTTGTAGTAAAATATAACACAAATTGTAAATGAACTCTTTTGAATGTCTACCAAAACTAACAAGCCATAAAATTATCCTCTTTCTTGTAAAGTGCTAGAAAGAATTAAAATATAATATAGATAAACAATTTTATTTTTATTTTTTACCCCATTTCTAGTTTCTTTTAGTGTAAATGATATGATTAGAATTATAAAATTTACAAGCAGTTTTGCATCTCAACTTTTGTTTTACTAAGAATTAACTTTCATAATTATTATATGAAAGGGAAAAAAACTTTACAAAAATATTTAATAATTTTTCCTATGTGAATGGTATATATATATATATATATATATATATATATAAGAAAACATTTATGATTTTGAGAATATGAATACATAAAAATTAACTTTAATCTTTTTTTTTTTCACTTTTAAAAAATTACATATATGTTGCATTATATGTTGCATCTTACTAATAAGTTACTCTTTACAAAAGTAATTATATTTTTAAATTATATCAAAAGGAACAAACAATTCTCTATAAGTATAAAACAAGCATTCACATACTAAATTATTGTCATATAGTCTAAAGCTAACAAAATTTGGTCTCTTTATATCTATCAATATCCATGACCCTAAATAAGATTAGATCCATCTACTTCATCTTTCATTAATATTACAAATGACTAATCAATAATAAAGGTGGAATATTCTAGAAAATTAATCCTAGGCCCTAATCTTTGTCTACACATTACCTTAGGAAGTCCTTCATAAAGCATATTGAATAATGTCTTTAAACTTAAGAAGACCTTGGTGGTGATCTACAAATCCCCACTTTTCGAGGAAAACCCAAGCCTAAGACTACCTCCTCCAACATGTCATCTTCAATCCCTAATGCCATTATATTTTAATCAAAGTTGTGACAATTTTCCTAACAATTTATTGTAATTTTTTTACATCTAAAAGTACCTTATCTATCATGATAGCATGATAATTAATTATAATTCTAATGTATATTTCATGTCATATATCCAAACATTTTGGAGAGGGTATTTGGATATCCCTTAGATGGATGAGAGATTAATTTGTTATTATTTTCTTATTTACTTGATATATTAGTTTTACTACATTCATGAAAGAGGTTGAGTTGGTAGTGGTAGTTATAAATATTATTAAATATTCTCTTTCCTAGGCACCTTGGAGGGAGTTCCTAAGCATCTTTCAAATTGTTAATGAGGTCCACAAACATGAAGCCAAAATAGGGCATACCATTTTGGGGTGTGCACCCATTGAGAGTTACATGTCAAAGATGTTATTTTTATTATGTATATTATAAAATTTATGAGCTATATTTACTATTCTAGGAGGCTACCCATGTGGAGAGGGGTGTTATATTTTTACATGAGATGTTTGGGCTCCTATTTTTGGCCCAGATGGCTTTTACCTCTTGTTTTGTAAACCTTTTATGGTTTATTTTTCCTAGTTACTCTATATATTGGAGCCTTAATAATTTGATGAGATTTTTTAGAAATACATTGGTGATGCCAAAAATATATTATATTGAAGGGAGATCAAAGTGTTCTATATGGGTCAGTGCATGGAATTAGGGGACAAAAAAGTGAGACCTTGATATTTTTGACAAAAAAAGAACATTATCAAAAATGAATAAATGTTATATTTTACAAAAATCAATGCACAACATAACATCAGCATGTTATGTTTTGCATTGATTTTTGTAAAAATAAATATAAAACATAATGTGAGCATCAACACAAAACAAAATGTTCATGTGTTATGTTTTGTATTTTTTCTTTAATTTAATCAATGCAAAATAAAATGCACTCACATTTTATCTTGGATTGCTTTTTTTAAAACTTAATGTGTAAATTTTTTCCATTCCTTAAATTCAATGTTTATATGATCCTACCCATTAGACTTGGTTTTCAAAGCCTAAGGGTTGGACATCTCTTTTGGGTCCTAATTTCAAGTTTTTGACATAAAAATAATGAATTCAAACTTCAACCTTGCTTTACATGTTTCACAATAAAAAAATTATAACTTCACCACCAAAATGAACTTCTTATCTTTCTAACTATACAAGTTTTAAATATTTTTGAATATGTTAAGGTATTTATTTTTATTTTCTTTTAAGAGCATGTTCATATTCCTTTGATATGTGTATTTATTTTTAGTTATAAATTTTGACTTACTAATATAAATTTGAAAAAAATATAGGATTGTTCTACAATTTATTCTATACGCATTCAAAAAAAAGATTAGTTGTGTGTAAGTTATGTGATGAGCATTCTTAGTGATACAATATTTAGGATGCATCCGCTTTGAAAAAATCCCCAAAAGAATATTTAATTAAAAAGTACACATCTTGTAGTACTCACTCTTAGCTATATTTATGCCAAATAGTTTTTTATAAAATACCTAATGCAAGAAAAAGAATAGGGGGTGCACATCAGACATTACGTTATATTTTATTGATAAAAATAGAAACTATAGACACCTAAAATCTAACCTTACCCAACCACACCTCATTTTATGCTATCCTAAGCCATTAATTACATAAATAATATTTATTTATTTAATTAATTTACCCATCACCTTTATCCCACTTTGTCCTATCCAATTAATTAAATAAACATTTATTATCCATTACATTTACCCCCAAATCCTCTAACTTAATTGATTAATTAATTAATTTAGGATGATGAATTCACATTACCTTTTCCTCCAATATTTAATTCCACTTTATCCCTCAATCCTTGTCCATTCAATCACATCTATTGATTCCACTCACATGAATCATAATCTAAATTTATCCTCATGTGACAAATCTCCTCTTCACATGACTAACTAACTCCTTGTCTAGATTCATTGAACCTAGACACCTAGCTAAATGCAAACTAATTTTCCATCTTATCCCTTCATTTAATATCACACCTCTTAATCCTATTCATCCACATAAATATTTTGCCCTAATCCATTCCTAAACTTAGACCTTATCCCTCATGTGACACTTGTCATGTGACTATAATTTTGAGCCAAACCCTAGTCCTCAACCAATCCTAGCCATCCATTAACCAATGCATCTTGGTCGTTGATTTCTCTTATAGAAATTTTATAATTGGAGACACCCAATCCCATTTGCATAATCCAATCTATGCTATTGTTATGCTGCTGAAATTTCTATTGAATCATCTTGATCACACCATCTGCTATTGGAACCATGAGCAACCATATACAAGTTGTCAACACATCAACATAATACACTTGATCTTTATGAGGGTTGCATGTATTTGGTTTGATCTAAGAAATATTTTATGCATATTTCACTTATATCATTTGCATGCAATACATTTTGGTAACTCGGTGTGAATCCTTGCTTCTAACGCTTGTCCTTGTGAGTTTTGGTGAGTTTGATCTTATAGGTGAAGGGTTTTTTAAATGGGCATTGAAAATAATTATTATAGGAGTCTTGAATCACAAAAATAACCTCACGGTTGTGCTCAAGAGGGCTGAGAGATGAATTTTGATATAAAATTTGCTATATTTTGCTCACTGTAATTTTTTTTAATTTTTTTAAGGGCTCTAGGGCTTACCATACAAAAATCCATATGATCGCACTATCAAGATTTTTTTGATAGATATATAATGAATATACACATCTAGGATTTTTTGAAGGATGTATGCACAAATCATGAAGGTATTTGCATGATTTGTATGTATATATACACAAAACATCTGCCATTCCATCATAGGTATATATTTAAGGGTTTGTTTGATACGTCCCTGTATATACATCTTAAAACCATATGTAAATTACATGATATTCTATGTATATGTTTTCTTTTTGCATGGTTTATTAACATATACATAGGGTAACTATGAATAATGTGGGGTATTTTGTGTGTATACTCACAACCCACGACCTATAGAGTATACACAACCCACAATCTATGGAATATAATAGCCCGCAACTACATAGTTTTAAATGGTCACACAAGATTTTTTTAAAAATTGCATAGGTCATTCTTTTAACTTAAACTTTCAGTCACTTAAGCTTTTAAACTTAAGCATTTAAAATTAGCTTTTAAATTTGTATGATTTCCTTTTTTAAGTTTTAAATAAATATTTAAATTTATTTAATTTTTTGAACTTTTTTAATTTTTTCAAGGCCCACAACCCCTAGTCATATGGGAGACCAAGGGCTCCACTAAAAAGGAGTCTAGCACCCTCCAACCAACCCTTGGTCATATGGGGGCTTAACTCAAGTGTATAAGGGCTTAACTTAACCCCTCCTTTTCTATGCAAATATTTAAAAGAGATGCTTTATGAAAATGGGCATAAATTTTGCCTCACATATCAAATTGGTTTAGATCTCTTTCATTTGGTGTAAGTGGATTTACCAAATTATTCTCCAAAAATCAAGTGAACATAGTCAAAGTCAACCCTTATTTTCAATTTTTAAATGCCCATAACTTGTTCATACGAAATCACATTTCAATGATTTATTTATTAGAAAATCATAAGGAATCCATATTTTCTATCCTTTTTTGCTCGAGATCATTTTATTTGTCATGTTTTCCTCACATTTAAAAATTGGGCTTAAAATGTACCTTTCACAATTCGATTTGAGATTTAAAATAAACAAGTGTGTTTTAATCCCCAAGACTCGCATATTCTCTCCTATTGCACCATAGTGTGATCTTGTTTTCTTTTTAGGGGGCATGCCTAAGGATTTCATTACCTTAGGGGACGACCTCAACTCCCGTGTTTTGAAAAAGTATAAAGAGCAGAAGGTGAATTAAAGGATACCTCTCTTGGAAGTGAAATATTGTCAATCTAGGCTAACCTATAAGAACTTTACACCTTAGAGAAATGAAGGTGGAGAGTGGCTTACCGTCTCCTCCTGATTATTTGGCAATATTTCCTTTCATCTACATATTAGGCCTCTTGTACCCTTGGGATATCCCTAGTTGAGCTTGTAAAGTCTAGTTGAGACTATTTAGCTCTTTTTTTGTGTTGCCTTGTGTCTACAAGGATTGACAATCCCACTTGAGTTAGGCATGTTCATGTGTCTTATGTGCTCTAATGTTTAGATCACCTTCCCCACTCAAAGCCAAAAGGGGACATTTATCCAAATTGATCCATACGATTTTATATTTTTGCATTATTTCCTTGTGCATTCTCATTCTTAATCATAAAATCAAAAAAAAAAAATTCAAAATACTCCAAAAAAAAAAAAAAATCTAAGTGTCCTCCAAGTTAATTTATCCGCATCATTTCTAATTCAAACTTTTTGGATCCCCATTACCCAATCCCAATCATCTATTTTCAATTCAAATCACCTCATCCTAAGTATCCTTTCATCTCATCCTAATCATTCCTAGTCATCTTAATCACTTCAATCTAATCACCCATTATCATTATACCTATCCCCCTCAGGCATCCTAATCATCCCATCCTAGTCATCAATAATCACTATCATTATCATCCCTAATCATCATAATCATCTCACCCAAATAATCCCATCTTAATCCTCCATAATCATTATAATCATCCCCCATAATCATTGTAATTATCCCTTATAATCCTAATCATCCATTTCCATTCTAATAATCCCTTATAATCCTAATCATCCCTCCTCATCCTATTCATGTTCATTTTAATTTTAATTACCTCATCTTAATTTTACCCATAATCACCCCTTTTTCATCCCAATCATTTCATCCTAATCATTCCTTTTCATCCTAATAATTTAATCTTAACCATTCTTATTCATCCTAAGTATCCCCTAATCTTTCAAATCATCCATCTTGTCCCAATCATCCCCAATCATCTAATCCATCTCATCCCAAGTATCCTAATCTATCATTTATGACCCTAATATTAATTAATTTTCCTAATCTAACAAGGTCTTAATCCTTATCCTAATCACCCTCCATAATCCACATCAAAATCCTCCTTTCTTAATAAACTTTAATCATTCATCTTTATCGTAATTATTCTCTAGCCATCATCATCCTTAATCCACATCCTTCATTATCATCCTTGATCCCCATCCTTCATAATCATCTTAATCCAATGCCCTTATCCAAATGATCCCATTCCAACCAAATCTTAACCTAATCTATCTACCCCTCATACAAATTCAATCACCCATTATCCATCTATCTATATCAACCATACATCCAATCCCCAATCCTTAATCAAAAATCATCATTTGAACATAAAAATTTGGTTAAGGACTTAATATAATTTATACCTCATATCCTCTCATCATCATCAAAATACTTCACCCAAGGATCCTATCCTTCATCCATTATCATCCATTTCAAATTCAATCTCCCAATCAAAAATCAAGATCTCAATTTGATTTCATCTTTAATCCAAAATTGTTTAAGAACGCTAGTTTATATTAAGTATAGTCATCAAATCCCATAAATTCCTACTTAAGAAATTCTCTTATCTTAAGTAGAAATCAAATCAAATCAACTCTTGCTTAAGAATGTTTATCTTAAGTATAGATAATCATCCCTCATAAAATAAAATAATTTTAAGGTCTTGACATTTAATCCCCAAATCTATCCATAATATCCTCCATATTCATCCTTAGTTCTTATTTGTCTAATCCATCATCCCAATTTCCACCCTCATCCAAAATCAATCCCAAAAATTTCCTCTTCTAATCAATCATCCACCATGTCTAACCATCTAATCTATCCTCCATCCAATCTAATCTATTCTAATCTACCCTCATCCATTCCAATCCAACCCAACACCATGAACTCGTATCCTAACCCAAAAAGACCAAAAATCATAATCAAGTTCAACCTCAATTATATTGATAATTATGAGGATAGCCTTGTTGACCAACCTAAGTATGATCCCTATGATGATAATGAGAGTCTTTTGGATCGAGATGAGCTATCCACATCCTTACTATCCACATCATTCTCATCCACCACTACCAATTTCATCCTCACCCACTACTTTAACAATGATAAAGATGTCATGCTTAGATACTTCCTTAGCATTGGTGCTAAGCTCCCATCCTCCCCACCTCCATCCAATATTGATCCATCTCCTATTGCTTATCCTTCCCCTTCCTTTGACAAGGGAAACCAAGCATCTATCCAAAATTTTCCTCCAACCCCATCCACATACCAAATCCCCATCTCCAACTCCTTTTCAAAATCCTCATCCTCATCCTCAATTTACCAATCCATGGAACCTTCTACTTCTTATTCCATTTTCTCATCCCCCACATTCTTATAATCCACATCACCCCAATATGACAAATATAATTCATCCCATGCCTTTCATTATTTCCTCCAAGTACTATTAGAATTTTTTTCTAAATCCTCATACAAAAATAAAGTTGTGCAATATCCCCATGCCATGCATCCACCCCAACCCCCTCCACATCAAGATAAACCCCAATCCCAAAAATCTCATGAATCTCCTATCCCTCCATCTACCCAATTAGAATTTTTTATCTAACATTCATCTCCTATCACACCAATCCACATCGCATGAACTATTTCAATCCCCTAATCCAAAGCACACTCACAAAGATTCCCCTCCATATCAAGATCAAGGCATTCTTCTACTCCATTGCATGATCCCCCTCTAAATGAGGATCAATATTTATCTTCCCTCTCATCAAATGATCTATTTCCATCTCAAGAAAAACATATCCCTTCCATCCCATCCAATGACCCCCTTCCTCCAATACTATGTTGCAATTCAACAAACCCTTGAATAAACCTTCAAAAATTTGAAATGTTGATCTTGATCTTGCATGAAATGGATTCAATGGATGTGTATCTTGATGCTTTAATCATTATTTGAATCTTTGACTTGAATGTTTGGATTAGATCTTGAAACCTACATCACAATGTTAGCTCCAAAAATATACATGATGCTTGAGATATTGAATGTTGCAACAAATGATGAATAAGTCTTCTCTTGAATGTTCTTGACAATAATCTTGGCTCTTGTTAAGTTCACCTCTTGCTAGATATTTTGAATTCATAAAACAACCTTCTATTTATAGATGTTTATCCTTAATTTCATGAAAATTAAACATTACAGGGTGACATTTAAGATTTGAATATGGAATGATAAAAATACCACCAAAACATGATTTAAAAATGGGTTCAAGGTCTAAGGTAGGACCCATTCACCCATGGGCAAATGGGTTCTAGGTCCCTATACTTGGAACACACATTGCTCAATGTAAAATTTTATGTTTAGGCATTAATTATTGTCCAGTTTCCCCTTTGAAAAATTTAATTTATTAGGCTTGCAAATGAATAAAAGGGATTATTAAGGAATAATTAAGCTCAATTTAATTAAGAGGTCCCCAATAAGTGTGAAAATGTAAAAGGGTACATTTACCAACACTAAATTAAGGAATTATTAAGCCTATTTTAATTAGGAGGGCCCAAAAAAGTGAGAAAATGTAAAGGGTTACATTTTTCTACACTACATTTAGCCCCCACTTTAGTGAGAGGAGGACCTCGTGTCAAAATAACATTAAAGTAGTCAAGAGGGGTCCAAGTGTACAAATGTTGATGGGATAGGATGAAAAAGATCAAGGAGGTGGCCAAGCCCCCAGGATCCAACATAAGCACAAAGGGAAACACACAAGATGTATGATATGCAACAAGTAGACAAGATACTCAATCATACAATGCCAAAGACTCAAAGAAAGAAAAAGAAAAAGAAAAAGAAAAAGAAAAAGAAAAAGAAAAAGAAAAAGAAAAGAAAAAAAAAAAGAAAAAAGAAAAGAAAAAGAAAAAGAAAAAGGAAAAGGAAAAGGAAAAGAAAAAGGAAAAGGAAAAGGAAAAGGAAAAGGGGTGGATCATGCCTTAGCTATTTGTCCAAAAATGGTTACAAGTGGAACTCATTGTCCACTATGCAAATGATAATGCACACTCACATGAGCTAGTGAATCCGTTGTCCACTAGGTGAGCCCCCAAGGGTGGAAAATGAGAGAATATTATTAGGCTCCCCTACCATACCAAATTTATACCTCTGATAGCTTTAATAAGGCACCACACAATATGAACTTTGAGCTTCATATGGATTAGCAAGCTACATTATGCTAAACACCTACAAACAAACAAGGCACCATAGACAAGAAAATTGTGTTATTCTTGGTGGCCATGAAAAAGGGTTGAAACTTCAACTTTCATAAGGTTAGGAAGTTGCACTATACTAAGCACTCATGAAAAAACATGGCTCCATTGGAAATTAGGGTGTGTTATTCTTGGTGGCCATGAAAAAGGGTTGAAACTTCAACTTTCATAAGGTTAGGAAGTTGCACTATACTAAGCAGTCATGAAAAAACATGGCTCCATTGGAAATCAGGGTGTGTTATTCTTGGTGGCCATGAAAAATGGTTGTAACTTCAAGCTTCATAAGTTTAGCAAGTTTCATTTTTCTAAACACTTATGAACAAAATGCAAATAGGATAATACATGTTCAAAGGGGTTTTTCTTAGTTCATGAAAGGTCTCACCTTAGGGAGCATTATGCTTAATGTCTCCAACAGAGGACTAGTTGAGGATAAAAGATTCACAACCTAGGGAATGCAATCTATAGCATTACCACTAAGAGGAATATCATATGCTCAAAAAGGTCACGCTCTAGAAGGAAATCAAACCCAATGTCACTAAGAAGAAGACACATCACATGAATATAGAAGACCACACTTTGAATAAAAGAATTCACTTCCTAGGTGGTATATAATACCATCACTAAGAAGGGAATATGTAAATAATGAATGGGGGACCATATGCCCCCCACTTAAAATGCCAACATACTTGATATGTTGATATTTTAAGTAGAAAGAGAGGAAGAGGGGATCCTTGAAAAGAATACATCTAAAAAACTAGTTATCCTTGTCCCCCAATCATAGAGACAAAGACAAGCACCAAGAACTACCATATTTCTGCCAAGAGAGATATGGTTGCACCTAATATTGTACCACCATGAATGACAATAAGTAAGACACATAAGGCTACTAATTTATCATGGTGATGAGCAACATGATAGGATGAAAATCAATATTAGTTAGATGAAATAGGTGCTTCAACACAAGGAAGAGCACCACAATCCTTAATACGTTGAATTTTATCACCAAAGTCTTACATTCACTAGTAGAATGACCATGAACTCTATGATATGCACAAAATGAATTTTTGTTGCAAAATTTCTTTCTTGTTCTTGGAGGGAGAGATATCAAATGATCTTGGAGAAGTCTCTACAAGATACTCTCTTGATTCATAGTAGAAGATGTCCCCTTATTTCACAACAATGATATCTCATGCTTAGTATAAGGTGTCATACATACACAAGACTCTTTAGATTATGAGATTTTGTACTCTCCCTTAAAGGAGGGAATAGAATCTAACAAACTCCAATCATTACTAAGATATTTCCTAGGAGTTTTTTGCATGACATTGATAAAGCAGAGATTTCTTTGATTCTTTCATTTCTTTCAAATGAAAATAACGGAGACCACTAGTTGTTTCTATTAGTTTAGGATGTACCAAGGTTAAAGTTGGCTTAAAGAAAAATCTTTTGTAATAGTTTTGGTGTTGAGTGAATGATTTTTGGATGCTTTTGTTTCTTTTGAAGGGTAATAACCAAGACCACTAGTTTTTTCTTGTGTGTTAGGCTCTATAGGGACACAAATATCTTGTTCTCTAGCACCACATTCTTTCCCACTATAACCAAGTTTTTTCAAAAGTTTGTAACCTCTTCCATAAATCTTTTCCATTTCTTTCAAATTTGATGGTTGTTCATAGTCAACTTCATCAAAGTTTTTTGTGTAATTTTTTTCTTCTTCTAAAGTGGTTGAAGTGGATACTTTCAATGGTTCTTTTGAATTTTATGTTGACATTACCATTGGTTCTTTTATCTTTTCAGACTCCTTTTTTATGATCTTGTATTCTCCCATGAATGTAGGTGTAAAATATAAGGAACCCCAATCATTATCCAATAGCTTGGAAACTTCTTCAATATGCTTTTCTTTTTCTTTCTCTTGCACAATTTCCACTTATGTACGTTGTGTCAATGTTTTCAAAGGACTTTCCTTATCTTTCTCAATGTGTAAACTTTCTAGTTCAAGGTTGATTTTGAGTGTATAAACCTTGTTGTCATAGACATACTTCATTATACGTTGAAGAGTTGAAGGTACCCTATTCATTGCATGAATCCAATTTGTCTACCCAAGAGAATATTATATGAAAGATTATTGGGCATGACATGGATAGGAGTTTGCAATGTTTCCTTTCCAACTATAACAAGTAATGTGATCACACCAAGTAGTTGTTTTCCTATGTTATCAAATCGATGGATAGACAAAGAATTAGGTTCAATATTAGTCTTATCCACTCCAATCTTGTACAAAACATTTATGCTACACATGCTAAGGGCTGATCCATTTTCAACAAGGGTTATCTTTATCCCAATCCTATTAATCCTAGCTAATATCATGAAATCATTTTTTTTTTCACTTCTGAAGGAGGTAGCTCACTTTGGTGGAAAATAATGTCTAAACTCATTCTTGAATTCGGGTTGCTATATCATTTGGTTGCACATTAGGAGGGATAGGAACTTGTTGTAAAGAACTTTGAAGCATGTTATGATAACTAGGTGAGGCTTGAATAAGATCCCATAAGGATATCTTAGCAAGAGTATTCTTAAGTTGTTCAACAAGATCATATTCCTTTCCACTATGTAAAGGCAAACAAGGAAAACTAGGAAAGATAGGTTGAGGCAATGGTAATGAAGTAGGAATGGTTTGTGGTTGCTTATTGTTCCTTGTATTATATGTGTGAACAATAGTATTTTAACTCGATTATTGTGAAATGTTGTTACTATCAAGTTGCCTTGTAAAGTTCAAGATAGCTCTAGGAGGTAGTGGTTGATTTTTAGGTGGTTCGAAGATAATGAACAAGTTTATTTTGAACTTGAGGTTGATGTGAAGGTGGGTAAAGGATAAGAAGTGGCTTAGGATATGGATTCAAGTGATATCTAATGTTCATAACCTCAAAATACTTATCCTTATTTTGATGTTCTCTTAGCGAAGGAGAGTCTAATGTCACCTTATCATCTTCATCTAATGAAGCCACATTAGTATTGTTTAAAATACATGCATCAATTCTATCATTCTCTTGCACCATGATATCTTCCCTAGTAGGAAAAATTTTAGGAGAGGAGCAAACAAGATTTTGATTACATTCCATGGTTAGATTTTGTAAGATAGCTTCATCAAAAATAAAGGATCCATCAAGAGAAGAACAAATATGATTTTCTTTCTTTCCAATGATAGGATAATTTTTCTCACTTATATCCTCCCAAGTAGGAGAAGAATTAAGAGAGGGAGAAACAATATTATCATGACTCTTAGTGAGTGTATCTTCTAACACCAAACTATATTCTTCACAAATAGAAGAGATATTAGGAGAATATTATCTATGATTACATCCTCATGTCTTATAATGTATTCCCAAGTAGGAGAAGTAGGGGAAGAGAAACGAATAGGATTGTCATGGCTCTAAATGATTGGATCTCCTAACACCAAAATATCCTCTTCACAAATAGGAGAGATTTTAGTAGAAGAACAAATGTGATTATCATGATTTTCCATGATTGCACCCTCTTTCACTAAAGCATTATCACAAGTAGGAGGGGTGTTGGGAGATGAATGGAGACTAGGTAAAGTAATTTTAAGAAATTTTTCAATGATCTCATCTTCTTGTGTCATGATATCTTCCCAAGTGGGAGAAGGAGAGGGACAAACAAGACTTATGATTCTCAATAATTGTACCTTCTTTCACCAAGATAGCTTTGTCACCAATAGGAGAGGTATCTCGAGAGAAGAAAAATTATGGTTTTCATGATTTTCCATGCTTGTATCCTCTTGTATCATATTATCCTCACAAATGTGAGAGAGTAGGGTTTGAGTGAGGTATAGGCAAGGAGATATTAAGGAATGTGTCAATGGTTTGATTCTCTTTCTCTAGGATGTTCTCATAACTAGGAAAGATACTGGGAGCATGGCTAACATGTTTCTTAATGACCTCATTTCTTTTCCCTAAATTGTACTCATAAGAGGGGATGTTGTACTTATACAATCCATTCTTAACCATGTCGAAACCACATCTCTTAAAGGGAAACATGCCAACAAAAAAGTAATCTATCCAACTTATGCAATGCTTTAGAAATGTAAAAAATTGTCCTACAAATCTGATGATTTTCAATATTGAAATAATTTTGGAATGATTTAAAATGGATATACTAAATGGATGATTAGACCTAGATGCATAAAATAGAAATTCCTAAAAAATTGTTAGACTAAAACAGTGGATTATCAGTAGATCTAGGAAGTGCAAAAAACCACAAAAAAGCTCAGGAAAGTTTATTTTTAGAGGCCTAAAGGATTCATTCGCCCATGGGAAAATGGGTCTCTATTCAGAGTTTTTAAATTATTATTTTTATTTTTTTTTTTGGTGTGTGCTCTCTATTCTAGGTCTCAAACTATAACTTTTGTGACAAAATTTTCCAGAATTTGCTATCTAAATGCAACTGAAATTAATGACAAATGATGAACTATATGACACTTTTTGAAATGAAAATTTAACTCAATTTATTGAGTTAAGTGACTGAAAGTATGCTATTATGAAAATACTATGCAAAATCAATCTAACATTATGCAATTTTTGTTCAATTTTTAGATTTAAAATGATTGCAAAATGTAAGTTTACTCTTAAAATACAATGCAAATTTATGCCAAATTTAGAAACCCTAAATGCAATGAATTAATTTAAATCCTTGATCTAGTGTTTGAATGCACTCCAATTCACAAATTGTAATGTTCAAATACTCAAGTTCACCAAAATGAAACATAGAAAAATAGGGTATGGGTTCAAAACATAGGGTTTTATACTAAATTTGGAATCTTTCACCAAACTTACTATAAATAGAAAGGGGAAAATGAGGTGTAATGAACCTACCTATTTCCTATTTCATTTATGAAATGAGATCCCTCAATTTAAAATCCACTTTCAACCCTTAAGTGAGTGAATTCTTTGAGGAATCTTCCAATTTCCTTAGTGTGTGGATAGGGTAAATATGACTGAACAACATTTTTGGGAGATGAAAATAAGACAGAAAATGACCTCATATCTATAACATAAGACCTAATTCATGTAGATGCAACATAAATCTAATAGAAACAGTCAACTTTATGCAAATTGGATGATTGTAAGACACTTAAAACCTACCTCAAAGTCAGTTACAAAATGTATTTTGATAGAAACAGTGACAAAATTGACTAAAAATGAGTTTTGGGAGAAAGATTAAAAATACCAAATGCACTCATTTATGACATGTAAAGTTTGAATCTGATAGATGAAACATAGCCTATCAAAAATAGTAAATCTTCTAGAATGTCTGGGAATGGAAAATGTTGTGTAACTATCACAAAACACTATTTTTCAGAAGTTGTCCTAGGACTCATTCATCTATAGGAAAATGGGTCTTTGTTCACCTTTCTAAAATTGATTTCTAGGTCCTCTACTTCTATGTCTGTAATTCCAAATCCTTTGGTTTTCAAAGTCAGACATTTGGAAATAAATTCAGGATCTAATTTTTTGTGGGATGACAACAAATGCAACTTTGCAATTTTACACTTTTGAGATCAACTTTTCTTCAACCTATGAACCTAGAAATCTACAACACACAAAGAGAGAGGGAAACATTCTTTCTTTTGGGTGAATAGGGGTTTTTCTTGGTCAAACCCTTTTTTGGTAATTAAACCTTGAAACGAAACAATGAAAGTATGAAAGGAATGAACAATGAATAATACTATGTTGCAATTCAAAAAACCCTTGAATAAACCTGTAGAAATTTGAAATGATGATGTTGATCTTGCATGCAATGGCCTCAATAGATGTGGATCTTGATGCTTCAATATTTCTTTGAATCTTTGACTTGAATGCTTGGATTATATGCTCTTGAATTCTCTTGAAAATAATATTGGCTCATGTTAAGTTCACCACTTGCTAGATGTTTTGAATTGATAAAATAACCTTGTATTTATAGACATTTATCCTTAATTTCCCAAAAATTAAACATTACTAGGTGAAAATTTGAGATTTGAATATGGAATAATAAAAATACCACCAAAACATGATTTAAAAATGGGTTCAAGGTCTTAGAGAGGACCCATTCACCCACAGGCAATGGGTCACAATTCCCTATACCTAGAACACACATTGTTCAATGTAAAGTGTTATGTTCAAGCATTAATTATTGTCAGGTTTCCCCCTCAGAAAATATAATTTATTAGGCTTGTAAATGAATAAAAGGGATTATTAAGGCATAATTAAGCTCAATTCAATTAAGAGAGCCCAAATAAGTGTGAAAATATAAAGAGGTACATTTACCAACACTAAATTAAGGCATTATTAATCCTATTTTAATTAGGAGCGCCCAAACAAGTGAGAAAATGTAAAGGGTTACATTTTTCTAGTATATAGTAACATAGGTAGTAGAAGTTGTGTTTGAAAGTATGTTGCTTGTGAAGAAGGTTGTTTAGGAGAAATGAGATTGCTCTACATTTCTTCACATTGAGGTTTCTTGTCTTGTAGATTTGGTAACATACTTAGATTGTCTATATCTACCTTCCCTTAGATTTCTTAGGTTTGAGTTGCTCCACAAGTTTAGTTCTTATGTTTGAGTTCAGTGGTAGTGCATCCTGATGTGCATGATGAAAGTATTCTTTGTTTTAGGTGGTTGCAGTAGTGTTGTACTGTAGTATGTTGATGTTGGAATATTCTGGGATGTTGTGTGGATGTTGTGAAGTGTTTCTTTGTGGTCCACATGTTATTTTCATACTTGGAGAAGCGTGGATGTGGTCACTTGTTAGTGGTATTGAAGGTTTGGCTGACCTAGGTGCTAGCACTAATTGCGGAGCTTATTTGTTGTTTATGGAAGCGTGGTGAAGCATGTCAGTGTAGATTTGGGTCCTAGTTAAACCTTGGCATTTTCTACCTTCACTTATTTCCATCACGAAGGTATTTTGTGCTAACCTATTTGGTGTTGCATGTTTGAGGTGCATACATTTCATTGAGGCCAACCTTAATGAGTTGTTTGAGGTCACAAATGGTATAAATGCAAGATGATGTTTTTATTGAGGGGTGTGGAAAGTGTGAGATGTGAATGTGATCGAGTTTGGTGATCCGAGTGTGATCTTGAATGCCTAAGTCTACTATTTGTAGTAAGAAGAAGGTATAAATTTTAGGGTGCTTGAAGTTGCTGGAGCCAGTGAGCCAAAGGTTGTTAATGGCATAGAGTTGTAGTGGTGACTGGTGAATCTTCCTTTTTTTCTAAGACAGTGAATCTCTCTATAACAATTTCTTCTATCTTCTTTCTTCCAGACAATGAGCCCTTAGCAGTGACCCTAATTGTATTTGGTGTTGCTATTCATATATATGTGTGTGTGTGTGTGTGTGAGCTAATCCTCGATGTGGTTTTTCCTTACATAGAGCTTTCCATGTAACTCTAGTGTTCTATTGTGTTTTTTTGTGTTTACATTATTGTTCCATATGTTTACAATCTACTAATGCCTAATGAGGGTTTAAATGTTGATAAGGGCGTGAAAGTTAATGATGGATTGAATGTTTTAATGTACAACTGATTCACCCCCCTCTCAATTTTCTTGTGCATCTAACAATGTTTCATCTTTAATGAATTTTAGTTTTAATGAAATCTAAATTATGAATTAAATGGGAGTTTATTTGAAAAATGAAATTATCAAATTCTGAACTTTGACATTCTAATAAGACATTTAGAATGTCTTTTGCATCATAATGTCTTAAAAATATTAGCAAAAATAAGATTAAAATCATGAAATTGCAACAAGAACTAGTCAATTCTATGGCTCATCAACAAGTGGGAATCCTTCAGTAGGGAAATCTTTGTCATTTACTCATTAGTAAAATCATTCATGAAAATTTAATATTCAATCTTGTTAATTTAATTATTATTTTTTTTTATAGTAATCTTACCCTTGAATATTGGTTGAACAAGAACCTTCATGAAGGGCCCAATGAAGTCACCAATTTATGGACCTCAACAAATTGGTTGAAAAAAAAATTCACTAATCCATAAGTACTTCTTTAATATTGATCTTCATCATTAGGTGAATGCCCTCATGTGCTACTTTGGTCATCTTGACATGGGCCATAAATTAATCTAATGGATGCTATATTTTGATACAAAGTTGTAACTTTTCTAACTGTGTAATGCAGGAGCATCCATAGTCATCGATAATCTTGCATAAACCAAAAATATTTCCTTGCTTTGTTTTGTATTTTCAATAAGGGCTAATGTGTGGAAAAATAATTATTTTAATTTCCAAATATTGTAATTTTCCCCTATGGTAATTTGTAATTGTAATTTTGGAAGTGGATTTAATTTTGTAAATATTTCAAGGGAATCCTAGAGCAATATTATAACCTAGGTATCCATTTGAAGGTGGGGACCACTCATCAATGCATGTCCTTACATGTTGTTTTGTATGGTTTGTATTCTCTTGCATGTTGGGGTGCCCAAGTTTGCATGTTGGTGCATTTTCTTTCTTAGAGCCATCAAAGTCATTGAAGAATAATGAAGCACACTAGATTGACCAAATTTGATTGGTCATGAGTTAAGCACCCATGTGAGGGCTATGTGAGCAATAAATAATTTTCACTATTTTCATGAATTATTCAAAAAAGGGGTGTGGGTTTTCTAAGGAAGTATGTGCATGCTTTTTTGAAATACCACAGTTGTGTTCTCATCCTCAAAATTCTATATATTGATTACTTGTCACTATGAGAAGTTAGCTTTTTGGAGTTGAAGTTTTGCATAACGGGATGTTGTCAGATTTTACAAAGGATTGTGACTCCAAGTTTTTACATATTTTGTAATCAACAAGCCCATATGATGAGGAATGTGTTGTAATTTTATTTTATTTTAGAGATAATAGAAATCCTATGCTTCTTTCTTGCATTTGTTTTGTGTAATTTGTGGTGTGCTTGTTTGTTTCAGATTTGGAAGGAGGTGTGTCTTTTCTTGGAGAGAGGAAGAAGGAATTTTGTTATAGTTTTGAAGAGGTTTTCTAGCAACAAGAGGATTGGTGATACAAATGTGTATTACAGCAATAGTTTCCTATGAAAGTTTGCAGGTTGAAAGAGCCATAATCTTGTAAAAGACATTGGATTGAAGGAGACCAATTTGTGATTGATCTTTGTTATTTGTTGAAACAAAGAAAAATATAATGTATTGTGTTCACCACAATGGAATGATGAACAATGGACCTATTTTCCTTATTTCATTCAAAATTTATGCTATAATATGCAAATGAAGAACAATAATCAAAAGGAAAGTATACCAAGGGGAAAATGATGTGTACCTTTCACCAAAAGTCACCTTTTGAAGATCATTGGGGACTCATTAATTTTCCCTATGGTGAATAGGTCCTTGCTAGTTTCTGGAAAATGCTTTCTAGGTTCTCTTCTTCTAGGTTTGTATTCCTAGATTCTAGGTGTTCACTATCAAAAATTCAAAAATAAATATGTAGAAGAGTTTCCGTGATTTGACGACTTTTCTTGCAACTTTAACAACTTTGTAACTTTCTTTAATTTTTCTCTTTGAAGGATCTTCAACCTAAAATTTTCAATCTCACATCAAAGAGGGAAAAAAGTTGTTTGTTAGGGAATGAGGGTTTTCCTTGGTCAAACCCCATTTTGGTAATTAAATCTTGAAATGAAATGAAAGATGAAAAAAGGAATGATGAATGAACAACAATGTCACAACTCACCACACCTTATTTAAAACCATTGATAAAAAATCTACAAACTAGCATTAAGAGGCTTCAATGAATATAGATCTTGATCATGAAACTTGATTAGAGAATGCCTTGAATATGCTTGAATTGATCTTGAACACTACATCAACATATTAGCTCAAACAACATGCATGATGTGATACATCTTTGACATGATGATAAGAATCTTGATTGCTGCAATAATCTTCTATAAATATGCCCTTGAAATGCCTTGAAAATGCTCTTGAATTCTCTCTTAATAATAAAATTACTATTAATACTTTCTCATAAAGTGTCTAGGATGCTCTTTTTAAATTCTAGGTGAAACTAAGTGAAATGACCTTATATTTATATGTGTCTTAACATTAATTCCCAAAATTCAAATATCATAAGCCGACATTGAACTGTAGATTTGAAATCATTAAAATACTGCCAAAAACATATTCCAAAGGGGGGTCCTACATCTAAGTGAGGACCCATTTTCCATAGGGAAAATAGGTCCTAGGCCACTTACCTAGGACACACATCGATCAATTTTAAAAATTATGTAAAAATAGGGTCCTAGAACTAAGTGAGGACCCATTCACCCTATGGAGAATGGGTTCTAGGTCACTTACCTAGGACACACATCTTCCAAAGTTAAGTGTTGTGTAATGGAATTTATGAATGCCAAGTTTTATTCCTCGAAATTTACATTTAATTAGGCTTGGATTGGGATTAAAGGGGCCAATTAAGGAAAATTAACCTCAATCAATTAATAAAGCCCTAGATTAATCTGAAAGTGTAAAGGTACACCTTAAAACATTAGAAACAAGGCACAATTAAGTCCATTTAGTTAAAAGGGCCCTAAACTTAATGTCAATATGTGAAACATATTACAACACTAAATTAAGGCATAATTAAGCTCATTTTTATTAATTATTCCCAAATTAAGTGTGAAAAGGGATACTTTTTCCTACACTACATTTTTCCCCCACATTAGTGAGAGCATGACCTCATGTCAAACTCACACCAAAGTGGACATTTGAGACACTTATATATGCAACAATGACAAAGATACACAATCATACAACATTAAAGACCAAGAAGATCAAGCCTAGACTGTCCAACGTGATGTAGAACACATCTAAGATTTTGGTTTATGCTCGCTCTAAGATAGTATAACTTCAAGTTGTCCACTAGGTGTGTCTTCCAATAAAGTGGATTAGTGAGAAACTCATGCCAGGTCTATAGTCTCTCACCGTACAATGAGAAAGTTATGCCTCTATGTTGGATTCTCATCATACAAACCATACATAAGATATCCCTTTGATAACTTCAATAAGGTGCCACAAGGCAAGGCTCCACAAGCAAGCAAGGTGTGTTATGCTATGTGGCCTTGAATTTAAGGTTCAAGCTTCACAAGGTGAGAAAATTGTGTTATGCCAAAAACTTATGAACATTATATATTTAAGTTTTTGTTCAAAGAGATTTTGCTAAGTTCATATAAGGTCTTCTTCTTAGGGATCATCATGCCTAATGTCTCAAAGAGAGGAAAAATCAAAAGTAAAATATTCACAACTTAGGGAATGTAGTGTGTCACATCACCACTAAGAGGAAAGTCGTACGCTAAGAAATATCACATTCTTAGAGGACATCAAAACTAATGACACCACCAAGAAAAGGATGCATCACAAGAAAAAATAAAATAACACCATGAAACATGAAGAATTTCAAAAGTTATTATCAATGTATGCCTCCAGTTTAAAGCGGTTGCTAACACCATTGCTGTGACAAATTTCTTTAAAGTAGCCAATGTTCAATCCTAAGACTATGCCAAGTCATATGTTTTTGAGATAAAGCTATGTTGTGAAAAAGGAGGGAGGAGTTTCCCCCAAAAAATACATAAGGGATCTATGGATTCGAGGTTATTATATCTTGGCTATAGTTTTTTTATAGAGCGTGGAAATGTCATCATTCCCCAAATACTCATAGAACTAGAAGAATGACACAAAGAGAGTGAAAACAAAGGAAATAGACTTTCAAGTCAACATGGAAGAGACCTAAATGTCTTGATTCCTTGTGTCATCCCCAAAAGGAAAACACAAGACAAGCAAAAAAGATAAATGTTTATGACATAGAGAAGAATGTAGGTACATATAGAGGAATGCACAAAGAGATAGAGATACATAAAAAAAAATAGTACGGGGGATCACATTACGCACATGCAATCACATAAAGAAACATGAAAAAAAAAGCAAAATAATAGTAAGGCACATGCGAGTGAACCTATAGCAGGCCATATGCATTCCAATCTCGGTCAGTGTATACGGAAGGCAAGCAACTAGCTAAAGGGAAAACACCAAGTTCCAAAACTAGGACAAGGCTATCTAATCCCTTGCCCCCACTAAGTGCAGGACAAGGATGAGCCAAGATAAGTGATGAGAATGAGCTCCTTGCCATAAAGAGAATGATTTTCAATGAATGTAAAGCATGTAATAGTGAGGATGATATGATCCTACAAGTATTACATGGAAAGGAGCAAAATGCATGTAATTTCTATTCAACTATTTTTTCATAGAAATCATCATCATCAGAATAAAAGTCACTTAGTGTCAATTTCAATAAACAATACTCATCAATAAGATGCCCAAAATTTCTATGATATGTGCAATAATTCATGAAATTCTTAGGTATGGTGTTTCTACTAGGAGGTCAAAATTTAATCCAACCTTTTTTAAGGAGGTGTTCCATCTTTTGTTCAATTTCTATTTGAGTATGTAGGAATGTAAATTTTGTGAGTTTGTAAGGTTTGAATTTCTTGCTTGATTCACCAATTTGTTGAGCTAGATGTTGAGGAAGAGGACCTAAGGTGATCCTATCATCCTTGTGAGGCATTGGTTGTTCCTTAGGAAGGAGGACACGTATATTGGGAGGAGGATCCTGATATCCTAATCCTTTGGTTTCTTCAATAGGAAGTTGCTCTAAAAGTTTGTGAGTTTCATGCATTCATTAGTTATTTCACATCCTTATTTAGTTAAAATCGTAAAGCCTTGGCCATAAGTTTCTTCTAGATTGATGGGAGTGTTGGTCACTTTGTTAACATAAGACGGATATGTATGCAGTTGATTAGAGGAGCTAGGTTCACTCATTGTTGGAAGTTTAGGCTTAGTTTGCGACTCAATTTTAGGATGTAAAAGAACAAACATTTCAAGTTGTGTTGGTTGTTTCATGGAGAGGTAAAAGGATGCATTATTCTCAATATTGTTAAGGCAATCATTTATGAACTTATGCATTCTAACATCATCTTCTCCAATGATGTCAAATTCACAAGGAAACTCATTAGGAGTTGATTGAGCATGGTTAGAGTCAATTACATTAGGATCATTGCCAAAGACACAACTTGAAACATCAACCAAGGAGAAAAAGGACTTCAACACATTGCTAAAACACATCCATTTTTAGATTTTCAAACTTAAACAAGGTAATTTTCTGATTATACTATGCAAAAACCTGAAAATGTAATCTTGTAAATGTAATTTTGGAATCAAATAATGTACTAATTTTATCAAATTAAGCTAGATATGATCAAATTAATGAAACAAAAAAATTTCAAATAGAAACAAAAATCTGAAAAAAAAAAAAACAAAAATGCAAAGATAAATGTTTTAATGCCCAAAAAATTAGAATGTGACCTTGATCACGAACTCATCGACCCTAGGGTGAATGGGTCCTAGGTGAGGGTTTTGAAACAAATTTTTGTAAATTTTTGAGTGATTTTCAGTAATTTTTTTAGATTCAAGTTTGTTACAACAAGTTTCGGTTTCAATTTTCTATGAATTCAATGTGGAATGCAAGTGCAAAATGTGACAAAATGATAATCTAGAACACCTAATTTGATATGTAATTTTTTTTCAATTTTTGAATGCAAGTTAATATGATGTAATTTTCTATGCAATATAATTCATTTTTTTTGTATTTTTTTATATTTAAAGAATGCAAAATATGCAATCCTAAAACTCCTAAAGGAAATGCAAATACAAGACACCATAAGTGAGACCTAATTCAATGCAAAGAGATGAAAATGAATGCAAAATCTAAATATAGCATGAACGAGGACTCTAAAATTAGAAAATACAATGATCAAACTCAGTTTCACCAAAATGAAATAAAGAAAAATAGGATGTGTTGTGTTCACCATAATGGAGTGATGAACAATGGACCTATTTGTTGTGCATGTTTTGCACACATGTCCTGCCTTAGGCAAGGACCCCCCCTTTTCTTTCATTCTTGGCAGGTCATTTTTTTGCTCCTACCTCGCTTTGTGTGCCCCTATCCTTGAGTCCAAGTTGGCCACATGCCTTAAAATGATTAAATGCCCTTTGACCAAATTCACCTATCTAAATTTCACTAAGTCTTTTTCATTTGCAAAGATTGGCTTACGAGTTTCCTCTATTCTTTTGTCATTGCATCCTTCGAGCATCACGAACCCACAACTATGGGTCACCTCATGCAGGTTACTACTTGTGCTTTGCCACTAAGTAGTGGCTGACTCTTAAATTCCACCCGCATGGTGGGCTTTGCATGTGGTTTCTCTTTCCTTGCCATTGTCGTGAGAACCAAACCTAACACCCTTAGAGAATCATCTAAGTACATTTCCCCATGTCGTGGACTTTGCATTTACCATCTATGATCCCAGCCTTAGAGTCTAAGGTGGTAAAGCCCACCAAGTCAAAATGATTATGTGGGTTCATCCTTACAAGTGTCTGCTAGTTGAAAGTTATCACTTAGCGGCCATTGCTTCAACAATGGGATCTTGTAATCGCTCTGTAATGTGGACCCCACATATATCATTTCACTAGGGGAAAATATCAAGCTCTCTAGCTAGGTTTTGAGTTAAAGTTCACCATTGTCTCTGACCATGTAGGCCATCACTGGCAAAATTTTGTTTCCAAAATGTTGCTCCATAACAATAAAACCTCGCTACTTCATCGCTATGCAAACCTGGAGCCTACCAACACTGTCAATTTGAAAGGGCACATAGAGATAAACTTTATGGCAACTCTCGTCGATAGGTCTGCTCATGTGGGTCACCACCATCAAAACTCCATCCTCACAAGATCGCTCCTTAGCAACAAAAGCTCAACAACATTTGTAAGTGGCAATCCTACATTTTCTTCCCATAGTAGCATAATGACACCACTTTCTACAAAATACCCATGTTGCGATAAATTGTTGATGATGCTTCATGGGGACCAGTGCAATTCCAAGTGTCAGTTATGTGGGAGATGTTAGAATATGTCTTGTTTGATTCTTTCACATGAACTTATATATGTCTATTGTTGGCATGAGCAAATGATATGATTGATTGCTTGATTCCATTCATTAATAAGATAGAGTAATAATGTTTGGTAAGGCAACTCACCAAAGGACGTTGATGTTGATGTTTCACAAGTAATTTCACAATTAAATTTTCAAGTACCCAAACACGAATGCATTTGCATTCCTCCATAAATACAACTGACTAATGAATGGAACCCTTCATTGGAAATGAATCTTTGAGTATGGAGGGGTTGTGGTAGGAACACATTATTTGTTAAAGGTGGGGATATTCAACTAACCTAGTTGTAGATTTCTTCACTATGGGGGCCATCCTCTACCTAACCGTTCGAAATGGCATACTTACGCCATCTCCCCATGCCTATTTCCCTACGAATTTATTCTTGCAGATACTCACCTCATGTGGGTTGTCCTCTACTAATCTATTCATTAATGGCACTCTGGGCCCTATTCCCTCACGTTCTTATTCTCGCATTTCATTCTCACGGACTGTTGTGGGATGGAGGCTATCATATTTTGGGTGAAACCTAACAATGTTCTTCCATTGGCTCTCCACATTTCCATTACCCCCCCAAGCTAAATAAATTCACCTCAATGATCAAACCACGGGTAGGACATACCACAATTTGAGGTGCCAAAGTTTGTAAATCGATTATTAGCAACATTTATCGAAACATGGAAGGCCATGATTTGTGACTTTTATTCTCGTCATTCATGTGTTGTTAGAGGCTGCAAATCTTGGTGGGTTGCAAATGATGGAATCATTTTATGGGTTGTCGGAAGGATCATGTCCAACCTGTGGCAAATTTTTTTTAACAGTGTTCACTTGTGTTGGGATGGCCTCTTGAGCCTTATTTCGTGCACCCTATGATATCAATGTGAGCCCCAACAGTGGTAAGGTGGTCAGAAATGGGTGAAATACTATATATGGCATTCATAGAGGTGGGGATTCTAAATTATGAGGCTTGTTCCCATACCTTATGGCTTAGATTTATCATGTTGGAACTGTAGCCGTCAAATGCCCATGTTGGTTTCCTGTGCATCTTTCCCACATTTGTGAAACCCATGAAGAATCAATGAGCAGTGAAGGCTTTAGCACATTGCTAAAAAAGTATGTAGAGGCATGAACAAGACTCATGATGGAATCATCAAGGATTGGATTTTTTGAGGAAAATGTCTAGTCGTGGACTCATCATCAAATAATAGTGAAACACTACTTACACTTTTAGGGTATGAGAATGTGAATTTGGTTTGAGTAGGAGGGTTCTTCATGTCGCACTCACATGACCCAAACACTCATTCATAGAACACGTTGATCGTGCTAGACATTAGGATCATTGTTAGGGGATCATTAATCCCAAACTCAATGGTTGTTCGCCAAACAACCTTGCATTTTGATGTTGTGATGAGGTTTTTCGGACTATACCTAGTGGCCACCATTGTTAAAGTCTCACAAGGATCTTATTATTGCATGCCTAGTTGTTGTAGATGCTACTTGTCTCTTGGCCATTTTCTAATGGCATTTTATCATCAACCCCTACCTGTATTTTACTCAACAGATGTCTCCCATGTAGGCGCCGCACTTCACAATGTTGTCACTTCCTTGGTCATTAATTACGATAGTCTACAATGGTCTCCTCGTAGTATATCTTCTGCATTCACTTTGGCGGACTTACATCATATAGAGCCTGTAGTGCATCTTGTTGTTAAATGGCATTCTTAATGCTACCTCCTTACATTGTCTCCTTGCAAGCTCCATCAAGCATGATGAGGCTCTCGCCTGAACAACCATTCTCAACCTTGCACAGTTTATACTTTCACGTCACCCTATGAGACTCCCAAGATCTAAAGTAATGAGATGTTGGATGAAAAGGAATATGAGATTACTATTAATTCCCCGAGCATCCAAAAAAATTGCAAATGTGGATTTTTTTGTGGAAGGGAACACACATGATATTATGGAACAATATGTACAATTCTTTTTCTTTGTGTGAAGACTACATAAACGTATCTTGAGATGCCCATGAGCACTGAGCTTCTTATAATCAGTTGGTTCCTTCTCCAAAAGCTTTTCCTAAGCAATCTATTATTTTATGGGATCGACAAGGTGGCAACTGCATACAAGAGGGGGGAGGTCAGAGTAAACACAAAATGCCCTCATAATCCTGTTATCTTAATTACCATGCGAATTAGGAAAGGTGCCCCAACTCTAAATTCAATAATCTTATGAGTCTTGATGGTGTGAGCTTTTCATCTGCGGGTTCTTTGTTCTCTTATGTTGATGGAAGCATGCTTGTGGACCTCGACTTCCTTAGCACCATTTTTATGTGGCAATGATGAGCCTACTGATGGCCCTCTTATCCTCCACAAACAGTGATAACTCCTTCCAGCCTTGAACTCCATTTTAAGCTGGCTCAACCACTCATGTTGGTAGTGCATTTGTGATCTGAAGCTATTTCTCCTTGGGTAGGGTCAATTGGTTGTTATTTGTATAGGATGACTTGGAAAATTAGTAAGCCTAGAGACTCAACTAGTTCACACAACAATTTGAATCAACAAAAACTAGCGGGTTCATGTTGATTGTTCACTACAAACATAAGAGATTGGATGCAACATTAGAGATTCTTGGTGTTCTAAGGTCACTATGTCTCAGTATGGAGACAACATTTGGCACAGAAACAAGGGGCATACTTTTTTGATATCCTTACCACCTCTTTTCTTTGCATCGATAATGCATATCATCGAGGAAGTATTTGAAAGGTCCAATCAATGATTCAAGGGTAAGATTCTATAGTTCCAGGAATGATTATAGTATATCATGATAGTGAGGGCAGTTTGACTAAGTCATAAATATGTGAGGCATGACCACTTCTTGTTGAGTCCCTCTCACAAAAAAAGGGAGAGGAAGACATGGGTCAGAGAAATAATACAAGGTAGGGTGGGCATTAGATAGGTCAAAGGATGGCCATTCGCTTCTACTCATGAAGTGAACTACTGATTGGCTTGAGTTCTTATAGGACGTAATTTGTGGAAACATATGGCCATCCCACCATATTTTGTGGGGCTCACCCACTATGACCTCCCACTTCTTATAAAATTGAGCATCACAGAGGCTGCAGGTCCCTCCACCATTCAACACAGTATCCTCTAGCGACATCCCTATGTCTTTTCTCCACATATGGAACTCACGCTAAATCCCCCCACAATCAGCATAAAGTCTTCTCATTCCTGCATTTTAGTAATATTTGACTTCACTTTGTTGATTAATGATTATGTGTGCCCCTCTGTGTGGGCTTATTTATAAAGGGATGGATATTATAAAAGATGAAGTTTGATAAAATCAATAAAGTCAAAAGAGGGTTATATAAATTTTAATGGTTTTCCCATTTGGCAAGAGAATGCAAATTTATCATGGGAGCTATTTGAAAGGAGAAGGTGATAAAAAATTTAAAGGGATTTTAATTAATGATATCACCTTATCCTTACCAATTTCAAGCATGTTGTGCCAAAGGTCCCATTTGCAAGGAGCTGTGAATATGTGAGTGGGGTGATCATAAAAGGAAAACCCACCGTTCACAATTAAAGAGGGTTTTAATATAGGTATTTGAGGAGGGGCATTGTTCTTTAAATCATCCCTTTTGTTATGAGGGACATCAAATTGTTGGATGATTATCAAAATCACTAACATCAAAGTCCCATTGATGATTATGATGAGTATTATGTTTTTTTGTGAATTTATTGAAATGTCGTACAATCTTACGAGTGGAATTCAAATTCTAATTATCTATTTGTGTATGCAGGGATGATCTTACAAGGGGTGTACTAATTAACGAAGGCCTACATGGGAAGTTGCATCAGGTTTGCACAGGGGGATGCTTATGGATCCATGCTAGGGAAGACAACTCACAACATTGGGTCCAGAGGGAATTACTTCTAGTTAAATATGCTTCAACAATGGATGGTTCATCAAAGTGGGGACCAATTTACATATGAATGCATGCCAAGAGGTTAGTGTTGAAGAATCAAAGAGTTGTCTACCAAAATCAAAGGCGAAGGGGAGTTGTTTTATCCTTCACCAAATGATTATGATCATTAAGAATCTGAGCATCAGGATTAGGGGCAACATATATGCTTTTCAGTAACACAAATCTACAAGGAGACCCACTTGATTGACTGAAAGGATGCTACAAATACATCAACAGAAGGGCAACTTTCTACAGTTTTCAGCCACAAAAGAAAAGTTAGCCAGAAGACAAAACAACTATTGTAACTAAAAGAGAAAATAGGGAAGAGGAAAAAATAGTCTATTTTAAACTGTGAAATATTAGGGGTAGGTAAAACCCTAATCTATAACAAATTTGGGAAATTCATTGTAATTAAATCCTAGCCATTCATTTGACTTTTGGAAAAATATAAATAGGGTCTTGCTCCTCATTTGTAAGGGGGTGGTGAATTATTTTAAAGGGAATTTTGTAGCAATAGAAGGAAGCATTGCATTGCTTTGGGTGTTTTCTTTGAGCTTTCCCATTTTGCATGCATGATTCGGCCTCTATGCTACTTTTAGTGTTTTCTTGAATGTCTTTAATGGTGGTTGTTGTTACAGTATTTGATGAACTTCCAAGCTCATTCTTTTTGTGTTTTGTTGATGATGAATCACTTTGCAAAGCTAGTCTAAGCTAATTCATATGCTACACTTTAGTTCAATTGTATGTTTATGAGGTGAATGCACAATCTGAAAATCTATAGGCCTTAGAAGATTGCACTAGTTTTGTGTAGTTGTAGGCTTCTCTTGGTCAAGAAAAACTTATTTTTATGGGAGTTTTTCTACTGTAGCATCCTCCATTGTTATTGTTCATTCATATCTTAGATTTAGAATAACTTCTCTCAACCCTTCCCCTTTTTCTATTTCTTTTGAATCTTTGTTAGTGTAGGATTCCAAGCACCATAACAATGCCAAACTTGGTGACTAAGGTGAGTTTTCAACTTGTTTTTTTGAGTGAAAATCCATTGTTCATTCATTTCCAACACTTTGAAACTCCATTTGCAAACCCAACTTCCCATGCTTTGTGAACCATAAAGGCCTCCTTGTGATTACCAGCAAATCACATCAGCCAATTGAATTATTCCAAGCATTTCCATGACCTAACACATGAGATACCTTGGGGTTATTTCTAAAACTTAGTTGTAGGAATTACCTTTCAAGAGAGGCATTGCACTTGTGCATTGTCTATGATGAGAATTCCTAAAAAACCCATCAATACAACTAGTGCTAGAAGGAGGGCATGGCTAAGTGCAAGGCTATAAAACTGGAAGTTGAATGCACCTTCAAGTAAAATATGACATAGATAAATATCATTATATGCTAGAAATTTAAAATTAGAAAGTTTAAAGATAAACAAGACCTAAGCTAAGATGGAGCAGCAGTTGCAAATCAATATCACTCAGATACAAGAAGATTTAAGTAGGAGACTAAAGAATTTATTGTAGCACTTTGCATTTCCAAATGAATGCATAATTCATGACATTCGCAGACATAATGAAATGGAATGCTTAACATTCTTGGGAAAAATTGACATGGTTTTGCAAGGAGAAATCCCTTTATGGGAAATATACCAACCCTTAGCTCTACCAGATCCAGAAAAATAATTTTTTAATATGGCAATCAAAGCCTTGAAGGAGTTGATCCAAGAACAACTAAGTAGTGAGGATGGACTTAGACTAGAAGAAGTACTAATGTTTGGATGGTGCAGGGTTCATAATGCACCTCATTCTGAATTCACTTTCCCTTCATGTGCAAGCATCATTTCCCAAGCTAGGAGTTGTTTGAACAAGGTAGAGAAGCCAACTCTCAATGAAGAGGAGTCATCCACTTAGGTAGGAAATCAGTCAACATTTGGAGGACAGTACACTAAAGTTGAACCAAAAAATTCTACAAAAGTAAGTGTTGGGACAACTGACACAGAGGTTGAGAATCAAAAGGAAGGAGCTAAATTCCTTGGGACAGCAGGGAGCCTTGATGAAAGTTCAGCTAGAAAGGGATTAGAAGACCTTTTCTCCATAGGTGAAGAGAAATTCTCCACTCAAGAAAAAGAACAATTGGAAGTTGAAAGGAAACACTTAGAAGATGAATCAACAAAATTTGCAACAATATATTCTGAGATAGTCAACACAAATGTTGAAAACTAGAAAGAAGAGGAGGGTGAAAGCCTAGGGACAACAAAGAACAATGGTGAAAGTTTAAGAGAAGTGAGATTAGAAGAATTATTTTCCATGGATGAAGGCAATAAGAAATCTTATAAGGAAGATCTAGAGGAGTGGGAACAATTCCAAGTAGAGGCAATCCACCATCGGGCTTCCTTCCCAATTGATGAGGAAGATCTGATAGTGGAGAGATATAATGAACTCATCTTGAGGCTAATGAGGGATTGGTCAAAGCTAAAATATCAAATTTATTTGGAGGTGTTGTTGCTGCCAAGTTGGTACATGCTTCATTATTTTGTGCATTTAGAGTTCACGTGTGTGCTATGTCAAGAGGCCATCAAGCAAGTTAAAGAACAAGTGGAGCAACCAAGTGCACAACCTCTTGTAGTTGTTTCAAGGATTGAGCCAGAAGTCCAAGAACCAGAACCAAGTGACAACTTAGTTGAATACAACTCACATGAGGATCTTGGGTAGCAACGGAAGGAGAACTATACAATCCCGAACCTCTAGATGATGAAACAAATCAAATGGAAGAGTTGTCCATCGATCATCAAGAATCCTTCCCCTTTGTAGAAAATTTATACATGATTGATGATAGACTTTATGGGGATTCTTAGAGGGAAATCACTCACCATACTCCAATCCTCTTGACGATCCAGTGTCACTTGTTGATTTCTTCCCACTTGGAATTGTGCCATAGAGGTATAGTGGCACTAAGGAAGAATATATTTTAGAAGATGGAGATGATGCAAATATATCACTCGAACCTCTGGATGGCGATGTGCTACAACTCCCATATTGGGAAAGGGACTCCACTTCCACCTACAGTGATAGTGAACAAGAAGAAACAAGTAAACATCTTGATGCGCTACATGAACTACAAAGAGAAGAAGACCTAGGTGAGGATGTCTTGGTGGCTGCCCACAAAGATGATACACCATTCCAACCACAAGGACAAGTTACAACTAGGAGTCTTTATGCCTTGTCCATTGTTGATCCTCCTACACATGTCAAGAGTTGTAACAAGAAATATTCATCCATATCATGTTTTTATGACATGAACTATAAAAAAATTCAAGTCAGCATGAGGAAAATTAAATGGGACAACATACTACCTTCTAAGGGGAAAAATAAAGTGGAGCCATGGACTACGAAGGTCCAACATGATAGTGTATGTATCCTCAAAGAGCAACTGATGGAGGTTGTGGATCCCATTGGGGGATTGGAAGAGGTGTTTGCTGATTTGTTTTCTAAGCCTTAAGCAGACTCGAGATCAACTAGAATGTTCCTTGAATTCAAAAAATTCAATTCCTCACAATATCTACTACCTGATCAATTTGATTGTGATATGTAGATTTGTAATGCAAGAGGGATGTTTCACCATCCATTGCATCCACCAAAGGCTACCAATGCAATGATTGATGATGCAGTGCACATTCTTGGCTATCAAACATTGCCACCTTCACATGATGATGTCCAAGTTCTATCTTTCCTTGCTCATGTAAATACTTGTAGCTATGTTTATAACTTTGATTATGGGAATGGGGGAAGGGAAAATTATTTCTGGATTGACCACGGGTTTCACAAACCACCTCAACTATTCATTCTTCCTAAATATGTTATTGAATTTGAATGCTTGATCCAAAGTTTTATCTTTCTAAATATAAGGAAAAAATTTCATGGCTTAGAACTATAATTATTACCCTTTTGTTTGTGCATGCATTAAGAAATCTCACGAGCATGAGTGTCAGTCTGCTTTGTATGAATATGGTCCTTTGTGAGTATCTTTGTACATAGTTCATTTTGAGTAGTGTAGTTTCCATGTATATAATCCTACTTTCCCACTTTGGTTAGTGTTGGTTCGCTTGCCTTAGATTAGCTTGCTTTAGAGTAGATTCCCTTTGGTTTTCTTTCACTTTCCTACTTTGGTTAGTGTAGGTTGTTGCTTTAGGTTAGCTTGCTTTGGGTTTGCTTCTGCTTTACTGCTTTGTTCATGGTCCCTTTGTTTCTTGTTGGGCATGTTTTCAAGCGCAACCACCTCTTATTGCCCGGGGATGTTTTATTTATTTCCATGAAAAATTTAATCAAGTTTTTAGAATAGGATGGTGAAGATCTTTTGTTAGTATCAAGTGACTTGGACGTTTGATCCAAAGTGGATAATTTGTTGGTCCTATTCAATTCTAATGTATTTAGAAATCTTATATCTCTCACACACTTTAAAGAATCTTGAGGTTGTTGTAGGTCCTTTTGTGAAGTTGAGTTAATTGAAAAACCTAAAATTATGCTTTAGTGCCACTGTAATTCTTAGCCCTAAGTGTGAGCTTCACTACTTGCAAATTGAAATGAAAAGAAAGAAGAGAAGAGAAAAAAATCAAAAGAAATAAAAGCGAGAAAAGGAAAAGAAAATCATAAAAAATCAAAAGAAAGAAAACCTAGCTTCTCGGGAGGATCCGAGCAACTCTACCAAGGCTATGGATGCCTGATTGGTAGTAGAACAATGTTTGGGAGAATCACAATGACAACCTTATCAGGGCTATGGACACCTAACTGGTAGTGAGGCAATATCCCAGATGCTTTTGGAGCTAGAATAAATTATGTAGCTTAACCTAACTGAGCTTAGGTTCATGTAGTGGCTTAAGGATCCAGGAATCAACGCATTTGCACATGCTTGGGTTTTTCAACATACAGATGTTTTGGTTGACCAGTGGTTTTGATCCTTTTGTTGAGTGTTTAGTTTGTTTTTCCTAGTGTGAAGGTCAAAACCAAATATTTTGGGTTTGTGATTCCAGTTTGTCATTGAAATTCTCTACAGCATTTCCCCAGCAAGTTGCCATTTTTTGTGCATGTTTTGCACACACACCCCACCTTAGGCAAGGACTCCCCTTTTTCTTTCATTCTTGGTAGATTTTTTTTTGCTCCCACCTCGCTTTGTGTGTTGCTATCCATGAGTCCAAGTTGGTCACATTTCTTAAAATGATCAAACGCCCCTTGACCAAATTCACCTATCTAAATTTCACTATCTTTTTCCTTTGTGGAGCTTGGCTTGCAGGTTTCCTCTATTCTTTTGTCATCACGTCCTTTGGGCATCATGGACTCACGACTACAGGTCACCTCTTGTGCTTCACCACTAAGTAGTGGTTGACTCTTAACTTCCACCCACATGGTGGGCTCCACATGTTCTTTCTCCATCCTTCCATTATTGTGAGAACCGAATCAAACACCCTTGGAAAATTAGCTAAGTATGTCAAACCGCATTGCAAACTCCACATTTACCATCTATGATCCCAGCCTTAGAGTCTGAGGTGGTAAAGTTGACCAAGTCAAAATGATTATGTGAGTTCACTCTCATGGGTTTCTGCTAGTGGAATGCTATCACTTGGCGGTCGTTGCTTCAATAGCGGGATCCTCTAACCACTCCAACATGTAGACCATGCATATATCATTTCCCTAGGGGGAAATCTCATGTTCTCTAGCCAAATTTTGAGTCAAAGCTCGCCCATGGATCCAACCATGTGGGCCACCTCTAGCAGAAATTTGTTACCACAATGGAAAAACCTCATTACTTCCCTATTATACAAACTCAGAGCCTGCCAATGCCATTAATTTGAAGGGAACACAGAAAAAATTAATGGAAACTCCTATTGGGGGTCCGCTCATACCAGTCACCGCCATTGGAACTCCATCCTCACAAGATTGCTCCTTAGCAATGAAAGCTTAGCAATGTTCCTAAGTTATAATTCCACATTTTCTTCCCACAACATAATGACATCACTTTCCACAAAATACCCATGTTACGAGAATTTTTTGATGATGCTTCATGGGTCCCGGTGCAACTCCAAGAATCATTTATGTGGGAAATGTTAGAATACATCTTGTTTTATTCTTCCACAATGAACTTATGTATGTGTGTTGTTGGAATGGGCGAATGAGATGATTGATCACTTAATTCCATTGGTTAATAAGACAAAGTAACAATGTTTGTTAAGGCAACTCATCAAAGGACATTGACGCTGATGTTTCACAAGTGATTTCACAATTAAAGTTTTGACTAGCCAAATGTGAATGCATTCACATTCTTCCATAAAGACAACTAAATAATGAATGGAATCCTTCACTGGTAATGAATCTCTGAGTATGGGGGGTCGTGGTAGGAACATTTAGCTAACCTATTTGCAGATTTCTTCACTATGGGGTTTGTCCTCTACTTGACCATTCAAAAAGGTATCCTTACACCAACTCCCCATGCCTATTTCCCAACATCTTTATTCTTATGGATACTTACCTCGTGGGGGCCATCCTTCACCAAGCCATTCATTAATGGAACTTTGTCCCCTAGTCCCATGTGTTCTTATTCTTAAATTTAATTCTAGCAAACTATTGTGGGATGAAGGCCATCATATATTGGGCGTAGCTCAATGGTGTTCTTCCATCAACTCTCCACATTCTCATTTCCCCTCCCAAGCTGAAGAACTCAGCCTTGACAATCAAACCATGGGAAAGACATACCACAATTTCAGGTGTCAAAGTTTGTAAATAAATCATTAGTAACATTTATTGAAATGTGGCAGGCCATGATTTGTGACTCTTAATCTCATCATTCGTGTGTTGTTAGAGATTGCGAATCTCGGTGGGCTACAAACAATGACATCATTTTGTGGGCTCACAAAAGGATTGTGTGCATCTTGTGGTGAGTTTTGTTTAGCAATGGTCACTTGTGTGGGGATGGCCACTTGAGCCTTATTTTGCGCACCCTATGATATCGATGCGAGCCCCAATAGTGGTAAGGTGGTCCAAAATGGGTGAAATACTATATATGGCATTAATAGAGGTGGGGATTCTCAATTATGAGGCCCATTCCCATACCTTATGGCTCATATTTATCATGGTGGAACTGTAGCCACCGGATGCCCATGTTGGTTTCCCGCACATCTTTCCCACATTTGTGAAACCTGTGAAGAATCTGCGAGCGATGATGGCTTTAGCACATTGCTTCAAGTATGTCGAGGCATGAACAAGACTCATGATGGGGCCATCAAGGATTGGAGTTTTTCAGGAAAATTTCTAATCATGGACTCATCACCGAATAATGGTGAAACACTCTTCTTACACTTCCAAGGTATGAGAATGTGAATTCCGTTTGAGCAGGACGGTTCTTCATGTCCCACTCATGTGACCCAAACACTCGTTCATGGGCCAAGTTGATTGTTTCAAACATTAGGAGTGCTGCTAGGGGATCATTAATCCCAAACTCGGTGGTCATTCACCAAACAACCTTGCATTTTGATGTTGTGATGAAGTTTGTGGGACTATACCTGGTCGCCATAGTCATTCAATTCTCACAAGGATCTTGTTATTGTGGGCCTGATCATTGTGGATGTCACTTGCCTCTCGGCCATTTTTTGACATTTTATCATTGACTGCTACCCATATTTTACTTGGTGGGCGTCTCCCATGTGGGCACCACACTTCACAATGTCACTGATCCCCTAGCCATTAATTACGATAATCTACAATGCTCGCCCTATAGTCTATCCTCTACATTCACTTTGGTAGACTTACATCATGTGGAGCTCATAATGCATTTTTTCATCAAACAACATTCTTAATGATGCCTCCATACATTGTCTCCCCACAACCTCCGTCGAGCATGATGAGGATCTTGCATGTATAGCTGTTCTCAACCTTGTATAGTTTGGTCTTGCATGTCGCCCTATCAGGATCCTAGGATCTGAAGTAATGAGACATCGACTGAAAAAGCATATGAGATTACTATTAATTCCCTCAGCATCCTAAAATTTTGCAAATTTGGATTTTGTTGTGGAGGGGAACACATGTGATATTATGGCACAGTAGGTGCAATTCTTTTTCTTTGTGCTAAGACTGCAAAAATGTATCTTAAGATTCCCTTGAGCACTGAGCTTGTTATAATCAGTTGGCTCCTTCTCCAAAATATTTTCCTAAGCTATTGATTATTTTATAGGATCGACAAGGTGGAGACCGCGTATGAGAGGGGGGGTCAAAATAAATGTAGAAGGTCCTCAAATCCTATTATCTTATCTTGAAGAGAGAATGCTTGCAAACCTCCATTTTCTTAGAGTCATTTTTATGCGGTGATGACAATCCCAATGCCTGCACTCTTATACTCCATAAATAGCGATAGCACCTTCCATTCTCGAACTTCATTTTAAGCCGACTTGACCACTTACGATGCTCATGCATTTATGATATGAAGCTATTTCTCCTTGGGAAAGGCCAATTTTTTGTTATCTCTATGGGATGACTTGATATATTGGTGAGCCTAGAGATTCAACCACTTCACACAACAATCTAAGTGGGTAGAAAATGGTGGGTTCACGTTGATTGTTCGCCAAAAACACAAGAGATTGGATACAACATTAGAGATTCTTGGTGATTTGAGGTCACTATGACTCGACATGGAGACAAAATTTGGCACAGAAACGAGGGGCATTATTTTTTGATACCCTTACCACCTTCTATCCTTGCATCGATAAGGCATATCATCAAGGAAGTATTTGAAAGGTTGAATGAACGGTTTGAGGGTAAGAGTTTGTAGTTCCAAGAATGATTAGAGTACATCATAATGGCAAGGGTAGTTTGACAAATTCATAAATATGTGAGGTGTCACCACTTATTTTTGAGTCTCTCTCATGGAAAAAGGGAGAGTAAGATGTGGGTGAGATAAATAATGCAAGGTAGGGTGGGCATTAGATAGGTCAAAGGATGTCCATTCACTTCTACTCATGAAGTGAAGTACCGATCGACCCAACTTCTTATAGGATGTAATTTGGGGAAACATATGGTCATCTCGTCATCTTTTGTGGGGCTCACCTACTATGACTTCACACTTCTTATGAACTTGAGCATCATGGAGGCCGCATGTCCCTCTACCATTCAACACAGTATCCTCTAGCAGTATCCCTACGTCTTTTTCTCGTAGACAACACTGATGCTAAATCCCCCTGCTACTGGCATAAAGCCTTCCTATTCCCACATTTTAGTAATATTGGACTCCACTTCATTGATTAATGATTATGGGTACCCCTCTACGTGGGATTATTTATAAAGGGATGGATATTATAAAAGGAGTTTGATAAAATCAATAAATCCAAAAGAGGGTTATATGAATTTTAATGGTTTTCCCGTTTGGCAGGAGAATGTAAATTGATCATGGGAGCTATTTGAAAGGGGAAGGTGATTGGAAATTTAAAGGGATTTTAATTAATGATATCACCTTATCCTTACCAATTTCAAGCATGTTGTGCCAAAGGTCCCATTTGTAGGGAGCCATGAATATGTGAGTGGGTTGATTGTAAAATGCAAACCCACCATTCACAATTAAAGAGGGTTTTAAGATAGGAATTTGAGGGGGGGAATTCTTCTTTAAATCATCCCTTTTGTTATGAGGGACATCGAATTGTTGGATGATTATCAAAGGCACTAACATCAAAGTCTCATTTATGATTGTGATGAATATTATGTTGTTTTGTGAATTTCTTGAAATGTGGTACAATCTTACGAGTGGAACTCAAATTCTAATTATTTATTTTTGTATGCAAGGATGATCTTACAAAGGGTGTAACAATTAATGAAGGCCCACATGGGAAACTATATCAAGTTTGCACAAGGGGATGCCTACGGATCCATGCTGGAGAAGATGACTCAGAACACCGGGTCAAACGGGAAGTACTTCAAGTTAAATATGCTCGAACAATGGATGGTTCACCAAAGGGGAGACCAATTTACATATGAATACATTCCAAGAGGTTAATGTCAAAGAATCAAAGAGATGTCTACCAAAATTAGAGGTGAAAGGGTGTTGCTTTATCCTTCACCAAATGATTATGATTGTTAAGAAGTTCACCATTAGGATCAGGGGTAGCATATTTTCTTTTTAGTAACATAAATCTGCAAGGAGACCCGATTGATTGATTGAAAGGATGTTGCAAATACATCAACACAAGGGAAACTTTCAACAGTTTTCAGCCACAACAGAGAAGGAAGTTAGAAGAAAAAACAACTACAGTAACTAAAAGACAAAATAGGCTACAAGACAAAATAGGGAAGAGGAAAAAATAGTCTATTTTATATTGTGAAATATTGGGGGTATGTAAAACCCTAAGTTGTAACAAATCTGGGTCATTCATTGTAATTAAATCTTGGCCATTCATTTGACTATTTGAAAACTAGAAATAGGGGCTTGCTCCTCATTTGTAAGGGGGTGTTGAATTGTTTTAAAGGGAATTTTGCAGCAATAGAAGGAAGCATTGCATTACTTTGGGTGTTTTCCTTGAGCTTGCTCATTTTGCATGCATGATTCAGACTCCATGTTACTTTTAGTGTTTTCTTGAATGTCTTTAATGGTGGTTGTTGTTACAATATTTGATTTACTTCCAATCTCATGCTTTTTGTGGTTTGTTGATGATGAATCAATTTGCAAAGCTAGTTTGAGCTAATTCATATGTTTCACTTTAGTTCAATTATATGTTCATGAGGTGAATGCACAATCTAAAAATCTATAGGCCTTAGAATATTGCACTAGTTTTGTGTAGTTGTAGGCTTCTCTTGGTCAAGCAAAACTTAGTTTTATGGGATTTTTCCTACTGTAGCATCCTCCATTGTTATTGTTCATTCATAACTTAGATTTAGAATAAATTCTCTCAACCCCTCCCCTTTTTCTATTTCTTTTGAATCTTTGTTAGTGTAGGATTCCAAGCACCATAAAAATGCCAAACTTGGTGACTGAGGTGAGTTTCAACTTGCTATTTTGAGTGAGTAGCCACTATTCATTCATTTCCAACAATTTGAAACTCCATTTGCAAACCTAACTTCCCATGCTTTGTGAACCATATAGGCCTCCTTGTGATTACAAGAAAATCACATCAACCAATTGAATTATTCCAAGCATTTTCATGACCTGACACTCGAGAGACCTTGGGGTGATTTCTAAAACTTAGTCGTAGGAATTACCTTTAAAGAGAGACACTGCACTTGTGCATTGTCTATGTTGAGAAGTGCTAAAACACCCATCAACACTATTTTCCTTATTTCATTCAAAATTTATGCTCCAATATGCAAATGAAGAATAGTAATCAAATATGACTAAAATAGTAATCAAAACAAAATTCTAGAAAGTGGAAAATGCTATGCACCTTTCACCAAAATTCACCATTTTAAGCTCACTGAGGACTCATTCACCCTATGGTGAATGGGTCTTTACTAGGGTTTATAGAAAATGATTTTTGGGTTCTCTTCTACCAGATCTACACTCATAAATTCTAGGTGTTCATTGTCAGAAAGTCAAAAATAAAATTTGTAGAAGAGTTTCCATGTTCACATTCTTCTATTTCTCTCTTCAAAGGATCTTCAACCTAAAATTTGCAATCACACATCAAAGAGAGAAAAAAAAATTGTTAGGGAATGGGGGTTTACCTTGGTCAAACCCCAATTTGGTAATTAAACCTTGAAATGAAATGAAACATGAAAGAAGGAATGATGAATGAACAAGAATGTCACAACTCACCGCACCTTATTTAAAACCTTGGGAGACAAATCTACAAAATAGCATGAAAAGGCTTCAATGAATGTAGATCTTGATCATAAACTTTCTATTAAGACTTAATCATAAAGTTTATAGGATGCTCTTTTGAAGTTATAGGTTAAACTAAGTTAAATGACCTTATATTTATATGTATCTTAACATTAATTCCTAAAATTCAAATATCACAAGACAAAATTGAATTGTACATTTGAAATCATTAAAATACCAAAAAAAACATATTCCAAAGGGGTGTCCTAGGTCTAAGTGTGGACACATTCTCCATGGGGTGAATGAGTCCTAGTCCACTTACCTAAGACACACATTGGTCAATGTTAAACATTATGTAAAAATAGGGTCCTAGAAATAAGTGAGGACCCATTCACCCTATGGAAAATGGGTCCTAGGTCACCTACCTACAACACACATCTTCAAAAGTTAAGTTTTGTGTAATGGAATTTATGAATGTTGAGTTTTATCCCTTGGAATTTACATTTAATTAGGCTTGGATTTGAATTAAAGAGGACAACTAAGGCAAATTAACCTCAATCAATTAATAAAGCCCTAGATTAATGTGAAAGTGTAAAGGTACACCTTACAAAATAAAAACAAGGCACAACTAAGTCCATTTTCTTAAAAGGGCCCTAAACTTAATGTGAATATGTGAAACATATTACAACACTTAATTAATCTCATTTGTTATTAATTATTCCCAAATTATGTGTGAAAAAGGGATACTCTTTCCTACACTACATTTGTATCATACTTAGAGAATATTTTAATCAGAATTGTAATGCTAATCATCATCCCACATGGCTACACAAACCATTAAATTTCAGTTATTCTATGTAATTCTTGAATTTTCAGGAGATATTGAGTGAACAAAGAAGAATACTTGCATATTTTTGTGTTTTTTCAAACCATTTCTAATTTTCATTTTCAGATTGTTGTGAGTATGTGAATGAGGGTTGGATCTCCCTACATCAATAATATTAGAGTGGGAGTTCCTAAGTGTGCAGGAAGAAGTGCCAATGTGAGGTAGTTTGCACTAAGACATGAGGGTAGAGAGAGTGTGGTTTGTAAATAGATCGTCGAGTGAGGCAATTTACATGTGCAAAACATAAGGGTTTTGAAAATTTATGTTAAGGATGGTGAGGCCATAAGGATGTACAAGAAGAAGAAGAAAATGAATTTTTTCATTGGATGGATTCTAAGGATTCTTGCACTTGAGAAAATCAAAGAGACGCTTTGAAAACATAGAGAAGAATATGTGAGGGTTAAAATGATAAAGATGAAGAAACAAGTGAAATAACTGACAGTAGAGATTAAAAGGATAAAACAAGAAAAGAGGAGAGTTGGAGGTAATTATGATTATATTTCTAATGGTATTTTGATTATAGGAAAGAATGATGAGGCAATAGGGTACCATTCATGTGGCACAGAAGAAGAATAGGATGAATATTGTCACACCTCATCTTGTTGTTACTGAGTTACTTTTACCTTCATGGGTAAATAGGATGATAAATGCAATCATGATTTTGATATGTTTGATAAAGGAATGGAATACCAAAATAAGTATTAACTTATTATTGCTTTGAAGAAGTAATTATGTTTTTATTGATGAAGTACAATGAAATAATATGTATTGCAATATGAATATTCTAATGTTTTATGATGAAAGTTGATTTCATGTGAACGTATAACTACCATTGCAAATATGCCAAGTTTGATGCAAGTACAGGTTCACGCCTCTGAAAGGGATGGAAGTATCACTCAATATAAGTGTTTGGTTGGGTAACCTTGAATGAAGCCTAATTGAGCTTTCATACACACTCACCTCTAAGTATAGTTGTGTCAAGTAATAGTCTCAGGTTATTGGTAAGTCATCCTTTGGACATGTTGCATTTTCATTATATAGGATCATGATTTCTATTAGGAGGACTGTTGAATTGAATTATGTGATTGAATCTTTATTCTTTGAGCTTTTTGTTGATTTGTATGTACATTAACTGTAAACATGTATATGGTTATATATATATATATATATATATGATCCATTCATGAGAGCATAAGCAATTGCATATGTATATAAGTAGAAATACTTATGAATATACTTGCACAGGAAATTAATTATATATATATAGGTATACACTTAAAGTATAAATATGTCATCGAGGATATTAATGAATATGTTTAGATGAAAGAATTGAAGTAATGGTATATATATGATTAATATATGCATATAATAATATATGTGTGTAAAGTACATCATGGAAACATACTTGCATATTGTAGTTGTGAAAAATGGGTCCCTTGACATTTTCACACTCATTAGGGTCCTCCTTGTGTATTTTTGCTTAATGTTGCCCTTATTTAGTGTTGTAATGTGGATAACACATTCACATTAGGTCTTGGGTGCTTGTGAACTAATGGAATTTAATGGTGCCTTGCTAAAGTATTGTGAAGTGTTGTAACACACTTTCACACTTTTCTAGAGTTTTATCAATTAAGTAAATATAATTTTAATTATAATCAATCTTAATCTTTCCTTATTTGGAGTGTTGTAAAGTGTTGTAACACACTTTCACATTCCTCTAGAATTTTCATTAATAATTGGGCTTTCTTATGCTTTAATTGGCCCTATTTTGAATCCACAAGCCTCATTTATTGCATCTTTTCGAGGATAATCCTAACACCAATCAGTAACCAATCATAATTCAAGTGTTCCTAGCTTATGGCCTAGATTTACTATTTGGGACTCATTCACCACCTTTGGGCGAATGAGTCCCACCTAGGTCCTTTTGGCCCTGATGTGGATTTCACACATTTCTAGACACTTTTCATTTTTGGTCCCATACATTATGTGTAATGGGACTCATTCGCCACCTTGGGCGAATGAATCCCATGTTACCAAAATTCAAATTTTTGACAAGATTTTATTCTCCTAGATCTGATGTTAGCTTGTAGTGATGTAATTTCAGGAATTCTTACATAATTAAGTATAAATACAAGGTTCTTTCACTCATTTTCATCCCAAGCATTCAAGTATTCATATCCTAGCATTCAAGAGTTCATTAATCATCCACAAGACAATTCAAGGCATTTGAAGGGTAGATTATCAAGTATTCAAGAGCATTCTTCAAGCTGTTGTCAATTCAAATTGCACTCGTATGCTTGAATAATTAATTCAGCAATCTGTTGAAACATGGGAACTAATTCTAGGCTGTGGGTATCCTATAAGGAATTAGACCTCTAGATTCTAGGCTGGTTCCTATGAATTGTTTTTGATTAATACCCAGCTAAATTGCTGGGAAAAGGGATAAAAAGAACTAACTTGACTGCAAAACTATGAAACTTTAATTACAGTGATGCTTGCATCACCATAATGATGACCTAAAAGGCAGTTTAGTTTACAATTGATTCTCAATATATCTAACTTGCACATCAAAATCTAAACAGTTTGAACTCATATAAATGCTTCATACATCTAGGCTCATAAAACTATTTTCTTTCAAAGGAAAAGAATAGTGTTCTCACAATTAAGAAATAACTCTTAAATTGCAAACTCGGTGTATGACCTATGAATTAAACTAAATGCATACATATACTTATAATTGAGAAAGAAAAAATAAAGGTTTCAATGATGAAACACAATATAATTCGATCACAATCAAGCACAAGAATGTTGCCTAAAAGCTTGAAGGAAAAACCTAACACTATTGAGAAGATAAAAGGAAAAACTCCATGCTAAAACCAACTGTAACCTGTAAAACTTGCTATGTATTAATCTAAAATGATGTTGAGTTACAAATCATTCGCTTTGTAGAGTGCAAAGGAGAAAAAATAAGAACTAAATTGAAAATGATAAAAAATTTCAATATATACAATCTGAAGGCACTCCGAAGTTCAAGACTAAGCAACTGAAAGTGATTTGAAAGTGAACAGATGATAATCCCAAAGTAAAATTCGAGCACAAGTAAAAATCCCTGAAAATGTGGTTCAAACTCATGCAAAAAATGAGTGAACTCAAACTCGAAGTGGCAGTCATAAAGCATGTAATCAATCTACAACTCGAACTAGACTGAAATCCTTGAAAAAGTGGGCTAAAGTACGCAAAAACCACCTCGTTTGTATCAATCCGCCCATGCACACTTTCAAGTCCATCTTTCTCATTTAAGTCTTCAGTTGACAATCTGATGTAGAACTGAAGTAAAATATGACTTAGCTTTACATAATATTCTTATTTGCATTCTAGATGATAAATTAATTAAATGATTTATCTCATCATTTATTTAATTCATTTACATTATTTATGCAAATAAGAATAAAAAGAATAAATCTAATTTACTTTATTACGCCTCATGATCTTCAAGCTTAATAATGTATTTCACACATTTCAATAAGAAACCACCATTTGACAATACTTGGCATAAATTTATCAACTAATGATGTCGACCACCTTGCTAGGCACATTGACTTAAAATTCATGGCCACATGGAGAATAAAACATAATGATTATTGAAAATCATTCGCAAAAATGCAAAGAGGAATTAGGGTGAATGAACAAAACACCATCGAACCCTAAAAGTCATTATCACTCTTGCATTTGACTTAGAGAAACTTTTGGAGGAAGTCAGCCGCCATGAGCAGGGTTTTCTGAGAGCTCTTTGATGCTAAGGCTCGAAATTTCATCATGCTTTGTTGTTCCTGAACTAGAAAAAAAAATGTTTTGCTAAGTGCTGGCCGATTTCTTCATGGGTGATGCTCTTTTGAAGACTTTTTTGAGAACCTCTTTGTAGGGTAAGTCATTTTACCACAAATTTCAACATTTTTCTTTGTTTTAAACATTCTTCGGGCCTCTCAGCCATGGCCATAATGGATCTTCTGCATTTTAACCCCTTTGTCTTTGTGCTCTTCCTCTGTATCTTTCATGGTTGCTATGAGAGCTTGGCTTATGCATTCTAAAACATAGAAAGAGATCATTCACAGGTTTTGTTAACTCTCCTCTAGGTGCATGATATTAAGTTTTATTTTTTTCTTTCATTTATCTATTGAAATACAAGCTTCTTGGAAAATTTCTCTTGTATAAAATGAGTTGATAGAACACACCAAGCCACAAAAATTTATGTATGTTGTTTGACATTATTGGCTGCGGCTGTGAGTTTTCCTCATTTGGGTATTTGAAGTATTTTCTCTTTAAACCTTTTTAGAACAAACCCTCATATGGGTGATAATAAATTATTACTCTTTTTCCTTTGATATTCTATTGCTTTCTTTACATATATGCTAGCTCTGGCCGCTATGAGAGCTGGAATCGAAAGTCTGAAACCGTTTTCCTTTTGGAGTTCAAAACATATTCTTCAATTTCTGATGACCACCATGGAGAATCTGAAAACAAATACGTGGTAAGTCATATTTCTTGAAAAGAAAAGACTACTGATGAAGCTCTCATTTTAATTTTTCCTACAAGGGTTTCTAAACTTGTAACTTCCCTCTTCTGCTTAAAATACTTGAAACCCTCCTCATGGTATGCTTTGGACATTTCATTTTCTACCTTTGTAGTCATTTACAGGCTCCATAGCCGCAACTATCTTGATTTTTTCTTTAATCTCTGTAAAAAACATTTTATTCTAAACTCACAATAGATGAAATACTTCAATTTCATGTGTTCTTAATGAATATACAACCACGATTTTTTCCTTCATCTGGGTATTTGTAATCTCATGGATAGTTGAGATTTTTGTTCTGAAAGTGAGCTTTTACTCAGAATTGAAAAACCCTTCCGGTTTGTTCTATTGGGTGTTAATCTTTCTTACTGTGTTTATACTCTACAGGCTGCATCTGATTATATCTCCATACTCAGAATTCTGAAGCTAGGAGCTTGCTTGAATTCAAAGAAATTATAAAACAAAAAGTATATTTTCCTTTTCCTACAAAGAAGTGAAGATTAATTGTCTTGCTTTATGTATACCCTCTCATCTAAAAATCAACATGATTATGATGGTCCAAGTTTGATTTTACAGCCATGACTGTATTTCCTCTAACTGGATATCCTTCTATTGCGGGTGTATTTTCTCTTTAATCTTCACTGATGTAGCTATTTTCATGTTTTCCAGTGCTATCTCTCAAACTCACTTGAAGCAAGATAATGAACATCTTTTGTTCCCCAAATCACGACTGTATTTTATGATGGAAACACACTCAACAATATGTGCCAGAGTATAACATTAGCTTGTAACATTAGATTGTTCTATTCCTGGATTGTTCTGCGCCACTGCATTGTTATTCCCTGATCCTTCATGTTATTTTTATACTACTGCAAATAATGACTCCACCATAAGAAAATCATCGTTCTCAATTTATGATATTCACTACCATGATTTTGAATGGCATATTCATTATCATCTACACTTATCCCATGTATGTAGCATGCATGGAAGCTACTTGTCAATGGAAACTAATGACTGTTCTTTCAAGACAAAAGCTGGGCTTTGAGACCAAAAATCGTCTTCATTCATATGACAGTCCTCGTCTTTTGGTCTGAATTTTATAAATGATGACTGCCATTGAAAATAGATCCTCCATTTACCATTAATGTTGATTACTCATACTTCAGTGTTGTCTCACTGACACTTGTAATATTGTATGCATGTTTGATAAAAGATAATGCATATTTGTATCTTCCATTATTCTTAAATGTTGACTTAAAACAAAATTTGCTACTTTCTGTTGAAGAACTTGCAGAAAATTGGATTGTTGCAAATCTTGTCCTGTACTCGAATACTCTGTTTCTCTTCAATGCAAAGAGGCTCCATACTTTATTTAAATGTAATGTGGAAAAATACAAAGTAGAGCTGAATAAAAAATGAAATAGATGAGTGCAATATATATGCTTTAAATATCTATTATCAATATTCATGTACTTCATATGAAACTTGTGAATATATCATTTTTGATATGCTGAGCTCAACCCTTATGGGAGCCCGTTTTACTCCACATATCTAATGAAATGATCTCAAACATGATGAACCTATAAATCCTACACACTGAAACAAACATGTTAGAAAAATAAAAGAAGTTGAAAGCTTCCATTGAATTACGTTCTCTTTTCTTGATTTTTTTAAATCATCTGATGGATGCCTGATCGACTGTATCTTATATTTCTATTGGTAGCATAGGTATATGATAGGATTTGATTCTTCATCGCTTAGAGACCATCTCTAACATCATTTTAATCTTTCCTACAAATTCTTTTGGAGTTGGAACTGGAGCTGAAGTTGGAAATGGAGCTACAGCTGACATCACAACTCAACCTCAACCATCAACGATTCGTCATTCAGGCAATGAAGAATCATCTTCTACCCTATGATTTCATTATTTTAAGTTGTATAGCATACCATTGTTTATGCATTCTTTATTTGATTTTAAAAAATCAAAAAGTTACTTCCACAACTTGTGTGGAATTCAACATTTTTTACAAAATGAATAAAAGCATCACTATGCAAATTTTCTCAATTTTATGTTTTAAACGTTTGCACAATAAAATATGATTCATATGTAAGATGATCTCAATGATGATCAATGAACACTTAAACAACAAGACATGAAAATTTCGCATACCTATAAATGATGAACTTCATCCAGCTCTACCTATTTGAGCTCGGAGTGAAAAATAGGTAACAAATTGGCGACCTATGTGGAGTGTTTTCCTGCTAAACACATTAGACCAACATATCCATTGGGCATGGAGTCAATGTTCTATTCCTTTTGAACTCGGAAAAGTGTAACTCAGCATCAAAAATGCAAACCCAAAAAAATTATTGCAATTCTGTTGAAGACAGAATCTGAAAAACTAGGTGCAACAACTGCACTTATGAAAAACAAGACAAAACTGAAATGAAACGTGCCAACAGGCACTTATTGAAAATGTTATTGAAATTGAAAACTATTCTACTATGTACAACTGAAATCCTAAAGCTTAATAACACTGTTTCAAATGAATCTCGTTCACAGGGATTGGTAGTACTTCACCATCCAACTTTGAAAGTTGAAATGCATTGTGTTCTTTCTTTTCTGTAATAACATACGGGCCATCCCACATGGCGTCAAACTTCATATGTTTACCAGGTCTACTCTTGAGCTTATCCCACTTGAAAACTAAATCACCTTCATTGAAGATTCATGCAACGTCCTTTCTGTTGAATGTCTTCTTCATCTGAAAATGATGAATCTAAAGCTTTCTGAAAGCTTCTTTCCTGGTCTCATCCAACTTTGTTAACTTAGCAAGCCTAACTTGCATTGGATCCTCTTCAAGTAACTCCAGTTCCTTTATCTAGTTCAGAGTTTGGAATTCTATTGATATAGGCAGCTTGGCCTCCTTACCATAAACCAAAACATACGGTGAAAAACTTGTTGACCATTTTGGTGTAACTCTATCAGCCCAAAGGGCTAATTTAAGCTTATCATGCCATGACCTCTGATTATCTTCAATTGTCTTCTTAATGATCCTAATCAGATTCTTGTTTGTCAATTCTTCCTGTCCATTACCTTGGGGGTAATCATTGGATGAAGTGTTCAAATAAATATTATTCTTACTAACCAATTTGAAAGTTTCAAGCCAACAAAGGCTAAAGCATTATCAGAAATAATCGAATTAGGTGTACCAAACCTAGAAACTATGTCTTGATAAAAATTTAGGACCTATGTTTCATTTGAATCTTTTAGAGCAACTGCTTCTATCCATTTCGTGAAGTAATCTGTTGCTGTCAAAATCCACTTGTGACCTGCACTTCATGGTGGGTTAATAGGACCAATAAAGTCAAGTCCCCACTTTACAAACGACTGCTCAACCTGAATTGGATTCAGGGGCAGAGCTGCTAGCTTTTGTTTGCCTACAAATAGCGAACATTTAGCACATTTTCTGACATAAGCATAAGCATCCTTGAAAAGGTCTGGCCAATAGTAGCTTGCCCTCATAATGTTCAAAGTTGTAGTACGAGGTGCAAAGTGACCTCCAGTAGGTACATCATGGAATTCCTCCAGAATTATTTCAATCTGATCTGGGTTAATACATCTGAGTACTCCATTGAAGTCCTTTTTATATAAAACATCATTTATTACTACATAAGGAATTGCCTACAATCTATAATACCTTCGTTTAGACTTGTCTAAACTTTCCAGACAATCTCCATTATGCAAGTAATGGATCATCTGATGGATCCAATCAACTGGAATAGCTGAAACAGCAGGTTCATCTTCATTATTTAGAACTGCAGCAACCTCTTCATCGATGTTTTCTTCATTTTTTGCAAGTTGTTCGCACAGTCCTTTACCTCGAACAAGCTTGGTAACCTTTATGTTGATGTCATATTCCATGACTTTGGTTATCCAGCCTGCTCATTTATCATTAATATCTTTATTCAGCAGAAACTCCTTGAATGTTGGGTGAGCTACCAACAGGTTTATCTTATTATTAGATAGCATATGTCTGAATTTTTTCAGACTTCTCACTACAACAAGTACATGCTTCTCAACGAATGAATATCTTGTTTCATAGTCATGCAAGATTTGACTAAAGAAAGCTATGGGCTGCTCCATACCTTCATTATTTTGGTGACAGAGCATTGTAGAGATGGTATCCACTCCTCCGAATGCATATAGTATGAAATATTTATCAAAATATGGATTTATAAGAGTAGGGGCTACTGCAAGTGCCTCTTTAATATGCTCAAAACTATTTTTACCTTCTTTTGACCAGCTGAATTGAATATTTTTCTTCAACATGGCTGTCAATGGTTGTAATAATGTTGCAACATTAGGAATAAACCTCCTCACAAAGTTAATTCTACCCAGAAAGCTCTGTAAACCCTTTTTGTGAGTAGGCAATGGTAAAGCCAGAATGGCTGCAATACGTTCTAGGTCAATAGAAATGCCATCTTTTGAAACAATATAACCTAGAAGCTTACCTTTCTGAACATCAAAAATACTCTTCTTTGGATTTAACAAGATTCCATATTCGATGTACCTCTCAAATATCTGTCTAAGATGACTGAAATGATCATCAGCATTACGTGAGAAAACAGTAATATCATCCAGGTAAACAAGAACAAACTTATTTATCAAACCTTGGAGAGCTATGTCCATCGCTCTTTGAAAGGTGGCTCCTGCATTTGACAGTCCAAACAACATCTTTGTGTAAGCCATAGTACCCCACTTGGTGGTAAAGGTTGTCTTATACTGATCTTCCTCCTTAACCAAGATTTGGTTGTAACCTGAATACCCATCCATCAATGAAAACCTTTCTGATCCTGAAACAATCTGCAATATTTACTCCATTGAAGGCAGCAAATAGTGATCTTTGAGTGAAGCTCTATTTAGATCATGAAAATCAATGCACAACCTTATCTCTCTGCTCTTCTTTCTGACAGGCACCAAATTTGACACCCAAGAAGTGTGCTAGATTGGAAATATTATGCTCCCTTAGATCAGTTTGTTTAACTCTATTTTTGTTAGTTGTTCTAACTTCAGGTTCAGAGGCCTTTGCTTCTGTCTTATCAATTTTGCATTGGATTCGAGCTCAATTGTATGCTGAGCTAACTCATGATTAAAACCCTTCAAATCTCCATACTGCCAAGCGAATATGTCACTGAATTCTTGACAAAGCAAGATAAAAGCTTGTTGTTCCTCCTTTGTGCAGAATTTTCCAAGTTTAAGCAGATTGTCTTTAAAAATCTCTATTGACTCGTAATGCTCCTGCTTCACTGTAATACATGATTTATCTTTTCTAACTTGGTCATCAGTGTTAAAAATTGACTCAAGAGTCACCAAACCTTTGGCAGCTTATTAGACTTTAACTACATGATTTGATCACCATATTGCTGATCAAACTTGCATTGGTTTCCAGCAGAAAACTCTGCCTCCTCCATCAGAAAATGGCATATTTGTTCATCGCTATCAAAAATCTGCCAGCTTATATTATTATCAGGTACTAAAGGTCTGACAACTATCTTCATGTACTGCTATACCTCCACTTTGTGAATTTCAGTCAGAATGTCAAACTGTGACCCTAGAGCAACAAGTTTATCAGCTTGCTTATTCTGAAGTCTGGGTACTTATTGCAGATTAAAAGCATCAAACTCCTTAATTAAGTCCCAAACACGATGTTTGTACAATTTCAGCAAATCATTCTTTGTTAAATTCAGATTTTTGACTTGATTTTCTATTAATTTTGAATTGCCAAACACCTGTAAGCATTTAATCTTCCTTTTTCTGGCCCATTCTAAGCCATGTATTAATGCTTCATATTCAGCAACATTGTTAGAATAGCTGAAAGCAAATCTAAAAGCTAAATAATACTTGTCTCCTTCAGGTGAAATCAAAACAACTCCTCCACTAGCACCAATTTTACTCCTAGAACCATCAAAAAATAGCTTCCAAAGTTGATCATTTTGCTGCTTTTCTTCTTTGACCAAATTTGGAATAACTGCATTAGGTTCTTGAATCATATAAATTCCCAAACCTACTTTGTCTATGAGATTGAATGGATCAACCTCATGATTCTCGGCTACCCACTCATCTAGATTTATGTCAGGTATTCCTTCTATAGGTACAGTGGGCTCGAGGATCATGGATTGATCCTCCTGATCATGGAAAGCTAGGTTTGCATTTATGGGGTTCAGAACATAAGGTTCAATATGGTCCTTAGCTAATTATCCTAATTTAATCGTGACTCTAGTACCATACTTGGTCCTAAAAAACATGTGTGACCAGTCTGATGACAAATAACCACCTAATTTTGCAGTGAAGTCTCTAGATAGGAAAATGGAAAAATAGGGTGGAAGATCAATGAGGTATATGTCCTATGCAATTTGAAAGTTGGGATAGGCATGCAATGTAAGAGGCAGACTTTTAATAACTCCTATAGACTTAACAGCTGTACCATCCAACTGAACTACCCCTTTTGACAATGGTTCATACTCAAGTCCTAACTTGTTTACCAGCTCTTTAGGCATGATTGAGCTGCTTGCTCCACTGTCAATTATGCAGTTATGCACTATGTTTTCACCAATTATCAAACTGACATAAAAAGGGGGTGGTTTTACCTGTTTAGTTGGTTGTCCTTGCTTTTGATCTGAACCGTTCGCAAGAACTCTTGGCTGTTCTATATTTGCTTCGTTAGAAATTGATATTTTAGCCAAGGCCTCCTGCAAACTTTCTTTTTTCCCAGGCAAGCGTAATACATCTATCGTGGTAATGCCAACATTTGTCTTTTTCATATGTTCAACAATATTGAATGAAGAAACACCAACCTTTGACTATACCTTTTGAATAGCAGCGTCTGTTTGAGCTGCTTGACGTTGGAACTAAACTTTAGGCTGCTTCTTTGATGGTCTAGCCTACTGTCTTGGTAAAATATGAATATTTTGAGCTGTTGAAGGCTAAAACTGCCCTTGTTGGATTGTAAAATCTTGATTTTTCTTGTGAACAATAGGTTGTTTGTCTTTTTTTGCTTGTTGTTTATCAGGAACAACTTGTTGTCTCAGATCAAATTATCTCTTTTTGGCCCTCGTATTGGCTGCAATAGAAGTGGCTGACTGATTTTGACTTTGCATGTGATTAACTCTGCAAAATTCACTTCCTTGCCAGTTCATCATGGAAACATCAAGGTCACTCTGCTGTGTTTGTTCATTTTGTTGATTATTGTCCTCCTTAATTGCCTGTTCAGAAGCAGCATAACTATTTTTCCCCATAAGTGCTTGATTAATCACCCTGTTCATGCAAGTAGCTTGATTATGAGGCTGATTACAAGGATAGCACCATACATAATCTTGTGCTAAGTTGTTTTGTATTGGCATCAGCTCTTTTGAAGAGCTAGCAGCAGCTGGGTTAAATGGTTGATTAGGCCTAAAGTTAAAATTCCTCTTCTATCCCTGGTAATTAGCTTGATAAGTAGGCCTATTCACTTGAAAGGATGATTTATTAAGCCAAAAAATTTGACCTTGCTGGTTTTTGAGATTTACCAAGTTGTTACTCACAGTTTGTACTAACTTGGCCATTTGTTGTTGGTCATTTATTAGCTACTGTTGAGTATCTTTTAGACCTTGCAAATTAGAATTTGCTGGAACAACATTATTTTGTACTGCTACTTGGAAACCTAAGGCTGGAACAACAAGTATAGCGGCCATTAGAGGTACATGAATGGGCATATATGGCTGTACCTCTGGGAAAATTGGCATAGGGGGTCTTGGGGCAAGTTTACCAACCTGTATGAGGCTATTTTTAGCTCTAATGGCAATGTCATATGATGCTGGCAATGTTAACCCACCCATAGACTGTATCATTAAGGCAATATCACTATGCAATGATCTAAGGAAATATAGAAAAGCGTGGTCAGGAGTGGGCCTTACCGTTTTCAGAATTTGATCCCATGTCCTTTAAAATCTAAAATTAAAGTCCATCATTTGTTCTTGTGGCGCTCTCTTAATAGTCATCGTTTGCTCAACTAGAGATAAATGATTGGACTTATCTGAAAATTGCTTTGTTAGTTTGTCTCCTGAGTCATCCCATGTTGGGACGCTACGAACTGGTAAGCCACGAAACCACTGAGATGTTTTCCCTTTGAATGATGCTGCTAACAACCTCAAAGCTACATTCTTCTGAATCACATGGTGAACTCCACATAGCAAGACTATGTCTCTAATATGCTCAATGGGCATAGTCTAATCTTCACCAGTAAAGAAAGGTAGACTTTTGAGTGCTACTACTAGTATATCATCATAAAGATCCAGATCTAATGGGCTACCCCCATTAAACATAACAAAAGAATGTGCTCTAGCCATCGGAGCTACTGCTGTTCTGAAATTTGCAGCTTGTATAATTGGTACAGGCTAAATCGGTACTTTGTAACTTGGTGAAGTTGAGAATGAAATTGGCTGCCCTGTTAACGATCTTCCTCTTCTTCTCGATATGTAAACTAATGGTTCTACTCTTCAAATAGGAGAATTTGATCACTTTCTTGAAGATTTACCAGATGTTCGCTTGGCTGTCCTCCCTACTCTCTTTGGTGAAAACAGGTGCAAGTACTAGAACAAAGAAGAACTTCATGTTTAAATTTTTCTCATAAGCTATGTGCACTTGATCTGCTAAAAACTAAGAAACAGAGTCACCAGGTATATGAAAATAATCCTCTGAAAAGCTGGAATAAACTGTTGTATATACCAAACAACTTGAACTATAAAAAATTTTCTCTGAAAAGTGATTTAGAGTCCCACCAAGCGTGCCAAAAATTGTTAGTCAATTCAGATTACACCCGTATGCTTGAATAATTAATTTAGCAATTTGTTGACACATGGGAACTAATTCCAGGCTATGGGTATCCTATAAGAAATTAGACCTCCAGATTTTAGGCTGGTTCCTATGAATTGCTTCTGATTAATACTCGGGTAAATTGTTGGGAAAAGGGGTAAAAAGAACTAACTCGACTGCAGAACTATGAAACTTTAATTATGGTGATGCTTGCATCACCGTAATGATGACCTAAAAGGTAGTTTAGTTCACAATTTATTCTCAATATATCTAACTTGCACATCAAAATCTAAACAGTTTGAACTCATATAAATGCTTCACACAGAGGCTCATAAAACTATTTTCTTTCAAAGGAAAAGAACAGTGTTCTCACAATTAAGAAAATACTCTTAAATTACAAACTCAGTGTATGACCTATGAATTAAACTAAATGCATACGTATACTTATGATTGAGATAGAAAAAATAAAGGTTTCAATGTTCAAACACAATATAATTCGATCAAAATCAAGCACAAGAATGTTTCCTGAAAGCTTGAAGGAAAAACCTGACACTATTGAGAAGATAAAAGGAAAAACTCCATGCTAAAACCAAGGGTAACTTGTAAAACTTGCTATGTATTAATCTAAAATGATGTTGAGTTACAAATCATTCACTTTGCAGAGTGCAAAGGAGAAAAAATAAGAACTAAATTGAAAAAGATAAACTTTTTCAATATATACAATCTGAAGGCACTCCAAAGTGCATGACTAAGAACCTGAAAGTGATATGAAAGTGAAAAGATGATAATCCCAAAGTAAAATCCGAGCACAAGTAAAAATCCCTGAAAATGTGGTTCAAACTCATGCAAAAAATGAGTGAACTCAAACTCTAAGTTGCAGTCATAAAGCATGTAATCGATCTGCAACTCGAACTGGACTGAAATCCCTGAAAAAGTGGGCTAAAGCATGCACAAACCACCTCATTTGTATAAATTTTCCCATGCACACTTTAAAGTCCATCTTTCTCATTTAAGTCTTCAGTTGACAATTTGATGTAGAACTGAAGTAAAAGATGACTTAGCTTTACATAATATTCTTATTTGCATTCTAGATGATAAATTAATTAAATGATTTATCTCGTCATTTATTTAATCCATTTACATTATTTATGCAAATAAGAATAAAAAGAATAAAGATAATTCACTTTATTACGCCTCATGATCTTCAAGCTTAATAATGTATTTCACACTTTTCACTAAGAAACCACCATTTGACAATACTTGGCATAAATTTATCAACTAATGACGTCGACCACCTTGCTAAGCACATTGACTTAAAATTCATGGCCACATGGAGAATAAAACATAATGATTATCGAAAATCATTAGCAAAAATGCAAAGAGGAATTAGGGTGAATGAACAAAACACCATCGAACCCTAAAAGTCATCATCACTCTTGCATTTGACTTAGAGAAACTTCTGGAGGAAGTCAGCCGCCATGAGCAGGGTTTTCTGAGAGCTCTTTGATGCTAAGGCTTGAAATTTCATCATGCTTTGTTGTTCCTGAACTGGAAAAAAAATGTTTTGCTAAGTGTAGGCCGATTTCTTCATGGGTGATGCTCTTTTGAAGACTTTTCTGAGAACCTCTTTGCAGGGTAAGTCATTTTACCACAGATCTAAACATTTGTCTTTGTTTTAAACATTCTTCGGGCCTCTCAGCCGTGGCCATAATGGATCTTCTGCATTTTAACCCCTTTGTCTTTTTGCTCTTCCTCTGTATCTTTCGTGATTGTTGTGAGAGCTTGGCTTATGCATTCTGAAACACAAAAAGAGATCATTCATGGGTTTTGTTAACTCTCCTCCAAGCGCATGATAGTAAGTTTTATTTTTTGCTTTCATTTATCTATTGAAATACAAGCTTCTTGGAAACTTTCTCTTGTATAAAATGAGTTGATAGAACACACCAGGCCACAAAAATTTCTATATGTTGTTTGACATTATTGGCTACGGCTGTGAGTTGTCCTCATTTGGGTATTTGAAGTATTTTCTCTTTAAACCTTTTTAGAACAAACCCTCATATGGGTGACAATAAATCATTACTCTTTTTCCTTTGATATTTTGTTGCTTGCTTTGCGTATATGTTGGCTTTGGATGCTATGAGAGCTAGAATCAAAAGTTTGAAACCGTTTTCCTTTTGGAGTTTGAACCATATTCTTCAATTTCTGATGACCACCATGGAGAATCTGAAAACAAATACGTGGTAAGTCATATTTCTTGAAAAGAAAAGACTACTGATGAAGCTCTCATTTTAATTTTTCTTGCAAGGGTTTCTAAACTTGTAACTTCCCTTTTCTGCTTAAAATACTTGAAATCCTCCTCATGGTATGCTTTGGACATTTCATTTTCTGCCTTTGAAGTCATTTATAGGCTCCATAGTTGCGGCTATCTTGATTTTTTCTTTAATCTCTGTAAAAAATGTTTTATTCTGAACTCACAATAGATGAAATACTTTCATTTCATGTGTTCTTAATGAATATACAACTGCAATTTTCTCCTTCATTTGGGTATTTGTAATCTCATGGATAGTTGAGATTTTTGTTCTGAAAGTGAGCTTCTACTCAAACTTGAAAAACCATTCTGGTTTGTTCTACTACGTGTTAATCTTTCTCACTGTGTTTAGACTCTACAGGCTGCATCTGATTATATCTCCATACTCAGAATTCTGAAGCTAGGAGCTTGCTTGAATTCAAAGAAATTATAAAACAAAAAGTATATTTTCCTTTTCCTGCAATGAAGTGAAGACTAATTGTCTTGCTTTATGTATACCCTCTCATCTGAAAATCAACATGATTGTGATGGTCCAAGTTTGATTTTACAGCCATGACTGTATTTCCTCTAACTATATATCCTTCTATTGCGAGTGTATTTTCTCTTTAATCTTCACTACTGTAGCTCTTTTCATGTTTTCTTGTGCTATCTCTCAAACTCACTTGAAGCAAGATAATGAACATCTTTTGTTCCCCAAATCATGGCTGTATTTTATGATGGAAACACACTCAGCAATATGTGCCATAGTATAACATTAGCTTGTAACATTAGATTGTTTTGTTCCTAGATTGTTCTGCACCACTGCATTGTTATTCCCTAATCCTTCATGTTATTTTTATACTGCTGCAAATAATGACTCCAGCATAAGAAAATCATCATTCTCAATTTATGATATTCACTACCATGATTTTGAATGGCATATTCATTATCATTTGCACTTATCCCATGTATGTAGCATTCATGGAAGCTACTTGTCAATGGAAACTAATGACTATTCTTTCAAGAAAAAAGTGGGGCTTTGAGACCAAAAATCATCTTCATGCATATGACAGTCCTCGTCTTTTGGTCTAAATTTTATAAATGATGACTGCCATTGAAAACAAATCCTCCATTTACCGTTAATGTTGATTACTCATACTTCAGTGTTGTCTCACTGGCACTTGTAATATTGTATGCCTCTTTGATAAAAGATAATGAATATATGTATCTTCCATTATTCTTAAATGCTGAATTAAAACAGAATTTGTTGCTTTCTATTGAGGAACTTGCAGAAAATTAGATTGTTGCAAATCCTGTCCTGTACTCGAATACTCTGTTTCTCTTCAATGCAAAGAGGCTCCATACTTTATTTAAATGTAATGTGGAAAAATAAAAGTAGAGCTAAACAAAAAATGAAATAGATGAGTACAATATTGATGCTTTAAATATCTGTTATCAATATTCATGTACTTCGTATGAAACTTGTGAATATATCCTTTTTGATATGCCAAGCTCAACCCTTGTGGAAGCCTGTTTTACTCCACATATTGGATGAAATGATCTGTAACATGATGAACCTGTAAATCCTGCACACTGAAACAAACATGTTAGCAAAATAAAAGAAGCTGAAAGCTTCCATTGAATTACATTCTCTTTTCTTGATTTTTTTAAATCATCTAATGGATGCCTGATCGACTGTATCTTATATTTCTATTGGTAGCATAGGTATATGATAGGATTTGATTCGTCACTGCTTAGAGACCATCTCTAACGTCATTTTAATCTTTCCTACAGATGCTTTTGGAGCTAGAACTGGAGCTAAAGTTGGAAATGGAGCTAGAGCTAACGTCACAACTAAACCTCAACTGTCAACGATTCGTCATTCAGGAAATGATGAATCATCTTCTACCCTATGCTTTCATTATTTTCAGTTGTATAGCATACCATTGTTTATGCATTATTTATTTGATTGTAAAAAATCAAAAATTTACTTCCACGGCTTGTGTGGAATTCAACATTTTTTACAAAATGAATAAAAGCATCACTATGCAAATTTTCTCAATTTTATGTTTTAAATGTTTGCACAATAAACTATGATTCATATGTAAGATGATCTCAATGATGATCAATGAACACTTAAACAGAAAGACATGAAATTTTTCTATACCTATAAATGATGAACTTCATCCAACTCTACCTATTTGAGCTCAGAGTGAAAAATAGGTAACACAAGCATTAATCATCATATCAAATATTACATTCTATTGGAAGAATGAAGAATGTATGATTTTATTATTTTTTTGTTTCCATTGATGTCACCATGTTATATGAGTTGCAAATACAATATTAAGTCTTAGTTTGATCCAGTATTTTGGACTGGTATCTGAACTGGTGTGCAGTTATTATACTCTGATATTTTGGTCTGCAATCCTTTGTTGTTGATTATTGTTGCTTGTGGTTTTGGGAAATGGTCTATGAATGTTGGAAGAATGTATGTTCATAATCTTACATATTCAGGTGCTCGTACGGCAAGTTGGTACTACACTATTGTTGTTTTTTTGCTATTAGGTCTATCTCTAGCTGACCTAATGGATAGATGGAGTTATGGTAAATTAATTTTTTTTTACAGATGTATGTGTGACCTATCTTAGGTCCATGCTTACATGATGTAGTGTGTTGAGCGATTGAATTTTCTTTGGAAGGACTTTGTAAATGCTTGTAGTCGATAGTTGATTTTTTGGTTAATAAGGGTTGCATCTAATTAGGTCGACCTAATTGATGCTTGCGGATGTATCAACTATATATATTGGATATTTTTTGAGATTGTAGATGTTGAATTTGATGATGATGCAAATGTGAAGAAGTGTGAAAATGATGAAGTGTGTCAAATCAGTTTACTAAGTTTCAAAGGAACTGAATCAACAGTTATTTGGTGTACATTATCAATTCATTTTCTGGTTGTAAGCCATTTTGTCATTGTAATTTTGTAGGCAATGAGCCTCTCATTTTGGACAATGAGTCCTAGTAGTGAGCCACCATTTTGTAATATTTTATAATCAGTTATACTATACTATGTGCTAACACTCACCGTGGTTTTTCCCATTTTGGGTTTTCCATATAAAAATCCTGGTGTTCACATGTTGTGTGATTACATGTTTTGTTAATGCTCTTCCTTATCTTATTGTTATATGCATCAGAGTAATTGGATGGTATTTGTTCAATAAGTTTAAGAAGATACTAATTCACCCCCCCTCTCAATATCTTGGATACTCAACAATTGGTATCAAAGCTTGGTTCCTCTAGAGAAGCTTAACAACTTGAGGAAGATCCTGAAGATTGAACAAATTAATGATAAAGAAGATCTCCGGGCTGCACTTGAGGATCTTGACAAGGTTGAAAGTGAAAACAAAGATTTGAAAGAAAATATTGATGAAGCAAATGAATGTATCTAGAAATTGAAAGAGTAATTGAAGAGGTTCAAAGAAAGACATAAGGAAGTAAGTGAGCAATTGAAGCAAGCTAATGAAGAGATTATCAGTTTGAAGATGCAAGTGGAGGAAAAGAAAAGAATTGAAGAATGTCTAAATAAAATAATGCAAAGCAAGTCTAATGAATGGACTAAGATGGAACAAGAAGTGGTGAATCTAAAAATGGATTTGGAGAAAGAAAAACTTTGTGAAAATAATTTCAAATCCAGCTCAAAAAATATTGATGAGTTGATTTTAGGCTAGAAATCAAGTAAAGACAAAGGAGTCTTGGAAGGAGGTGAAAACTCTAAGGATAATCAGAAGAATTAGAATAAAGGGAAGTATAAAAGAAATTCAAGGATCTTTGCTAGAAGACCACCTATCAGACAACTAAATTCTCAAAGGTATCCATCCTTCAATGGTATTTGTTTTTCATGTAATAAATTTGGTCATAGGGAAACAAATTGTAGGATTAGGATGAATCAGTTTCTTGGCTCCTCCTCTAGTCAATGTTTTGCATGCAAGAAAGTTGGACATAGAGCTAGTGAATGTAGTACTCAGATAGTGAATTGTTCTAATGGAGGAAGAGTGAATCAATATTTTAATGGATACTACTATACATGTAACAAGTTTGGACACAAAGCTAATTAGTGCAAGTCAAAGTTCAATGGAGGACAAACTAATCAAAAAAAAATTGTCTGCTAAAATTGCAACAAACCAGGATATTTCTCAAGAGTTTAAAAAATTAAAAATGGTAAGTAGACTAATACATTAGAAAAGAATGAACCAATGAAGAAAATTGACAAGAATGAGGTTAAGCAAGAAATGAATAAGATTTGGAGGAAGAAAGAAGAGCCTAAAAGATGTGTCTGTGCCCTCATCCGGTACTGGAAATTCCTCCAAGAATTAGACCTAGTAGGGTCTTATGGGGAGCTTTAACAGAAATTTTTTTGAACCCCCTGACGTTTGGTGTGCCAGTCTTTGGCATGAGGATATGTTGTAAGGAATGGATAGTTGGAGATTATGCAAGTGGAACCAGAAGAAAAAGTGTAGGCATGATCATTTGTAGATCAAATTAGGGTTTTTCTATATTGAGAAGAAGAGTTTTTAGTAGCTTTTTGAAACTTGCCACATTTAAGGCGAATTAGGGAAAAAAAAATTTATAAAGTGATTTAGTAAGGAATTTTAATCACTTGTGTGTTTGAATTAATTGGAGAGCATTGTGGAGTGTTCTCGAGGTGATTTGGAGTTCAAGCTATGCAAACCATAGTTCTAGTTCTTCACAAAGAAAAAGGTATTCTGCTTATCTGTGTTGTGAGATTGTGTGAATTTTCTCTTTGAAATTATCAAGAATGGAAAACCCTATAGTCGTTAAAATGTCAAAAAGACCTATACCATCATATAGGAAATATTCTATGAAGGTTTTTGAAGATGGCCCTATGAGCGCCTTTTCATTGATACCTCATGGGGTTATGCTGACTGAGGACACAAGAATGTACATTCGAGTCAAAACTGATGAATTCAATCATAGTAAGTTGATAGATATTAGGAAAAATCTCAATGGAGATAATTTCTTGGTGAAACCTGAATATTCAAACATTATTGCAAAGAAATTAGATAGATGGAACTACTTTCCTAATTTTAGTTCCACAGTTGATGATAAATATGTAAAACCTATTCTCATAGAATACATGATAAATTCATGTGGACTAGTAGACCCCATCTAATAACTAAGGATGCAATTAAGGTTGTTACCGGACTCTGTGATACCAGACCATTACCTATGTTGAAAGTTGTGAAGAATGAAGTGGTGATGGAACTCACCGGTGCCGCATATGACAAGAGAGCTCTTACAACAAAGCCTATCACTAATCCTGTTGTGAAGTATGTTGTTATAATGATCGATCAGAAAATTTACTTCACCAACAGAGAGAACTTTAATTTTTCCATAGCTATTTATACTTGTTTCCATATGGCAGTTAATGGTAAAAATTATGATCTGTGTGAACTTCTCTGATAGGAGTTGCTTGAGAAATTAAGAATGACCAAAGAAAGGAAGTATGCATTTAAATTTGGCTCCTTGATTATGTATCTATTGTTTTATTTTCTGAAGAGACTTCCTAGAAGGGATGATATAATGTTTTGGGATTCATCCATATCACTGGCACATCAGATTTGTGATCACTTAAATAATTTGGGTGATTTAAAGAACAAAGATAATTCTCTAACAACATTCTTTGTTGTATTCAAGAGCAACATAAATGAGAGAGAAAGGATTCTCAGGAAAGTTGTTGAGAAATATAAAAATGATATCATATTTCATGTATCTTCTGATGAATGTATGATTAAATTTGTTGAACCCTAGACCGTATGGATTCAACCATTGGGTTATGAAATTACAAAAGATGAAGCCAAACGCTATGTGCAGATGTTGCTGAAAAGTCCAAAATATGCCAATGAACCTAGAATTGGCACTTCTGTTGAAAAATATATGGAGGTGCACTTGGAGCACAAGAAGCCAATAAAAAGAAGCTTAGAGAAGTTGGTTATATAGATGAGGAAATTTCACAAGGTAGGGCTAAGAGAGAGCAAATGGAGGGAGAATATTCAGGACTAAGGAGATTCGGCAGGACTGCTCATTCTAAACCCTCCACAACCCCTACAATGAAAGTTGAACCCAGTGATGTTGATAAAGGTAAAAGCTCGACATCTTCTGAACCTATTACAAGATATGGGAAAAGAAAAGAGACTCCTCTTGTAGTCCCTGGGAAGAGAGGAAAGAAAGAAAAATTGACAAGGGAGAAGAACCTTGGTGTTACTGATGATCAAGATGAAGAGGAGGAGGATCCTGAAGAAAAATTGATAAGAAAGAGAAGAGGAAGCTTATCCTCTAGTGAAGGTGCTTCTCAGGAAGCTAGTATTGGTTTTAAGAGATTGCATATTGTGTCATCTTCTGATGAAGATGAAGAACAAGAATTGCATGTTCATGTGCACACCAAACCAGAGTTGAAGATAGCTAAGGTGCCTAAAGAAGCCTCTCTGGACTAGGAAGAACAAAAGGAAATTCCAATAAGACCTAGAACCCCTTTCAAATTAGAATCTATACTCAATTATTTGTTACATTTTGAGGAAATGTTGAAGCGTACAATAGAATATTATGATCAAGTTAGGAAAGAGGATAGGAAGACATTAATTTTAGCCACTATTCAATATGTTATCACATTGGATGTTAAGTGGAATGATATAAAGAATAATGTGCCTGAGAAAATGTGGGTAGCCCTGATGTAAAGGGGATCATAGGCTATTGAATTTGAAGAGAAAATAAGGAATGATCCATTTAAGGAAATTGGGTCTTCCTTGGCCCCAAATGATATGGAAACTCTAAAGAAGATATGTGTAGAAATGTTTCAGATGAAGAAAAGAGTGAATATTTTGATGACAAAGGATAAGAAGGAGATAAAGAAAATAAGGAAGGAAACTGTAGAAGTAATCAGAGATACGGTTGATAAATATGGCATACTTGGTGCAATACCATCTGGTTTTGCACCTAAGTCAAGTGAAGAAGTTTCTGCAGAAGAAGTTGAGGAATATATTCCTCTTGGTACATGTGATACAAGTATTTTTGTGGAAATAAATGATGCAAATGTCTTCCTAGATATAGGTGTTGAAAAATGATCCTTTGGAGATGAAGAAGTAGAACGAGGGTGAAGCTGAGCCTAAAAAACATCATGATGCCCCTACAGAGCATACTAAAGGTGAAAAAGAAAATGTTGAAAAAGAAAAGGGTAATGATGAAGGTGAAAAGGATAATACTAACAGAGAATAAGATGCAGGTGAAAATGAAGTAAATGATGAAGAAGGAAATAGGTAAAAAGACAAAGATGAAGATGGAAAAGGTGAAGAAGAAGAAGAGGAAAATGAGCAATCTGCTAGGAAGAATGAAGAAAATTAAAGGCGGGTTGTAGAATCTCATATATCTTCTAGAGAATTCTCCTTCGGTGATGATGTATTGAAAAGATTTCTATCTAAGCAAATAAGATTCAAGCTAGTGATTCCTTCGAAGCTTCTACAAATTCCTATGATTCAAGGAAATGTGGACTTAAAATTTTTTTATCCTATTGATAAGTGTTAAACAGACTCAAGAAAACTAAGAAGGGGGGTGAATCAGTTGTCACACAAATTCAAACTTAAAACTTTATCACTTATCAAATCTTCAACCACACTATTTTGTTATTAAATATGAGCATGAAACACAGATAATAGAAAGTAAATCGACACAATGAACACCAAATTTTTATGTGGAAAACCCAATAAGGGAAAAACCACAGTGAGGGTTAACTCACAATATAAAAATTATAAACTAAATACAAAGGCTCACTACCAAGGGCTCACTGCCCAAAAGAGGACTCACTGTCCAAGTACAAAGGCTCACTACCTACAAAGGACTCGCTGTCCAATAGGGAGGCTCACTTCCTACAGATACAAAAGAGAACAAAACATCCACCACAACAATTAAAGCTCATTCATAGGATTATAGAAACTTTTAGTTCACTGCTTACAAAACATTGAAAAACTACTATCACAACTCACACACACTCACTTCTGCTCTTATGATTTGTGGCACACTTTCATCACTTCACATCACACTGTCGTACAATTCTTCACAACTCACCTTTCTTTTATACCATTCTCAACCTTAGAAACATTTACTAAGGTTAGCCACAATACATCATTTCATAAATTCAAATTAGGTCAAAAACTCTAAATTCCCATGATGGAAAGGAATAAGAGTGGACCAATAAAAACATAAAAATAATATTCTTGAATCTTCTACATGCTTCCTTAATTAAATTTTATTCTTTGAATGAAGTGTAAACACTAGGTTGGCCAAACCTAATGAAAACACAAATGAACAACGATGCACATGCTTCCCAGCAAGAAGATGACACACGGATGACACAACATGCTTCATTATGCATGATAATACATCATGAGATCTTTTAGATACATCCGCAGCAACACAACAAGATTCAAACACTGAACTCCTTTCACCAATCAATCTGGGTTGTGCAAACACACACAAAAACACTAAAACATGATTTTCAGATCACCAAACTCCAAACCTCTTTTCTAGAGCATAGGAAAGACGTTCACATGAAATCTACCAGATCTAAATGATGTAAAACAAAATAGTGAGGGAATGCAAAGAAAACATATTTCTCCCAGTTCACAAAACACTGACTCTTGGTGAACATATATACCAATGGAAACAACTTTCACATCCCATCTCACCAAAAACTGAAACTCAAACTATATTACCATCAAATCAGCATCAACACACCTTCAGATCCACATAGGAAAAAGATCACCATAGGAGAAATGCAGAGCACATACCGGAGTACATACTGAACACACTCAACAATCTGACTTCTCTTCTTTATTAATTTTCTCAAAAGCACTTGGAAAGATATTAGCACAACTCATCTGAAATGTCATAAAGATAGCTCCATGTACTCACAACATCTCAACAGTGTCTTAACCATACATGTACAATCTACAACATACTAAACAATATTGACATCAATGACAACACCTCTAGACAAGCTCATACTTACAAAAATCTCCCCCTTTGTCATTGATGTCAACACATAACCTTTTCTCCCCCTTTGATATTAATGGAAAAGAATAAATGCTCTAATTACTCCCCCTTAGGAGTACACTCATACTGCAACAATGAAAAACTTTTCTACTCCCCTTGCGAAGTAGACCCATCAATCAATCCAGGTAAATGAATAATTTGTGGATTCACTAGACGTATGCACCTTCATGTGCACCTAGTTAGGAGGGCCAATGACCCTCAACCTCTCCCTAAGATGCTCGAAAGTATCCTTCGAAAGAGCATTAGCAAATATGTCAATAATTTGTTCCTTTGTAGTTACATATTCCAATCTGACCTCATTCTCCAGCACTTTCTCTCTCAGAAAATGATACTTGACAGATATGTGCTTTGTTCTTGAATGCATAACCAAATTCTTCAAAAAAATTATTGCACTTGTATTATCACATAAAATAGCAATAGGTTCATCACATACCACACCAATGTCTTTCATATTTTGCTTCATCCATAGAAATTGTGTACAACATGATGTTGCAGCAATATATTCAGCCTCTGTAGTGGATAAAGAAATCAAGTCTTGCTTTTTACTCAGCCATGAAACTAGTCTCCCACCAAGAAAGAAAGCACCACCACTAGTACTCTTTCAGTCATCTACACATCTAGCCCAATCAACATTTGTATAAGCACTCAATGTGAAATAATTACTCTTAGGGTACCATAGTCCATAATCTAGTGTGCATTTAAGATATCTAAATATTCTTTTTACAACCATAAGATGTGATTCTCTAGGATCTACTTGGAATCTAGCAACTAAACACATTGCATGCATAATATTTGGTCTAGTAGCAGTGAGATACAACAGTCTTCCAATCATGGATTTGTATTTGATCTAATCAATCTTAGCAGATTCATCATCCTTGCTCAGTTTACATTCGATTACCATAAGAGTACAAACCGGTTTAGAATCCTCCATCGCAAACCTTTTCAACAACTCTTTTACATACTTAGATTGTGAAATAAATATCTCTTTGTCAGTTTGATTCACTTGTAGACCAAGAAAGAAATTCAATTCACCAATCATAGACATCTCAAATTCTTTCTGCATTTCTTCAGCAAACTTTTTACACATGCCTTCATTTCCTCCAAAAAATGATGTCATCAACATAAAATACTACAATCAACATCTTATTACCTTGCATTTTGAAGTAGAGGTTGTTGTCAGCAGAACCTTTCTTGAATCCTTGCTTTGTCAAATATCTATCCAATCTTGCATACCAAGCTCTAGGAGCTTTCTTCAATCCATACAATGCTTTCTTCAATTTGCAAACCATGCCTGGCTTGTCAGACAATTGAAACCCTTTAGGTTGCTCCATGTATACTTCTTCCTCGAACTGACCATTTAGAAAAGTTGACTTAACATCCATCTGATATACTTTGAAGTCCTTGTGTGCAAAAAATGCCAAAAACATTCTGATAGCTTCCATTCAGGCCATAGGGGAAAATGTCTCTTCAAAATCTATGCCTTCAACTTGTGAATATCATTTGCATACCAACCTTTCCTTATTCCTCACTACTTCTCCATTTTCATTTAGTTTGTTTCGGAACACCCATTTTGAGCCAATCACATTCTTGTTCATAGGTCTAGGTACTAGTTCCCATGTCTAATTCTTCTCTATCTTCTGCAATTCCTCTTTCATATCTCTCATCCAACTTACATCTTCACATGCTTCCTTTACATATTTCGGTTCTATTTTAGAGAGTAAACAAAAATTTACCTCAGCTGCAACTCTACTTCTTGTCTTTACACCTTCACTCTTGTCTCCAATTATCTAATCTTCTAGATGATTCTTCTGTACATATTTAGGAGTTCTAGCAACAAGTTCTGGTTCATTTTCTTCTTCATCTACTACTTGTTCCTCTTCTTCCTTTTCTTCTTCTTCTTCTTCATTATCCTTATTTTCTTTAGGTATATGTCTGCAAATAAGATCATTAGGTTCAACTTCACTTATCTCAATAGGTCTATGTATGTCTTCATCAACTTTCACATTAGCACTTTCAATAATCTCCCTTAATCTTTTGTTAAAGCATATGTATGCCTTGCTAGTGGTAGAGTATCCAAGAAATATTCCTTCATCACATCTAGCATCAAACTTTCCAAGATTTTCATGATCTCTTTTAATATAGCATCTGCTTCCAAATACCTTAAAATATTTCACGATAGGAATCTTACTAGTCCATAACTCAAGAGATGTCTTAGTGTTGTTATGTTTGATTTCAACTCTATTAAGAACATAAGCAACAGTATGTATCGCTTATCTCCACTATACATCCGGTACATTAGATTCTTTCATCATTGTTCTAGTAGCTTCATGTACTGACCTATTTTTTCTTTCAACCACTCTATTCTACTGTGGGGTTCTCAAATGAGAATATTGTCTTTTGATGCCATGCATTTCAAAAAATGCATTAAATTCACTAGAAGTGAATTCACCACCTCTATCTAATCTTAAACATTTTATTTTCAAATTTACTTCATTATCCACTCTTGCTTTGAATACATTAAACCTATCCAAGCCATGATTCTTTTCTTTGAGAAAAGCAACCCATGTCATTCGAGTGTAATCATCAATAAGTAACATGAAATATCTATCACCATTCAAGCTTCCAGTCTTAGTCAGACCACATAGATCAGTATGTACCAACTCCAAGATATCGGTAGTAGAATATTATTTTACTTTAAAGTTACATCTTGTCTACTTCCCCAGTTGACAACTTATGTAGATAGCACTAGTGGGTCTTGTGATTAGTCCTCGAACTATTTCCTTTTTACTAATCTTGACTAGGTTATCAAAGTTCACATGTCCCATTCTTCGGTGCCATAACCAACTTTCATTGATCTAAGATACAAGACAATGACCATCAACTCCCTTTAGCTGATAGATGTTTCCATGAGTTCTTCTTCTAGCAACAATCATATCTCCATTTATGGATCCTTTTCTAATTTCACAAGTATTGTTCTAAAACATAAGCTTAAAGCCATTGCTACACATCTGACCAACACTCAAAATACTATTTCTTAAACCCTTCACATAATATACATCATCAGTGCTATGCATTCCATGAAAACTAATTGAACCTTTAGCACAGATCTCATCTCCTTAATCATCACCGAACATGACTAAACCACCTTCATATTTTTCAAGTTTAGTGAACTTACTCTTATCTCTAGTCGTGTGATTTGAACATCCACTGTCAATTACCCGGTAGTCTTCATCCTGTCTTGCATGAAATGTGGTAACCAGATTACCTTCCATCCTATTCTTCTTAACTTTTGGAGCTCTTTTACTTACACACTTTCTAGGGTTAGTGGATACAGATTTATATTCCAGAGCTAAGAATAAGCATTCACTATCATCAACCTCATTTTTCAGATTCATCATCATAAATACCCGTCTCTTCCTTAACATAGTACAACATCTTATACTTCTTATCATTCCTATCCTTATCCTTATAATCCTTTTTCTTTTTATTTGCAGCCCTATTCAAACATCTTGAAGCATAATGACCAATATTACTACAACTAAAGCATTTAAAGGGAAACATACCTTTATACTTTATGGTTACTTTCTTCAACTTCCTAGTGAAGTTAGCTTCCAACTCATCAACATCATCACTATCTCTTTCTTCCTTAATCTTCATTGCCTTGAATGTCATTTTTTTCTTTTCTTCTATCTTGTCATCTTTCAAGAACTTTCTTAATTCAAATGCTTGCAGGGTAACGAACAAGTATTCCAAGGTGTACTTCTTAGGGTCATACATTTCTTCAATCACTGAAATCTTATCATTGTAGCAGTCCGGTAGGGTGATCAGGATCTTCTCTATTATGTCTTCATCTGCTAGCTTTCCTTGATTTATAACCTCATTTGCAATTTGTTCAACCCTGTGAAAGAAACTTGTAAATTCTTCACCATCTTCCATTTCCAGGTTCACAAATCTATGCTTTTCTACTAGTCTCTTTTCCAATTTCACTTTTTCATTCCCTTCATACATGTCTTCTAGCTTCTTCCAAAATTCATATGTAGTATCCAAAGAATTAACCTTGATTCACTCATTTTTAGATAAACCACTGCAAATCACATACTTTTCCCTCTCATTTTCTTCATAAGTAGAGATCTCATCTATAGTATTAACACCACCAAATGGTAGTGTATGCTTATTCTCAATAGCCTTCTAGGTCTTGAAACCAAGAGAGATAATATATCCTCTCAGCTATCCCTTCCAATATTTGTAGTCAATTCCTTCAAACATAGGGATCAACAACTTGTGTGCCATTAGATCTTCCTTAAGCGGATAAGCTCTACACCAAGGAACCACGGCTCTGATACCAATTGTTAAATAGGCATAGAACAACTAAGAGGGGGGGTGAATTAGTTGTCACACAAATTCAAACTTAAAATTTTATCACTTATCAAATCTTAAACCACACTATTCTATTATTAAATATGAGCATGAAAGACAAATAATAGAAAGTAAATCAACACAATGAACACCATATTTTTATGTGGCAAACCCAATAAGGGAAAAACCATGGTGAGGGTTAACTCACAATATATAAATTGAATACAAAGGCTCACTTCCAAGGGCTCACTGCCCAAAAGAGGACTCATTGTCCAAGTACAAAGGCTCACTACCTACAAAGGACTCACTGTCCAACAGGGAGGCTCACTACCTACAAATACAAAAGAGAACAAAATATCCACCGCAACAATTAAAGATCATTTGTGGGATTATAGAAACCTTTAGTTCACTGCCTTCAACACACTAAAAAATTGCTATCACAACTCACTCACACACACTTATGATCTTATGATTTGTGGCACACTTTCATCACTTTGCATCAGACTGTCACACAATTCTTCACAACTCGCCTTTCTTTTATACCATTCTCAACCTTAGAAACATTTACCAAGTTCGACCACACTACATCATTTCATAAATTAAAATTAGGTCAGAAACTCTAAATTACCACAGTGGAAAGGAATAATAGTGGACCAATAAAAACATAAAAATAATATTCTTGAATCTTCTACATGCTTCCTTAATTAAATTTTATTCCTCGAATGAAGTGTAAACACTAGGTCGGTCAAACCTAATGAAAACACAAATGGACAATGATGCAAACACTTCCCAACAAGAAGATGACACATGGACAACACAACACGCTTCATTATGCATGAGAATACATCACAAGATCTTTTAGATACATCCACAACAACACAACAAGCTTCAAACAATGAGCTCCTTTCACCAGTCAATCTGGGTTGTGCAGACACACACAAAAACACTGAAACATGATTTCTAGATCACCAAACTCCAAACCTCTTTTCCAAAGCATAGGAAAGACCTTCACAAGACATCTACCAGATCCGCCCGATCTAAAAAAAATAGTGAGGGAATGCGAAGCAAGCATATTTCTCCCAATTCACAAAACACTGAATCTACAGGTAGAACACATATATTGATGGACACAACTTTCATGTACCATCTCACCAAAAATTGAAACTCAAACTATAGTACCATCAGATCACCATCAACATGCCTTCAGATTTGCATAGGAAAAAGATCACCATAAGAGAAATGTGGAGCACATATCAGAGCACATACTAAACACACTCAACAATCTGACTTCTCTTCTTTATTAATTTTTTCAAAAGTACTTGGAAACACATTAGCACAACTCATCTGAAATGTCATAAAGATAGCTCCATGTACTCACATCTCAACAGTGTCTTAGCCATACATGTACAATCTGCAACATACTGAACAGTGTTGACATCAATGACAGTATTAATGACAACACCACCAGACAAGCTCATACTTGCAACAATAATTTGGTATTGGGTGATGCATTGCATGCATTCGGTAGAAGAGAGAATCTAGAGACACACCAAAAAGGGATAGAACTGATTAAAGATGCTCTTAAGGCATTGCAGAAGGCCACACCTGGTACTTCAATAGATACATCTCTCACTTCGGTGGAGAATCTGAGATTGTTATTGGATTCCTTTAAGGATTATGCCTCCAAACTTGGTGAGAAGACAAAGCAAGAGGTTGAGGAGAAGATGGAAGAGAAAAGGTTGTTGGCATTGCATAACAAGTGTTCTCTGGCACACACTAATGTTGAGAAGAATCTATAAGCCATGAAAATTTGTGAGTCTAAATAAAATGTTGTCTTTGCTTATTACTTGAAGTGGCCAGATGCCACTCATAATATTAAATATCTTATAGAATCCAATGATTCCTAGTTTACTATTGTTTATGGTACTTACAATGCATCTAAGGACAAAGACAGATCAACCCGGAATGCCATCTCTACTCATAGAGATAAATTATTTATTTTACAAAAGTAGAAGGAAGAAATCATTAAAAATTTGGTTAGTTGGGTGACCTTGTAATAATGGAGTACACCTCAGTTGCCAATGCTTTGGAAAGTGCAGAGAAACTTGAGAAGATAAATCTGACTCCTAGTACTTCGAATGATGCAACGGAAAGTCTAATGGATTTGGAATCCTTGAACATGATGTTGATTGCTACAAAGAAGAGTTGGGAGAATGATAAATCAGCATGGCAAGGTATTCTTAAGGAGCTTCAAGGATTGCCATCCTCCAATTAATGTTTGTTTTCTTTTTTTTCATATTTCCTTTTGGGTTTCCCTTTGTCCTTGATGTCAAAGGGGGAGTGAAAAGTGACAGAGGAAGAGAATACTAGTGATAGGGGGAGAAGTGTTATATATAGGTGGTCCTATAAATTTTGGCACATGTTTCCATCAATGACAAAAGGAGAGATTGTTGGAAGAATGAAGAACATGTCATTTTTTTTGTGTTGTCATTGATGTCACCATGTTATATGAGTTGTAGCTACAAGATTATGTCTTAGTTTGATCTAGTATTCTAGACCAGTATCTAAACCGGTATGCAATTATTATTCTCTGGTATTTTGGTCTGCAATCTGTTGTTGTTGACTATTGTTGCTTATGATTTTAGGAAATGGTCTATGAATGTTGGAAGCACGTATATTCAAAATATTACATATTCAAGTGCTCATATGGAAAGTTGGCATTACACTGTTGTTGCAATTTTTCTATTAGGTCTATCTTTGGCCGACCTAATGGATATATGGAGTTATGGTAAATTAATTTTGTGTTGTGGATGTATGTGTGACCTATCTTAGGTCCATGCTGACATGATGTAGCATGCAGAGCAATTGAATTGTCTTTGGAAGGATTTTGTAAATTTTAAGAGCTCCGACAATTGATTTTTTGGTGAATAAGAGTTGCATCTAATTAGGAAAACCTAATTGATGCTTGTAGATGTATCAGCTATATATATTGGATAGTTTTTTAGATTGTAGATGTTGAAGTTGATGATGATGCGAATGTGAAGAAGTGGGAAAATGATGAAGTGTGTCAAGTTAGTTTACTAAGCTTCAAAGGAATTGAATCAACACTTGTTAGGTGTACATATCAGTTCATTTTTTGGCTATAAGCCATTTTGTCATTGTAATTCTATAGGCAGTGAGCCTCTCATTTGGGACAATGAGTCCTGGCAGTGAGCCGCCCTTTTGAAATATTTTATAACAGGTTATACTATATTGTGAGCTAACACTCACTGTGGTTTTTCCCATTTTGGGTTTTCCATGTAAAAATCTTCGTGTTCATTTGTTGTGTGATTACATGCTATGTTAATGTTCTTCCATATCTTTATTGTTATATGCATTGGAGTAATTGCATGGTATCTATTCAATAAGTGTAAGAAGATATTGATTCACCCCCCCTCTTAGTATCTTGGATACTCAGCACATTATTCATGTTTGTTATTGTGCTAACATTTGTGATGTAGAGTTCATGATCCAAGCAAGCATTGCATTCAAGATCTATCTACTCCAAGCAAGAATCAAGAACCGCATCCATTGCAACCATTTCATGCATAATTGTAGCACTTAATTGCAAGGGTTTGGTGAGTTGCAACATTATCTTTTGTTCATTCATCATTCGCTTTTCATATTGGCTTTCATTTCATGGTTTAATTACCAACAATGGGTTTGACCAAGGCAAACCCCTATTCACTAACACCACAACATTTTTCCCTATTCTTGTGTGTGATTTGTAGGGATAGGTTGTACATTTGTCAACAAGCAAAGTTGGAGAAAAAATTTCAAGTTGTCAAAGTTGTCAAAGTTGTCATCAAACCTTGGAGAAGCTTGGAGAAGACCTATAGGTGGCATTTTACAATTTTATATTTGGAAACCAGTCAAAAAGATTGGAGCAAACTGAGAGACACATAATCTAATCCAGAATTTCTAGAAAAGAAGAAGTGGACTGATTCTCCACTATTGGAAAATGCTTCCCACTAAATAGGCTTGATCAATATTTTTACAAATTCGGATACCCTTTTGGCTAGAACCCGCTCTTGTGCATTTTCCCAAAAACTAGACTGATTTGCCTAGCTTGGCGAATGAGTTCCACTCAACTTCAACAGTAGATTTTTTAGTGATCCAGATCTCCATTTTTCCTTCTTTAGTCTATCAGGTACACACTTTCAATCTCATAGCTTTTTACTACATTTTGTTCATCTCTCTAGGTCATTTAGCATTATTTTGCATATCACACTATGTTTTCCAATTCATTATCTTTTCCAAGTTTACACTTGGTGGTGAACCCTTCATTAGATTTCATTCAATCCCTAGAATAGTACCTTTTCCATATTTTAATCTCCTTTTCATTCAAATCTCAAGGGTTTGTTCTTGAGTGAAGAGTAAGAAAATTGTCTCTCTCCTTTTAGGTTCAAAACCCTAGAAGTGAAAGAGAGTATGTACCATTTTCTTCTTTTCTTTTTGTTTTTCTTTTGTGTGATTGCATGTGTGTAATGTGATTCCCCATGATTTTTTTTTTATGTTCTCTCTCCTCTTTGTGACATTCATCTATTTGTGCCTTCATTCTTCTCTATGTCGTGTATCGCTTTCACTTTTTATCTTTATCTTTTTCTTGTGTTTTCCTTTTGGGGATGACGCAAGGCATCAAGACATTCATGTCTCCTTCATGTTCACCCAAAAGAATTTATTTTTCCTTTTCCTTTTCATTTCATCTTTATATTTTTCTTGTGTTTTCCTTTTGGGGATGATGCAAGGCATCAAGACATTCATGTCTCCTTCATGTTGACCCAAAATCTTTTCCTTTTTATTTTTCCTTTTCTTTTTCATTTTGTCTTATATTTTCCTTCTAGGGATGATGCAAGGCATCAAGACACCCTATGTCTCTTCCATTTTGACCCAAAAAAAATTTCTTTGTTTTCACTCTCTTTGTGTCATTATTCCAATTCTATGTGTATTTGGGGGATGATGGTTGTTCCAAGCTCTCTAAAAATATTGCAACAAAGAACATGTTGACCCCAAATCCATAGATCCCTTATGAGTTTGGTGTTTTCATTTTGGGGGAAACTCCTTTCTTTTCTTTTTCTCTCGCATGACACAACTTTACTTGGAAACATATGACTTGGCATAGGGCTTTCCAAGTTGGCTCTCATGTCCTCTTTCTTGCTATATTTTATTTTCATTTGCTACTTTAAAGTAATTGTTCATAGTTTGGTGTTTAGAAATTCCTTTAAAGTGGGGCATATATTGGCATTATTCTTTTGAATTTTCCTTTTTCTTCGTTCTTAGTGCATCCTTCTTACTTCATATGATGCATTTGTCACTTTGTGGATGACATTGGGTGTAGTGTCCTTTAGGAGCGTGATCTCTCTTAGCATATTTCATTCCTCTTACTGGCTTTACATAATGCACTGCATCCCCTAAGTTGTGAATTATTTATTCTCTGATTGGTCCTTTCTTGGATACATTAGGCACAATGTTCCCTAAGTTAAAAACCTCACATAAACTAAGCAAGACTCCTTTGAAAATTTCCTATTTTTTCATTTTTCATTTCTTTTTACATGGCCACCTTGCATAATATAGCTTGTATTCCTATGGAGCCATCTTGTTTTTTCATGAGCTCCAAGCATACAAAGTTTTGCTTGCTTCATGAAGCTCAAAAATCATTTTTATGTGTTTCCTTATTAAAGTTATTAGGAGGTATAACTTTGGTATGGTTGAGCAGGAAGCCCAATCCAAGGCATGACTTTCCCCATAGCCACTTGTGTGTGTGTGAGTGCATACCATCCATGAGTGTATGTTTCTCACCTTTTAGGACTTCTCACTTGGAAAACACACAGGAGTTCAATCGCCTTAGAGTGAGTATGCATTTTATTTCCACACAAATAGCCTAGATCTGATCCACATCGGGATGGAAAAATGGTCAAAGATTGATCCAATTCTTATTTTATTTCTTTTCTCTTTTTCATCTTTTGATGTGTGTGATTGGCCTTATCATTGTTCTTTATATCATTTTCATGTGTGTTCCTTTGTGCTTATGTTGGTTTACCATGACATATTGATCTTGGGGGCTTGATCACCCCTCTTGTTCATTTTCATCTCATCTTGCTAGCATTGGTACATTAGAACCCCTCTTGGTGCATGTTTGTCTCCTTTAGTGTGAGTTTGAAGCAAGTTCATCCTCTCACTAAAGTGGGGGCTAAATTTAGTGTCAAAAATAGGTCCCTTGACATTTTCACACTTGTTTGGGTCCTGCTTGTGCATTTTGGCCTAATGTTGCCTTGATTTAGTGTTATAATGTGGATAAAACATTCACATTAGGTCTTGGGCCCTTATGAACTAATGGAATTTAATGGTGCCTTGCTAAAGTGTTGTGAAGTGTTGTAACACACTTCACACTTTTCCAGGGTTTTATTAATTAACTAAACATAATTTTAATCATAATCAATCTTAATCTTACCTTATTTGGAGTGTTGTAAAGTGTTGTAATACACTTTCACATTCCTCTAGGATTTTCATTAATAATTGGGCTTTCTTATGCTTTAATTGGCCCTATTTTGCATCCATAAGTCTCATTTATTGCATATTTTTTAGGATAATCCTAACACCAATTAGTAACCAATCATAATTTAGGTGTTCCTAGCTTGTGTGGCCTAGATTTAGTGTATGGGACTCATTCACCACCTTGAGTGAATGAGTCCCACCTAGGTCTTTTTGGCGCCGATGTAGGTTTCACATATTTCTAGACACTTTTCATTTTTGGTCCCATACATTATGTGTAATGGGACTCATTCGCCACCTTGGGTGAATGAGTCTCATGTGACCAAAATTCAAGTTTAATTCAAATTTCTGAAGGGATTTTATTCTCCTAGATCTGATGTCAGCTTGTAGTCTTGTAATTTTGAGAATTCTTGCATAACTAAGTATAAATACAAGGTTCTTTCACTCATTTTCATCCCAAGCATTCAAGTATTCATATCCTAGCATTCAAGAGTTCATTAAGCATCCACAAGAGCATTCAAGGAATTTCAAGGGCAGATTATCAAGTATTCAAGAGCATTCTTCAAGCATCAATCATCATGTCAAAAGATTGCATTCTTCATGTTTGTTATTGTGCTAACATTTGTGATGTAGAGTTCATGATCCACACAAGCATTGCATTCAAGATCTATCTACTCCAAGCAAGAATCAAGAACCACATCCATTACATCCATTTCAAGCATAATTGGAGCACTTAATTGCAAGGGTTTGGTGAGTTACAACATTATCTTTTGTTATTCTTTCTCCTTTCATATTGGCTTTCATTTCAAGGTTTAATTACCAACAAGGGATTTGACCAAGGAAAACTCCTATTCACTAACCCCACAACATTTTTCCCTCTTCTTGTGTGTGATTTGCAGGACTAGGTTGCAGATTTGTCAAGAAGCAAAGTTGGAGAAAAGTCTTCAAGTTTTCAAATTTGCTAAAGTTGTCATCTCTCTAGGTCATTTAGCATTAGTTTTCATATCACACTATGTTTTCCAATTCATTGTCTTTTCCAAGTTTACACTTGGTGGTAAACTCTTCATTAGATTTCATTCAATCCCTAGAACAATCCCTTTGCCATATTTCAATCTCCTTTGCATTGAAATCTCAAGGGTTTGTTCTTGAGTGAAGATTAAGAAAATTGTCTCTCCTTTTAGGTCCAAAACCCTATAAGTGAAAGAGAATACACCATTTTATACTTTTCACATATATATATAAGTATATGTGTATAAACATATATATATATCGTTATTATCCAATTACACATAAATATGTATATGTGTATGTGTATCTAGATATATACACACATGTATTGCTTAATGATGAAATGGATATATGCATTTATATATTGAGTGACTTATTTCCTGAACTTGTTTTTTAATGAGTATATGTTCTTTGTATATCAATTGAATGAGAATGATATAGAAATATCTACACTATTAGTGATAGTGGAAGTATGAGTTTGGTAAAATAAATGAATATGATTATATTTATGTATTAATTTGTAATTAATACTTTTGATAGTTTTGGAGGGAATATATTATTATTATTATTATTATTATTATTATTATTATTATTATTATTATGAGTATATATATTATTATATATAAACAATATGTTAATGAATATATACATATATTTAATAGATATATATATATTATATATTATAAACATAAATGGCGTTGATATTATCATAACACAAAAATGAATAAAGTGTTTTGTAAATTTTTTGAATGAGACTATATATTATATATGGCATGATCAATATAATGTGCATATAGCACTATATATAATAACACAATGATAAGTATTAAAAACACATATATAAGCATTGATAAATGCAATGGAAATGTGTAAGTTTATATCTGCTATGCATAAACCTTAGGCATATCACTTATAAGAAGAATAATAAGTAGTGTATAAGCGTGTAAAGCTTGCTAAGTAAATAGAAGTAGACACAACATTCAAAGTGAAGTCTATAACCTATGCATATATGAAAGAAGGAAGTCAACATTGTGTGTATGGAAATTTCATGGTTACACTATGTATACATTAAATGCTTAAACATTTGAAATGTATAAATGATTTGAGTATGTGTGCATCACATAAAGTGTTTAAGTCCAATGCATAAAGAAAAGATTCACCTAGTCTTTAAACCTTGAACAATCACATACACAACAATAAAAGGGGTTGCACATAATAAAGCAGTATGTAAGCATTTTAATGTGTTTTGTATAAAGTGATGACAACACTGTAAGTGTGCATGAATAGCAATCTAATGCTAACTTATAAAATATGTTCAACACCTGGAATACTAAGAGGGGGTGAATCAATATTCCATTAAACCATTCAGCTATAAACCATTCAATTATTAAAATTTTTTTAATTGCAAACAAGAATGAAGACATTGAAAAGAGAATGACACCATAAGACACATCAACACCAGATTTTTATGTGGAAAACCCAAAATGGGAAAAACCACGGTGAGGATTAGCTCACAATATAATATATTCTGATATAAAATATTGCAAAGGCTCACATCCTAAAATAATTGAAAAAATAGAGTATGGCTCACTGCCAAGAGATGAACTGAGATAGAATGCACCTACCTTGTGCAAGAGTTCAGTTCTAGTGAAGCACAATATATGAAACACTTCCCTACAAGTGTATGCAACACATATGTCTACTAATTCATACAAATTTTCACATTTGAAGCATTTAGAAATCCTTGATCATTCTGAATTTTTTATTTCATTCACTCATACACCATCTCCACTAAAACTTCATTCTCTATCTCAAAAAAAATCACACATATATATATATATATATATATATATATACTGTTTATTATCAAGTACACCAATAAGGTCAACCTAATTAGAGTAACCCCATTTCAAATCAAAACCAAGTTTGTTGGCATTAACCTTAAAAAAAAAATTATCTTCACATGTAATATATGATATTAGTCGACATTGACCTAGGATAGATCCATATAGCATTTGCAACACATATTTAATCTTCTTAACACCAATTCATAATTAGATCAGCCAAGGTTAGACCTAAAACATCAAAACTCTAAGTTTGTATGTGTAATTCATCAAACGTGTAACATAAAGACTTGTAAACACATTGAATTCTCCTTTAAAAAACATGGAATATCTTAAATTCAACTCCACAAAACAAAATAATTAATCATGAGAAAATGCAGAATCTCCCTCATCATTGCACTATAGAGAAAGAAACTCACTATAGACTTCAGAACAAAACACTATCATTCATTTCTTCTGAATGCATTCATATAACATCACAAAAATTTGGTGTAAGATGCATCTTGTAGTCACAACTCTATGTACAAAGTCATGTAGTGATATCTTTCTTTGAGGTGAAATCCAAACTAGAGAACTGACGCACTGAACTAGTATATATGCATAACACTATTTTCTAAACTACTGGTAACAGTATCTTCCAAACCGTATAGCCAAGTCAACTAAAATCTTGTTAGTGGATGTAAATGATGTTGAGATATAACATAATACTAGCTTGTGCATGAGTCTTACAAAATAATGTAATCCAAACCAAAATTTTGGATCAACAAACTTCCATTACTGGAGCAACTACTGAATTGTACAAGTAATGTACATCACTGACAATCATCCAAATTCCATCGTTGACATTAATGAAAACCTTCCAATTTTCAAAAATCTTCCCCTTTTTCATTGACATCAATGAAAGGGGATAAAAAGATATCAAATGCTTTAACAATTCCCTTTGTATACCTAAATACTCCCCCTAAGGACCATATCCAATACAATAGTTGTGAGAAATTAGTCGGAGGTGGTTGTCCCTTGAAGTTTGCTAAAAATATCTGTCTAGGAGGATTTCCCTTCATCACAGAGCTTCTTTACTTCTGACAATGCTCTGCATAGATAATTAAGATCAACCAGGATGTCTTTTCCTTCAACCAGAGTTTTGGGAGTAATATTCAAGTTCAAAGCCATGTCAGCTAGGGAAAGAGCATAGTAGAATGGAGTGCACTTAATATTTATTAATCTTTGAGTTTCCCATACTGTTTAATCATCTCTCCTTTTTCTTTATGTGAAGCAAGATATTCTTCATGCAACTTTGTTAAACCATACCAAGTTTGATCATCTAGATCAAGATCAAGATTAAAGATGCTAGAGGCATACTTAATCTATGTATCAATTGTGTTCTCATCATCCTTGAATCTTTGAAAAACATCAGACCATGTCTAATAGAATGAAAGTAGACTTTTAGCCTCTTTCTCACACTCTTAGACCTCTTTAAGTCTATCAAGTGTAATGTTGTGTGTAGACTTGCACCTATCTACAATTTCCAACAATCCTTTATCTTCAACCCAAGTGATTGTGTAACTTATTGTTTGACTCTTCATTTCCTTGAATTTATCAGTCAATGAATTTGTGCTTTCTAAAGTGGACTGTGAAGAACTAGTGATTGTTCTAGGAACAATATGAAAATGTGCCTTTCTCCTAGCTATATTCTTAACTATTGCAAGAACCTCAATAACTTTTCTCTTTTCTCTAGAGGAATTCATTGATTTATCAATCAACTCATACTTTTCAAGAATTTCCTTAGCTACTTCAGTGTAATTTTTCAATCTAGGTTTGTTGGGATCTCAATTGTTGTTAATCAACATTCAATACATCCAATAGCATAGTATTTTTCAATCTCATACCCCAAATCAGGCATCCATGTGTTTCTTGGTTCAACTGCCTTGATAATGCAACTATCATTGGATGCAAAAATCTTATATAATCCATATACTTTGTGATTAGTTCTCTTGGAACTCTCTTCCTTCTGTTCATTCTCCTCTAGAATTTTCAAAGAATGCAACAACGGTATATCCTTGTGCATCCAAATCACCAATATTTCTAATTAACTCTTTGATCTAAGGAGCAACTAGTTTGGTATTTACCCAAAAAACTTCTCCTATTCCTGGAACTTCTCTCATAAAGTAGAAAGTTAGGCATAAAATAAAATTTCCATATCTAAATGTGCATTTATTCTTCTTGATATCATTCAAATTTTCCAACAATTGTTGTCGAAGAAACTCACAAAGTTCATACTTTTTCCTCTTCTCAACCATTTCTACTACTAAATCCTTAGAACTCAACATGCTTTACATAATTCATTCTTCACACATGTGCATCTAAAAATTACTGTAAACCTCCATCTTTTCAAGCTTTACATAATTCATTCTTCACACATGTGCATCTAAAAATTACTTTCGCATGAAATGCGAATTCATTACCTTAACAAATGCAAATTTATGTCATGAAATGACATCATATATCGAAAAGGAGATTAAATTTTTTGATTATTGCTCCCCCTTAGCCACTGCCTAGATTTAATTTTTGATGACATTGTCCTAACCGAGGGAAGAAATAGATGAAATTGATGTTTTTGATTCTCCTTACTTTTCAGATTCTCCTTCCTTTCTCCAAATCAATTCCATTTACTTCTTAACCTCTTTTGAACCAATCTTAATGATTGGTTCATATCTCTTTATTGGATAGTCACTTTTCATATTTTTGCTTCTATAGTCTCTAGGAAAGTGTCCTAGTATGCTACAATTATAACAAACAATATTCTTCCATCCAAATTATCCTTTATTCAATATATATCCACACTAATTAGCCTTGTGTCCAAATAAATTATAGTGATAATAGTAGCCATTCAATGGATAAATCATCTTGTTCAACTTCTGACTTTTGTATTCTACAACTTTATGTCTAATCCTCTTGTATTTAAAACATTGACCAGAGAATGATAAAGTATTTTTGGTTCATTCCATCATTTTGTTTCATTTTATTTCCACAATCTTTTTCCCTATGTCCAAACCTATTGCAAGAATAAAAAACACCATTAAAAGATAAGTACCTTTGAGCATTAGGTTTTCTAATAGGAATCTTTCCACTATTTCCTCTTTGATTCTTGAATTGTCTACCATTTCTTTGAGTCTTCATGTTATGGGGTTGATTTGCATTTGAACTTTTTCCTTCTTCAAATCCCAAACCAGTTTTTTCCTTAAAGGGTTTATATCCTACAATCAATTCATTCAGCATTGTAGAACTTGTCACAAATATATCCTCTTGTCTTCTTGCTTTTTCCAAATCTAAATTTAGAATTACCACTTCTTGTTCAAGCTTTGCACATTCATCCATCTTTTGAATTTCATCTTTCTGATAGTCTTCAAGTCTCCTCTTTTATTCCATTAGTTCTTTTAGTCTAGTGATGTCCTCATCTACTTTCTTTAATTGATCACTGAATTCTCTATATCTTTCCTTCACCTTCTTAATGAACTCATTTTCTTCCTTCAAGCTATCCTTCAAATATTTATTTTCTTCTATATGTTCATCAAGAATCCATTTTGGAGGAATAAGAAATCTTTTATCTTCCATGTACTAAAATTTTAGGACCTTTCTCAAGCTATTAGACTTCTTAAGAGGAACGAAGCTCTGATATCAATTGTTGAACACTCAAAATACTAAGAGGGGGGTGAATCAATATTCTATTAAACTATTCAACTATAAACCATCCAATTATTAAAACATATTGAACTGCAAACAAGAATGAAGACATTGAAAAGAGCATGACACCATAAGACACATCAACACTAGATTTTTACATGGAAAACTAGAAATGGGAAAAACCACAATGAGGATTCGCTCACAATATAATATATCCGGATATAGAATATTTACAAAGGCTCACTACTAGGATGCACTATCCTTGAAGGCTCACAACTTGAAATAATTCACAAAATAGAGTATGGCTCATTTCCAAGAGATGAACTAAGATAGAATGCACCTTCCTTGTATAGGAGTTTAGTTTCGGTGAAGCACGGTATATGAAACACTTCTCTACAAGTGTATGCAACACATTTGTTTTCAAATTCATACAACTTCACACATTTGCAACATTTAGCAATCCTCAATCACTCTATCTTTTTTATTTCATTTGCTCACACACCATCTCCACTACTACTTAATTCTCTATATCAAAAGTGTTCACATAGATATACTGTTGGATGTTTCTGGTATGTGGTTTTCATTGATGTCAACACTATTGGCATTAATGTCTTTAAGGTTGTATATGTCGAGGATATTGAGAAAATTGTAATAAAATAAGTTGCAGGTTGCCAGTGATGCAGTGAAGTTCAATATGTTGGCTAGCTCGGTATGTTGATGATAAGAGGTTGTGGATTAAAGGGTTTTTGATGAGGATATCTAGTTTATCTACGTAAAGTTTGAATGATTTGCATGAAGATTTGATCAAGTTATGATTATATATGTTCTAGCAGTTATTTTGTTGCTTCAGTTGGTGTTCCTAAAAGAAGATGATGTGATTCTAGTAAGTTGAGTTGTTGTGGATGATTTTGTGGTGATTCATGATGCTTGTGGATATTTCTAGTTCATTCTCTATCTGTGTTGTTGACCCACATTGATCACCGTGCTCGCGATTGGTGATTTTCTTATGTGAGTTCATATTTTTCATGTCCATGGATGACCTGGTGATTGTAGCATGTTGTGGACCTTCAAGGCATAATTGTTTAAGGAGTTTTATGTTTGAGGATTTTTTTTGGGTCCTTATTATGTTGTGGTCAACATTGATTGATTTGCATTAATAATTTTTTACTGATTTGGACTGACAGTTTGTACACATTTTATATTTTGTTAAAGCCGACATGTAGATGATGTTATCCCTAGTTGCAGATATATATGATCGATTGTTTATTCCATTTGAAGGTATGGTGTGCAAGTGGTGTGCGAAGTGTGTGAATAATGCTCTAATCTTTCGAAGGAAGAAGTAAAGTGTGAAGAAGAGTGAGCAGATTTTTATGTGCTTAAACGAAACTATAACTAGGCATTAGCAGATGTTATTTTCCTAGTTCAAAATATTTTGGATGTAATCCAAATGTTTATATAAGACAGCATGTCTTCCTTTGGGCAATAAGCCTTTTGTATTTGAGAAGTGAGCTTTAGGCAGTGTGCCTAAATGCATGTGCATTCCCCATTTACAATTCTTTTATACTTTTAATAGAGTATAATCTTGTGGATTAACCTCCACCATGGTTTTTCCCCTAGCACGGTTTCCAAGTAAAAAATCTTTGTGTTATGTGTATTTCTAATGTGGTGATGATTTATGCTTTCATGTTTATTTATTAGATTTGAGAATAAGTTTAATAAGTATAATTTTTGTGACAACTGATTCACCCCCCCTCTTAGTTGTCTACCATTATGTTGCCAACATATACCATATATAATCAAGTACACCAATTAGGTCAACCAGCGTTAGACCTAAAATATCAAAAATCCAAACATATGTGCAATTCATCAAATGTGTAGCATAAATAATTTTAAACACATCGAATTAATCATTAGACAACATGGAATAGCTTAACTTCAACTCCACAAAATAAAATAATTAATCATGAGGAAAATGTGGAATCTCCCTCATCAATACACTACACAAAAACTCACTGTAGACTTCAAAACAGAACACTGTCATTCATATCTTATGAATGCATTCACATACCATCACAAAACTTTATTGTAAGATGTATCTTGTAGTCACGGGTCTATATACAAATTATTGTCGTGATATCTTTCTTTGAGGTGAAATCCAAACAAGAAAATCAATGCACTGAACTAGTATATAACCATAACACTATTTTCCAAACTATTGGTAATAGTATCTTCCAAACCGTATATCCAATTCAACTAAAATCTTGTCGATGGATGAAAATGATGTCAAGATAGAAAATACTACTAACTATTGCATGAGTCTTACAAAAAAAGGTAATCCAGAGAAAAATACCAGATCAACAAACTTTCATTACCGAAGCAACTATTTAATTGTACAAGTAATGTACATCAATGACAATCATCCAAATTCTATTGTTGCATCAATGAAAACCTTCCAATTTCCAACAAAATATACCAGCAAGACAAAGTCAAACTTAAGAGCAAATGCATGAAATGGCCCCGACTTAGTCTTTGGAATAAATAGTGAATGAAAAGAATAGGAGGCATGGTGTTTTGTTGACACTATATTATGAATTTTGTGTTTCTCTTAGAAATCTTTTAAGCTTGAAAGTCGATTTCTTGAATGAAGCATGTGTTTTATGAATTAATTTAAATGTTGTAGCAAACATTAGATTGATTTGCTATATAGTTTTGATGAGTAATTTGATAGGAATATGCCACCTTTTTACTAGTAATCTAAGTTGATTGTTTATAGTTGACAAGTGGCATAGAATGATCCTTGTTTATAGCCTTTAGAAGCTAGTTTTTGGGTATAAATATGAGTCGTACTCACCTCATTTTAGATATACACTTCTTCTATGCATCATTACGTTGCTCCATTCTACTGTATTTTTCATTGAGAGTTTCTTATATTGCTAAGAGTTATTGTGAGGAGGATTAGTGAGAGGAATTGAGAGCATTTGTTGCTAAGTTGATTTTATGAGGAGGTCAAGCTTGAGATCAAGGGGCTCAATTGGAATAAGTGTTTAATAGGCATGAGATTCTATTCTCTTCATGTTTTATCTTTTATCTAAAAGATTGTTTTCTTTGTGCGTTTAAATTGAAAATGCATTAGATTGCTCGAAATAGATTAATGGTCTATTTTCTTGTTTGGAAAAGAAAAGAAACATCAATGTTATGATTTCCTTATGAGTACTTTACATAATCCATAGTAAGGAGTGATTTCTTATCAATACTATTATATACTATATTTGGTGGAGTGAGTAGCTTAAGGGAGTGAATTAATACTCTTATATACCCTATATGGGAACTCAGATGATGCTTCTATACATAGATAGCTTACACTACAAGTATAATATGAAATGTATCAATGTCATGAAATGACTTGACATTGTTAGCTTATATTGCTAGGAAACCTTAGGAATGATAAGGTTTAGCAATACATCAATAATGATAGTATGAAATATATGATAGGATGAGACATCATATTGATAATCTACACTTGTATGATCACTTGATTATTACTTTACTACTGAACGAAACCCTAGGTTGAGAGTAACCTATTTGGGTTGAAAAGTATATTGGATTAATGATTGAAACCCTAGGTTAAGAATTACCTACTAGGATGGAATATATACTTGAATACCCATTGGAACCAATGGGTTGAGAATAACATACTTGGATGGGTTATGTAGTTGAGCTTTGTTAAAGCACATAGGATGAGATTAACCTACACAACCAAAATGATTGTTGATCATTGATTATATCCGTGATTAAGGTATACCAAGGTTGAGACTCACCCATAAGGTTAATTTGATCTCTTGAGTTTGTGAGTGACTATTTGATTGGATCCATAGGTAGGATTACCTATTGAGTTAAAGTTGTTGCTTGATTGGTTAATTTATACTCTTGATATGAAGTTATATTGTTGACAAGATTCTACTCTTTGAATAATCCTTTTTATTAAGGAAATTGCACTCTCGAATAGAATCATTTATTGATATGATTATTCTTTGATTGAGTTCATTCATTGATGAAACAATACTCTTGATGAGAATAAATTATTGATGTGATATATTCATTTAATGATGATTATTTATTTTATGATAAGATGATGCTTATGTAGCCATACTTTAAAATATGTGAAGCTCTTGTAAATTTAGAGTCATGAAAGCATCATAGGTTCTTCCTAGGATTAGATTATCTAATGAAGGAAATAACTTATGTATGTGAATACTTGATAGAAATATCATTGTGAATTGGAAAAGGTAATAGGTTGCTTCTAATGTTAAAGATTACCTATGGAAGAAAACTACCTATGCATAGTATATGAACGGTCACAAACCAAACCGAACTAGGGTAGTGTATGTGAATAGGATGATTGTCACTCGAAGTACTAAGTGATAATAATTTGGCCAAAGTTGTGTAATTTTCCATTGTTTACACTGTCAAGTCATTGTGTTCCTTTTATGCATACTAGTTTAGGATTATAGTGGATACAGGGTCTAGATACAAAGGGGACAACACTAAGCTTAGATAGGATATTGTTATGAGGTTACTAAACCAAACAGTTCATCGAAGGGTAGTTCCATCTCACCATATCCATATGTGACAGATGTGTGGTGGACCACATTTGAGTTCATGGTTAGCAGAAAAGTGCTTGAGCGATGCTTCTCCTCATCAGTGGCGGTCGATGTTTGCAAATGTTTGTGCTAAGGAATGGAGACATCTAGAATGTATGTATCAATGCGATGACATCAAGACCAACTTATATATCTATTTCCAAATGAAGCTCAGAAGAGCTATGTATGTATCTTGTACCCATTTATATGGAAGGATGTATTCTTGAATGATAAACTTGAGTTTATTCAATATGAAATCTATGTTATGGAAATATTTGTGGAATTAAAATGAAATGTAATGGAAGTTTGGAAAAGTGATTATTTCAAATATGCATGTAATTTACATTATGGAAAAGAAAAATTTTATTGCTATGTTGTGGCATAATGGATCATTCACTTGAGGTCAAAACCTTGAAAGTTTATGGAGTGGAACATTGGGGTTGTTACATGTGGTATCAAAGCTATCAAGTTTAGCTCTAGAGCCTATGGGCTATTACGTAAGTTAAACGTAAACCTTATTGGAAGTGAAAGGTTGAAAATTTATTATTCCAAGATGGAAAGAGGAATAGAACTAAAGACAAGTTAAGACTCCTAAAACTTGTTTAAATCCAAGACTAAAGAATAATCATCCTTGGAGTTAAAAACTCCTAAACCAACAACTCAATATGATACCCCCTTGGATTGTGAAAGATTATGCAATAAAGTTATGTAGAAAGGTTATGAAAGATAAATAATATGTAACATCATCATACAAAATTGTTAAAAGACTCTAAGGGGATAGGAAGAATTGAAATCACCCGCTTATTAGTAGCAACCTATAGTTGCAAAGAGTCAAGGATTTTTGGATTTAGTAAGAATACTATGAATATGCATTATTGGAATAAATTGGAAACTTTAATCGATGCAAAAATTTAATGATTTATGAATCAAAATCAACAAAGGAAGTATCCAAGAGGTTGGATAACCCTTGAAAAAATCTGATATTGAGCAAATCCAATATCTTGCATGTGATGAAGAAGTTACTAACTTAGAATAAGGGAAGAGACAAGAGTGGTCAGAAAAAGAAACCAAGCAACTTTAGAGTACTTAAGGTTATGAGAATAAAGTTACCAAGAATTGGGACAAAGTCACTTAGAAAGATGGTTGCATGCTAGAAACTTGCAAAGAACATCAAACTAATTTGGACAAAAGGCTTAGATGGAGCATTGATTGATGAAAGTGTAAATTGAACTCACCAACTAGTCAACGAAAGTAAACCTAGAGGTTCCAAAAGGAAATGGGATACAGAGTGACTATGTATCAAATCAAAAGAATTAGTAAGGAAACAATGCTCTAAGTTGAAGACACATCAACAAAAGAGGCTTTGTGGATATGGATATTCCTCCACAAAAAGGATATTGGTATACATGGAAAAGAGAATTGGAATATTAGAGTTTCTCTTAGCTTCTAAATTTGTTGATTATTCATTAGATCTCTTTATTGATGATCCAATTGTTGAATCTATGAGATTAGAGACAAATGATGAATCCAACTCTGGAAATAAAAATTATATTCAAGGAAAGTGAAATCCAACAACAAGGAATGATAAATTAGTTCGAGAAAGAAATTTTTTGCTAAAAGTACAACTTTGGGTTGCTCAAATATTGTGGAAACACTAAGGGGGGAAGATAGAAAGTGGAATGACTTAGATAAAGTAACCCACAAAATGAATATCATCAATGTATTTTTGATTTGGAGGAATTTTTTACTTCTTCGTAAGTCATGATGTCAATTAAGTCATATACTTTATGACCACAAGGACAAGGTATTGGAATTATTGGAGAAATATGATGAAAGGTCAAGGATTATGACCAATGAGGAAGGAATATTTATCACACAACACTTTATATATATTTGATTGTAAGATCAATTGTTATTATCATTGATGCCTTAGAAAAGGATAGGAAACATACCTAAACATGAAAGGTAAGATCATTTCCTATGGAATAGGTAAGGAAATATCCAAATACTCATGGTTTTGAGTCATTGAGAAGCATACGTTCTTGGTAATTACATATGTAATTAAATTTGATATATTTTGGGAACCAACATATTTGAACAAGAATTGTTACTCGAATTAGTACAAGATGCTCATCAGGAAAGATTGAGCTGAAAATTGGATTACATCTTTGGAAATGATCAAAGAAAAAAAAAATCCAAGTTATGGATGTCCTAATATGAATGAGATATATCTCCACAAATTATCTAACTATTTTACTTGAGAATCAAATATGGTATGAGACCACAAAATAGGTTTTCATTTTGTTCGAATAAGCTAATATGGTATGGAAAAGAACCTAATTACCCAAAATTTTGGGAGATTAGAGAATTGAATGAGGAAATTGATGTCATATTTAGGACAATGGGATGAAAAAATTATTTGTCAAATGAGGAACCACTACAATTTGGAAAAAGATAGAGTATGATGTTGCAAGGTATGTAGATAGTTATTGTCTAGTATTTCAAGAAATTCAAATAGGATGTCATCATCGATAGGGCTTGTGTACTCTCTTAACAATCTAGTGAGGAAGTGGTAGATCATTGGAATAATTTTTTATCTTATAAGTCTATAAAACTAACATAATGCTATGGTGGAAAAAATCGCCAAGATAACCAAATTTGGTTGGGAAATTTTGATTGTTAGGATAGTAGTCCTAAACATCAATCTGCAAAAAGTAGTAGCTAAATGTTCTTGAGAAGGTAATCTCAGATGAGAACAAAAAAGTAGTGATAAGGTTTTGTAAACCATGATCATCTTATGAGAAATTCAATTAAATGAATGCTCAATATATTATTTTAAGATAGTCGGATAGGAAAAAGTAATAAACCAGATCTTGGAGGATTTTAAGAATACTTATACTTCTATAGGTTTGATCTATTATATGGAAGAAGGATTGAATCTCTACTAAGCTAAAATAGGCTAAGAAATAGGGATAACCTTAGACCTGAAAGGTTGAAAAAATGGAATAATAGATTGAAAGATCAAAGAAAAAAATTGTTGATACAAAGTTGAATTAGGAAGCATTATTGTGCTAAAGGAAAATGGTTGAGTCAATGATGGACAGTCTCAACTTCTAAGTTGTCTAATTATGTAAATACCAAAGAAAAGGATGGGACCCATGGTGTAGTGTACAATACATCAACATTCCTTATCTAATTGGGTTACACTAAGGATAAATTCATTAGCTAATGAGAATGTATTTTCTAGTCACTATGACATAAATGTCATGTGGTATATAGTTACTAGTGTACTTGAGATGTGCATACGAGGTAATATGATTATAATGTATAAAGCTCTTTGAGAGAGAAAGTATGCATAAAGCACACAAGTTCCCCCTATGCGTTAGTGAGGACACTCGATGCAAGGAGTGATGCTACAAGGGAAGATTATTTTATAATTCTTATAAGATTTGAAAATGGTAAGTGAAACCTTTACTTAACTTTGTATTATATATGTTTAGTACTCTAAAATCATTAGGGATGATGATTCACAAGGGGGGATGTATGTCACACCCTATCTTGTTGTTACTGAGTTACTTTTACCTTCACGGGTAAATAGGATGATAAATGCAATTATGATTTTGATATGTTTGATAAACGAATGGAATACTAAAATAGGTATTAAGTTATTATTGCTTTGAAGAAGTAATTATGTTTATATTGATGAAGTACAATGAAAGAATATGTATTGCAATATGAATATTCTATTTTTTTATGATGAAAGTGGATTTCATGTGAGTGTTTAAATACCATTGCAAATATGCCAAGTTAGATGCTGGTACAAGTTCATGCCACTAGAAGGGAGGGGAAGTATCACTCAAGAGAATTGTTTGGTCGAGTAACCTTGAATGAAGCCTAACTGAGCTTTCACACACACTCACCTCTAAGTATAGTTGAGCCAAATCATAGTCTTGGGTTATTGGCAAGTCATCCTTTGGACATGTTGTGTTTGCATTAGATAGGGTCATGATCCTTGTTAGGAGGATTCTTGGATTGAATTATGTGATTGAATCTTGAGTCTTTGAGCTTTCTATCGATTCATATGTACGTTAACTATAAACATGTATATGGGTATATATATATATATTGATCCATTCACGAGAGCATAAGTAAGTGCATATGTATGTAAGTAGAAATACTTATGAATATAATTGCACGGGAAACCAATTATATATATATATGTATGTATGTATGTATGTATGTATGTATGTATGTATGTATGTATATGTATACACTTAATGTATAAACATGTTGACAAAGATATTAATGAATATGTTTAAATAAAAGAATTGAAGTAATGGTATATATATGATTAATATATGCATATACTAATATATATGTGTGTAAAGTATGCGACAGAAACATACATTGCATATTATAAGTATATGTGTATAAACATATATATTATTATTATCCAATTACACGTAAATATGTATATGTGTATATATGTGTATATGCATATATAGATATATACACACGTGTATTGCTTAATGATACAATGGATATATGCATTTGTATATCAAGTGGCTTATTTGATGAACTTGTTTGTTAATGATTATATGTTCTTTGTATATCAAATGAATGAGAATGATATATAAATATCTACACTATTAGCGATAGTGGAAGTATGAGTTTGGTAAAATAAATGAATATGATTATATTTATGTATTAATTTGCAATTAATACTTTTGATAGTTTTGGAGGGAATATATATATATATAAGTATGTATATTATTATATATATGTATATATATATAATATGTTAATGAATGCATATATATATAAAGGTAAATGGCGTTGATATTATCATAGTGCAAAAATGAATAAAGTGTTTTGTAAACGTTTTGAATAAGACTATATATATTATATATGGCATGGCTGATATAATGTAAATATAGCGCTATATATAATGGCGCAATGAGAAGTATTAAAACCACATATATTAGCATTGATAAATGCAATGGAAATGCATAAGTTTATATATGTTGCCTATAAACCTTAGGCATAGCACTTATAAGAAGAATAATAAGCAACGTATAAGCTAGTAAATATTGCTAAGTAAATAGAAGTAGACACAACATTCAAAGTGAATTCTATAACCTACACATATGTGAAAGAAGGAAGTCAACACTACTTATATGGACAGCACATGGTTACACTATGTATATATTAAATTCCTAAACATTTGAAATGCATAAATGATTTGAGTATGTACACAACATATAAAGTGTTTGAGTTCAACGCATAAAGCAAAGATTTACTGAGTCTTTAAACCTTGAACCAACACATGCATAGCAATAAAAGGGGATACACATAATAAAGGAAATATGTAAACATTTTTATGTGTTGTGTATAAAGTGATGACAACACTGTAAGTGCGTATGAATGGAAATCCAATGCTAACATGTAAAATATACTAGCAAGACAAAGTCAAACTTAAGAGCAAATGCATGAAATAGCCTTGACTTAGTCTTTGGAATAAACAATAAACCAAAAGAATAGTAGGTGTGGTGTTTTGTTGGTGTCGTGTTATGAATTTTGTGTTTCTCTTAGAAGCCTTCTAAGCTTGAAAGTCGATTTCATGAATGAAGCATGTGCTTTATGAATTAGTCAAACCACTATGGCAAGAATTAGATCGATTTGTTGTATAGCTTTGATGTATAGCTTTGATGAGTAATTTGATAGGAATCTACCACCTTTTTACTGGTAAGATGAGTCAATTTTTTATGGCTAAGAAGTGGCATAGAATGATCCTTGTTTATAGTCTTTAGAAGCTATTTTTTGGGTATAAATATGAGGCGTATTCACCTCATTTTAGATATACACTTCTTTTATGCATCATTACGCTACTCCATTCTGTTGTATTTTTCAGTGAGAGTTTCTTATATTGCTAAGAGTTATTGTGAGGAGGATTAGTGAGAGGAATTGAGAGGGTTTTTTGCTAATATGGAGGTCAAGCTTTAGATCTAGGGTCCAATTGGAATAAGCATTTAATGGGCATGAGATTATATTCTCTTCATGTTTTATCTTTTATCTAAAAGATTGTTTGATTTATTTTTTTAAATTGAAAATGCATTAGATTGCTTGAAATACAGTAATGATCTATTTGCTTGTTTGGAAAGGAAAAGAAACATGAATGTTATGATTTCCTTATGAGTGCTTTACATACTCCATAGTAAGGAGTGATTTCTTATCAATAGTATTATATACTAGATTTGGTGAAGGCATGAGTAGCTTAAGGGATTGAATTAATACTCTTATATACCCTATAGAGGAACTCAGATGATGTTTTTATACATAGATGGCTTACACTACAAGTATAATGTGAAATGTATCAATGTCATGAAGTGACTTGAAACTGTTAGCTTATAATGCTAGAAAACCTTTGGAATGATAAGGTTTGGCAATACATCAATAGTGATAGTATAAAAGATATGATAGGATGATACGTCATATTGCTAATCTACAATTGTATGATCACTTGATTCTTACTTTACTACTGAACGAAACCCTAGGTTGAGAGTAACCTATTTGGGTCAAAAATCATATTGGATTAAGGATTGAAACCCTAGGTTAAGAATTATCTACTATGATGGAATATTTACTTGAATACCCATTGGAACCAATGGGTTGAGAATAACCTACTTGGATGGGTTATTTAGTTGAGCTTTTTTGAGGCACATAGGATGAAATTAACCTATATAATCAAAATGATTATTGATCATTGATTATATTCATGATTAGGGTATACCAATGTTGAGACTCACCCATTAGGTTAAGTTGATCTCTTGAGTTTGTGAGTGGCTATTTGATTGGAGCCATAGGTGGGATTACCTATTGAGTTAGATTTGTTACCTGATTGGTTGTTTTATACTCTTGATATGAAGTTATATTGTTAACAAGATTTTACTCTTTGAATAATCATTTTTATTAAGGAGATTACATTCTCGAATGGAATCATTTATTGATATGATTATTCTTCAATTGAGGTCATTCATTGATGAAACAATAATCTTGATGAGAATCAATTATTTATGTGATATATTCATTTATTGATGATTATTTATTCTATGATAAGATGATGCTTATGTATCCATACTTTAAAATATGTGAAGCTCTTGTAAAGTTAGAGTCATGAAAGGATCATAGGTTCTTCCTAGGTTTAGATTGTCCTATGAAGGGAATAACTTATGTATGTGAATACTTGATAGAAATATCATTCTAAATTGGAAAATGGAATCAGTTGTTTCTAAGGTTAAAGATTACCTATGGAAGAAAACTACCTATGCATAGTATATCAACGGTCACAAACCAAACTAATCTAGGGTAGTGTATGTGAATAGGATGATTGTCACTCAAAGTACTGGGTGATGATAATTTATCCAAACTAGTGTAAGTTGCTATTGTTTACACTGTCAATTCACTATGTTCCTTTTTATGCATGCTATTTTAGGATTATAGTGGATGAAATATCTAGATATGTAGGGCATAACAATAAACTGAGATAGGCTATTGTTATGAGGTTACCAAACCAATCACTTTGTCAAAGGGTTGGGCCATCTGACCATATCCATATGTTGCAGATGTGCAGGGGACCAAATTTAAGTCTATGGTTGGTGGAAAAGTGTTTGAGTGATGCTTCTCCTCATAATTTGGTAGTTGAGGTTTGCGGATGTTTGTGCCAAGGAATGGAGACATCTAGAATGTATGCACCAATGTGGTGACATTAGGACCAGCTTGTATATCTATTTCCAAATGAAGCTCAAAAGAGCTATGTGTATCTTGTACCCATTTATATTGAAGGATGTATTCTTGAATGATAAACTTGAGTTTATTCAATATGAATTCTATGTTATGGAAAGATTTGTAGAATTACAATGAAATGCAATGGAAGTTTGGAAAAGTGTTTATTTGAAATATGCATGTAATTTACATTATAATTGAAAAGAAAAAATGTATTGCTATGTTGTGGCATCATGGATCATTCACTTGAGGTGAAAAACTTGAAACTTTATGGAGTGTAACACAAGGGTTTTTACAAATATGAAGAAATTAATGAACCCAAATTTGAGACATGTCTTGTTGAAGGAATAATGATGGAGAATGAGGAGGTTGTATGTGAAAAAGAAGAGGTTGCAATAGAAGTTGATATGATTGATTTTGAGTGTCCTAATTATGATGAGGTGATTGGAAAGAAAGGATATGATCTCCTACTCAGAGAGGAGATAAGGGAGATAGAAGAATTATTTCCAGCCAGAGAAAGTGTAGCAATTGTTGTAGATGAAGATGTTGCAGTGATAGAACTTGAGAAGTTTGCAACAAACAAAGAGGGTAAAGAAGATTTATTGTCAATAAAAGAAGAGTGGCTTCCAAAAATTGTTAATGGAGGTGAGAAGATAAATATTTTAGTGAAGGAAGAAGAAGATGATTTTGGAGGAGTTGTAGTGTAGAAAAATGTACTCCTTTAGCTTTTCACACTATGTTTTGGTCCCTTAATTTAATTGGACTTAATTAAGCTTCTAATTGGCCTAATTATGCATTTAAAAGCATAATTAATCCCATTTTTTGAAGGGGAAACTTGTATTAAACAATTGCAAACATTAATTAAATTTCCTTAGAAGTTGAGTGTCCCAAATTTAGGTCCTAAGACCCATTTTCCGAAGGGAAAATGGGTCCTCCTTAAGTTGAGGATCTCAAATTTTAATGTTTTTTGACAGTATTTTTATGATTCAAATTCAAGTTGCAATTATCAACCTTAGATGTTTAATTGTCAAGAAATTAGAAAAATTACCTATAAATACAAGGTCTTTTTATCAATTTAATATCTAGAATCAAGAAGTAAGATTATCCAAATTTCACAAGAGAAAAATTTATTGTCAAAAGTGTTCAAGAGTAGGTTTATCGGTCTTGTACATTAGCATTCAAGATTTCAAGCATCATGTCAAAGTTATTTGCATCTATGCATGTTTTTGGAGATAACATTGTGATGTAGGTTTCAAGCATTCAAGTCAAAATTCAAGCATCAAGATCAACATCCAATCAATCCATTTCAATCAAGATCAATACCTTGAAGAGATGTGTTAGACTTCAATCCTTTAAGGGTCTCCATTCACGGGTTCCATGATTTGCAACAAGCTAGTGTTCATTCATCATTCCTTCAATTCATGTTTCATTTCATTTCAAGGTTTAATTACCAAAACAAGACCAAGGCAAGCCCCCATTCACCAAAAAAAACCATTTTCTCTCTCTCTTTGTGTTTGCATATTTGTAGGTGAAGAAGGGTTGAAGATTGATCAAAAGTGTAACTTTGCAAATTTGTCAAAGTTTTCATCAAAGTTGTCAAGACACAGAATATTACTTGCAGAAATTTAATCCTAACTTTTCTATAGTGAGCTCTAAAGGAATCAAGAGTGCACATCCAAGAGTAGAGGACTATAAAATCATATTTTGGATCCTTGTAGCAAGACCCATTCGCTCTAGGGCGAATTTGTCCTAGGAGGACACTCAGCAAAAACTTTTGGTGACTAGTACACATCAACTTACCCTTCTTAGATCTACCAGAAGTTCATTGTTTATGATTGATTTATGCTTTAAATTGATTATCCAAGTTTCACATTGCATAATTGAGTTCATTTACTATTTTTAGTTTTTCCCCCCAAGGTGTTGTTTAGAAAGATTCCACCTTGTCCTCAATCATAAGGAAATTTGCAAGATCTCTAAGTGGGTTGACTCGCCTATAAATAAATCCTACCTTTGGGATCTCATTTCCTAATGAAAGAAGAAATATAGGAGCATACCCCCATTCCAATAATAGGAAACCCCCAAGCACCCATTTTTCATCATTTCATTTTAGTGAACTTGACATTCTTGCACTATAAATTTTCTAATTTGGAGTTCATTAAAACCCTAGATTTATGATTCGCATTAGTTTGCATTGCATTGCATTAGTTTTCATTTCATTTAGGGTTGTTAAAATTGCATTAGTTTTCATCTCATTTAGGGTTTTAAATTTGTATTTTCAATTGTTTAAAATCTAAAAAATCCAAAAAAATTACATGCATATTACATTGATTTTGCATAGTACTTGCATATTAGTGTATTTTTAGTCATTTACATTCATAAATTTGATCAAAATTGCATTTCAAAAGTTTCACTTTGTTCATCATTTTTTACTAATTTCATTTGCATTGAGACACCTAAATCTAGAAAATTTTGTCACTAAAACCATAGTCTGCAATCTAAAACTGAGAATTCAAACATTAAGCTAGAAATTCAAACTTTGATTTTTCCTAACCCTGACCTAGGACCCATTCACCCTAGGGTGAATCGGTCCTTGTACAATTTTTTTTTCAATTTTTTTGGAATGATTGTCTCTATTTGCTTCATTTTGTTCTACTATTAAATCTATGTTTCAGTTTCAGAAATCAGAAAATTCTACTCTCTTGCAATAAGTTCAATTGGTCAAATTAAGTGCATTGTTTGAAATCAAAATTGAAATTTAAAGACATCGTTTTCATGTTTTTGCATAGCATAATTATTATATTATCTTGTTTCAAATATTAAAATTGAAAAATCCTTTTACATACTTGCATTGCACTTCATACTTTTGGGTGTTGATAGTATTTTTTTAGTGCTTATTCTCCATTTTGGGTGCTCCTACATTTGGTGAAACTTGTATGAGCTTCACAACTTGGTGTCTTATTTCCAATACTTTAGTGAGACATAGTTTAAGACTCATGCCATCTCGTGATACTACATATGTTGTGGATCTTGAGTTTTCCAACTCTTTCATTCATAGTGTTGATACTAGTCGACCCATTATGGACCATATCTTTCACACCACACTTCCCATGACCACCCTACCCACAACCAATGTAACTAATGTTAACAAAATGGTTGCTAATTTACCTTAAGAAAACCTAAAACAAATGGATGAATCCTTAGAAAAATTACAAAAAATTGTGAATTCTAAATACATTGTTGGTACGGTGGTTCTTGCCATAGATAACATGAGGAAAATGCTTGAAAATGAAAAAGGAATAGAATTTTTGTGTAGCCTAGATTACATCATTAATCATCATATCAAAATTGTAATGCCCCGTCGCGCAAACCCCAAAGGAACAACTAAAAAATGAAACAATTTTTAAAAAAAAACATAAAGATTAAACACTAAGTTTACTAATGCAATTAACATAGCTAATGATTACAAATTAAACACCTAAGTCCCTTGGGGTACATGAGGTGACATTACCTAAACTATCCCATAACAAAGTTAACTGATGTAAAATTCAATTTCCAATAACGTAATCCATTCATTCATATATCTTCATTTAAACATTCATTAACGATAACCAAAATGATCAGAATAATCCATATAAAACCATGCATGCAAATTACAATAAATTAAACATGGAAATATAAAGTACATATTTCCATAGATACAACATAACATTAAAGTATTTACAAATTGTAGTTGTAGAATGATTTACATGGTGTGATAATATAGTACATCAGTCTACTAATACATCTCAATGAACACATATAAAAAATTACATCATAAGTCTTCCCAACGCATGTGGGAATGATACATCAATACATAAAATACATCTGGAGTACAAATATACATCTGGTAACATATGAACCCTAGATCAAACTGCATCTACAACCTCTGCACTAAATGGTACAACTGCATCACAGGGGTCCTAACGAGGTGCATAGCATGTTCCACCTGACCACCCCCATGCTAGGAGTAAATGAGGAAGAATCCTTGACCAAGCACATCCAAACTAAAGATGCAAGACTAAAATTCAAACATGAAAAGCAAGAAAACACAACCAAAACATAGTATCAAAAGACCACTCCCAAAACATAACAACAATAAATCACCAAAACATATCAATAGACCACTTCTAGAGGTTAGCAATAAAAACAACTCAAGGGAATGCTAGAGGAGAGTGTCATCGCATAGTCCTACATGGGTTATCCTGATTTCCTTTCTCTAGGTGTCGCCCCCATCTATGATTATCCTGATAGCCTCTCTAGGTGCTAGCCACATAGGGTGACTCGTGCGGAACCATTAACCTCTCATGGATATGAGGCAACGATCTTGCCAACCATGGCCTTCTCAACCCACCTTTAGTCTATGAAAGTTCTAATAGGTAGACGAGGCATCCATAATTATCTTATTAATGTTTTACTACCCACCCCCTAATTAATTAATTAGGTTATCACTTTTTACTCTAACTCTGACGTGGGATATCCTGATAGCCCCTTTATGCGCTGGCACCCATGTAGAGCCACTCTCCCTAAAAACCCAAAACATAAAATCCAATACCAAGGAGTTGTACCAACAAGAACACTGAACCACAAAATAGAAAAACCACGAGGAAAAACCATCTCGCCAAAACTCATATGAATATACACCCATAAAATGGTACAAACCCAAATGTAAACTCAAGATCACAACTATAGTCTAAAATAGGGAAAAATATCAAATTAAAATATCATAAATACACATCATTTCCCCATACCTCTGGAAGTCCCTAACAAGTAATTTAAGCTCCTACAAAAGGATAACTAACTTAAGGGTTTTTCCCACAAGGCATAATCCCAAATAAGAGAAAACAATAATTGACTCAATGAAAATTTCAAGAGTAAACAATTACGTACACAAATAAACTAAAATTCAAGCAACACCATATAACATATCTCGTTACAAAATAATTTCATGAAGAAATAAATAAATTAATCCACTCGAGAATATTCAACTTAATTTAAACCACAAAGTTTATTTCTAGTTTAACCGATCACACTAAAATATCCAACATTGCAAATTTTAACATTATCTAATTGTTCCATGATTTTAGCATAAATAGCCATATATATATATATATATACCCTTTTATGTGTATATACATATATATGTGTAGACATAGAAAATATACAGATTGATATTGCACGCTCGATCCCGATCTACTAATATCGTTCCATTCTGAATTATCCCTCTTTCTAACCATTTAATCGAATAGCCTTATTTGATTAAAGTCATCATAATTCCCCTTTTAATTAAATAAATCCCTCAATTTAATTAAATCATCTCGTTTCTGTGTAATTAGCTAGGTCATTTCATCTTCCTATCTTTATTTAATTAAATAATCCATATTATTTTATTAAATCTCTAAAGTTCATCTAATTAAATTAAATAAATCAAACATTTATCTAATTTAATCTAACATCACCCCTTTTGGTTAAATAAATCAAAATATTTATTTAACTAAGTCTTAATCATTTTCATCTCTTTTTGATTTATTTCAATCATAAAATCTAAATCAAATGGTCAAATTAGCTAAATCTCCCCTTAAATTAATTAAATCCTTATTAATTTAATCCTAATCACTCAAATCCTCTAGATTTTGCAACTTGCACATGAAAATTAATTTAATTTTTTTATAAATCACCTATTTTCATTCAAAAAAGGAATCCAAGTGGGAATATCCCTCAAATTTGAAATCTCCCCCCAAAATGCCTTGTCCATCCAACAAAGAATTTAAAGCTCTTACATTGTCTCTTACATGTCTCCCACTTGGCATTTAACTCATCTTTCATCCCCCCTAAACATGTCATTTCATCAAATTCAAATTTCAAACTTTCACATTGATCAAAATGTGCTCAAGCTTCCTCCATTCACAAGTTGACAAGTGGCATCTTCCCATTGGTTGAATGTTAGTCCCACATTGCTCTATTTTGGACATTCATCCATCTTAGCATTCTATAAATAAGAGGCTAAACTCCTCATTTGATCATCCACAAATTATGCAAAGTTACCATGCTCAAATATCTATCAAATTTCATCCATTATTCTTGAATCTTAGTTAAGTTATGTAGGGTTTTAGCTTGGAGCACTCTTCAACATCAATAAAGTGGATCAAATCTCTTCATTGCATCAATCTTGCATCATAGGAATTGGGAAAGGGCCAATTTTTACATCAAATTGGCACCAATTCCCCCATGGGATCATAAGTTTACTAGTTCAATTAGGATTCAATCTTTAGTTTGTTATTTTCATTGTGTTCTTTATTGTTTTCCTAATTTGAGCTATGTTAAATGGATTTCATGGGGAATCCTTGTTCTTGCTTGCAATTGATTATCTAATGTGTTTGTTCTTATTGTTTTGCAGGTATTAGGATTGGGGTTCACACAATATGTATATATAAATAAAGCATACATTAAAATCATGCAATTAAATCACATTATAAAATTACCCATATAATTCACTGTAATATACAGCTATATATATACATACATATATATACACATATATAATATAATATATATATACATATATATTTATATATAATATAAATATATTATAAAAAAACACATTAAATAAAATTGAGTTATTTTAAAAAACTTTTAATAAGAAAAAAACCCACACAGCCAAAGGTACTGCATACCTCCTTGTGGGGAGGCCGCAGTCCCCACATGGCTACACCTAGCAGCCATCGGTTGTTGTGTGCAGCCCTGTGGTGGTTGCGCGTAGTACCACGGGGTCAGGGTGGTACAGCGGCAGCCGACCACTCCCCCCCAAACATATATTTTATTTTATTTTATTTTTATAATTTTTCTTTTTAATTTTTTTTAATTTTTAAATATAAATTTCTTTTATATATTTTTCTTTTTAAAATAGAAAACCCAAAAAATATCATTCTGTTGCATCATTTTTTTCCACAGATTTTTTTTTTCTTTTTTTTTTAAAATAGGAATAGAATAATAAATTCTTTACAAGTACAACCATATATATATATATATATATATGCACACACACACACACACACATATATATTTGCATAAGTATATTTAAAAACAAAATAAATCAACAGTCTGATTTTAAACACAATTTGGGCATACATGATTTAACGCCAACACACACACACACACACACACACACACATATATATATATATATATATATATATATTATTTTTGGAAAACTGATATAAATATATATATATATATATATTAAAAAAAATTAAAATAAATATCAATCTGATTTCTTTTCAAACAAATTGTAAATCTAGGCATCCATATTTTAACCCCAGAATATTTTTTTTTCTTTTCCAATCAAGAATTTCATAACAGGTGGAGTCGGTGTCCTGTACCTGCATCCTGCATAGAAACAAATGTCAAGTAGCATGTAAATCTCCATTGCAGACACACTGTGAAAGGTAATCACAGGGTAGCAGGGCACTCGTAAGTGAGTGATGCCACTATGTCCTTTCACCAAGACTCACTAGCAAACACATCAGAAACCATAGCAGTATAGAATCACATCATCACCATATATATTATTAAAGAAAACCATAGCATATCCAAATAATGTAATCACCACATAATGTATCATCAAACATCATAAGTAATATCAAGTGTAGCAAACCAGCCAAACTATGAATCCACACACAACCAATCGGGTGAACTAATCACCATCACAAACCAAGTACAAAACCAACACATAAGAGTATCGAAGAGTATCAGCAACACGAGGGATATTACAAAAATAATGAGGATAATTCTATAAATACTATGGTCAACTTTATTGGCATTCAACCTCGTAAGGGCCAAACCAAAATGTCTCTTGACATTGCTTTCTCATAGAATGACAATCAAACACACACCCGATGGTCCTCTTTACATAACTAGAAGAATCAATGACAAGCCTATTAATGAGATATTAATTGATTATGTATTTGTAGAGAATGTGATCATAGAGGAATTCTTATTTATGCATGAACTTTATCAATATTCTTATGAACAATTGAAAGCATGGATCAAAACACATAATGGTTTTTCTCTCCCTATGATATATTTGATCACTCTCCCCTTAAAAATTGGATAGAAACAATTGAATGTCTCATTCTCCATCGTCCCATTGTTAGACCAATTCCGTGTGAAGCTTGGTTATCCATGGCTACACTCCATAGATGTCATCCCATCAATAGTGCATAAATTATTAAAGTTTCCATTTGGAAATGGCATCTTTATTATGCATCCTGGTGGCTTTAATCCTATGTCTTCCATGGAAATTTCTCATTGGATTTCTTTTGGCCCCAACCTATGGAAGCTCTTAGGCCTCATGAGGACTTCTTTTTCAAATCTTATCAAAATTTTAAGGTGAAATGCATAGCAAAATTATCCATAGCAACATGCCTCAACCCATAATTGAGTCTCCTATCATTAATGAAACCATGATTGAACCAAAATCTCTTCCAAGTAACCAAGTCCAATGCATGAAAAATCCTTCACCTATTTCTTGTGAAATCCCAAGAGACAACCATATAAGTCCTGTTGTGCCTCCTAAGATCAAACAAGTTTATAAGGATAAAGAGAAAGTGTTTGAACAACCTTCCATGGTTCCTTTCATTCCTCCCTTACGGGAAAAAAAAAAACCAATGGTTGATAAATGTGCTCTTACACAATCATAACTTAAAAATCACACAATAAGAAACAAAAATACTAAAGAGCATAGCTATAGACGTCATGTTATTGCTCGTAAGTTCAAAGACGAGAATAAAATAGAAATTCAAGATCAAACACCAATATAAATAAAGCATGATGATTCTCCACCTTCACCACAACAAAAAACACATAAAAAATATATGAACATTGTCATTGGGCCTCCTATCATGATTAACTCGGATGATGATGATGAGATTACTAAGATTGATGAGGAAGTGCATAATGAGCTGAATTTATTGTTTTCCTCTTCCATGAGCTTAAATGATAAAAATTGTGATGATCCTTCTATAATGAGTGACTCACCACGTGTTGAACCTGGTAATGCTCCTAGTACAACACTTGTGATTGTCCCTTTGGCTAGTTTCCCACCTTCTGCATATGATGAACAAGATTGGGATGTGGATGACTTGCTATAAGTTGACTCACATATGCCATACTAGTATTCTATTTGTGTTCTTTGTGATTGCATGTGTGTAATGTGATCCCTCGTAAATTGTTGCTTGGCATGTCTTTATATGTTTGTGATCCTAATTTGGATGACCCTTGTCACTCTGTTGGTGCAAGGATATAATGGAAGCGAGTCTGTGGTCAAATTTTTCTATTTGTATCTCCATTCTTCTATCTGTCATAAACATTTATCTTTTGTCTTGTGTTTTCCTTTTGGGGATAATGCAAGGCATTGATACATTTAGGTCTCTTTCATGTTAAAACAAAATGTTTTCTTTTTTTTCACTCTATATGTGTCATTCTTCCTTTGTTCTCATTGTTCCATGAGTTATTTGGGGAATGATGATGATTCTGAGCTCGATTATATCACTCTAGCAAAGACATATGTTGACCCCAAATCCATGGATTCCTTATTTGTTATCTTAGGATTGCATATGTGGGGAAACCTCCCTTTCATGATGTGGCTCTATTCTAGAAACATATGTTTTACATAGATCTTTATGAATAAATCTCTCACATATTGGCATTTCTTGTGTTCTACTTTAAAGTGATTGCTTAAAACATGGTGTTTAGCATTTCTTTTTTAAAGTGGGGGCATATGCATCCTCGCTTATTATTTGCTTCAAATTGTGGTCTTCTTACTTCACATGATGTCTCTTCTTGGTGGTGGCATTTAATTTGATGTTCCTTAAGAGCATGACCTTTCTTGGCATATGGCATTCCTCTTAGTGGTGATGTTATGGCTTTCATTCCCTAAATTGTGAATCTTTTATCCTCGACTAGTCCTCTCTTGGTGACATTAGACATGATGTTCCCTAAGGTGACACCTTTCATGAACTAAGAAAAACCCTTTTGAATATCTTATCCTATTGTATTTAAAATGGCCACCAAGCATAACACAACTTGCTTTCTAGTGGAGCCTTTATGTTTTTCAGGGCTGACAAGCATAACACAAATTGCTTGCTAGTGGAACCTTCTTTTTCATGAGTTCCTAGCATAATACAACTTTCTATCCTTGTGACCATTCAAGTGGCACCTTATCAAATTTATCAAGAGGTATAACTTTGGTATGGCTGATACATGGGAGCCTATAGACCTAACATGAATTTCCCATCAACCACCTTTTGGTACTCACCTAGTGGACAACGGATTCCATTAGTCCATGTGAGTATATTTTTTTTGCATAGTGGACAACAAATTTCCACTTGTGAACATTTTTTTTGGATAAACAACTAAGGCTTGATCCATACCTATTGGAAAAATAGTCGATGCTTTATCTACCCTTTCTCTTTTCTCTTTGCATCAATTTTTTCATTATATGCTTGTGTATCTTGTCTTGTTGATGTATATAATACATATATATGTGTTCCTTTGCAGTTATGTTGGTTTTCCATGGGATCTTGATCCTAGAGGCTTATTTAATCTCCTTGATCATTTCCATCCTATCTCACTAGCATTTGTACACTTGGACCCCTCTTGATACTTATTTCTCTACTTTAGTGTGAGTTTGAGCATAGGGCTCATCCTCTCACTAAAGTGGGGGATAAATGTAGTGTAGAGAAATTTACATCTTTACATTTTCACACTATTTTTGGGTCCCTTTATTAATTTGACTTAATTAAGCTTCTAGTTGGTACAATTATGCATTTAAAAGCTTAATTAATCCTATTTTCCAAAATGGAAACTTCTATTAAACAATTGTAAACATTAATTCAATTGCCTTGGAAGTTTAGTGTCCTAGATTTAGGTCCTATGATCCATTCTCCCAAAGGAAAATGGGTCCTCCTTAAGTTGAGGATCTCAATTTTTAATATGTTTTTGGCAGAATTTTTTGTGATTCAAATTCAAGTTGCAATAGTCAACCTTTGATATTTAATTTTTAGGAAATTAGAAAATTACCTATAAAAACAAGGTCTTTTTATCAATTCAATATCTAGAATCAAGAATCAAGAATCAAGATTATCCAAATTTCACAAGAGAAAAAATTATTGCAAAAGTGTTCAAGAGCAGACTTATCAATCTTATACATTAGCATTCAACATCTCAAGCATCATGTCAAAGTTATTTTCATCTATGTATGTTTTTGGAGCTAACATTTTGATGCAGGTTTCAAGTATTCAAGTAAAAATTAAAGCATCAAGATCAACATAAAATCAATCCATTTCATGCAAGATCAAGACATTGGAGAGATGTGTAAGACTTCAATACTCTAAGGATCTCCATTCAAGAGTTTGGTGATTTGCAACAAGCTAGTGTTCATTCATCATTCCTTCCATTCATGTTTCATTTCATTTCAAGGTTTAATTACCAAAATAGGTTTGACCAAGGAAAACCCCCATTTACCAAAAATAAATAAAAAATCCCCTCTTTGTGTTTGCAATTTGTAGGTGAAGAAGGATCGAAGATTGATAAAAAGTGCAATTTTACAAAGTTGTCAAGACATGAAATCATACTTTTAGAATTTAATCCCAAATTTTTGACAATGAGATCTGAAGGAACCAAGAGTGAAAATCCAAGAGTAGAGGACTGTGAAATCATATTTTGGATCCCTATAGCAAGACCTATTCACCATAGGGAAAATCTATCCTAGGAGGACACTTAGCAACAACTTTTTGTGACCGGTACACATCAACTTACCCTTCTCATGTCTAGAAGAAGTTTGCTGTTTTTTTTTTAATGCTTTCAATTGATGCTCCAAATTTCACATTGCATAATTCAGTTCATTACCTATTTTTAGTTTTTCTCCCCAAGGTATTGTTCATGCATATTTTACCCTGTAATCAATCATAAGGAAATTTGCAAGATCTCTAATTGGGTTGACTAACCTAGGATTGAAATTCAATCCTACCTTTGGGATCTCATTTCCTAATGAAAGAAGAAAGATAGGTGCATACCCCCTCTCTAATAATAGGAAACCACCTAGCACTCATTTTTTATCATTTCATTTTGGTGAACCCAACATTCTTGCACTATAATTTTTTTGATTTGAAGTTCATTAACACCTTAGATCTAGGATTTGCATTAGTTTTCATTTCATTTAGGGTTTTTTAAATTCCATTAGTTTTCATCTCATTTAGGGTTTTAAATTTTTATTTTGCATTGTTCAAAATCTAAAAAATCCAAAAAACTTGCATGCATATTACATTGATTTTGCGTAGTACTTGCATATTAGCGTATTTTCAATCATTTATATATGTAAATTTGATCGAAATTGCATTTCAAAAAGTTTCACTTTGTTCGTCATTTGTCTCTAATTTCATTTGCATTAAGACACCTAAATCTATAAAATTATGTCACTAAAACCATGGTCTACAATGTGAAACTAGAAATTCAAACATTAAGCAAGAAATTCAAACTTTGATTTTTCAGATCCCTAACCTAGGACCCATTCGCCCTAGGGTGAATCAGTCCCTATACAAGCATTGTTTCAAATTTTTGGGCATTATTTTGTCTCTGTTTTCTTCATTATGTTTTGTTGTTAAATCTGTGTTTCAATTTCAAAAATTAGAAAATTTTATACTCTCTTGCATTAAGTTCAATTGGTCAAATTAAATACAATGTTTGAAATAAAAATTGGCATTTAAAGACACCATTTTTCAATTTTTGGCATAGCATAATCAATAGATTATCTTGTTTCAAATATTAAAATTGCAAAAACCTTTTACATACTTTCATTGCACTTGATACTTTTAGGTGTTGATTGCATTTGTTTAGTGCCTATTCTCCATTTTGGGTGCACTTAGGTTTGTTGAAACTTGTATGAGCTTCACAACCTAGTTTCCTATTCCCAATACTTTAGTTAGACATAGTTTGAGACTCATGCCATCACACGCTACTACATCCATCTTGGATCTTGAGTTTTCTAACTCTTTCACTCACATTGTTAATACTAGTCAACCCATTATGGACCACAGCTTTGACACCAAATTTTACCATGACCACCCTACCCATAACCAATGTGGTTGATATTGACACAATGGTTGCTAATGTCCCTCAACAAACCTAAAACAAATAAATGAAGCAGAAAAAAATGAAAAACTTTGTGTGTTCTAAATACATTGTTGGTACTATGGTTCTTGTCATAGATAACATGATGAAAATGCTTGGTAATGAGCAAGGAATAGAAAATTTGTGTAGCCTAGCTTACATCATTAATCATCACATGAAAAATAATGAGGATGATTCTATAAATAATACAGTCAACTTTACTGATGTTCAACCTCATAAGGGCCAAACCAAAATGTCTCTTGACATTGATTTCTCACAAAATGGCATAATCAAACATGCACTTGATGGTCCCCTTTACATCGCCGGAAAAATCAATGACAAGCCTACTAATGGGATATTAATTGATTCAATGTGTGTAGAGGATTTGATCACCAAGGAATTCTTATTTGTGCATGAACTTTATCAAGATTCTTATGAACAATTGAAAGTATGGATCAAAACACATAATGTGTCTTTATATGTTTGTGAGCCTACTTTTGATGACCCTTGTCAATTTGTTGGTGTAAGGATATAAAGGAAGTGAATTCGTTGTGAAATTCTTAAATTTGTATCTCCATTCTTCTATTTATCTTAACCATTTATATTTTTTCTTTTGTTTTCCTTTTGAGGATTACGTAAGGCATTAAGGCATTTAGGTCTCTTCCATGTTGACCCAAAATCTTTTCTTTGTTTTTGCTCTATATGTGTCATTCTTCCTTTGTGCTCATTGTTCCATGGGTTATTTGGGCAATGATGATGATTCTAAGTTTGATTATATCACTATAACAAAGACATATGTTGACCCCAAATCCATGGGTCCCTTATGTGTTATCTTAGTATTACATATGGGGAAACCTCCCTTTCATGACACAACTCTATTTTGGAAACATATGTTTTACATAGGGATTTTCGAATACAGCTCTCATGTATTGGAACTTCTTGTGTTCTACTTTAAAGTAATTTTTCACAACATGGTGTTTAGTAATTTCTGTAAACTCTCCAATTGGGCTGACTCACCTAGGGTTGAAAGTGAATCCTACCTTTGGGATCTCATTTCCTAATGAAAGAATAAAGATAGGTGCATACCCCCATTCCAATAATAGTAAACCCATAGCACTCATTTTCATCATTTCAATAACAAAGAAGGATGAGGTAAATTTTGATTTTAAGTTTAAAAATTATGATTATTTACCTTCTATAGAATAGATTACAGTTGTAGTAGATGAAGTTGTAGTTGTAGATTGGTATGTGATTGTTGCATGTTTGTGTATAGAGGTTGTAGATGATGGCGTATGAGGGACTTGGTGGAGGTGGTCGGTTTGTGGTGGGTTGGATCCCATAAAGAAGGAAAGAATGGAAGAAGAGATGTGGTGAAGGAGGATTGTCTATGGTGGATGTAAGTCCATGAGGAAGCAGAAATAGAGTGCACACTTGGTAGAGGAGGTCAAAAAATTTCTCGACTAAGTGTTGGAAGAGGCGGAGGAAGAAATTCTTCTATCTAATTCAGTGATGGAGTTTGCTAAGAATTGCTTGCAATCCAAAAGGGTGGTACTACCACTCAACTCCATTTTGTGAATCCATATTCACAAAAAATTTCCTACCTTGGGTATCTAATGCAGGAGCATCCATGGTCATCAACAATCTTATGTCACCTAAAAATATTTCCTTGCTTTGTTTTGTATTTTCAATAAGGGCTAATTTGTGGAGAATTAATTATTTTAATTTCCAAATATTGTAATTTTCCCCTATGGTAATTTTTAATTATAATTTTGGAGGTGGATTTACTTTGGTAGATGTTTCAACGACATCATAGAGGAATATTCTAGCCTAGGTGTCTATTTCAAGGTGGGGACCACTAATCAATGCATTCCTTACATGTTGATTTGTATGATTTGCATGCTCTTGCATGTTGTGGTGCCCAAGTTTGCATGTTGGTGCATGTTCTTTCTTAAATCCATCAGAGCCATTAGAGAATAATGAAGCACACTTGATTGACCAAATTTGATTGGCCATGAGTTAGGTGCCCATGTGAGGTCTATGTGAGCAATAAATAATTTTCACTATTTTCATGAATTATTCACAAAAGGGGTGTGGATTTTCCAAGGAGGTATCGGTGAGTGCAGGATCATGGGAGTCCAAAATGTGGTGATATGACCAAAAAGTGGCTAATGCCTTTTTTATATCATAATTTGATGAAACAAAAAGGGTTTATTAAGAAAATTGTCAGCTTTCCAAAAATATAAGATATGCCTTATTTTGAATTAAAAAGATATTTATTATTAATTTTATACATACATTCTGACTCAAGTCTTGATTGATAGGTTGATTTAAAAACATCTATAATTCTTAAATGATTTCATATTTTTTTAATTTGAAAGATGCAAAAGGCTCTATGCTTCCCATACTATAGAATAAAAAATTTTAAAAAAATTGAATTTCATAAATTTTTGACCAAGTTATGGTGGTCAAACAAACAAGTTTTAATATTTTTAAAAAATTTAATAAAAAAATCATAACTAATTATTTACTTGGAAAAAAACTACAAAAATAAAATGTTGCACATCCAGGCATGTGTCCTCTACTTATAATGAAAGTTTCAAACAAATATATTATTTTTTGCTTGTACTTAGGTTGGTCAGACATACACTTGCTTTTTATTTTTTCCTAAAAATTAAGTACTACTGCATTGAAATTTTAAATTTTCACCAAATAGATTTATTTTTTTCCAAAAAAGGAATAGTATCTTAGAAACTAAATTCAATTTGCTACAAATTATGTTCTTACATAATTTTCAAATTATGTTAATAGCTTATTCAAATTTTTATGTCAAGTTTCCTAACTTTGTTTTTCTAAATTTCATTGCCACTTAAGGGCCTAGTTTGGATGCCTATGATCCTGCACTGACCCATATATGCATGTTATTTTGGAATACCACAATGTTATTCTCATCCTCAAATTTCTATATATTGATGCATTGTCACTATGAGAAAATGGAATTTTGGAGTTGAAGTCTTGAATAACAAGATGCTGTCAAATTTTCCAGAGGATTGTGACTCCAAGTTTTTGTGTATTATGTAATCAACAAGCCCATATGATGAAGAATGTGACATTGTAATTTCATTTTATTTTAGAGATAATAGAAATCCTATGCTTCCTTCTTATATTTGTTTTGTGCAATTTGTGGTGTGGTTGTTTGTTTTAGATTTGGAAGGAGGTCTGTCTTTTTTGGAGAGAGGAAGAAAAAAATTTATTACAAGTTTGAAGAGGTTTTCCAACATCAAGAGGATTGTGATACATATGTTTATTGCAACAATGGTTTCCTATGAATGTTTGTAGGTTGAAAGAGCTAGAACCTTGTAAAAGAAGTTGGATTGAAGGAGATCATATTTTGATTGATATTTTCTATTTGTAGTAGACTTATATCAAATTGTAATCAGATTTATAATATTTTTCATCATCCCATATGGTTACACAAACCATTTAATTTCAATTAAATGCTATCTAATTCTTGAATTTTCAAGAGATTTTGAATGAACAAAGAAGAATACTTCTTGCAGATTTTTGTGTTGTTTCAAACCATTTCTAAGTTGCTTTTTTAGATTGTTGTGAGTATGTGAATGAGGGTTAGATCCTTCTACATCACTATGTATAGGAAGGGAAATAAAGAAACAAAGAAGAATCCTTTGATGCCATTGATTTGGGGTCAGTGGTTATGATCTCAAAGGATGCATTTGAATATGTGAATCTAGATATAGGTTATAGAGTATGCATAATCTTATTAATAGGAATATGTAAACACAGACATAGAGATATATAACTAGACAAAGAATTTATTTATTTAGCTATATGTTCCATACATAGCATGCCACACTTAAATTTATGTCTAAATAATATAAAATAATGATCAATATGATACAATGAGTATAAAAAAAATTTCTCAAATAAGTTTACAAATATAGCTCATGCAAATCACCAAATCAAAAACTTAACAAAGAGTTGGGCCCAAAAACAACAAAGATAATAGCTACATCATCATGAAAATAACTTTGAACTCACCCATACAACAAGTTATAAACATAAAGTTTCTCATAAGGTTGATCAATTTATATAATCACAAAAAAAATTAAATTAAAGTCCAAGATCATATGAAAGAGAGTCCACCAACAGTATGCCAACAACACAATCAACCTAAATAGCACACTAATAGAGTTATTTCTATCCTTATTCTTATCAAGGTTAGCAATCATTAGGAATGATAAAAAATAATACATTAAAAGAAGCATTCATACCCATACCAAAAGAACCAAAGCCATAAAAAAATATGAGTATACCTAATAGAAAAAGTAGAACCACCATCAACGATAACATCAACAATAATGTGAATAGTATCAATAGCATTGGGAATAACAACACCAATAGCTAAAGAGGACAACTAAAAGAAAAATGTGCTAAACTATTGGTAACCTCATTTTTTGCTTCATAAATTAAAATTCCTACATCAATTGGAATTGTAACATCACTATCATCCAATATAATATTAGTTTCTCTATTCTACCAAACATCCTTCAAGAGAGAAGGGTTGTCAAGGAGCTCAAAAGAAGAAACATGATCTAGAATATCAAGGTCATCACTATTGATAGTAACAATATCCTTTTGATGATGCCATTTATCATTGCCAAAATAAATTATTAGCACTACCTTTCTTACGAGAGTTAAGATTAAAAATAGCCTAGGGATCATTGTTTATTAAAATATTTTTTCCTTCCCTCATTTCATTTACATATACAACCACATTATTAACCACCGCACATATTGATAATTTTTTTAAAAGCTAGCATTTGAATTATTCTCATCTTGAAAAATCTCATTATTTATGACATTTCATAAAAACCAAAGAATCTTAGTAGACATAACCAACTGTAACATAGAAAGATACTTATCAAGATAAGAATCATTTTTCTCAAATAAGATACCAAATTATCAAGCTACTCTAGATCAACACTTTTAGCTCAATAAGGAAGAGAATAGTTCCAAGCAATTTTAGTATGTGGACACTAAAAAATTACATGTTAAATAGAATTAATGTTCTCATAGATAAAACAAGATTTGAACTCTTGACTTGACTACACCTACAACTAACTTGTTAAACAAAAGTAACCACCTTAAAAAAGACTTCTTAGGCTCAATAATGTTAGGCCAAATATTTTGCAGCCTTTTAGAAAAAACATGCATAGGATCATGGAGGCCCCAAAGTTACTATTTAGCTTGCTCAATTAAATGTTCAAGTAAGAAAAAAACATCATATAAAACTTAGAACTAGTGTAAAATATTTTTTTACCACCTAACCATTGGATGCTATTCCAATGACTATCATCCCATAATACAACTTCAACATTACCCCAAACCAACATTCCTAACCATGAAATATGTTCTATTATACTACTTAGAAATGTGAAACTTACATTTAATAAATTTAGTAGCCCAAATTTTAGATGAGAAACTTTTAGTACAAACAAGTACAACATTCTTACCATTCAATGACCAACAAAAAAAATATAAGCCAAAAAAATTATTCATCATGATCACACTTGTAAATTGGCATTGCTTCTTTTTTAGAAGGTTTATTAGAACCTACTAGAGCTCTAATATATTACACAAGTTGATTGGTTAGGATATGTTTTTGATAATATAAGTAGCATTTATAGGGTGTTGTACCCTTTACACGACAATCCCAAAGGGCCAAAAAGGATCAAAACTAAAAAACATCAAAAAAGATTATAGTAACAGCATACAAGAGACACAAACACAACCTAGTAACAACATAGGCACAACACAACACAAACCCAAACACTAATTGTCTAATCCCTCTCATTTCTTGACTAGGAGATTTAACACATCCTTCCCAATCCAATTGGAGCCTTCATTCATGGTGTTCTTGTCCAATTCCTCCTTGACAACATCCGAGAGAGTGAGAGTCGACTTGTGAATCATCTTGATAGTGAATCAAGCCAGGCAATTAACCTTATGATTCATCATAGCCACCTACTCCTACAGCCCACCGATCTCATTTGCTTTGACCTCCTTGCTCTAGATCTCTGTATCGGCACCAGCCCTAGTATCCAAGGAATTAGTAGAGTCCTACTGAAGCATCTAGTTTAAATTAGAGAAGTGACTTGGCTCTTATATGGGTCCTTTATCCTTCATCTTCTCAGTAGATTTAATGCCTTCATTTCTATAGCTAGACTTAACTGAGACACTAGAGATATTATCAACAGGGGCCTCCTTCTTGTATTGCACCAGTCTACGGGATCTTCTCAAACTCATTTGCTTCGTCCCCATCTCAAAGCTAGCACCCACCATAGTATCACCCTTAGAATCTTTTTCCTCGACACATTTACATTGGTTAGGATATGTTTACCACCTGAGTATTTATCTTTTTATAGTGTTGTGTTGTTGGAATACATACGATCTTTAATAGAGATTGGATATGAATATTTGTGTTCCCTAGAGCATCTAAGAGGTGCTTTATTGTATCATGGACATAAGAAGTATCCCTACAATTTCTACAAGCTATGAGGATGGATTGAATGTAACTAAAAGTGCCTTGTTTTATGAATCCTCCTAGATCACTCACCTTCCTTGTGAAGAAATAGTCCCAATTGCATTGAGGCTAAGAAACAGTTGTGGATCCTTGTATTCTAGATGTTGGTTGGTGAACCATTTAACTTACTACAGGAGCTAACCTTCTCTAACAAGTCCATATACAAGTAGAGAAGAGTTCCTAGTGAACATGGTTTCTAGGACTTGACTTCATTTGTCTTAACACTTGTTGGTTTATAGGTTGAGGTGAGATGTAAAATATTGAGCATGCATAACTATATGGTACAATATTCTTTGGAACCAATGTCATAAGTGTTGAGCATGAATTCATATGAATTTGAGTTTCTCCTACCATCTACCATCACAACAACCAAATTATAAGAGTTTACACTATACATACACATATGTCTATGCATGTATGAATGCTCAAGGAATATTTTACAAACCTCCATTGGCATTGTAACATCACAAACTAACTCTTCTTGAAATGACTAAATATAATGTGTGAAGTGGCATTAAAGAGTTGAATTTATTTCTTAGGTGGTGTAAAGCTAGGCCACCCTAATTCATAAGGCTATGGGTGAGGCTTGATTAGTTCCTTCAGGCTTGCAATGGTTTTTAAAGAGACTAGATTTTTTGTACTACCATCATCAAGAATAAATTCCAAAGGTTGCTCCTTGACTCATATTTATGACAAGAATAGTTTCTTTTCTTCAAATTCCTTAGGTAACATGATTTTTCTTGTGTGGTGTTGATTAGAAATTAGGTTCTATGCCAATGGTGTTGTTTGAGGACTTGACATCAACATCTCCAACTTTTTCCATTGTGAGCACCTTCTTCTATGCATGACATTCATTGGAATGGTAATGAATCTTGTTCTTTTCACGCCATTATTGATCTTGGATAATTTTTTATTGTTTAAAGATAACACATATTCTCTAGTGTGGTGTGGCTAATTCCAACTTTTCCTTCTCCAAAAACTCCTTAACTATTGTCACATAATGATAAGCTTCCCCATAATTTTGATCTTAATCAACTTTAGCCTAGACTATATTGATGGATGAAGATTATTATGGTATTTGAGGACTTTGTGTTAATCTAACTCAAATCACCCTATCTTGCATAGAGCTCATGGAAGGTGTCAACATAAACCTAGACTATTGGTCATGCAACTATTATAACTATGACCATTATATATAGTGATCAACATGCGCATCTTTAGAATAACACTCATTCTTAAAGAATTCTAAGAATTGCTCACAAGCTAGTTCACAATTGTTATTCGATTGTTCCTCTTCCCAATGTATGTGAGCTCAACACCACTTCTTGACAATCAAGGAAACCTTAAAGAGGGTAATCTTTATATTTTCCTCATTAGTGAATTCATTCATGACAACTTTGTAAGAATTATGACATGGGTTGGTAAGCAACCTAAAGAGTTTGATGTTAATTCTCAATATTCTAACTATGTATCGAAGGAGATGCAAGAAACAATGAAATTTCTTTGATACCATTGATTTGGTCTAGGGTTATGATCTTAGTGGACCACTTTATAAATGTGAATTTAGATATTATAGTGTATGTAGAAGCTTATTAATAGAATTATGCAAACAAATATAAAGAGATATATAATTGAATAAATAACATATTTATTTAGCTACATATACCATACATAGCATACCATTGGGGAAAGTTTATGATTTTTTATCTTCTACTTATTTACTTGTGATTATAGTGATGATAAAATGCCTATCAATTGTATAAACTATGCAAGATTGTGTGCATATAGTTTGTAAAAAATCATGTCATGGAGATCAAAATTTGTTAGAAAGTTGAGCCATTTCCTTGTGAAATTGAACAACTTCCTTGATTAGTTTATCCTTTGAGAAGGGTTGTAATGCATAATTAATTAATGACATGTCTTTGATAAGCTAGCATGACTTGTCATGCTATGAACCTTGTGGATGCCAACTTGGTTGTTCCATTGATAGTTTTGTTTGAGGATTGTAGAACCATGCTTAGAGTGATGTGGTGAGCATACTTATGAGTTGGGCATTGTAGTTGCATTGTAGTTTCACTAGAAGTTGTATTAAACCCTTCTAGAGATTTGATAGAAATTGTAGGTTAAGATATGTTTTACTATAGAAGTATTTACCTCTTTACAAAGTGTGTTGCATTGGTGTTTGGAATACATGTAACATTTATCATAGAGCATATACAAATCTTTGTGTTCTTTAGAGCATGTAGGTAGTGCTTTAGTGTATTATGGACCCAATAGGGAGAGGACCTAATACCTGAGCCTATTCCAGTAGTTGTTATAGCATTTGTTGATTTAATGCACAATATTTTTAACAATATTGAACCAAAGTTGTGACTTTAAAGTTGTTAGTGTTGATGATGACTATCCATAATTGAATGAACTATATTTTTTAAATCTAAAAAACAATAAATCATGTGATGCCACATCGACACACCAATAAAAGATGACTTAGTGCACACCTATTGGTCTCACATTTTTTGGGGGCCTTTTTGGAAACCTTGACAAAAAGCCTACTTATGTGGCATCATATTTGATGATATGGCCCTGAAACCTTAGTTATAAGAGGGGGACTTGCTAAGTAAGTTGCTATAAAAAATTGGGAGATTTGAAATTTCCATGTAGGATTTTGAGAAGCGTGAATTTGGGGTGCTCAACTACTGAGTCATCTCCCCTAAACAAACATGTAATTTTATAAGCCATAGGGATAACTTGAGTGTTACTACAAATGTCTTGGTTAATGAATCCTCCTAAAACAAATGGCCTAATGAAATTTTGCCAAATATTCAACTTACCATTTAAACTATTGATGCAAAAGAAAAAAAATTCCCTTTCATTGTCATAAACCCAACTTGCACAAATTCATAGATTATATGCTTTCATTCGATTTCACAACTTCACAGCCAATTGACAATTGCATTTTTCAATTAATTCTAATTTAAAATTTTGCAAGAACAATAGAGGAAAATTTCAACATATTTATTATTCTATTTTTTTACAACTTGCAAACACTATACAATCTATCATTTATCCAATTCTATGTTCCAGCGTCTCTTCAATTTCTCTCTTCTTTTCTTCTTCATGTACATCTATAGGGGCTTCTCTCACATCTTTCTTCTTCCATCTTGGGCTGCAACACTCTTTTCCTTTACTCTTCTTTCTACTATCCTCTTTCAAGAGAACGTTCTTCATGATTCTCTTATCCAATCTTCTTTCATCTTCTCCAATATTCCTTTCCAATACATCTAACTTGGTTTGGATCTTCCCCAATTATTCATGGAGTATCTTTCCCATCTCTTCAAACTTTTTATTTTCTACTTTTTCCCAATATTGTTCCCAGAACAAAATCCTCATGGGTCTCCTCATGACCCATCTCATCTTCTTCCTTTCATTTGTCCTCATCTCGTGCTCTACATCTTCACGACTTCTTCATTGTGTTTCCTCTATAGGCTGCCTCACATTCGACGCTCCCTATCTTCTAACTTCACTCTCCAACCACAGGTCCTGGCATAGGCTGCCTCACGTTTGACGATCTGCCTATGCACTCAAAACCTCTAACTCTAATACCATTTGATGAAGAGACCAGCACACCCTTTCTTGCAAACTCTCAACAAACAAACTAATTTCAAAAACAAAGATTGATTTGCTAGAAATTCAAGAAAACTCTTCAAATTTCATTACAAAATTCTCTAGCTATTGACAAATTACAAAGAAATCTGGTACTACAAAGGTATACAACCTTATAGCTGATGCAAACCACTACAAATCTGATCTATTTCGGATTTAAAACTATAAACTATAACAAGCAAGAGCTATGCCAAAACCATCACCACAACATTGGTTTTCTTCACTGCAATTTCTTGCTTGCAAATTAAATTTGCCAAAAATCCCCTTTCCAATTCTCAACTCATCATACAAAGACCTTTTCTGCTGTAGAAAAACCTTTGGGATTCTCCAACCATGGATGGGAAACCACTCCCAAAATCCCACACCCACACCTTCCCGTTGCCACATTCACCAATGACTCCTCAATTCCCCAACGCCCAGGCTTGAAAAAAAAAATGAACAAGGAAATGAAGAATTTAATTGTTTATGCTTTCTCTCCAACTTCCAATTCCAGTGCCTAAGAAATCATTTGCTCGAATGTGCCTTGAAAAGCCCAAAAAAAATCAAATAATAAATTGCGTAACCAACTTGCCATCAAATTGTGACCAAAACATTTATTAAATGTTGACTTGTATTTTTAATTTATTCACCAACAACATTAAAAAGCAGACAAAAAGATTGATGAAGATGTCTGTGAACCCGGATAGAATGAGAACTAAGGTCCTCTCCCTTACCTATAAACACATTGTGCTGCACCTTTTGTTTGTTTGTATCGTAAAAGTATTACTTATTGTTCAGCTTCTTTCCAGTTCTACATACGTACCCATCTTTAACCTGCCCTTCAATGCTAAAGCCGCTAATGACAACCCCGCCATAAGCATGTTCTTCTGCAGTCTTCAATTCAGATAGCAGTAAGCGATTAAATGGCACACCATAATGACAAACTGATTGAATTGACAACTGGTTGTAGAGTCTGATTAACATTTGAATGATCAACTGACTCCTTCCGTGTCTCACGCCCTGGATTCTCAATAATTATTGTACCTCTGATGTCGACTATTACGACTGCCATTGCACGTCTTAAAATTGTCTACAGTGTTTTCATTTAAAGTTTTCAAAGGGTTTTGTTTTTTGTTAGAGAAGTTCCTGATGCAATGAACGTGATCAACAGGGAATCTGTTGGACATGTCGCTTCAAAAGAGCGGGGTAAAGCAATGTCTCAGGGTGTACAAATTTTTTTTATCTATTTTAGGGTGGAAACAGTTGGACTGATGTTGGTTTGTCTTTATTATATCAGAGATTATGGAGAACTTGTATTCTTGAAAGAGAAGTCACAAGTTCAAATCCTGCAAGGAGGTAGGGTATGTACGCCTTGTTTGTAGCACAGTTAGGTGCCCTCTGCATGGAGTACGAGGTAGTCCCATATTACTATAAGCCATTTGTAGGCCAAAAAACAGATCGCCCAATATCATAGACTATTAAAGGATCCAATTCCATTTCCATTTCCAATCACTTGAGTTAGCATACATCTAAATGAAAAATCGTCCTTTCATTAAGCAGTCACGTGAAGGATGATCAAAGCCGTCTAGATGTATAATTATTTTTAAATGAAAGAGATTGGAATTTAGAAGTCAACATGTTTTTGTTTTGGTTTGGAATTTTGTAGTTATATGAATTAACTGTTTTTTTTCTTATGACTAATAAAATGTGTTGAAGTTTATTTTTGTTTGAGGTATTTAAATTATGTAAAATATATTTGATTTCACCATAATTTTAATTAAAAAGATATGGATCTTTGAAATCATGGAAGTAAGTACTTGTGCTTCATAACTTATATCAAAAGGCTATGTAGTTATTAGTTATTTACAATATCCACAAATTCATACTAGATATTAAGAAAGTCAATCTTTAAAAAGTTAAGGGTCATCCAATTAATCTCAAATAGTGACACAAATCAAATAGGAGGAGAAAATAATCACACCCTATGTTCCACATGAAAATCATCTCTCGATATGACCAAGGATTAAGAAAAAAATCTTTGAAATATGGGTTGGTAAATATTAACTCAAAAACTATGCAATTGAATCTCAATAAAATATCATATAACTTTGAAACATGTCAAATGAATATATTAAAGAAAATATAATGCTTCAAGGGTATTTGTCTCGTATTTTTGTTTGGTTTTACTTTGGTTTTGTATTGCCATCAATATACTTTATCAATGATTTTTTGTATTGGTAGCTAGTGTTTAACTATGTGTTATGGGATGCATACATCGTGACTTTCCAAAGTATTGCATTGTTTTAGCTTCATTATTTTCAATATATCTATTATATATGATTTAATTATGTTATTTAGTTCAACATTATGATTGTAATTATATTATTGATTTTTGTATTGTGTTTTGGATCATGTGGCTTATGTTGACATTTAGTTGTGGTTATTGATATTATTTCATCAAATATTATATCATGTTGAGTGTTTATGTTGTGCTTTGACCATCCTTATATGGTGCAAGTAGACCTAATTTTTCACCTAAGTGTGAAAGCATGTGTTTCCCTAATGATGGTTAATTGGAGATGGTCATCTTTTTTTATTTAATAAAAACCTGGTTTAGGTCCTGGAACCGTAAAGCAACAAAGAGAAATAGCCTAAATGTGACATACAACTAACATACAAAAAATACACCTTTCACACAAAAAGCTTTTCCCGAACAACAACAAAAGATGCCATTAGTCAGGGGGGTGCTCCTTAATATCCTCTTGCATTAATCTGACAAACTCAAAAGGGAAGTTACTCCACCAAGTTTTGACACAGACCTCAACCTCACTCTGCATAGCTACACATGTATTAGTAGCCCAATCATCCACTCGATTCCTAGCTCGTTTGATGTGTGATAGCTTCACCTCATCAAACGCTTTGATCAACCAATTAGCTCGCTTTATAATGACCCTTAGCTTCCAATTCTAAGTTTCTCTTCCCTTCAAGGCTTCGATGATCAACCCTGAGTCGCCTTCCACCCATAGCTTCTTCCATCCCTTCTCCATAGCTATCATCAGACCCCACAAAAGAGCTCTCGCCTCAACCAAATTATTGGAGTCAACCCCACAGGCTAAAGCATACATACCAACAGGCTGACCATTGCAGTCTCTAAAAATACCACTGCCACTAGCAACACCTGGATTGAACTTGGAAGTGCCATCAAAATTGAGCTTCAACCAGTCACCCTCTAGAGAGCGCCACAAAACATGGCACAAGCGGGAGATAGTAGGAGAAGGAAGATAATCCAACCATCTAAAACGAGGCCAAGCATTCCCCCAAACTGAATCATGAGCTTTGATTGACCAATTACTACCCCTATGCATCTCACTGAGCTCACCAATCGTGCTTTCCACTAAATCTCAAACGCTATCTTTCAACCTCCATGATTGCTGGAAAATTTGCTTGTTTCTTTCTATCCAAACATTCCACACAATAATAGTCGGGGTTGCATACCAAATGAGCTTCAAACTTGGGCTACTAACTTTGAGAACCCAACTTTTCAGAATCCTTGGGATATCCTACGCGGTGACCCAAGATAAACCCCATCTAGAGAGGAAGCATGACCACAAGTAGCGAGCAAAACTACAATGAAGGAACAGATGATTGTTATCTTCTTCAGCACTCTCACACATCACACATCTCAAAGGCCCACAATGACCAAAGGATCTCAACCTATCCCAAGTGAGAGCCCTGCCCTTCTAGGCAATCAAAAAAAAATGCATTCAACTTAGGAATTCCTTGATTGAACCACAATTTACTGTCAACCTCCTCTGCATTCGTCTTGTTGCAAAAATATTTTAGGAAAGCAGCCCAAACAGTAACTTGACCAGAGCTAGTGTCACCCCATACCAATCTATCTTCCTCCTCTGGACCAAAGACAGGCCATTTAGCCAATTCAGCTTGCAGTTCCATATAGGACTTACTTAACGTAGCCATAGGGGCAATAAGAGACTTCCATCTTTTATTAGGGGGAGCACCCTCAATGTAATCAACCACTTTGTTGCCAACAACTTCCTCAAAGTGTGAAGCTAAAGGTCTAAAGCGCAGAGAATCAGTGAGCTTCCCACAATCCACCCAATGATCCTGCCAAAAATTAATCTTTCTACCATCTCCCAAGTGCCATCTCAAATCAGGAATAATGACACTTCTACAATGTAAGAGAAAATTCTAGATGCTCGATCCCTGGGAAAGAGTACAGTTCTTATTAAAAATAAAAAATCAATGTTGTTTTGAAGATATTTGGCCTGCAAAATTTTGCTCCAAAGTCTATCCTTTTCCTCATACACTCTCCAAACCAATTTAGTGCCAAGAGCATTATTCATCTCTTTACATTTCCTAATTCCCAGCGCCCCATATCTGATAGGCTTGCACACCTCATCCCATTTCACCAAATTGTGCTTAAATTTCACATCGTTGCCTTGCCATAAAAAAGAATCTTTTTGTATCTTCAATAACCTTGGCAACCTTGCTAGGGATTTGAAATGCTGACATAGTATAAATCGGGACCTGTGCATACATAGAAGCTTTTATGAGAGTAATCCTCCCAGCAAGGGAGAACCAACAACCTTTCCAGGAGTTGAGCATACCATGAACCTTGCTTATGACATTGCCCCAATCATCAGCAATCGGATTCTTGAAGACAAGAGGCATGCCTAAATACTTGCTAAGCAATTGAGAAACATCAAATCCCATGACCCATTGAATCTCCAAGCTCTCCAAGCAGGGATACTTCAAGAAGAAAATTTGAGACTTGGCCATATTCACTTTTTGCCCAGCAGCAGGTTCATAAAGAGCCAGAATATGCTTGAACACCCAAGCCTCCCTAGCCGAAGCCTCACCTAATAAAAAGGTGTCATCCACAAATTGAAGGTGTGAAATGTTGTTAGATCCTTGGGAAACTTGCAGACCTTTGAGATTTCCAACACTGACCACTTTTTGTAGACATCTGCTTAAGGCCTCAGCCACAATGAGAAACAAAAAAGGTGAAAGTGGATCACCTTGGTGCAACCCCCTTTTTGCACTAAAGAAATCAATTGGAACACCATTGATAAGAACAACATAAGAGGTAGACAAGATGCAGCTTTGCATCCAACTGCACCAAAAGGCACTAAACCCCAGCTTCCTTTTAATATTGATTAGAAATCCCAAGGAACTCGGTCATAGGCTTTATTCATATCTAGCTTGATAGTCATACCCTCTCTCTTCCTACTTTGGATGGAATGGATAACTTCGTGGGTAGTCACAATGCCTCCCAAAATCTGTCTACCTTTCAAGAAACCGCTCTGTTCTTCAGAGATAAAGCTCTCCAAGCAGACCTTCAATCTTGATGCCATAGCCTTAGCCACCACCTTGTAAACAACATTACAAAGCACAATGGTCATCTTAGATAAAACATACATATGTTTAATCTTTATCTCAGTTGATTCAAGTTGTGAAACGAGTCAAGTGAATCCCCATATAACCTAGATCTAAATAAATGTCAATTCTACAATCTATATGTTGTTAATACACCCACGAAGTGAGCACTTCCTTTATGTGCTTATTTTACCTTGTCTACATTGCATTCAAGTTAGTTTCAAAATATGTGTCATGTTTACAAAATTTTCCTTACAAATATGTCAATAGTTTTATTATTGCATGACTTGGGTTTTGTGCATTATTTAATAACATGGGGAAAATAAATGTAAGTAATTTGATTTAATGAAATAATATATGTAAGATATGTAGAATTTTAAAATCATTTTAATAATTCATGAAAATATATTAGTTATTAGCTCTTTGAAAGAAAATACCTAATTTGCAGAGTGTTTTAAGTGGAAGTATCCTCTATAAATAATTTGTGTTGCAAACAATCATATTTTAAAATAACTTGTCCAATGGGAAAGTAGGGAATCTTGAAAAAACAAAAAAGGGAGGGTATTTTAGAAACTCTTAGCATTTTATTTGAAAAAGAAGAAAAAGCTCTCTACTTTTGTGTTAAAAAATGATGCATTTTATAAAAAAATTGTTTGGAATTGATTGGGCTTGGTATTGTTTGGAATCTAGAAGGTGATTTTGAAGGAGGTGTGCTTGCTTCCAAAAGAGACTTTCAACTATTGTTGTGGCTTTCTTTATAAAAGGTATTTTCCTTTGTATTATTTATGCAGTTTTAATTGAAATTCTTCAATGGCCATGCTCACAATAGGTGGATGCACGTGGCTCTCCCTACATAAGGTATAATTTGAAGTTGGATTCATAGCATAATTTTGTGTAAAATTTATTGTTGTAGGCCTTAATTATTTTTTAAAAATATAAAAATGCACTAGAGTTGGAAAAGTTTCCTAGATTTACATGTAAGTGGAAAAGAGTGTTTTTTGTGTATTTTATGCTTTATACTTTGTATTCTTAAAATTTTGTTATTTTGAGTTTGGAAGAATTATAGGTATCATAGGATCCATTAATGGTGGATTTGGGAACCTTGCATGACGTTTTAATTTTGAGAAAATAAGAATTGAAATTTAAACCATACATTAGATTATTTTATTTTATGGAATGCATAGTCTCCATGTGGAATTATGATTGTGCATCACAAGACCTAGTGTCATGATTATTTGCATTAATTTCCATGACACAACCAATTTTTGTTCTTGGTGTGTTGGATACTTAGGAATGAGTATAGAGTAAAGGAGGAGTGACCTCCCACTACTTGCTAAGATTTAAAAGAAAATTGGGGATAGAACTAAGTGAGAGTTAAAAACATAAACAATAAAATGAATGGGGTTCGGATAAACCATACACATAATCAAGATTAACCTACACCATGAACTAAATTCCTTAAGTGAATTAGTGAATTGGATGTAAAGGGTGTATCACAACTCATTGAGATTGATGAATTTCATTGGTTACTCATATGTTAAATAGAGGGATATGATTCAACATCCTACATAGCCATTGTGGCATAGTTTAATGGCACTCCTTGGTTTATGTCACCCTCTTCCTATTGGTTCATCAAGTTATATATCTAACATGTGTTGAGAACCCTTTTTATCCCCAATGATGGTGTTGAAGAAATAATTGGTTTATGTTTAGTTTTTTTTTTTAAAAAGAAGAAAACATATCTTCTCTCTATTTATGCAAAGAACTTAAATACATTTTATAAAACAATTTATAGGAATTCCTTGATCTTGGTGTTGTTTGGAATTTGTAAGGTGATTATATAGGAGGTGTGCTTCTTCTAAAAGAGACTTTCCCCTAGTATTGTAGCGTTCTTTTTTAAAAGTATTTTCCTTTATAAATGTTACAAAATTTTAAATGAAATTATTCATTAGTTGTGACCATAGTATATTTGAATGTATATGGCTCTCCATGTACATAAGGTGTGTGTTGAGTTGGATTCTTAGCATAGTGTTGTATAAATTTTATTGTTTTAGGTCTTTAATTATTTTTTTTTAAATTAAAAATGTGTCTAAGTCATAGAAATTTTCCTAGACTCCTATTGTGCATTTTATGCTTCATAAGATATTCTTCAGATTTTGAGTATTTTAAATTTGAAAAATTAAATGTGTCTATATCATAGAAAAAGGGAACCCTAATTTTAGTGCATAAAACCTAGGATAAATTTCTTTCTTTTAAAGGCTACATGTTAGGATGCAAATAAAAAAGGTGATTAGATTGACTTTCAATCATGATCTACATATTTTTGAGCCTTGGAATAGATTAGAATTGATTTACTATGATTAATCTAATCAAACTATGTGCCCTAATATGAAAAATGCAAGGAACTGATGACTAATAAGCGATAACAGAAGTTTGTAGGAAAAAACAAGGGCAGAGTGTTGTGTACCTATCCTAAAATTGAATTTGATCACTATAGGAGGACATAGTATCCCAAGGGTTTCTTTGTCCTTGTAGGGCTACCCCAAATCTGTTTTCGCAGTCCTCTAATGTCAAATTTGAGCTTTTGATTCCTACCTACAATTTTTTTGGATCACTATTGGATAATTTTGTAGGTGAGTTTTCGTGAGTTGACAAGGTGTAGGGTTTTGAATGCAACAATGGATAAATGATCTTTTAACTCCTTTCAATCATCTCCAAACCTGAAACTTGCAAATTCTAAGAGAGTAAATGGTGTGTCATTTAGGGTCTTTCCTTAGTCAAACCTCGTGCTAGTATTTCCACTTCCATAATGGCAATGTTAATGGTTTAAAAGGATAAATGATAGGAAGGAATGATGAATCAATAAAGTGCTTCAACTCACCACCCTTCAATGGCTTCCTTAAAGGGTTGACGTCGTGCACATCACTTTAAGGTCTTGGATCTTGCTTGCTTGAATGTTTGAATTGCTTGGAGACCTACAAAAAGGGTTAGTTTTCACAAACATGAAAACATGAAAATGTGAACTCATATACACTTTGACGTGATGCTTGGATCTTGAATTGATGCAATAAAGCTCTGAAATGCTGCTCTTGAGTTGCTCTTGACTAATATTTTCTCATAAATTCTCATTGGATTGAAAATGATGCAATAACTAGCTATTTATAGGCATTTATTTAACTTCCCTCAAATGAAATCATGATAGATAACATTTGCAATTTGAATTTCAAATGTTAAAATACCGACAATGACATATTCAAATTTGGATCCCAACAAAATAGGGGGACTCAGATGCCCAAGGGCATCCTAGTCCTAGCCCTATTTTCCAGGATTTTAGGTGTTGAGGGAAAAACCTTAAATAAATGCATTTGTTCAATGCTTAGAACTTCTTGAAAAATGGTAAAAATAGGCTATAGAATGCATAATTTAGGAAATTAGGAGTTCAATTAGGTCCAATAATTAAAGGGGGCAAAACCTAGTGTGAAATTGTCAAGGGTGACAATTTACGATGCTATAGTATCATAAGATCCATTAATGGTGGATATGGGTTTTTATTTTCTTAAAAATAAAAAATTTAAATTTAAACTATTTTAGCTTACTTTATTTTTTGGAATATGCAATCTCCATGTGGAATTGTGATTGTGCAACACAAGACCTAGTGTCTTGATTATTTGTATAGATTTCCATGACATGACCAATTTGTATTTTGGAAAGTTTGATGCTTAGGAATGAGGTATAAATTAAAGGAGTGACCTCCCACCACTTTCTAGGATTTAAAATAAACCTAGGCATAGAACTAAGTGAGATTTTAAAAAATTAAACAATAAAATTAATGGGGTTCAAATTAATCATACACATAATAAAGATTAACCTACACCATGAACTAAATACCTTAAGTGTATCAGTGACTTAGTTTTAAAGGTCATATCACAACTCATTGAGATTGATGAATGTCATTGGTTACCCGAATTTTTTATAGAGAATATTATTCGACATCCTACATGGCCATTGTGTCATAGTAATGAAACTCCTTGGTTCATGTCACCATATTCCTATTGGTTTATCAAATTTTATATTTGACATGTGTTGAGAATCCTTTTTATTTGTATTTTTGTTTTTGAATAACCCTCATATATATGTAAATTCTTTTGGTATTATTTATATGTACTTGATTGGTATGTCTTACCATATATTCATTGTTGTACATGTTGTTTTTAGTATCTAATCAATCATTTCTAAATACATAGGAGTGGTCCTAAGTGCTCCACATGATTACCTATGGTGTTGAATCACTATTGGGGCTAGATAGATATAAAGGATATTCATTGGATGAAATATTATATTCTCATGTTTTCATGTTACTCGTATCCCTTCATTGTTGGGCTTTTGAAAATATTACAATTTTATTTTTAAACCATTTTAATGAGTGCTTGACTTTATATCATTGAGCTCTCTTGTGTTGCTAATTATGCATCCATGTTTGGTATGATATTCATTTATTATATTAGTAGACTATGGAATTGTATTGGTTTACTTTTCACCTTGACTTGTGAGAGTGTTAGCATGATTTATTAAATCCTAAACTATGGTGCTTAACTTGAGCTTGCTTTTGTGATTAAATTGACCTTATGTCTTATCTATTTTATCCTTATATGTTAGTTTAAGTGGATTTCAAGTATGAAATGTTTGATATTTTCATCTCTATGGTTTAGTTAAAATGAATGTTTATTCATGTTTTCTTGTTATATAGGAATATGTTGTTCTTAATTAATTACCTAAAGGGAGTCTGTGCAAGAAGTTGGGTCCACAAAAAGCTCAAAAAGTAAAAGTATTTTTCCTGATTTTCAAAATTGGTCACTCTTCGACTGAAAATTTGAAGAAATTACACATTGAATCTTAAAAAAATTCAGTACTATGAAATTTAGTATTTTGAGTCTAGTTTCCAAATATGTAATTTTTTCAAATACCTAGATGATACAAATCAATTTTTAATAGGCATGTATAAAAACCACTTTTTAAAAGACTTCTTTTAGGACCATACCATGCACATGTATGGACACCATAATCTGAGCCAAATAATTTAAGTATTTTTCAATTCAACCTAAAGATTTATGAGGATTTTTATTTTTTGAATATTTTTTATTAATGTTTTATTGGCCCTAATTGTTGTTTTTGTGTACAGACACCATAATTTGACCTAAACTTATCATTTTTTTTATTTTTTTTCATTGTGTAGAGAATTATTTGAATATTGATGTCATATAATTTTTTTTACAAAAAAAATAGCAAATAAAAAGTTATTAAAAACCTAAAAAAGCTCAAGATTTCAAGTTTATGGACTAGTTTTCTTAGAAATTTATTACAAATAGAAAACATAATCCAATCATAAAAAAATTTACATATTTAGAAACTAGACATTGTGATCTATAATGGGTTTTAATTTCATAAACCAATTTTGAAAAAAAAAACCCATTAGTTATATTACCAAAGTCAAATATTTCTATTGACATTGCCTTAGTTTTTTAGTTGCAGGTCAAAGGCTAAGGGTTGGGTTACCAAACCTTTCTCGATCCTAAAACCAAATCAAAAAGTGGATTTTCATTTCAACTTTTTTAGAATGGGTACCTGCTTAGGAACAATATCTCATGGTTTAAGGCTCAGGATCTCACTGCTAAACGGTAAATGGGTACTCTCTCTTTTTGAAATTTTTTTGGTTGAAACTTTCCCTCTTTGTGGACCCAAATTCTTACACTTACCCAAGGGTTAAAATGTATTTATGATTGTGTCGTAGAAAAAAGGACCCTTTGCTTGACATGGGAATAATTCATGATAATCAGACTTAATGGGGCCTTGATTTAGGTGTTGTGAGGCATTTTATGCATCCACACTAGGTCTTGGACCCTTGCATACTAAATAAAATGTTTTTAACAATGTCTTGTAAAGGTGTTGTAGAGTCTTGTAAAGGAATTTCACACTTTTCTAGACCTAATGAACCTATTTCTCCTTAATTCAACATTATAAAACATGTTTAATTACATCATCACATTAATTTAGAAGGCTTGTAAAGTAAATTTAACTTTAACCAAGTGTTTCAATGTGTCTTGCACATTCACATTGGTTCTTGTGCCTTCCTAGGTTGTGTGGACCTCATTTTAGTGTTGTAAAGTGTATTTAATTACACTTTCACATTGAATTATGTCCCAATCCCTATTTTAAATTTACATCATCAATAATAGACCTCTATTAACCCATATTGTGCATCCTAAGGCATAATTTGATCAAATAACTGACATAGTCATCATATAAGCCTAATTTTCTTACTTCTTGGCATTCCAGCTAGCAAAAATGACCCCTATGGGACCCATTCGCCATTAGTGGAAAATTAGTCCCATATAGGTGGGACCCATTCACCATTAGTGGTGAATGAGTCCCATTTTGAGTCATTTTTGGGGTTTGAGCAAAAAAAATTAGGTTTTAACCTTAATTTGTCTACATGTTGGCCTATGATGAGGTATAATTGGGATACTAGAGAAAAATTGTCTATAAATAAGTGTTTTTATCCTCATTTTACTTCTAACAACTAATTTTTACATCTCTCATCATTCATCCATCATCTATCTTTTCATCCAAGTCAAGCAATCTAGGGTTTCTTCATTAGAAGTCATCAAGTTAGCTTTCTAAAGCATTCAAGAGTTGAATCTTCGTGTATTGTTGTAGAATTTCAAGATCTATCATCATGGAAAGGTAATAAATTCCATTTTTCATGCTTCATTAATTTCTTTCATCATTTTGGTTTAATTACCTAAAAGGGGTTTGACCAAGGCAAACCCCCATGCCCTAACAATCAACATTTTCTCTTTTCTTCTTGTGTGTTTGTAGATTTGACTCTTGGAAGCTTTGAAATCATTGAAGATCAATTTTAAAAGTTATTCAAGTCATCTTCTCATCATTCAAGTCAAAAATATCAACAAAAAGTCATTTTCAGGCCCAAATACGACAGTTTCAGAAGCGGACACCTGTAGGAAGCAGAAGTGTAGATCAAAAGCCCTGGAATCCACCTTTGAAAATACAAAAATTTAAAATTGGACTCATTCACCATGGGTGGCGAATGAGTCCCACCCCAAGGTCATTTTTTGTATTTTTACATTTTTAGATACCTTTTTGTCAGAAACAAGCTCTAGTACAATTTGGCAGAACTGGGACTGATTCACCCAGAATGGCAAATGAGTCCCTCTAGGCTTGAAAATTAGGATTATCAGCATTTCAAAGGCTATTTCCAATCTTCATCCACATTCCAATTGCACATCTTTAGTCTAATTCATTTATGTTACAGTTTGCATTCATTTCTTAGTGTTTTTGCAATACATAATGTGTTTTCAAACATAGCATAAATCTTAGTCTTACATTCATATTTAGTCATTTAAATCACTTAATTGAATTTATTTTAGTTCATTTAGCTTATACAAAATCTTTCATAACATAATTTGAATGAACCCTTAGCATTTTTGGATCTAACATGATCTCTCTCCTTTTAGGTGAAAAACCCTATAAGAGTTAGAGAGTCCATTGGGTCCAAAAATCTATGGTTCAATGATGTTTATGGTTTCTAAACATATCAATGGAAAGATAAAACCTAACAAAATTCATTGACAAAAAATAATTATAAGCAACACATTTATTGAGGTAGTTATCTTATGTTTAGTGTCTAGGTTTCTTAAGGTTCATTCAAGTCTAGTTCTTCCTTATCTTGGGTTGTGTGACCTTTATATCTTTCCTTGTAAGGTTGAGACAACATGATTTTTTTCACTCAAGGTCTCAAGTGAGATTATTAACCTTCAATTAACTTGGAATGCCAACTCAAAGCTTTGAATACCCTTAAAACATTAAGGCCAACATGTCTCCTATTTGGTTCACCTAGTTTACTAAGGGAAACTTTCTTGACCTAAGTGGGGACTCTAGGGTCATCCAATTTATCATTAGAGATCTTGGGATTTTCTCAATTTACCATAGGTGACCCCATTGGGTGACTTGACCTAGCTCAAGTGACTTGATTGGAAAAGGGGCAACCCTAGGACATTAGACACTTTTTGAACTTTGTAAGGAAAATTTTTATAGCTTAAAGCTTTTCCCTAGTATTTATTTCCTTCCTATCATCTTGTTTTAATGCTATTTTTGTACCTTGCAATTTATTGACTCATTTTTTTTTTATAATGCATGCATTCCTATATAAATGACTAGTCAATAGTTTCATTGGTTGAGACCTTGTATCGCCCAATAGACCTACCTCTCAAGAAGAGTTGATCCTAGTGTTTGGATTCAATTTTCTCATCCTCTTGGATGCTATTTGCGTCATCTTGGGATGTGTACTAAATTATTTTTTCACTCTCATTACTATCCTTGTGTTCATGAGAGAATGGGATTGTGGGTCAATGTTTGATCCGCATAGAGGAAAATTTGCACTCTCATTTGATTGTCATGGTGAATTTATCACATTATATGGTTTATTATTTTGATAGTACCACCATGTTTGGTACATTGGTATTGCATACCTTGCATGTCATTGTGTTCTATCACAACATCTTGGATGCCAGTATAATTATAAAATGTAAATATTACAATTATAATGCAATTTTTTTGTTTATACAAATGTTTTTGTCTACTAATGTCTTGGGTGAAATTTTGGGCATTATAGAAAATCCTTGAAACATTCCTCTTTGATGTATGCTCATTCTCAAACCTTCTAATTGTAATATAAATAATGGAATTATGATCTGCTATATAAATATTTCTCCTTTACCAAGGCCTTCAAATAAAGAATATCAATGTTGTGTTGAGCATCATTCCCAATCTCAAGGACACATATTATTGGTTCATAGAGTAATATTACATAATAAGAAATGACTCTTTACAAAAAATGAAGAAATGCAATAATTAATATTTTAGGTCACATATTTAAAGGAAGGTGACCTTACTCTAAACTTATACCATAACGCAACAATCGCCTAATGAAAGCATGAATCGCTCCAACAAATTTATATTAATAATGGGTAGAACTCTCAACTATTTTTTTTCTTCAAATATTTTGTGTGTATTTATAACTTGAAACTTTAGTGCATAGATTTAGTTTTTACCAATTTTGATAAATATTTTTTAAAATAAATATTAAAATGTGCATGTATTAAAACACAGTTGTTTCTGTTTGATGTCAACTTTCACATTAACTATTTATCTAAAATTATATAAAAAAATATATCATCTTGATATAGAATCTTTTATCTTGCATCATATTTTTTCATTTTTGTAATAAGTGTTAGTATTTTTATTGACATGATAATCAACCTAATATTCTAGTGTTGATAACCTATTTTAGTAAAACTAAAAAATAAATAATAATTCATAATTAAACTATTTTTTTTTAAACTACACTTATGGATCTACAAAAGGATATTTTTATATTTAAAAAAAATATTTACATGAGTAGGATTTGTTGAATTATCAAGTTTTTCAACTAATTTTACTTTTTGGTAAATTATCCTCAAAGTGGTGCTACATATGCATTTAGTCAACAATGTTCATTGGAAAAGTTGTGGACATATCTAACTTAGCTAGAATAGATCTAATTAGATCATATGTTTGACTAAAATTGATATTTAGTTAGAAATACTTAAATTCACTTGTGTTGATAAGTTAGCCAAAAGTGTGACACAAATTTATACTTTTACTGGAGGAGAACTTGGTATTTGATTGAAGGTCTTGCAAGTGTTAGTGCTCATAACAATGATAGGCATACAACATGAAATACCTTGCTATTTACATAACATGGATTTGACGATGTATTGCTAACATGATCTTGATTGATCAATTTTTTGTAAAATGCTTCTTATTTTTCTCTTGAATAACCTTTTAGGATGTTCAAATAATATTCAAATTGCTTTATTTTTCTTAGGTGTTCAAATGGTGAAAAAGAATTGTATTTATATGCATTTCAACATTTCCTGCAAAAATTATTTTAAAAGCTCGATAAATGAATTTAAATTTATAAACATATAATGTCAATAATCAAATATTTAATTTTGGGCCAAAATAGTGTTGCAAGGAAAAGGGTGCCCTTGACTAGATCTATTTTGAATTTAAGTTTCTCATGAAATAAATAATTAATTTAATTTCTCAAAATTAATTTGATTTTCTGAAGGTAATAAAAAATGGGTAATTAATCAGCATAATTAGGCCCAACCACTTAAGGGGGAGCCAAACATAGTGCAAAATTATCAAGGGTGACAATTTAAGATTATACATTTATCCCCACTTCATCGAAACACTAAAGAAGTAAGATGAAACTAAATCTAGGGGATGCACTGGTCCCTAGGCTCAAGATCCTACTAAACAACGATGTCAAGACAAAAGAACACACAAATATGTAAAATTAAATGCGGAAAAATATATATGATTCATAATGAAGACACAATGCAAATATAACACAAACAGGGAATACACAAATCATACACGAGACACACACAAGGCATACACGGAATATGTACAAAGCAAACACACAAAATACACAATGCAAACACATGACAAACATAATATAAACAAGAATTTAAACATGAATTAAAACAAGAAATACACAAAATAAGACATAAAAACAAGGTTATTACACTAAAATGATTCAAGTTAGTAAGGTAAGGAGACCTCGATATAAAATTTTGTCTCCATACCAAATGGCATCCATCGAGTGCACCACATACACTTCTAAAATGTTAAAATGGTGAATTACATAGATCTAATGGCTAGAAAGCTATATTATGCTAGGTGTCTATGTAAAATGATGGGTCTCACAAGGCTAGCAAGTTGTGTTATGCTAGGATTCCATGTAAAAATGCTCAAGTTGAAAAGCCAACAAGCTCCGTTATGCTAGGTCTATGGACTATTTACAAATCAAACCTTAAGTATCGCATAAATGTTTAACATCATTAGGGATAGTTTAACATCATAGGTGATGAATTTGGTAATCACAACTTAGGGGGTGCATACAAATTTAATGCCACAAGGGAAAAGTTCAATAATCACACCTCAGGGAATACATATATATTTTTAATGCCATGGGGGATGAACTTGGTAACCATTCCTTAGGGGGCATTATAAATAACACCACCACAAAGGGGGCACATGAACAAATTGAAAGCCACACCTTGGGAGGTATTATGCACAATACCATCACCCAAGGGGCACATGAATGAGATGAAATCCACATAAGGGGTATTATACACAATACCACCACCAAAGGGGTACCTCAATAAGATTAAATCCACACCTTGGGGGTATTATGCACAATACCAACACCAAAGGGAGCACATTAATGAGTTTGATCTTCACTAGATGTTGATGTATGGAAATAAATATGGTGATATACCCCTCATTAAAATATTAGCATACTCGATATGCTAATATTTTAAGGAAAATAAGGGGGAAGAGGGGATCCTCAAGAAGAATACACACCTAATATTAATTATCCTTGTCCCCCCAATTGTATGAGCATGGAAAATCATTGTAGAGACTATTGTGTTGCTCCCCATTGATAAATTATGATTGCACATAAGATTGTACCACCATGAATGACAATGACAAAACATATGGAGCTAAAAATACCACATAGTGATGAGAAACATAATAATAACTAATCAATATAGTGGTAAATCTCCATGTCTGGTGATAATTCAATGATGTCATATTATTGAAATATTGTTTATATTTCTCTCTTTAAATCATGACACGCATTAGTAGAATACCCAAACATTTGATGATATGCATAAAATATGAATTATGTTGTATTTATTTAGTAGATTTTCTTTCAAGTGGAGGTGAAAGGGTGATCATGCCAACCTCTAGGAATATCGATAGCATGTGCTCTATCTCATATAAGGTGTGCAGATTAAGAGGTAATCCTACTTCACACAAATGATAGTTTGATGGTGGGGTGTAGGCTAGAGTGAATGTCTCAAACAAGGGAGAAGGAAGAGGATGTTGATAGATTATTCCTTTTATGGATAATTAAGGTGTGAGATTTATGGGAATTTTAAATCCTTTTTTATTATGTTCTAAATTATTTTTATTAAATCCTTGTTTGGAAAGGATTTGAAAAACATGGCCATATTGTGTCTCCAAATCAAAAGGCATGTTATTAGGTTGATTCATATGAGGTGGATGAATATTTTGGGAAGAGGCATTATTATCAGTATGGGAAGGAGGGTCAACTCTTTTGCATGGATGTTGGTTACATAAATTAATATGATGTTGAGGGGAATAACTTACAAGCAATGATCAAAGAATGACGCTTAAGGAAATATGATTGTGAGAATAAGAAAGAAAATTAAGTGATGGTATGATAGGTTTTGCAAGCTCTTAATAGAGATGGGGAATGTAAATTGTTTGAGGTGGATTGTGGTTTGGATGAGATTGGCATATGGATTATTCATATATTCTTATCATGTTTTCAAGAGGAAAGTTTGGTGAATGAGTGGTAGGTAGATTAGTATTAAGGAAGATGTCAATGATCATATCCTCTTGCTTCAAGATATCTTCTCTAGGAAGAGATAAATTAGGAGAGGAACAATCATGAGCTTCATCCATTTTTGGAGTGTTACCCAAGGAATAAAATGGAACATCAACCAAGGATTTTAGAGAAGAGATTAATTTATCAACAAACCAGACATTTTGAAGTGAGAATTATTTATCTTTTAATGCAAAAAGCGAAGCAATTAAAATTTGAAAATGATTTGTAATAGATAATTAAAATTCTTAATGAAGCTTCAAAGTGATAGAATATAGTTATTATAGAATAGATCAATAGAGATACATATAAAATTTAGACAGACACCACAGAGATGGTATTGTCACTATAATCTAGATAGAAGATGTTAGTACAAGAGTGAGGGTGCCCTAGTTTAGGAATGTAGGTTTTTGAATCTAATTTTTTTAAATAGGTAAAACAAACTCTATAGATCTCAGACTGTGATAGTTTAGGTCTAAGAATGAACATAACTCAAAAATATTCAAGATTCACTAAATTGTTTATATTAAGCACATGTATGCATGAATTTTGATGTTTTAAAGAAATTAAAAGAGTTCAATAAGTTCAAATCACTTGATAAATGACAATTTTTAGAATGAAATATATGACAACTAACTAGATCTATCTCTGAAATACTAAAAATATATAAAAATTTTAGTTTGTGAAAGGAATATAATGAGATGTAAAGCTTTACTTTTTTAATGTTTTTAACATGACATGAATTCTCTTTGAACAACGACTCTTTCAAATAACCTATTATCCACTAAATTTTAATAACAATAGACATGTAAATAATAATTTTGCAACTATAGGCCACCACTTGTAGCAGAGTTGGTTGGGGCTTGGGGTTTTCTCCCTCGAGGTCATAGGTTAGACTCCACTTCATAGTGGGTAAAAGGCTGGGAGGGTCAGTTACAAGTGTGCCAATGCCTGCTCCACTAACCTAAGGTATAAGACTGGACTTTATAAAATAATAATAATAATAATTTTGCAACTATAAGAGACATCAAGTTCACCAAAATGAAATGGATGTTAAAGGGATCTAGGGTAATGCTAACCTAAATCACACTTTTCACCTTTATCATTCGAGGGACACAAAAATGATCAAAAGAGACCACTTACCTACTGTCCTCAAGGAAGAGCCATAATGGATAATCAAGGTTTTGGTCCCCTTTTGGGTTGTTGTAGGATGAAATGATGTGAGGTATGATTTGATGATTACGAACTAGGTCAACTATGCAAGTAGAATAAATTGTCACTAATTCATAAAAACATAGAATTGATGAACAAAAATAAGAAAAAGGAAAACAAAGAGCGGGAGATGACAAACCTAACATCAAAATTTGGAGTCAAGCTAGCTGGATAAGGGAGAGGGCACCCTCATCTGTAAATTAGGGCTTTCTAAATTTTAGGACCTACATTAGAGAATCACATTCTTTAGGTGATTCTCTATTGAAATCAGCTTCAAAACTTCATCAATCAACTAATAATTGATCTTGCCCCAATTTGATGAAGGAATGTGTTTGTATGCTTGATTTTGAATTGAGATCTTCAATCTTCTCCAAATCTGATTTAGATCCACAAGTTGTAAGAAAGAGAAGAGAGGAAGGGTTGTGTCGTATAGGGGCTTACCTAAGTAAAACCTCATTTTTTGGTTTCCACCTCCACAATGGCTATGATGATGTTGGAAAAAGAGTGCTTACCCTAGGTTATACAAAGGAAAATAGATAAAAACAAATGATAAATCATGATGCTACAACTTACCATTCAAATATGTACTCATTGATGGACTGAGGTCATTTGTCACATCTCATATAAGGAGAACTTGATAGTTGATTGAAGGTCCTTCACATGTTAGTACTCATAATAATGATAGGCATAAAACATGAAATACCTTGCTAAACATGAACATGGCTTTGATGATGCATTGCTAACATGGTCTTGATTAATGAAAGTGTTGTAAAAATACTACTTATTCTGCTCTTGAATTGTCTATAAGGATGTTCAATTGATATTCAAATTGTTTTATTTTTCTTAGGTGTTCAAATGGTGAAAAATGCTTATATATTTATATGTATTTTAACAGTTCCCACAATAATTATTTAAAAGGCTGATAAATAAATTTAAATTTGTAAACATATTAATGTCAAAAAAAAAAATTGGGCCAAAATAGAGTAGACATAGGTGAGGGTGCCCTTGACTGGACTTATTTTGAATTTACGTTGCTTGTGAAATAAATAATTAATTTATTTTTCCAAATTAATTTGATTTTTTGAAGACAGTAATAAAATGGGTAATTAATAAGCATAATTAGGTCCAGGGACTTGAGAGAGAGCCAAATATAATGAAATTTTCAAGGATAACAATTTACGACATTACAAGAAAAAATATCATAATATATATATAAATCATTTAAGAATCGTATAAGTTTATGATGTCTTATGATATTTTAAATGATAAAATTATCATTACAGATAACAAATATAAATGAATGCATAAATAAAATTTATTAAATATCTAAGCATAAGACAATGAGAATAAATAGTAAAAAAAGAAGCTATAAATAAATGAGAGACTAAAATAAGAAGGGGTGAATAATTTGATTATGAATATATAAATATACAAACATATTTATATTATATACAAACTTTATTATATAATAAATGTGTTTATACAATAATTAGGTATATGCCATATTAAACCTAATCCCCTCATATAAATATATAAAAAAAAATTAAGAATAAATGGGTAAAAATTTGACAACATAAATAAGCATTAAAGTTTTATTTTTGTCTTAGAATTCAGAACTATTTATTCACCAAAATATCAATATAAAAAAATAACAATAAACATAATATTAAAGATATCATTTAATTACAAAATAAATACAAAGAAAATAGATAAAAAATAAAAAATAAACAAAAATAACTTTCCAAAACTAAAATTATATATAAGAATAATATGAAATTTGTTTATTAATATATATATATATAGGTTTATAGAAGATATGGTAGTAATAATCATCTTAAATATATATATATATATATATTGAAGTTATTTTATTTGCTTAAGAATTATTTTATTTTATATTAAAAATATTTAAGAAATATTTTTTTATTTACTTAAAATTTAACTTGTTATTTTTATTTTTATTTTTAAATATATATATCAGGTGTATTTTAGATTTTTTATATATAGATTCACATCACTATATAATTTTCCTCAACATCATTAAGTTTCCATTTTTAAAAATCTTTTATTTTATTTTAAATTATATATATATATATTAATAAAATAATTATCTATTTATTTATTTAATAAATAAAAATAAAAATTATTTATTTATTTATTTTTAAAAATAAAAAACTTAAAACCATACAAATTTGAAAAAGATAAAATAAATATCTAAAATAAAATTTTAAATATTTGATCAAAAGCTTTACTATGGAATCTTTCATAGTTAAACTAAAAAATATCATTTTTTTATTAGGTAAAATAGAGGGACTACTACTACATAATGGTCAACATACAACATAATTGCAACAAAGTTACTAGTAGTAAATGTTGTTATATATGAATAAACAATTCCATATCTAGACCTAGGAATTTGCACACCCTTAACCCAAGTGTGGGACAATGGTACATGTTTTATTAGACCATTCTCCCATGTTTGGACTACAATCCAAGAAACCTCATCATCCAAATATCATGGAAATAATGTTTGATTTGGGGTTGATGAAAGTGTTGACAAAATCTCTAATTTTAAAGCCTATATTCTAGATGATAAGTTATCTATAATAATTGATGTATTTGAAGAAGATCCTGGTTTATGGGGCATTAGTAAAAAAATTCCTCATAAGACTACATGGTCAATTCCTCTACTACTAGATATTTCCTCAAGATGGCTTGGGAGGGTTTAGAAATGGGTTCTCTTGAAGAATTTCATCATTCTCTACTATATATAAAGATCAAGTGTGTGGTTCCATTTTGGGTAGGGCCAAAGTTGTGGTTGATGCTACTTTCTTCCTACTTAGGGTGGTAATAGCTCATGGAGATGTTTGACTTCTCATGTCTGATCAATGTTATCAAAGGTGAATTTAGTGGTTGATTATACTATTAATGAAAGCTATGCATTGTCCCAATATTCATGACAGGGTATTTGTTGTCTTTTTGGTATATTTTAAATTAGTATAATTATTAATTAAAAATATGATATTTCTATATTCAATGATAATTACACATAAATTGTTTAAAGCTTCTAGATCTCTACTTTAAAATTGCATAAATGACTATATAATTCATAGTATGAGAGTGACATTATGAGATGGTAATCTACATCTCAAACTAATTTGTAAAACATTCAGCCTAATTGCAAACACAATTGCCCTCATCTTAAGTTCAGTTATTAGATACATCTACCTATATAGAACAATAATTATAAAAGGGAGAGAAGTGTAATACATTTCATAATCAATAGAAACATAACAACCATAACCTTAAGCCAAAACTTGTATACATCAACATAAATTGTTTCCATGAACATACTCTATGAGTACCCAATGAGGTTAGTCAAGACATCTATTAATTAACAAATATCACTAAACAAGGTATGTTAATAATGTTTGTATCGCCATATCATGCAAGGTGGCATTTACTTATTACCCCATAATTCTCAATATTCTTACCAATTATAATGATATATTTGAATTTATATGCTTGCTTAGACTTGTTTATAATTTTAACCTCAATTGTAGTATGTAGGATCTTCATCTAGTATGCTCTATCAAATATTATTTAATTCTACTAAAATGAGCATTAAATACTTTTGAATATAAATAAATATTTTTTGTATCCACATTGTAGATTTTTTTAAATACTAAATACTTTGCAACTTTTTTTTTTAATATAGATATTTTGTCAACTAGAATGTTTTATTTTTCTAATACATCAATAACTCACTAGTAAATGTAAGAGATAATTTTCTATGAAGCCTAAGATTTCATTAGATGAAAATGAATAATGATAAGGATTAAATTACAATAAATGAGTTGAATAATCTTTGTTCTAGAAACAAGAATCAAACCATTTGATAGGATATAATTAGATCATAACATGTGTCTTAATTCTATGACATGAGACACAAAAAAGCACATGACCTAATTAAGATTAAGTATGCTAATGTGAATAGGACCTAACAAGAAATAATTAGGTGATATACATTTTTCACACTAGTACCCCATCTTAAGTGCAAATTAGGGGAGAGGACTCAGTAGTTGTGCACCCTAACTTCGCACTTCTAATTATCCTACGTGGAAATTTCAAATCACTCCCAATTTTGTACAGCAGCTTACTTAGCAAGTGCTCTACTTATAACTAAGGTTTCAGGGCCACATCATCAAATATGATGCCACATCAACATGATTTTTGTCAAGGTGTCCAAAAAGGCCCCAAAAAAAGTAAGACCAATACTTGTGCATTCACAGCATGTTTTATTGAGCGCTAATGTGGAATCACATGATTGGTTGCTTTTTAGATCAAAGGAATACATTGTGTTTAATTATGGATAGTCATCATCATCACTAACAACTTTAAAGTCACAACTATTGGTCCAATATTGATAAAAATATTAGGCATTATATAAGCAACTACTATCACAACTATTGAAACATGCTTAGGTATTGGGTCCTCTCCCCTAGAGAATATGATGAAATGCAAATATACAATGATGATGAATAATGGATGGGTTCTAGCTAGACCATGGAATTTTTTTCTCAAAATAATATAAATTCATGACAAATATTATATAAAAATTTAAACTTGATAGGATTGACCATGATTATTTTTTTCTTCGAGGGGGTTCCTTAAAATTATTACTAATAACAAAAAAACTATTTGGAAAGTATAATTCATTATTGCTAGATATGTTTTGGATCATACTATAACTCAATAAAAATATAATAAATATTGAAAATAGCTAAAGCTTTGTGATACAATTTACACTTGAATTGTCTCTCTATATGAGAAGCATGCACTCTCAAATAAATATTGGATGCCTTGTTTCCTTCTAGAATAACTATAAATTTAACCATCAAATTTTGAATCTATAAGTTTCATAAAAACATGGTGAGAAAGCATGAGCATAATCCATGCCTTAGTTTTTTACATTGTAAAAGTTATGTTGGTTTATCGTAGAATTAAGATTATTATCAAAGTTATAGTTATGTAAGGATTAGATAACAAATTCATAAAAAAGTCAGACAATTTAAAAACTACTACTAAAAGCCAAATAGTAGAAGGTCAAAAGGTACCATTTAAGATTTCATCTTAGATGTCATTTTGGGAACTTAAAATTGGGTTTCCATAATGATAGCTCAACAGTTTAACCATTTGATCTCAACCCCTTAGATAAACCAAATTAGTTGACAAACTTGAAATTCATTGTAGGAAAATAAATTATGTTGAGAGAACTATAATGATGACAAAAGATGGAATGTAATCATGTGCACACATTAACAAAAACTTTTAAAGCACTCAAATATATATTTTTGTAAAACACTATAATTATAAAATAACTCTTCATAAATATAATTCTATAAATAAAAATAAAATAAAATAAAATATCCTTATTAAATGAATACAATAACTCAAGATAGATATTGAACGCTTTAAAATAGATATATTTAAAATATCTATACTAATTATATAATAAATTTACTCTTTTAAAGATTTTTACAGCCAAATTTAAATGGAGAATCATTTTTTCACCAAAAATTTTGTGCTTATTAATAATTTATTAAATTAATTTAAAATTTATATCCACAAGAACTATTAATTGAGCATCCTTTGGTGGCAAGTTCACTTTTTAAAAGATATAATCAATCCATAAAACATATATTTTTATCCCTTTATTTGCTATCTTTAATTAAACTTGACATTCATAAGTAGGAGGTATTTCTCCACATGTGTCGAATTATGATATTGCTATTAATATTCAACCGTGTAATTTCTCAAGTCAAACTCATTGACTCATATTTTATGAGCAATGGTTCATAAGAACATATCTCTCATAATAATGAATGGTCCACTTAGCACTCATTACATCTAGGTGATGCTCACAAAGGTGAAGCATTGGGCCTTCTCAGGAGATCAACCATCATAGTACTACTAATGAAACATGGGTCAATGAGTTTGACTTGAAAAATGATTCCTAGTAGTAATATCATAATTTGACACGCTGTGGAAAATATCTCCTACTTATCAATTGATGAGCTAAAGGGGCTCTATAAATTCATTAGGCACAACACTTGTTGAAGGTTTTGCAAATGGGGTTGCAAGCTAAGTGGGCTAACCTTGGGGAAATCTCCATGGTTAAGCACGTTTGAGTTGGAGTAATACTATTAGGATGAGTGACCTCCTAGAAGACCCAATACTTCACATTTGTGAACATCACCTAGATGCAATGAATGCTGAGTAGAGCATTCATTATCATGAAAGATGGGTTCTTGTGAGCCACTACTCATGAAACATGGACCAATGAATTTGACTCGAAAAACTACACAATTAAATCCCTGATAACAATAGACATATTATATTAAGAAGTTGCATCCAATAAGGTTAGTTTTAAAAAACATAGTATACTGTAATCTCTAATTACCATTACATCTATTCAACTAGGCTCAAATCAAAATAGTACGATTAAATTTGAGAAAATATTGTTCGAGATTATAGCTGGTGATGAACATGAAGCATTATTTATTTAAAGAATATATTTCGTCCGCTGCAGAGGATCTTCCGGCAAATCACGGGAATATTTTGATATGCGATACCTTCATTTCAATAGCCATTACTACTCAACTATTGCACACATTACAACAGCATAAAACTTTGTCCTTTAGCCTGGATTTTTGTCTTCTCTTCTTTGCTTGTTTTAAAAACCTATTAGGTATTCTAGGCCTTTTTCTCTCTCCTAAGAGCCCTTTCTGTCTCTCCTAATATTGTTTCTAGAATATAAAAATTAAAGAGATTACAATAAATGGCGAGAGAAAAATAAATAAAGAATGATTAAAAAATTTGAAGATATTATAATAAATGTTGATAGAACAATTTAAATGATCGATTAAATGTAAGTTATTTGTTAATTTAATAGTCAAGTAAAAATTACGAACAATTCGTTGACTATTACTTTTAGACAATCATTAGTTGTAAGTTACTTGTTAATTTAATAACCAAATCAAACTAACAAACAACTCACTGACTATTTACTTTTAGATAAAGTATAGAATCTGCACAACCTTACACATCTACAACATTCATTGAATTGCAAATCTTTTAGATGAAGTATAAATTCTGCACTAACTTACACATCTACAACATTCATTGAATTACAAATCAATGGTGAAAGAGTTAACATTGACATATGCATTCCCTTTATAAAGAAGTATGTGTGATAACACTTTCAATTGACTCTATGCAATTGTTTATGTTTATGTTTTGATTACTTAATGTTGTCAAACATTATCCTAGGTTTAAACTATTTATCTACTTCACCATTTTTAACAATATGGTGCTTTGGTACTCATCTATACCTTTTCCATTCAATTTTTATTCAATTGAAAAAAATCAAAAAACACAATGTGGAAAAATAAAATTAAAAACATTGTGGTGAGTTAGATAGTCAAAATTGAGATAAAGTTAGAAGGAAGAGGATTTTCCAAGTTTATAGAGGTAGTAATGTATTTGGTGTCACCATTGTACTTACTTGCAATGTAAATGGGGTACAAAGATGAGGGAACAAACTCCATGAAACATTTGGTACCTCTAATTTGACATTAATGGGATGACAACATCTTATGTTTATAATATCCTCTTGGCCCATTTTGAAAATAAGGGATCATTATTTTATCATATCTTTGTCATTTTCTATTTTTTATTTTATTTTTAATTTTGTGAGAACGGTTTTTTGTAAATATGAGATTGTCCCTATGGTTTTAGACTTAACCCTCAATTTTTTATAATTTAAATTTAATTTTTTGGTGAACCCTCACACATTCCTTTCTCCCCAAGGGCTAACTAAACACACATGTATTTTACATAATTTATTGCTATAACCTCTTATTTAAAGACATTCAGTTGTGTTCATTTATCATCCACACATATCCAAGCATCTCATTTGAATAGAATTGACATTACAAGGAAGAATAGTTCAATTTGACATACTATAATGGATCTACATATTTATTCTAGATTATTTATATAGTTACAATTTGTTATCTTCAATCACTCACCTAACTTTTGTAAGAGTAGACCTATGAGAACATGTGTCTTAGCAACATACCAATAATCCTCTTAAAGTATTTTTAAATTATTATCTATCTAAATAACAAAGGAAGCGAAGATAAACCAAGAAAATTAGAAAGAAAGAGTGCATAGATTTCCGAATAATTTTCTACAAGCTTGAATTTAACCCTAATCCACATATTCAATGACAAAGTGAAAATTGATTAGTTCTTATCCTACCTTGTTAGAGATGTGTAATTTATACTTTCATTTCATGATGATCTTATGCTTTGTAACAATCATGAGCATACAATAAGAAAGTATATATCATGTGACTCATCTACATATGATATTAGTAAACCTAGTGATGATACATTTCTCACTTTTCATGGTAGTCCTATTGGAACCTATAAATTTAAGTGAATTTATAGTGCCCTATTATATCCCCTTGTGTTCCCCATCAATTATGGCCAATATGAGAAATCTCAATGGTGTATCATGCTCAAATCCTACCAGTGGTTGCATTACCCCTTTGTCTCGCTCAAGTCCTTGATTCCCCCTTCTATTTTTCCTTTTTTCTGATCAGGGATCGAGTCTCGAATGGACACTTGGACTAAGGTCCAAGTCCACTTTGAATTTTAATCCTACTCTTCCATTTAATTCTTCTATCTGATTGAGACTTCAGGTCCCAATTGGACTTTCAGATTTAAGGTCTGAAAGGTCTAAGTCCAATCAAGATTCCTAATCCTGATCAACGTTGTCTTCTTCCTTCCTTTCGAGACTTTGAGTCTTGATAAAAAATTTAGACCTAAGTCCAAAAGGTCTAGGGTCTTTCTAAAGTCCCACCACCACCTTTTCCTCTTATCCCATTAGAACTTCGGGTCTGAACGAGACTATTCAACTCAATTTATGTGAGCCTACATGCCAATTTTTTGATTGTGGAAGTGCAGAAATGATGCTACATGACAATTTTTCCATGAGTTTCCTAGGTTATTTTGGTTGGTCCCTCTTTAGCCTATGGAAGCACAAAAATGATGCCACATAGAAACTTTTTTGCGAGTCCACCAAGTTCTTTTGGTGGGCCCCTCTTTGGCCTATAAAAACATGAAAATGATGTCATGTGGTAACTTTTTTGTGAGTCTTCAAAGTTATTTTGGTGGGCCCCTCTTCAACCCGTAGAAGCATGGAAATATGCCATGTGGTATATTAGAATTCAACTAAAATTTTTAAATTTTATCAACTTTATTTTTCCATCCTTGTCAAGACTTCAAGTCCTGATAGGACTGGAAATTTTGTGTTTGATCGAGGTTCTTGATCCCGATTGACTCCCCTTTCTTCCTTCTTATCCCATAGAGACTGGATCTCAATGGAACTTTCATAACAAAGTTTTGAAGTGTCCAAATCCGATCTAGATTCCTAATCTTGATCAACTTTCTTCTCTTATCCAATTAGGACTTTAGATCCCGATGGGACTTTCAAACCAAAGGTCCATATCCAATCAAGACTTCTACTCCTAATCGATCTTTATTTGTTGTTAGGTTTCTATTCATGTTTTGGGACTCAATTGGACTTTTGGAGCATAGTTCCAAAATTCCAGATACATTTTGGTTTCCCAAACCCAATTTCCTTCCTTGTCGAGGCTTAAAACTTTTTTTGGACTTTTGGATTTTTGGTTCGATAGTCCAAATCCTATTTTTATTTTTTCTCCCACCCTCCAGTTCTTTTTGTGTTATCATCCTATCGGGGTTTTGAAACACGATTGAAATTTTGGAAATTTTGTAAATTTTTCATGTTTTCTCCATTAATATTGCAACAACTCTCTTAACTACTAGATTTGACTCTTGGGGCTATAGGGATGATCTTAAATGTATTTCTCAACAACTGTAAGATGGATATAGCAGTGTCCATGCTCCTTTATGGTTCTCAAGCCTCCTTTTTGTTAGAGATCTGATCTTGGCTGTGATTTTCTTCAAATTTTATGGGGGTTGTGTTCCTCATTTGTGTTCTCATCAATGCAGGGGTATGGATTCATCATGGGAATCAAGTGTGTGTGGTACACACATGTTGCGAGGTGTGCGACCTTGCTCTCCTTGTGTTGTGTAGTGCAACGCTCGGGTTCTTACATGGATTTATCACCTCCCATGGATTAGTTGTATCTTATCACAACACCAAAACCCTCATTAACATGCAGATCCACAAGCATTCATTAAACCCTTAATCTGTTATGAACTTTTAACATGAGAAGTAGATAACACAAACTTAAACAACTCAACACCAAATGCAAGAGAATACCAGATTTACATGGAAAACCTAAGGGAAAAACCATGGTGAGGGTTAGCTCAAAAAATAAGTAATTGCAAAACTAGTTACAAGGGATCACTGCTAGAATAGGATACACTATCTATAAAGGCTCAAAACCCAAGCTCACTACCAGAATGAAAAGAAGATAGAAAAGAAGTTTTACACAAAGAACATTAGCTCAATGCAACAAAGATTCCACCATAATTTCTCCAACACCTTTGCAATCTATTTGAATGATTGTAGACACCTTCTGCTCATGGCATTCAATAATCCAACACTTGAAAATTCACACTACTCGTTCACATGCTACGCTTCATGTAAGGAAGCTAAGGTAGCGGAACAACTTCCTACACTAATCTTGAGAGGAGAATAATGTAAAAAAAATTAGATCTTTAACAGTTATAGAAACTTAAACAAAAATAAGCATAAATATCGAGCATACAACAACACAATGATTTACGTTGGGAAAACCCTTTTGGGAGAAAAACCCCACACTCCAAAAGTTGCCTAATATATTATTCAAAAATCATAAAGATTACAATATACTTGCAGAGCAAGCTTCTCATAGGAGTATCACCAACTAGAGATCTAGAGGCAACACAACTGTTATCATAATCTCATAATACATCACAATACAAAGTTGTAATGCAATGCCCTAATAAAATAAGGTTGTCTTCTAAGAAAATTCAAGCTAATAAAATATCAACCATCAGATCTAAGACATAATGATGAATGTTCCATATTTACAATAATAAAATATAAATAAAATTTTCCTTTTGGGGGCATTGCCGTTGGACCCTAGTTGATGGGATGATCCTCTCATACCTCTCATAGGGGGAGACCCCTTGCACTCCCCCCCATCGTCATCGGATGAACAGTACTTTATGTATCAATAGTAACTTATGTAATTTCAAGGTTGAGACACATTTTCCTAGCACTTCACACATCCATCTATCTTGCATCTATCTTGAATTTCCACAATTCAACTGATAGTTATACCATCCTCAACCTTGAAACCATCTCCAAGGTCATTAATGCACCTCAAACATGTAAATTTGAATTAGTTCAATGCCAAAACATTCCCATGGTGGATAGGAATGAATGTGGACCACACAAATCCTTAGCTAAGACCTAAATTTGTCCTAACATGCTTCCACACTCTTCAAAGATGCTTCACATGTAGTGCAAACACCAAGTTGGTCGTTACCCATGCAAAAATAATTAAATTTTTAAGTACAAACTTCCTTTGATCAATCCATAACTCTCAAACAAAAGACTTCACCTAAACATGATCCAAAAATATCCTAAAAACTAACAAACTCCTTCACAACAAATTTCACCCTGAAGAATGTACAAACCCAATACATCCAGACAATACTACCACACACTGTAACTTGGAACACCATCTTCTAGAATACCAAACCATGAATCCTCTTGACACAGGAAAGATACTGACACCATAAAATCTCACTCATAATCATAAGTCCTAAATTGCAACTATGGAGAAACGCGGAGCAAAGACATTTCTCCCAGACACCTCTATAAAGCATAGTTCAAACACTGGTGAATATA
>VDFB02322083.1:9840196-9907954 GCA_007258455.2 Sequoia sempervirens
GCATGATTCCATAACTTCAAGGTGTGGAGTGGGAGATGTCTTCTTGGTTATAAGTCCTTGGAGAACTTCTGGAGTGAAGAACTTGAATGCTCTAGGCTGAGATGGTGTGGTAGGAGTGGATGAAGGATTATGGATTGGTGGACTAGGATTAGATGGGGGAACGGGATTGGATGCAAAACTTGGAATAAATGGGGGAATGGGATTGGATGCAAGACTTGGAATAGATGGGGGAATGGGATTGGATGCAAGACTTGGAATAGATGGGGGATTAAGATTAGATGAAGGGTTAAGAAATGGTGAATTAGGACATGAGGATGCGGGTGGTGGATGGAGATATTGAACTGCGGATGTCGGATTAGGATAAGTTGATGTGGATGTTGGATTAGGATACAAAGGTACGAATGTAGGATTAGAGTGAGCAGATTGGCATTGAAGATTAGGGTAGTGGGTTTATGCAGATGAAGGATTTAGATATGAGGATCTGGATGGGGGATTAGGATAGGGGTATTGTGATGGCAGACTAGGATAGGAGGATGATGTAGATGAAGGATATGATGGATATCCCTTGCCAAAGGTAGCATAAGCAACATGATTAGGCATGGATGAAGACATAACGGGATAACTCGAAGGGGTGATTGGATTTTGGAAAGTGGGTGGAGAAAGCTTACTAGCAATGATAGTGTCAAGGGAATCTATGTCATATTCCTCTTGATCGACAAGACTTTCGTTATCATTGTCAATGTAATTAGGGTTTCCCTTGACCACTATTGATGGAGGATAAGGATTCATGATGGTGAAATGATAAAGAGGATGGATGAAAAGATTTTGGATGGGATCGGACTAAAGCTCAAATCAGGATTTGGGTCAAGCTCAAATCAGGATTGGACTAAAGCTCGGATTAGGATGATTGGATGATGCGATGGGATTGATTCTGATGATCGAAATCGAATCTGCTTTGAGATGGAAGTAGATTGATTGGGTCAAAGATGGTGTGATTGGATTGGATAAGGTTGATTGGATTTTGATTGAATAGATCAGATTGGATAGGATTGTGGTGATAGAACGAATGTGATTTGATTGATTGGGTAACTAGATGATTTGACAAAATGATTGGATTTGATAGATTTGGATGATTAGATGGGTATGATTGGATGATGAAAGATGTGAGAGAGACCTTGAGTTTAATCAAAGAAAGTTACCCTTAGTGACCTAGAGCTTTGATTGATTAAGAGGATGATCACGACACCGAATCCACTTTGAGATTGAAAATGGATTGATTGGGCCGACGATAATGATAACTTATGACATCGAATTCACCTCAAGATGGAAGCAAATTGATTTGGGTCAAAGTTAAAGACTAATAATCAAATTCAAGTGCTATGGTCAATTTGGGTAACCACTTTGTAATACAAGGTTAGGACGATTTGGTTATGGGTGGTGTTTGGTGATGTAAATGGTAAAATTATGGTGTTCATTAGGTGAGGGTATGGACTTTTGAATGGATTAGGGGGAAATTAAAATGAATGGGTGGATTGAAGATAATTGTGGAGAATGAATGGGCATTTAAAATGGTTAAACGGAAGTTTGGAATGATGAGATGGAGGTTTAAAATGGTCAAATGGAGGTTTTTGGGGGTTTAGAGTGACAAAACAAAGGCTTAGGATGATGAGATAATGGTTGGGAATGGTTAAATGATGGTTTAGAGGCTAAAAGCGGATCCAAATGGGCGATTCAAAGTATTCGGGGAGGAAAAATTCACTTGCTATGAAAATGCATCGTAATCCACCTCCACTGCATTAGTGAAGTGTAATTATCTCATAGTAAATTAGAGTACGTGAAAATTGCCTCTTGTGGTAAATGGGGGCATAATACATGCCTCTAGCTACTTGTTGTGATTAAATCAGTAATCACCTCTTTGCGATGCATCCCGAGGGGGTATCGCCTCCCTGCATTTCATCCAGGGGCATAATCACCTCAGCTACTTACGATGCATCGAGTGTCGCTCTCGTGAAATGGAAATTGCCCCTCCTTCTTGATGTAAATCAGGGGGTGTAATCACCTCACTGCGGTAAATCAGGGGCTTGGTTTGATGAAAATGACTATGGCAAGGACTTTAAAATGATAATGATAAGGCCAAATTGTTAAAATTTCACTGGTTTCTCACAAGAAAACACTCTCAAGCAAACACAACCCTATGATTAGTGTTAAGGGTGTGGCCAAAGAGGTCTTAATCTCGGATGCACAAGGTGTCTAGGGAGTCCTCGATATACTCTCAGTACGTGAGGCACAACCGTGAACACCAGCCCGTCACAAGCGTGAGTCAGAAACCCCAGCGAGATACTGAAGGGCTCAGACCAACTCTTCATGTCTATCTAGGTATCAACCTAGCTTCGATGCTCCACTAATTATGACGTGACTGGATTGGGGTACAGCTTTCGCTCTCCCCCCTTTATATACCCCGTCGGTACGCGTGGTTGGAATCGTCCCTTGGGGTGATGAAATCCTCAAGCAGGTCCCACTATAAAGAAAGTGCTAACCATCTCCAACTACTCCCCAGGCTCATACGAAGTGCAAGGGGAAAGCAAAAACAAGCTAATGCTCCCTTTGGGTAACACAAGAAGACAAGCATAGCAAGCAATCAATATTACTCCCTCTAATTAAACTATGTTCCTAGATTAATGCAAACAGCAAGGATAGTTTAAAAAGTTTGAGCAAATGGATAGCCCTGCAAGCAAATGTTAGATGTTTTATCCCGCTTCCTCCATCAAATTTACAAGAATATGCTGCAAAAAGTTAGCAAAAAACACATGTATCCTTGCAAGAACAATGTTAGGGAGAGAATAGCAATGAAAACCAAAGCTAAGATAACAATTTTACCTTCCAGGGGGCGCAGTCACCTTTCTGCAGCAAATCAGGGGCGTAATCGCTTCACTACAGAAAATCAGGGGCGTAATCACCTCACTGCAGTAAATCAGGGGTGTAATCGCCTCACTGCGGTAAATCAAGGGTGTAATCGCCTCACTGCAGAAAAGTGTTAGCACAAATTTTAGCCCAAGGGGGCGTAATCGCCTCACTGCAGTAAAGTGTTAGCACATAAAATAGTTTTCAGCTAAGGGGGCGTAATCGCCTCACTAGAGTAAAGTTAGCACAGCAAACAATTTTCAGCCAAGGGGGCGTAATCGCCTCACTGCAGTAAATGTTAGCACAGAAAATAATTTTCAGCCAAGGGGGCATAATCACCTCACTACAGTAAAATTAGCACAGAAAACAATTTTTAGCCAAGGGGGCGTAATCGCCTCACTGTAGTAAATCAAGGGCATAATCGCCTCACTGCAGTAAATGTTAGCACAGAAAATAATTTTCAGCCAAGGGGGCGTAATCGCCTCACTGCGATAAATCAGGGCGTAATCGCCTCACTGCAGTAAATGTTAGCACATAAAATAATTTTCAGCCAAGGGGGCATAATCGCCTCACTGTAGTAAATCAGGGGCGTAATTGCCTCACTGCAGAAAAATCAGGGGTGTAATCGCCCCACTGCAGTAAATCGGGGGCATAGTCGCCCCACTGCGAAGTGTTCCTGCAAAAATCTCAACAACAGCAAACGTGAAGTATAGGAACCCGTTTGTGGGTCCCACCGAGCATGCCAGAAATGTGATACCAAAATATTTAACCTATTCTAAGCAATTAAAATGCAATGGAAAACATAATGAAACGCCTCAAGATTAGCCTAAGGAATTTGAAAATACAAAGAGGAAGACGTTAAATAAAGATAAATGGTTATACCTTCCTCCTTGCAGCTGAAACTCCTTGGTTGGCCCTTGATCTGGATTGATTTGTATGTTCCTTAATGACTTTTGATGTGGCTAAATGGAGGATTTGACTATGTGCTTGGATGCAAATGAAAATGGATGAAATTGATGGCTAAATGAGTGCACAAAATGGTAGCATTTAGTTTCAAAATGGCTAAGTCCCCTTTTTTGCCTTAGAGAAAGGGATATTTTTAGAGGAACTTGAATTCTCTAGAGAATTCAATGGTTGAGATTTATCCAACAAGGTCAAGATGAAGGGCTAAAGTGAGTTGAGGACTCACAAGCCCTCACATCTTGACATGTGGAATGTGAGATGGTTAAGGGTGAGATGATGTGTAGGTGATGTGGAAGAGAGGTACATGATGTGGAGGAAGGACAAGTACCTTCCAAGTACTTTGATGTGACCTTTCAATGATCACATGGGGAGGGGGAAAGCTTTGGGAGAATAAAAGTGAATTAAAAATTCACAATGATTGGAAGAATCTAGTGGATAAGACAAGGTTTCTAAAAGGGAATTTGTCATATGTGACTTGATGTGACAAGTCAAAGGTTCTAGAAGATGCATGGGAAAAGGGATTCTAGGAGGAATAAAAGTGAATTAAAAATTCACATAGGGAAGAGAGGAGCCTAGGGTGAATAAAAAGGAATTAAAAATTCCTTGGGGGATGGGGAGAGTTGACCAAGGTACTAATTAGGTTTGACTAATTAGTAATTAGAGGATAATTAGGGGTTAATGAGGATTAGAAAGCCAACTTGCAAAAGTTGGAGGATGTGACACATCCTAATCAAGGATTAGGCATGTGCACATCCTTAATGAAGAGATTAGAAGATGGATTAGGATTAGATGAAAATGACATGTGAGGAATTAAATAAATGTAATATTTATTTAATTCATTTGATGAAAAGGGGATTAAGGAGAGTAAGGTATTTAATTATTAATTAAATACCTTAGGGATTTGGCAGAACTAAAGATATTAATTAAACAATAGTAATATTACTTAATTAACTTGGATAAGAGGATGTTTAGATGAAAAATGATAAATTTGGATAAATTAAGTGTCCAAATTTGGATGTCTACACAAACATTTATCTAATTTAATCTAGCATCACCCCTTTTGGTTAAATAAATCAAAATATTTATTTAACTAAGTCTTAATCATTTTCATCTCTTTTTGATTTATTTCAATCATAAAATCTAAATCAAATGGTCAAATTAGCTAAATCTTCCCTTAAATTAATCAAATCCTTATTAATTTAATCCTAATCACTCAAATCCTCTAGATTTTGCAACTTGCACATGAAAATCAATTTAATTGTTTTATAAATCACCTATTTTCATTCAAAAAAGGAATCCAAGTGGGAATATCCCTCAAATTTGAAATCTCCCCCCAAAATGCCTTGTCCATCCAACAAAGAATTTAAAGCTCTTACATTGTCTCTTACATGTCTCTCACTTGGCATTTAACTCATCTTTCATCCCCCCTAAACATGTCATTTCATCAAATTCAAATTTCAAACTTGCACATTGATCAAAATGTGCTAAAGCTTCCTCCATTCACAAGTTGACAAGTGGCATCTTGCCATTGGTTGAATGTTAGTCCCACATTGCTCTATTTTGGACATTCATCCATCTTAGCATTCTATAAATAAGAGGCTAAACTCCTCATTTGATCATCCACAAATTATGCAAAGTTACCATGCTCAAATATCTATCAAATTTCATCCATCATTCTTGAATCTTAGCTAAGTTATGTAGGTTTTTAGCTTGGAGCACTCTTCAACATCAATAAAGTGGATCAAATCTCTTCATTACATCAATCTTGCATCATAGGAATTGGGAAAGAGCCAATTTTCACATCAAATTGGCACCAATTCCCCCATGGGATCATAAGTTTACTAGTTCAATTAGGATTCAATCTTTAGTTTGTTATTTTCATTGTGTTCTTTATTGTTTTCCTAATTTGAGCTATGTTAAATGGATTTCATGGGGAATCTTTGTTCTTTTCTCAATTGATTATCTAATGTGTTTGTTCTTATTGTTTTGCAGGTATTAGGATTGGGGTTCACACAATATGTATATATAAATAAAGCATACATTAAAATCATGCAATTAAATCACATTATAAAATTACCCATATAATTCACTGTAATATACAGCTATATATATACATACATATATATATACACATATATAATATAATATATATATATACATATATATTTATATATAATATAAATATATTATAAAAAAACACATTAAATAAAATTGAGTTTTTTTTTTTAAACTTTTAATAAGAAAAAAACCCACACAGCCAAAGGTACTGCATACCTCCTTGTGGGGAGGCCGCAGTCCCCACATGGCTACACCCAGCAGCCATTGGTTGTTGTGTGCAGCCCTGTGGTGGTTGCACGCAGTACCATGGGGTCGGGGTGGTACAGCGGCAGCCGACCACTCCCCCCCAAACATATATTTTATTTTATTTTATTTTATTTTTATAATTTTTCTTTATAATTTTATTTTTTTAATTTTTAAATATAAATTTCTTTTATATATTTTTCTTTTTAAAATAGAAAACCCAGAAAATATCATTCTGTTGCATCATTTTTTTCCACAGAATTTTTTTTCTTTTTTTTTTTAAAACAGGAATAGAATAATAAATTATTTACAAGTACAACCATATATATATATATATTCACACACACACACACACACACACACACACACACACATATATTTGCATAAGTATATTTAAAAACAAAATAAATCAACAGTCTGATTTTAAACACAATTTGGGCATACATGATTTAACGCCAGCATATATATATATTTTATTTTTGGAAAACTGATATAAATATATATATATACATATATATATTAAAAAAAATTAAAATAAATATCAATCTGATTTCTTTTCAAACAAATTGTAAATCTGGGCATCCATATTTTAACCCCAGAATAATTTATTTTCTTTTCCAATCAAGAATTTCATAACAGGTGGAGTCGATGTCCTGTACCTGCATCCTGCATAGAAACAAATGTCAAGTAGCATGTAAATATCCATTGCAGACACACCGTGAAAGGTAATCGCAGGGTAGCAGGGCACTCGTAAGTGAGTGATGCCACTCTGTCCTTTCACCAAGACTCACTAACAAACACATCAGAAACCATAGCAGTATAGAATCACATCATCACCATATATATTATTAAAGAAAACCATAGCATAACCAAATAATGTAATCACCACATAATGTATCATCAAACATCATAAGTAATATAAAGTGCAGCAAACCAGCCAAAGTATGAATCCACACACAACCAATCCGGTGAACTAATCACCATCACAAACCAAGTACAAAACCAACACATAAGAGTATCGAAGAGTATCAACAACACGAGGGATATTACAAAAATAATGAGGATAATTCTATAAATACTATGGTCAACTTTATTGGCATTCAACCTCATAAGGGCCAAACCAAAATGTCTCTTGACATTGCTTTCTCATAGAATGACATAATCAAACACACACCCGATGGTCCTCTTTACATAATTGGAAGAATCAATGACAAGCCTATTAATAAGATATTAATTGATTATGTATTTGTAGAGAATGTGATCATAGAGGAATTCTTATTTATGCATGAACTTTATCAAAATTCTTATGAACAATTGAAAGCATGGATCAAAACACATAATGGTTTTTCTCTCCCTATGATATATTTGATCACTCTCCCCTTAAAAGTTGGATAGAAACAATTGAATGTCTCATTCTCCATCATCCCATTGTTAGACCAATTCTGTGTGAAGCTTGGTTATCCATGGCTACACTCCATAGATGTCATTCCATCAATAGTGCATAAATTATTAAAGTTTCCATTTGGAAATGGCATCTTTATTATGCATCCTAGTGGCTTTAATCCTATGTCTTCCATGGAAATTTCTCATTGGATTTCTTTTGGCCCCAACCTATGGAATCTCTTAGGCCTCGTGAGGACTTCTTTTTCAAATCTTATCAAAATTTTAAGGTGAAATGCATAGCAACATGCCTCAACCCATAATTGAGCCTCCTATCATTAATGAAACCATGATTGAACCAAAATATCTTCCAAGTAACCAAGACCAATGCATGAAAAATCCTTCACCTATTTCTTGTGAAATCCCAAGAGACAACCATATAAGTCTTGTTGTGCCTCCTAAGATCAAACAAGTTTATAAGGCTAAAGAGAAAGTGTTTGAACAACCTTCCATGGTTCCTTTCATTCCTCCCTTGCGGGAAGAAAAAAAACCAATGGTTGATAAATGTGCTCTTACACAATCATAACTTAAAAATCACACAATAAGAAACAAAAATACTAAAGAGCATAGCTATAGACGTCATGTTATTGCTCGTAAGTTCAAAGATGGGAATAAAATAGAAATTCAAGATCAAACACCAATATAAATAAAGCATGATGATTCTCCACCTTCACCACAACAAAAAACACATAAAACATCTATGAACATTGTCATTGGGCCTCCTATCATGATTAACTCGGATGATGATGATGAAATTACTAAGATTGATGAGGAACTGCATAATGAGCTGAATTTATTGTTTTCCTCTTCCATGAGCTTAAATGATAAAAATTGTGATGATAATTCTATAATGAGTGACTCACCACGTGTTGAACCTAGTAATGCTCCTAGTACAACACTTGTCATTGTCCCTTTGGCTAGTTTCCCACCTTCTGCATATGATGAACAAGATTGGGATGCGGATGACTTGCTATAAGTTGACTCACATGTGCCATACTAGTATTCTATTTGTGTTCTTTGTGATTGCATGTGTGTAATGTGATCCCTCGTAAAGTGTTGCTTGGCATGTCTTTATATGTTTGTGATCCTAATTTGGATGACCCTTGTCACTCTGTTGGTGCAAGGATATAATGGAAGCGAGTCTGTGGTGAAATTTTTCTATTTGTATCTCCATTCTTCTATCTGTCATAAACATTTATCTTTTGTCTTGTGTTTTCCTTTTGGGGATAATGCAAGGCATCGATACATTTAGGTCTCTTTCATGTTAAAACAAAATATTTTCTTTTTTTTCACTCTATATGTGTCATTCTTCCTTTGTTCTCATTGTTCCATGAGTTATTTGGGGAATGATGATGATTTTGAGCTCGATTATGTCACTCTAGCAAAGACATATGTTGACCCCAAATCCATGGATTCCTTATGTGTTATCTTAGGATTGCATATGTGGGGAAACCTCCCTTTCATGATGCGGCTCTATTCTAGAAACATATGTTTTACATAGAGCTTTATGAATAAAGATCTCACATATTGGCATTTCTTGTGTTCTACTTTAAAGTGATTGCTTAAAACATGGTGTTTATCATTTTTTTTTAAGTAGGGGCATATGCGTCCTCTCTTATTATTTGCTTCAAATTGTGGTCTTCTTACTTCACATGATGTCTATTCTTGGTGGTGGCATTTGATTTGATGTTCCTTAAGAGCATGACCTTTCTTGGCATGTGGCATTCCTCTTAGTGGTGATGTTATGGCTTTCATTCCCTAAGTTGTGAATCTTTTATCCTCGACTAGTCCTCTCTTGGTGACATTAGACATGATGTTCCCTAAGGTGACACCTTTCATGAACTAAGAAAAACCCCTTTGAATATCTTATCCTATTGTATTTAAAATGGCCACCAAGCATAACACAACTTGCTTTCTAGTGGAGCCTTTATGTTTTTCAGGGCTGACAAGCATAACACAAATTGCTTGCCAGTGGAACCTTCTTTTTCATGAGTTCCTAGCATAATACAACTTTCTATCCTTGTGACCATTCAAGTGGCACCTTATCAAAGTTATCAGGAGGTATAACTTTGGTATGGCTGATACATGGGAGCCTATAGACCTAACATGAATTTCCCATCAACCACCTTTTGGTACTCACCTAGTGGACAACGGATTTCATTAGCCCATGTGAGTATATTTTTTTTGCATTGTGGACAACAAATTTCCACTTGTGCACATTTTTTTTGGATAAACAACTAAGGCTTGATCCATACCTATTGGAAAAATAGTCAATGCTTTATCTACCCTTTCTCTTTTCTCTTTGCATCAATTTTTTCATTATATGCTTGTGTATCTTGTCTTGTTGATGTATATAATACATATATATGTGTTCCTTTGCACTTATGTTGGTTTTCCATGGGATCTTGATCCTAGAGGCTTATTTAATCTCCTTGATCATTTTCATCCTATCTCACTAGCATTTGTACACTTGGACCCCTCCTGATACTTATTTCTCTACTTTAGTGTGAGTTTGAGCATAGGGCTCATCCTCTCACTAAAGTGGGGGATAAATGTAGTCTAGAGAAATGTACATCTTTACATTTTCACACTATTTTTGGGTCCCTTTATTAATTTGACTTAATTAAGCTTCTAGTTGGTACAATTATGCATTTAAAAGCTTAATTAATCCTATTTTCCAAAAGGGAAACTTCTATTAAACAATTGTAAACATTAATTCAATTTCCTTGGAAGTTGAGTGTCCTGGATTTAGGTCCTATGATCCATTCTCCCAAGGGAAAATGGGTCCTCCTTAAGTTGAGGATCTCAATTTTTAATATGTTTTTGGCAGAATTTTTTATGATTCAAATTCAAGTTGCAATAGTCAACCTTTGATATTTAATTTTTAGGAAATTAGAAAATTACCTATAAAGACAAGGTCTTTTTATCAATTCAATATCTAGAATCAAGAATCAAGATTATCCAAATTTCACAAGAGAAAAAATTATTGCCAAAAGTGTTCAAGAGCAGACTTATCAATCTTATACATTAGCATTCAAGATCTCAAGCATCATGTCAAAGTTATTTGCATCTATGTATGTTTTTGGAGCTAACATTTTGATGCACGTTTCAAGTATTCAAGTAAAAATTAAAGCATCAAGATCAACATAAAATCAATCCATTTCATGCAAGATCAAGATGTTGGAGAGATGTGTAAGATTTCAATACTCTAAGGATCTCCATTCAAGAGTTTGGTGATTTGCAACAAGCTAGTGTTCATTCATCATTCCTTCCATTCATGTTTCATTTCATTTCAAGGTTTAATTACCAAAATAGGTTTGACCAAGGAAAACCCCCATTTACCAAAAATAAATAAAAAATCCCCTCTTTGTGTTTGCAGATTTGTAGGTGAAGAAGGATCGAAGATTGATAAAAAGTGCAATTTTACAAAGTTTTCATCAAAGTTGTCAAGACATGAAATCATACTTTTAGAATTTAATCCCAACTTTTTGACAATGAGATCTGAAGGAACCAAGAGTGAAAATCCAAGAGCATAGGACTGTGAAATCATATTTTGGATCCCTATAGCAAGACCTATTCACCCTAGGGAAAATCTATCCTATGAGGACACTTAGCAACAACTTTTTGTGACCGGTACACATCAACTTACCCTTCTCACGTCTAGAAGAAGTTTGCTGTTTTTTTTTTTATGCTTTCAATTGATGCTCCAAATTTCACATTGCATAATTCAGTTCATTACCTATTTTTAGTTTTTCTCCCCAAAGTATTGTTCATGCATATTTTACCCTGTAATCAATCATAAGGGAATTTGCAAGATCTCTAATTGGGTTGACTAACCTAGGATTGAAATTCAATCCTACCTTTGGGATCTCATTTCCTAATGAAAGAAGAAAGATAGGTGCATACCCCCTCTCTAATAATAGGAAACCACCTAGCACTCATTTTTTATCATTTCATTTGGTGAACCCAACATTCTTGCACTATAATTTTTTTGATTTGAAGTTCACTAACACCTTAGATATAGGATTTGCATTAGTTTTCATTTCATTTAGGGTTTTTAAAATTCCATTAGTTTTCATCTCATTTAGGGTTTTAAATTTGTATTTTGCATTTTTCAAAATCTAAAAAATCCAAAGAAACTTGCATGCATATTACGTTGATTTTGCATAGTACTTGCATATTAGCGTATTTTCAATCATTTATGTATGTAAATTTGATCAAAATTGCATTTCAAAAAGTTTCACTTTGTTCATCATTTGTCTCTAATTTCATTTGCAATAAGACACCTAAATCTATAAATTATGTCACTAAAACCATGGTCTGCAATGTGAAACTAGAAATTTAAACATTAAGCAAGAAATTCAAACTTTGATTTTTCAGATCCCTAACCTAGGACCCATTCGCCCTAGGGTGAATCAATCCCTATACAAGTGTTGTTTCAAATTTTTGGGCATTATTTTGTCTCTGTTTTCTTCATTATGTTTTGTTGTGAAATTTGTGTTTCAATTTCAAAAATTAGAAAATTTTATACTCTCTTGCATTAAGTTCAATTGGTCAAATTAAATACAATGTTTGAAATCAAAATTGGCATTTAAAGACACCATTTTTCAATTTTTGGCATAGCATAATCAATAGATTATCTTGTTTCAAATATTAAAATTGCAAAACCCTTTTACGTACTTTCATTGCACTTGATACTTTTAGGTGTTGATTGCATTTGTTTAGTGCATATTCTCCATTTTGGGTGCACTTAGGTTTGTTGAAACTTGTATGAGCTTCACAACCTAGTTTCCTATTCCCAATACTTTAGTTAGACATAGTTTGAGACTCATGCCATCCCACGCTACTACATCCATCTTGGATCTTGAGTTTTCTAACTCTTTCACTCACATTGTTAATACTAGTCAACCCATTATGGACCATGGCTTTAACACCAAATTTACCATGACCACCCTACCCGTAACCAATGTGGTTGATATTGACACAATGGTTGCTAATGTCCCTCAACAAACCTAAAACAAATAAATGAAGCAGAAAAAAATGAAAAACTTTGTGTGTTCTAAATACATTGTTGGTACTGTGGTTCTTGTCATAGATAACATGATGAAAATGCTTGGTAATGAGCAAGGAATAGAAAATTTTTGTAGCCTAGCTTACATCATTAATCATCACATGAAAAATAATGAGGATGATTCTATAAATAATACGGTCAACTTTACTGATGTTCAACCTCATAAGGGCCAAACCAAAATGTCTCTTGACATTGATTTCTCACAAAATGGCATAATCAAACATGCACCCGATGGTCCCCTTTACATCACCAGAAAAATCAATGACAAGCCTACTAATGGGATATTAATTGATTCGATGTGTGTAGAGGATTTGATCACCAAGGAATTCTTATTTGTGCATGAACTTTATCAAGATTCTTATGAACAACTGAAAGTATGGATCAAAACACATAATGTGTCTTTATATGTTTGTGAGCCTACTTTTGATGACCCTTGTCAATTTGTTGGTGTGAGGATATAAAGGAAGTGAATTCGTTGTGAAATTCTTAAATTTGTATCTCCATTCTTCTATTTATCTTAACCATTTATATTTTGTCTTTTGTTTTCCTTTTGAGGATTACGTAAGGCATTAAGGCATTTAGGTCTCTTCCATGTTGACCCAAAAGCTTTTCTTTGTTTTCGCTCTATATGTGTCATTCTTCCTTTGTGATCATTGTTCCATGGGTTATTTGGGCAATGATGACGATTCTAAGCTTGATTATATCACTATAACAAAGACATATGTTGACCCCAAATCCATGGATCCCTTATGTGTTATCTTAGTATTACATATGGGGAAACCTCCCTTTCATGACACAACTCTATTCTGGAAACATATGTTTTACATAGGGCTTTTCGAATACAACTCTCATGTATTGGAATTTCTTGTGTTCTACTTTAAAGTAATTTCTCACAACATGGTGTTTAGTAATTTCTGTAAACTGGGGCATATGCATCCCCGCTCATTATTTACTTGAAAGTGTGGTCTTCTTACTTCACATGATGTTCCTTCTTGGTGGTTACATTGGGTTTGATGTTCCTCAAGTGCATGACCTTTCTTAGCATATGGCATTCCTTTTAGTGGTGATGCTACAACTTGCATTCCCTAAGTTGCAAGTATTTTATCCTCGACTAGTTCTCTCTTGGTGACATCAGGCACAATGTTCCCAAAGGTGAGACCTTTCATGAACTAAGAAAAACCCCTTTGAATATCCAATCCTATTGTCTTTAAAATGGCCACAAGCATAACACAACTTGCTTGCCAATGGAGCCTTGTTTTTCATGAGTGCCTAGCATAACGGAACTTGCTAGCCTTGTGACTATTCTTGTGGCTCCTTATCAAAGTTATCAAGAGGTATAAATTTGGTGTGGTTGATACATGGGATCCTATAGACCTGGCATGACTTTCCCATCAGCCACCTTTTGGGGCTCACCTAGTGGACGATAGATTTCACTAGCCCATGGAGTATATTTTGTTTGCATAGTGGAGAATGGTTTTCCACTTGTGAACATTATTTTTGGACAAACAGATAAGGCTTGATCCATACCTATTGGACAAACAGTTGAGGTTTGATCCACCCTTTCTCTTTTCTCTTTGCATCAATTTTGGCATTGTATGCTTGTGTATCTTGTCTTGATGATGTATATCATGTGTATATGTGTGTTCCTTTGCACTTATGTTGGTTTGCCATGGTATCTTGTTCCTAGGGGCTTGTACAACATCCTTGTTCTTTGAAATCCTATCTCACTAATATTTGTACACTTGGACTCCTCTTGACACTTATTTGTCTACTTTAGTGTGAGTTTGAGTGTAGGGCTCATCCTCTCACTAAAGTGGGGGCTAAATGTAGTGTAGAAAAATGTACTCTACATTTCCACACTATGTTTGGGTCCCTTAATTAAGCCTCTAATTGGCCCAATTATGCATTTGAAATCCTAATTAATCTCATTTTCTGAAAGGGAAACTTTTATTAAATAATTGAAAACATTAATTAAATTTCCTTGGAAGTTGAGTCTTGGATTTAGGTCCTAGGACCCATTCTCCTAAGGGAAAATGGGCCCTCCTTAAGTTGAGGATCTCAAATTTTAATATTTTTTTGGCAGCATTTTTATGGTTCAAATTCAAGTTGCAATTGTCGGCCTTTTATGTTTAATTGTCGAGAAATTAGAAAATAGCTATAAATACAAGGTCTTTTTATCAATTCAATATCTAGAATCAAGAAGCAATATTATCCAAATTTCACAAGAGAAAAAATTATTGTCAAAAGTGTTCAAGAGAATATTTATCAGTCTTGTACATTAACATTCAATATCCCAAGCATCATGTCAAAGTTATTTGCATCTATTTATGTTTTTGGAGCTAACATTGTGATGTAGGTTTCGAGCATTCAAGTCAAAATTCAAGCCTCAAGATCAAAATCCAATCAATCCATTTCATGCAAGATCGAGACCTTGGAGAGATGTGTTAGAATTCAATTCTCTAAGGATCTCCATTCAAGGGTTTGGTGAGTTGCAACAAGCTAGTGTTAATTCATCATTCCTTCCCTTCATGTTTCATTTCATTTTAAGGTTTAATTACCAAAATGGGATTTGACCAAGGAAAACCCCCATTCACCAAAAACAAACAAATTTTCCCCTCTCTTTGTGTTTACAGATTTGCAGATGAAGAAGGATTGAAGGTTGATCAAAAGTACAATTTTGTAGAGTTGTCAAAGTTGTCATCAAAGTTGTCCTGACATGAAATCTTACTTGCAGAATTTAATCCTAACTTTTTAATAGTGATATTTGAAGGAATCAAGAGTGCAGATCCAAGAGTAGAGGATTGTGAAATTAGATTTTGGATCCCTATAGCAAGACCCATTTTCCCCAAGATGAATCTGTCCAAGGTGGACACTTAGCAACAACTTTTGGTGACTGGTACACATCAACTTACCCTTCTCAAATATGTTATAGGTTTGTTGTTTATGATTGTTTTATGCTTTAAATTGATGATCCAAGATTCACATTGCATAATTGAGTTCATTTACTATTTTTAGTTTTTCTCCCCAATGTTTTGTTCAGGAAGATTTTACCCTATCCTCAATCATAATAAAATTTGCAAGATCTCCAATTGGGTTGACTCACCTAGGGTTGAAAGTAAATCCTACCTTTGGGATCTCATTTCCTAATGAAAGAATAAAGATAGGTGCATACCCCCATTCCAATAATAGTAAACCCATAGCACTCATTTTCATCATTTCAATAACAAAGAAGGATGAGGTAAATTTTGATTTTAAGTTTAAAAATTATGATTATTTACCTTCTATAGAATAGATTACAGTTGTAGTAGATGAAGTTGTAGTTGCAGATTGGTATGTGATTGTTGCATGTTTGTGTATAGAGGTTGTAGATGATGGTGTATGAGGGACTTGGTGGAGGTGGTCGGTTTGTGGTGGGTTGGATCCCATAAAGAAGGAAAGAATGGAAGAAGAGATGTGGTGAAGGAGGATTGTCTATGGTGGATGTAAGTCCATGAGGAAGCAGAAATAGAGTGCACACTTGGTAGAGGAGGTCAAAAATTTTCTCGGCTAAGTGTTGGAAGAGGCAGAGGAAGAAATTCTTCTATCTAATTCAGTGATGGAGTTTGCTAAGAATTTCTTGCAATCCAAAAGGGTGGTACTACCACTCAACTCCATTTTGTGAATCCATATTCACAAAAAATTTCCTACCTTGTGTGTCTAATGCAGGAGCATCCATGGTCATCAACAATCTTATGTCACCTAAAAATATTTCCTTGCTTTGTTTTGTATTTTCAATAAGGGCTAATGTGTGGGGAATTAATTATTTTAATTTCCAAATATTGTAATTTTCCCCTATGGTAATTTTTAATTATAATTTTGGAGGTGGATTTACTTTGGTAGATGTTTCAAGGACATCATAGAGGAATATTCTAGCCTAGGTGTCTATTTCAAGGTGGGGACCACTAATCAATGCATTCCTTACATGTTGATTTGTATGATTTGCATGCTCTTGTATGTTGTGGTGCCCATGTTTGCATGTTGGTGCATGTTCTTTCTTAAATCCATCAGAGCCATTAGAGAATAATGAAGCACACTTGATTGACCAAATTTGATTGGCCATGAGTTAGGTGCCCATGTATCGGTGAGTGCAGGATCATGGGAGTCCAAAATGTGGTGATATGACCAAAAAGTGGCTAATGCCTTTTTTATATCCGAATTTGATGAAACAAAAAGGGTTTATTAAGAAAATTGTCAGCTTTCCAAAAATATAAGATATGCCTTATTTTGAATTAAAAAGATATTTATTATTAATTTTATACATACATTCTGACTAAAGTCATGATTGATAGGTTGATTTAAAAACATCTATAATTCTTAAATGATTTCACATTTTTTTAATTTGAAAGATGTAACAGGCTCTATGCTTCCCATACTATAGAATAAATTAAAAAAAAAAAAAAGAATTTCATAAATTTTTGACCAAGTTATGGTGGTCAAACAAACAAGTTTTAATATTTTTAAAAATTTTAATAAAAAAATCATAACTAATTATTTACTTGGAAAAAAACTACAAAAATAAAATGTTGCACATCCAAGCATGTGTCCTCTACTTATAATGAAAGTTTCAAACAAATATATTATTTTTTGCTTGTACTTAGGTTGGTCAGACATACACTTGCTTTTTATTTTTTCCTAAAAATTAAGTACTACTGCATTGAAATTTTAAATTTTCACCAAAGAGATTTATTTTTTTCCAAAAAAGGAATAGTATCTTAGAAACTAAATTCAATTTGCTACAAATTATGTTGTTACATAATTTTCAAATTATGTTAATAGCTTATTCAAATTTTTATGTCAAGTTTCCTAACTTTGTTTTTCTAAATTTCATTGCCACTTAAGGGCCTAGTTTGGATGCCTATGATCCTGCACTGACCCGTATATGCATGTTATTTTGGAATACCACAATGGTATTCTCATCCTCAAAATTCTATATATTGATGCATTGTCACTATGAGAAAATGGAATTTTGGAGTTGAAGTCTTGCATAACAAGATGCTGTCAAATTTTCTAGAGGATTGTGACTCCAAGTTTTTATGTATTATGTAATCAACAAGCCCATATGATGAAGAATGTGACATTGTAATTTCATTTTATTTTAGAGATAATAGAAATCCTATGCTTCCTTCTTATATTTGTTTTGTGCAATTTGTGGTGTGGTTGTTTGTTTTATATTTGTAAGGAGGTGTGTCTTTTTTCGAGAGAGGAAGAAAAAAAATTATTACAAGTTTGAAGAGGTTTTCCAACATCAAGAGGATTGTGATACATATGTTTATTGCAACAATGGTTTCCTATGAATGTTTGTAGGTTGAAAGAGCTAGAACCTTGTAAAAGAAGTTGGATTGAAGGAGATCATTTTTTGATTGATATTTTCTATTTGTAGTAGACTTATATCAAATTGTAATCAGATTTATAATATTTTTCATCATCCCATATGGTTACACAAACCATTTAATTTCAATTAAATGCTATCTAATTCTTGAATTTTCAAGAGATTTTGAATGAACAAAGAAGAATACTTCTTGCATATTTTTGTGTTGTTTCAAACCATTTCTAAGTTGCATTTTTAGATTGTTGTATGTGAATGAGGGTTAGATCCTTCTACATCACTATGTATAGGAAGGGAAATAAAGAAACAAAGAAGAATACTTTGATGCCATTGATTTGGGGTCAGTGGTTATGATCTCAAAGGATGCATTTGAATATGTGAATCTAGATATAGGTTATAGAGTATGCATAATCTTATTAATAGGAATATGTAAACACAGACATAGAGATATATAACTAGACAAAGAATTTATTTATTTAGCTATATGTTCCATACATAGCATGCCACACTTAAATTTATGTCTAAATAATATAAAATAATGATCAATATGATACAATGAGTATAAAAAAAATTTCTCAAATAAGTTTACAAATATAGCTCATGCAAATCACCAAATCAAAAACTTAACAAAGAGTTGGGCCCAAAAACAACAAAGATAATAGCTACATCATCATGAAAATAACTTTGAACTCACCCATACAACAAGTTATAAACATAAAGTTTCTCATAAGGTTGATCAATTTATATAATCACAAAAAAAATTAAATTAAAGTCCAAGATCATATGAAAGAGAGTCCACCAACAGTATGCCAACAACACAATCAACCTAAATAGCACACTAATAGAGTTATTTCTATCCTTATTCTTATCAAGGTTAGCAATCATTAGGAATGATAAAAAATAATACATTAAAAGAAGCATTCATACCCATACCAAAAGAACCAAAGCCATAAAAAAATATGAGTATACCTAATAGAAAAAGTAGAACCACCATCAACGATAACATCAACAATAATGTGAATAGTATCAATAGCATTGGGAATAACAACACCAATAGCTAAAGAGGACAACTAAAAGAAAAATGTGCTAAACTATTGGTAACCTCATTTTTTGCTTCATAAATTAAAATTCCTACATCAATTGGAATTGTAACATCACTATCATCCAATATAATATTAGTTTCTCTATTCTACCAAACATCCTTCAAGAGAGAAGGGTTGTCAAGGAGCTCAAAAGAAGAAACATGATCTAGAATATCAAGGTCATCACTATTGATAGTAACAATATCCTTTTGATGATGCCATTTATCATTGCCAAAATAAATTATTAGCACTACCTTTCTTACGAGAGTTAAGATTAAAAATAGCCTAGGGATCATTGTTTATTAAAATATTTTTTCCTTCCCTCATTTCATTTACATATACAACCACATTATTAACCACCGCACATATTGATAATTTTTTTAAAAGCTAGCATTTGAATTATTCTCATCTTGAAAAATCTCATTATTTATGACATTTCATAAAAACCAAAGAATCTTAGTAGACATAACCAACTGTAACATAGAAAGATACTTATCAAGATAAGAATCATTTTTCTCAAATAAGATACCAAATTATCAAGCTACTCTAGATCAACACTTTTAGCTCAATAAGGAAGAGAATAGTTCCAAGCAATTTTAGTATGTGGACACTAAAAAATTACATGTTAAATAGAATTAATGTTCTCATAGATAAAACAAGATTTGAACTCTTGACTTGACTACACCTACAACTAACTTGTTAAACAAAAGTAACCACCTTAAAAAAGACTTCTTAGGCTCAATAATGTTAGGCCAAATATTTTGCAGCCTTTTAGAAAAAACATGCATAGGATCATGGAGGCCCCAAAGTTACTATTTAGCTTGCTCAATTAAATGTTCAAGTAAGAAAAAAACATCATATAAAACTTAGAACTAGTGTAAAATATTTTTTTACCACCTAACCATTGGATGCTATTCCAATGACTATCATCCCATAATACAACTTCAACATTACCCCAAACCAACATTCCTAACCATGAAATATGTTCTATTATACTACTTAGAAATGTGAAACTTACATTTAATAAATTTAGTAGCCCAAATTTTAGATGAGAAACTTTTAGTACAAACAAGTACAACATTCTTACCATTCAATGACCAACAAAAAAAATATAAGCCAAAAAAATTATTCATCATGATCACACTTGTAAATTGGCATTGCTTCTTTTTTAGAAGGTTTATTAGAACCTACTAGAGCTCTAATATATTACACAAGTTGATTGGTTAGGATATGTTTTTGATAATATAAGTAGCATTTATAGGGTGTTGTACCCTTTACACGACAATCCCAAAGGGCCAAAAAGGATCAAAACTAAAAAACATCAAAAAAGATTATAGTAACAGCATACGAGAGACACAGACACAACCTAGTAATAGCATAGGCACAACACAACACAGACCCAAACACTAATTGTCTAATCCCTCTCATTTCTTGACTAGGAGATTTAACACATCCTTCCCAATCCAATTGGAGCCTTCATTCGTGGTGTTCTTGTCCAATTCCTCCTTGACAACATCTGAGAGAGTGAGAGTCAACTTGTGAATCATCTTGATAGTGAATCAAGCCAAGCAATTAACCTTATGATTCATCATGGCCACCTACTCCTACAGCCCATCGAGCTCATTCGCTTTGACCTCCTTGCTCTAGATCTCTGTATCGGCACCAGCCCTAGTATCCAAGGAATTGGTAGAGTCCTACTGAAGCATCTGGTTTAAATTAGAGAAGTGACTTGGCTCTTATATGGGTCCTTTATCCTTCATCTTCTCAGTAGATTTAATGCCTTCATTTCTATAGCTAGACTTAACCGAGACACTAGAGATATCATCAACAGGGGCCTCTTTCTTGTATTGCGCTAGTCTACAGGATCTTCTCAAACTCATTTGCTTCGTCCCCATCTCAAAGCTAGCACCCACCATAGTATCACCCTTAGAATCTTTTTCCTCAACACATTTACATTGGTTAGGATATGTTTACCACCTGAGTATTTATCTTTTTATAGTGTTGTGTTGTTGGAATACATACGACCTTTAATAGAGATTGGATATGAATATTTGTGTTCCCTAGAGCATCTAAGAGGTGCTTTATTGTATCATGGACATAAGAAGTATCCCTACAATTTCTACAAGCTATGAGGATGGATTGAATGTAACTAAAAGTGCCTTGTTTTATGAATCCTCCTAAATCACTCACCTTCCTTGTGAAGAAATAGTCCCAATTGCATTGAGGCTAAGAAACAGTTGTGGATCCTTATATTCTAGATGTTGGTTGGTGAACCGTTTAACTTACTACAGGAGCTAACCTTCTCTAACAAGTCCATATACAAGTAGAGAAGAGTTCCTAGTGAACATGGTTTCTAGGACTCGACTTCATTTGTCTTAACACTTGTTGGTTTATAGGTTGAGGTGAGACGTAAAATATTGAGCATGCATAACTATATGGTACAATATTCTTTGGAACAAATGTCATAAGTGTTGAGCATGAATTCACATGAAATTGAGTTTCTCCTACCATCTACCATCACAACAACCAAATTATAAGAGTTTACACTATACATACACATATGTCTATGCATGTATGAATGCTCAAGGAATATTTTACAAACCTTCATTGGCATTGTAACATCACAAACTAACTCTTCTTGAAATGACTAAATATAATGTGTGAAGTGGCATTAAAGAGTTGAATTTATTTCTTAGGTGGTGTAAAGCTAGGCCACCCTAATTCATAGGGCTATGGGTGAGGCTTGATTAGTTCCTTCAGGCTTGCAATGGTTTTTAAAGAGACTAGATTTTTTGTACTACCACCATCAAGATTAAATTCCAAAGGTTGCTCCTTGACTCATATTTATGACAAGAATAGTTTCTTTTCTTCAAATTCCTTAGGTAACATGATTTTTCTTGTGTGGTGTTGATTAGAAATTAGGTTCTATTCCAATGGTGTTGTTTGAGGACTTGACATCAACATCTCCAACTTTTTCCATTGTGAGCACCTTCTTCTATGCATGACATTCATTGGAATGGTAATGAATCTTGTTCTTTTCACACCATTATTGATCTTGGATAATGTTTTATTGTTTAAAGATAACACATATTCTCTAGTGTGGTGTGGCTAATTCCAACTTTTCCTTCTCCAAAAACTCCTTAATTATTGTCACATAATGATAAGCTTCCCCATAATTTTGATCTTAATCAACTTTAGCCTAGACTATATTGATGGATGAAGATTATTATGGTATTTGAGGACTTTGTGTTAATCTAACTCAAATCACCCTATCTTGCATAGAGCTCATGGAAGGTGTCAACATAAACCTAGACTATTGGTCATGTAACTGTTATAACTATGACCATTATATATAGTGATCAACATGTACATCTTTAGAATAACACTCATTCTTAAAGAATTCTAAGAATTGCTCACAAGCTAGTTCACAATTGTTATTCGATTGTTCCTCTTCCCAATGTATGTGAGCTCAACACCACTTCTTGACAATCAAGGAAACCTTAAAGAGGGTAATGTTTATATTTTCCTCATTAGTGAATTCATTCATGACAACTTTGTAAGAATTATGACATGGGTTGGTAAGCAACCTAAAGAGTTTGATGTTAATTCTCAATATTCTAACTATGTATCGAAGGAGATGCAAGAAACAATGAAATTTCTTTGATACCATTGATTTGGTCTAGGGTTATGATCTTAGTAGACCACTTTATAAATGTGAATTTAGATATTATAGTGTATGTAGAAGCTTATTAATAGAATTATGCAAACAAATATAAAGAGATATATAATTGAATAAATAACATATTTATTTAGCTACATATACCATACATAGCATACCATTGGGGAAAGTTTATGATTTTTTATCTTCTACTTATTTACTTGTGATTATAGTGATGATAAAATGCCTATCAATTGTATAAACTATGCAAGATTGTGTTCATATAGTTTGTAAAAAATCATGTCACGGAGATCAAAATTTGTTAGAAAGTTGAGCCATTTCCTTGTGAAATTGAACAACTTCCTTGATTAGTTTATCCTTTGAGAAGGGTTGTAATGCATAATTAATTAATGACATGTCTTTGACAAGCTAGCATGACTTGCCATGCTATGAACCTTGTGGATGCCAACTTGGTTGTTCCATTGATAGTTTTGTTTGAGGATTGTAGAACCATGATTAGAGTGATGTGGTGAGCATACTTATGAGTTGGGCATTGTAGTTGCATTGTAGTTTCACTAGAAGTTGTATTAGACCCTTCTAGAGATTTGATAGAAATTGTAGGTTAAGATATGTTTTACTATAGAAGTATTTACCTCTTTACAAAGTGTGTTGCATTGGTGTTTGGAATACATGTAACATTTATCATAGAGCATATACAAATCTTTGTGTTCTTTAGAGCATGTAGGTAGTGCTTTAGTGTATTATGGACCCAATAGGGGAGAGGACTTAGTACCTGAGCCTATTCCAGTAGTTGTTATAGCATTTGTTGATTTAATGCACAATATTTTTAACAATATTGAACCAAAGTTGTGACTTTAAAGTTGTTAGTGTTGATGGATGACTATCCATAATTGAATGAACTATATTTTTTAAATCTAAAAAACAATAAATCATGTGATGCCACATCAACACACCAATAAAAGATGACTTAGTGCACACCTATTGGTCTCACATTTTTTGGGGGCCTTTTTGGAAACCTTGACAAAAAGCCTACTTATGTGGCATCGTATTTGATGATATGGCCCTGAAACCTTAGTTATAAGAGAGGGACTTGCTAAGTAAGTTGCTATAAAAAATTGGGAGATTTGAAATTTCCATGTAGGATTTTGAGAAGCGTGAATTTAGGGTGCTCAACTACTGAGTCATCTCCCCTAAACAAACATGTAATTTTATAAGCCATAGGGATAACTTAAGTGTTACTACAAATGTCTTGGTTAATGAATCCTCCTAAAACAAATGGCCTAATGAAATTTTGGCAAATATTCAACTTACCATTTAAACTATTGATGCAAAAGAAAAAAAATTCCCTTTCGTTGTCATAAACCCAACTTGCACAAATTCATAGATTATATGCTTTCATTCGATTTCACAACTTCACAGCCAATTGACAATTGCATTTTTCAATTAATTCTAATTTAAAATTTTGCAAGAACAATAGAGGAAAATTTCAACATATTTATTATTCTATTTTTTTACAACTTGCAAACACTATACAATCTATCATTTATCCAATTCTATGTTCCAGCGTCTCTTCAATTTCTCTCTTCTTTTCTTCTTCATGTACATCTATAGGGGCTTCTCTCACATATTTCTTCTTCCATCTTTGGCTGCAACACTCTTTTCCTTTACTCTTCTTTCTACTATCCTCTTTCAAGAGAACGTTCTTCATGATTCTCTTATCCAATCTTCTTTCATCTTCTCCAATATTCCTTTCCAATACATCTAACTTGGTTTGGATCTTCCCCAATTATTCATGGAGTATCTTTCCCATCTCTTCAAACTTTTTATTTTCCACTTTTTCCCAATATTGTTCCCAGAACAAAATCCTCATGGGTCTCCTCATGACCCATCTCATCTTCTTCCTTTCATTTTTCCTCATCTCGTGCTCTACATCTTCACGACTTCTTCATTGTGTTTCCTCTAGAGGCTGCCTCACATTCGACGCTCCCTATCTTCTAACTTCACTCTCCAACCACAGGTCCTGGCATAGGCTACCTCACGTTTGACGATCTGCCTATGCACTCAAAACCTCTAACTCTAATACCATTTGATGAAGAGACCAGCACACCCTTTCTTGCAAACTCTCAACAAACAAACTAATTTCAAAAACAAAGATTGATTTGCTAGAAATTCAAGAAAACTCTTCAAATTTCATTACAAAATTCTCTAGCTATTGACAAATTACAAAGAAATCTAGTACTACAAAGGTATACAACCTTATAGCTGATGCAAACCACTACAAATCTGATCTATTTCGGATTTAAAACAATAAACTATAACAAGCAAGAGCTATGCCAAAACCATCACCACAACATTGGTTTTCTTCACTGCAATTTCTTGCTTGCAAATTGAATTTTGCCAAAAATCCCCTTTCCAATTCTCAACTCATCATACAAAGACCTTTTCTGCTGTAGAAAAACCTTTGAGATTCTCCAACCATGGATGGGAATGTTAACTATTTCAAATATCTGTCATCCGTTCTGTTGGCAAACACGTGGCAGATCCGTCATCTGTTTTGTTGGCAAAATATTTTACATGTGGCATTTTTGGCGTGGCATTTTTATGGAATATATGATGGCATTTGTTTAAAGCAAGAAAAATTGAAAAGGTTTCATAATGTTGTCGGCAGTTGTAATTGAGACCACCGTAATCTGACAAGTCTGAACGCATTATTGATTATTGTCAGTCCTTTCTCGCCAAGTATTAACTTTGCATGGCGGACTCCAAATTTTGGTTAAAATTGGTTAAGGTTGTGGGTATCGGTTTAATCTGAGCAAAACGGTTCTTTGTTGTGTTTCGTTCCTGCATGTTGAATTCATTCTGCAAACAGGAAATAATCCGATGGGTCAAGATATTTTTTGTTGTGCGAAACAGGAAAGTCGTTTGGTAGATACAGGCAGGTTCATTGCTTGTTTTTTCTTTCAAACGAAGTTTCAGGTCTATACATTTATCTTTCTCAGAAAGAATAAAAGTTTTCTTATATGTTCATTTTTTTTTGCTCATGTATGAGGATCTGGGGCATATTAATGAAGGAAGAAACTTCTTAAGGTCGGACAGAGTCTTGAGTTTCACAGGTATGAGGTTTTTCGGGCAGAATCTTGTACATCACAGGTATGAAGGTTTACATTTGTGTTCACTTCTAAAGAGGGTCTCAAACCCGAAGTATGGCTATGCAGTTTTTTAGAAGTTTGAATAATTTTTTGGGGGTTTCAAACCCAGGGTATTATATACAGTTTTTGTTGGTTCAAAACAAAAGGAAATGTGTAAACGTTTTCAGTCAGTTGCAAAGCATAATGTCGTTATGAAAACTGTCTTCAAGTATATCAAAATTGAAGCTTAATGATTACCAGTTTTCGTCTGAAACAATTCGTAATCTAAAACTGATTTCTCGTAAAGCATTTTAAGAGGAAGTTTGTTTAACAGATTCTAACTGGTTCAGTTAGAAATTTGTAACTGATTCGTTTCGAAGTTCTTATATAACACTTGTAATCTTTTGATACATGTATGTGTGTGTGTAAAAACATATATATATATATGTATCTGAGGATAAGTGGTTTTGAAAGTTTTGATCATAAACTTGTGTACATGTACGAGTGATATATACACATTTGTATATGTATATGAGTTGTATTAAACTTCTGAGCAGTAGTGACTGCCGATTGTAAAGGGTTGGAATCAATAAAAGATACAGGTTCATGGAGTGGTTTTTCTCCCTATGACAAAATCATGAGGTTTTGGAGGGTTTTCCACTCGGCACAAATTTGGTGTTTCTTCATGGTTGTGAGTTTCATTACTTTATGCTTATGATGAATGCTTACATTTCTCCTGCATAGATTGTATAAATTCTGTTCTAAGTTGCTTATTGCAAAAATTGTAAGGAATTTTGAAATTAGACAATAAGGTTCTGATTCACCCCCCCCTCTCAGAACCTTGACACTTCCAACAGGGAAACCACTCCCAAAATCCCACACCCACACCTTCCCGTTGCCACATTCACCAATGACTCCTCAATTCCCCAACGCCCAGGCTTGAAAAAAAAAATGAACCAGGAAATGAAGAATTTAATTGTTTATGCTTTCTCTCCAACTTCCAATTCCAGTGCCTAAGAAATCATTTGCCCGAATGTGCCTTGAAAAGCCCAAAAAAAAATCAAATAATAAATTGTGCAACCAACTTGCCATCGAATTGTGACCAAAACATTTATTAAATGTTGACTTGTATTTTTAATTTATTCACCAACAACATTAAAAAGCAGACAAAAAGATTGATGAAGATGTCTGTGAACCCGGATAGAATGAGAACTAAGGTCCTCTCCCTTACCTATAAACACATTGTGCTGCACCTTTTGTTTGTTTGTGTCGTAAAAGTATTAGTTATTGTTCAGCTTCTTTCCAGTTCTACATACGTACCCATCTTTAACCTGCCCTTCAATGCTAAAGCCGCTAATGACAACCCCGCCATAAGCATGTTCTTCTGCAGTCTTCAATTCAGATAGCAGTAACCGATTAAATGGCACACCATAATGACAAACTGATTGAATTGACAACTGGTTGTAGAGTCTGATTAACATTTGAATGATCAACTGACTCCTTCCGTGTCTCACGCCCTGGATTCTCAATAATTATTGTACCTCTGATGTCGACTATTACGACTGCCATTGCACGTCTTAAAATTGTCTACAGTACTTTCATTTAAAGTTTTCAAAGGGTTTTGTTTTTTGTTAGAGAAGTTCCTGATGCAATGAACGTGATCAACAGGGAATCTGTTGGACATGTCGCTTCAAAAGAGCGGGGTAAAGCAATGTCTCAGGGTGTACAATTTTTTTTTTATCTATTTTAGGGTGAAAACAGTTGGATTGATGTTGGTTTGTCTTTATTATATCAGAGATTATGGAGAATTTGTATTCTTGAAAGAGAGGTCACAAGTTCAAATCCTGTAAGGAGGTAGGGTATGTACGCCTCGTTTGTAGCACAGTTAGGTGCCCCCTGCATGGAGTGCGAGGTAGTCCCATATTACTATAAGCCATTTGTAGGCCAAAAAACAGATTGCCCGATATCATGGACTATTAAAGGATCCATTTCCATTTCCATTTCCAATCACTTGAGTTAGCATACATCTAAATGAAAAGTCATCCTTTCATTAAGCAGTCACGTGAAGGATGATCAAAGCCGTCTAGATGAATAATTATTTTTAAATGAAAGAGATTGGAATTTAGAAGTCAACATGTTTTTGTTTTGGTTTGGAATTTTGTAGTTATATGAATTAACTCTTTTTTTTTCTTATGACTAATAAAATGTGTTGAAGTTTATTTTTGTTTGAGGTATTTAAATTATGTAAAATATATTTGATTTCACCATAATTTTAATTAAAAGGATATGGATCTTCGAAATCATGGAAGTAAGTACTTGTGCTTCATAACTTATATCAAAAGGCTATGTAATTATTAGTTATTTACAACATCCACAAATTCATACTAGCTATTAAGAAAGTCAATCTTTAAAAAGTTAAGGGTCATCCAATTAATCTCAAATAGTGACACAAATCAAATAGGAGGAGAAAATAATCACACCCTATGTTCCACATGAAAATCATCTCTCGATATGACCAAGGATTAAGAAAAAAATCTTTGAAATATGGGTTAGTAAATATTAACTCAAAAACTATGCAATTGAATCTCAATAAAATATCATATAACTTTGAAACATGTCAAATGAATATATTAAAGAAAATATAATGCTTCAAGGGTATTTGTCTCATATTTTTGTTTGGTTTTGCTTTGGTTTTGTATTGCCATCAATATACTTTATCAATGATTTTTTAGTATTGGTAGCTAGTGTTTAACTATGTGTTATGGGATGCATACGTCGTGACTTTCCAAACTATTGCATTGTTTTAGCTTCATTATTTTCAATATATCTATTATATATGATTTAATTATGTTATTTAGTTCAACATTATGACTGTAATTATATTATTGATTTTTGTATTGTGTTTTGGATCATGTGGCTTATGTTGACTTTTAGTTGTGGTTATTGATATTATATCATGTTGAGTGTTTATGTTGTGCTTTGACCATCCTTATATGGTGCAGGTAGACCTAATTTTTCACCTAAGTGTGAAAGTATACGTTTCGCTAATGATGGTTAATTGGAGATGGTCATCTTTTTTTTATAATAAAAACCTGGTTTAGGTCCAGGAACCGTAAAGCAACAAAGAGAAATAGCCTGAATGTGACATACAACTAACATACAAAAAATACACCTTTCACACAGAAAGATTTGCCCGAACAACAACAGAAGATGCCATTAGTTAGGGGGGTGCTCCTTAATATCCTCTTGCATTAATCTAACAGCCTCAAAAGGGAAGTTACTCCACCAAGTTTTGACACAAACCCCAACCTCACTTTGTATAGCTACACCTATATTAGCAGCCCAATCAGCCACTCGGTTCCTAGCTCGTTTGATGTGTGACAGCTTCACCTCATCAAACGCTTTGATCACCCAATTAGCTCGCTTTATAATGACCCCCAGCTTCCAATTCTGAGTTTCTCTTCCCTTCAAGGCTTCGATGATCAACCTTGAGTTGCCTTCCACCCACAGCTTCTTCCATCACTTCTCCCTAACTATCATCAGACCCCACAAAAGAGCTCTCGCCTCAACCAGATTATTAGACTCAACCCCACAGGCTAAAGCATACATACCAATAGGCTGACCATTGCAGTCTCTAAAAATACCACTGCCACTAGCAACACCTGGATTGAACTTGGAAGCACCATCAAAATTGAGCTTCAACTAGTCACCCTCTAGAGAGCACCACAAAACATGGCACGAGCAGGAGATAGTAGGAGAAGGAAGATAATCCAACCATCTAAAACGAGGCCAAGCATTCCCCCAAACCGAATCATGAGCTTTGATTGACCAACTACTGCCCCTATGCATCTCACTGAGCTCACCAATCGTGCTTTCCACTAAATCCCAAACTCTATCTTTCGACCTCCATGACTGCTGGAAAATGTGCTTATTTCTTTTCTATCCAAAGATTCCACATGATAATAGTCGGGGCTGCATACCGAATGAGCTTCAAACCTGGGCTACTAACTTTGAGAACCCAACTTTTTTGCATCCTTGGGATATCCTCTGTGATGATCCAAGATAAACCCCATCTAGAGAGGAAGCATGACCAAAAGTAGCGAGCAAAACTACAATGAAGGAACAGATGATTGTTATCTTCTTCAGCACTCTCGCACATCACACATCTCGAAGGCCCACAATGACCAAAGGATCTCAACCTATCCCAAGTGAGAGCCCTACCCTTCTAGGCAATCCAAAAAAAAGCATTCAACTTAGGAATTCCTTGTTTGAACCACAATTTACTGTCAACCTCCTCTGCATTCATCTTGTTGCAAAAATATTTTAGGAAAGCAGCCCAAATAGTATCTTGACCAAAGCCAGTGTCGTCCCATACCAATCTATCTTCCTCCTCCAAACCAAAGACAGGCCATTTAGCTAATTCAGCTTGCAAATCCATACAGGACTTACTTAACATAGCCATAGGGGCAATAAGAGACTTCCATCTTTTATCATGGGGAGCACCCTCAATGTAATCAACCACTTTTTTGCCAACAACTTCCTCAAGGTGTGAAGCTAAAGGTCTAAAGCGCAGAGAATCAGTGAGCTTCCCACAATCCATCCAATGATCCTGCCAAAAATTAATCTTTCTACCATCTCCCAGGCGCCATCTCAAATCAGGAATAATGACACTTCTACAATGTAAGAGAAAATTCCACATGCTCAATCCCAGGAAAGAGTACAGTTCTCATTAAATAAAAAATCAATGTTGTTTTGAAGATATTTGGCCTGCAAAATTTTGCTCCAAAGTCTATCCTTTCCCTCATACACTCTCCAAACCAATTTAGTGCCAAGAGCATTATTCATCTCTTTACATTTCCTAATTCCCAGCCCCCCATTTATGATAGGCTTGCACACCTCATCCCATTTCACCAAATTGTGCTTAAATTTCACATTGCTGCCCTACCATAAAAAGCATCTTTTTGAATCTTCAATAACCTTGGCAACCTTGCTAGGGATTTGAAATGCTGACATAGTATAAATCGAGACAGCATACATAGAATCTTTAATGAGAGTAATCCTCCCAGCAAGGGAGATCCAACGACCTTTCTAGGAGTTGAGCATACCATAAACCTTGCTTATGACATTGCCCCAATCATCAGCAATCGACTTCTTGAAGACAAGAGGCATGCCTAAATACTTCTAGGAAATTGAGAAACATCAAATCCCAAGACTGATGAATCTCCAAGCTCTCCAAGCAGGGATACTTCAAGAAGAAAATTTGAGACTTGGCCATATTCACTTTTTTCCCAGTAGCACGTTCATAAAGAGCCAGAATATGCTTGAACACCCAAGCCTCCCTAGCCGAAGCCTCACCTAATAAAAAAGTGTTGTCCACAAATTGAAGGTGTGAAATGTTGTTAGATCCTTGGGAAACTTGCAAACCTTTGAGATTTCCAACACTGACCTCTTTTTGTAGACATTTGCTTAGGCCTCAGCCACAATGAGAAACAAAAAAGGTGAAAGTGGATCACCTTGGCGCAACCCCCTTTTTGCACTAAAGAAATCAGTTGGAACACCATTGATAAGAACAACATAAGAGGTAGACGAGATGCAGCTTTGAATCCAACTATACCAAGAGGCACTAAACCCCAGCTTCCTTTTAATATTGATTAGAAAGTCCCAAGGAACTCGTTCATAGGCTTTATTCATATCTAGCTTGATAGTCATACCCTCTCTCTTCCTACTTTGGATGGAATGAATAACTTCGTGGGCAGTCACAATGCCATCCAAAATCTATCTACCTTTCAAGAAACCGCTCTTTTCTTCAGAGATAAAGCTCTCCAAGCAGACCTTCAGTCTTGATGCCATAGCCTTAGCCACCACCTTGTAAACAACATTACAAAGCACAATGGTCATCTTAGATAAAACATGCATATGTTTAACCTTTATCTCACTTGATTCAAGTTGTGAAATAAGTCAAGTGAATCCCCATATAACCTAGATCTAAATAAATGTCAATTCTACAATCTATATGTTGTTAATACACCCACATAGTGAGTACTTCCTTTATGTGCTTATTTTACCTTGTCTACATTGCATTCAAGTTAGTTTCAAAATATGTGTCATGTTTACAAAATTTTCCTTACAAATATGTCAATAGTTTTATTATTGCATGCCTTGGGTTTTGTGGATTATTTAATAACACGGGGAAAATAAATGTAAGTAATTTGATTTAATGAAATAATATATGTAAGATATGTAGAATTTTAAAATTATTTTAATAATTCATGAAAATATATTAGTTATTAGTTGTTTGAAAGAAAATACCTAATTTACAGAGTGTTTTAAGTGGAAGTATCCTCTATAAAAAAAATTTGTTGCAAACAATCATATTTTAAAATAACTTGTCCAATGGGAAAGTAGGGAAAACTAGCAAAGGGGTTTTATGGAATCTTGAAAAAATAAAAAAGGGAGGGTATTTTAGAAACTCTTAGCATTTTATTTGAAAAGGTAGAAAAAGCTCTCTACTTTTGTGTTAGGAAATGACGCATTTTATAAAAAATTTGTTTGGAATTGATTGGGCTTGGTATTGTTTGGAATCTAGAAGGTGATTTTGAAGGAGGTGTGCTTGCTTCCAAAAGAGACTTTCAACTATTGTTGTGGCTTGCTTTCTAAAAGGTATTTTCCTTTGTATTATTTATGCAGTTTTAATTGAAATTCTTCAATGGCCATGCTCACAATAGGTGGATGCACGTGGCTCTCCCTACATAAGGTATAATTTGAAGTTGGATTCATAGCATAATTTTGTGTAAAATTTATTGTTGTAGGCCTTAATTATTTTTTAAAAATATAAAAATGCACTAGAGTTATGGAAAAGTTTCCTAGATTTACATGTGAGTGGAAAAAAGTGTTTTTTGTGTATTTTATGCTTTATACTTTATATTCTTAAAATTTTGTTATTTTGAGTTTGGAATAATTATAGGTATCATAGGATCCATTAATGGTGGATTTGGGAACCTTGCATGAGGTTTTAATTTTGAGAAAATAAGAATTGAAATTTAAACCATACATTAGATTATTTTATTTTATGGAATGTGTAGTCTCCATGTGGAATTATGATTGTGCATCACAAGACCTAGTGTCATGATTATTTGCATTGATTTCCATGACACAAACAATTTGTATTCTTGGTGTGTTGGATACTTAGGAATGAGTATAGAGTAAAGGAGGAGTGACCTCCCACTGCTTGCTAATATTTAAAAGAAAATTGGGGATAGAACTAAGTGAGAGTTAAAAACATAAACAATAAAATGAATGGGGTTCGGATAAACCATACACATAATCAAGATTAACCTACACCATGAACTAAATTCCTTAAGTGAATTAGTGAATTGGTTGTAAAGGGCATATCACAACTCATTGAGATTGATGAATTTCATTGGTTACTCCTATGTTAAATAGAGGGATATGATTCAACATCCTACATAGCCATTGTGCCATAGTTTAATGACACTCATTGGTTTATGTCACCCTCTTCCTATTGGTTCATCAAGTTATATATCTAACATGTGTTGAGAACCCTTTTTATCCCCAATGATGGTGTTGAAGAAATAATTGGTTTATGTTTAGTTTTTTTTTTGAAAAAGAAGAAAACATCTCTTCTCTCTATCTATGCAAAGAACTTGAATACATTTTATAAAACAATTTATAGGAATTCCTTGAGCTTGGTGTTGTTTGGAATTTGTAAGGTGATTATACAGGAGGTGTGCTTCTTCTAAAAGAGACTTTCCCCTAGTATTGTAGCGTTCTTTTTTAAAAGTAAATTGTCCTTTATAAATGTTAGAAAATTTTAAATGAAATTATTCATTAGTTGTGACCATAGTATATTTGAATGTATATGGCTCTCCATGTACATAAGGTGTGTGTTGAGTTGGATTCTTAGCATAGTGTTGTATAAATTTTATTGTTTTAGGTCTTTAATTATTATTTTTTAAATTAAAAATGTGTCTAAGTCATAGAAATTTTCCTAGACTCCTATTGTGCATTTTATGCTCCATAAGATATTCTTCAGATTTTGAGTATTTTAAATTATTTGAAAAAATTAAATGTATCTATATCATAGAAAAAGGGAACCCTAAGTTTAGTGCATAAAACCTAGGATAAGTTTCTTTCTTTTCAAGGCTACATGTTAGGATGCAAATAAAAAAGGTGATTAGATTGAATTTCAACCATGATCTACATATTTTTGAGCCTTGGAATAGATTATAATTGATTTACCTTGATTAATCTAATCAAACTATGTGCCCCTAATATGAAAAATGCAAGGAACTGATGACTAATAAGCGATAACAGAAGTTTGTAGGAAAATTCAAGGGCAGAGTGTTGTGTACCTGTCCTAAAATTGAATTCGATCACTATAGGAGGACATAGTCTCCCAAGGGTGTCTTTGTCCTTGTAGGGCTACCCCAAATCTATTTTCGTAGTCCTCTAATGTCAAATTTGAGCTTCTGATTCCTGCCTACCAATTTTTTGGATCGCTATCGGATAATTTTGTAGATGAGTTTTCGTGAGTTGACAAGGTGTAGGGTTTTGAATGCAACAATGGATAAATGATCTTTTAACTCCTTTCAATCATCTCCAAACTTGAAACTTGCACATTCTAAGAGAGAGGAAATGGTGTGTCATTTAGGGTCTTTCCTTAGTCAAACCCTGTGCTAGTATTTCCACTTCCATAATGGCAATGTCAATCATTTAAAAGGATAAATGATAGGAAGGAATGATGAATCAACAAAGTGCTTCAACTCACCACCTTTAATGGATTCCTTGAAGGGATGAAGTCGTGCACATCACTTCAAGGTCTTGGATCTTGCTTGCTTGAATGTTTGAATTGCTTAGAGACCTACAAAAAGGGTTAGTCTTCACAAACATGAAAACATGAAAACGTGAATTCATATACACTTTGATGTGATGCTTGGATCTTGAATTGATGCAATAAAGCTCTGAAATGCTGCTCTTGACTTGCTCTTGACTAATATTTTCTCATAAATTCTCATTGGATTGAAAATGATGCAATAACTAGCTATTTATAGGAATTTATTTAATTTCCCTCAAATGAAGTCATGATAGCTAACATTTGCAATTTAAATTTCAAATGTTAAAATACCGACACCGACATATTCAAATTTGGATCCCAACAAAATAGGGGGACTCAGATGCCCAAGGGCATCCTAGTCTAGCCCTATTTTCCAGGATTTTAGGTGTTGAGGGAAAAACCTTAAATAAATGCATTTGTTCAATGCTTAGAACTTCTTGAAAAATGGTAAAAATAGGCTATAGAATGCATAATTTAGGAAATTAGGATTTCAATTAGGTTCAATAATTAAAGGGGGCAAAACATAGTGTGAAATTGTCAAGGGTGACAATTTACGATGCTACAGTATCATAAGATCCATTAATGATGGATATGGGAACCTTATATGGGTTTTTATTTTCTTAAAAATAAAAAAATTAAATTTAAACTATTTTAGCTTACTTTATTTTTTGGAATATGCAATCTCCATGTGGAATTGTGATTGTGCAACACAAGACCTAGTGTCTTGATTATTTGTATAGATTTCCATGACATGACCAATTTGTATTTTGGAAAGTTTGATGCTTAGGAATGAGGTATAAATTAAAGGAGTGACCTCCCACCACTTTCTAGGATTTAAAATAAACCTAGGGATAGAACTAAGTGAGATTTTAAAAAATTAAATAATAAAATTAATGGGGTTCAAATAAACCATACACATAATAAAGATTAACCTACACCATGAACTAAATACCTTAAGTGGATTAGTGACTTAGTTTTAAAGGTCATATCACAACTCATTGAGATTGATGAATGTCATTGGTTACCCCAATTTTTTATAGAGAATATTATTCAATATCCTACATGGCCATTGTGTCATAGTAATGAAACTCCTTGGTTCATGTCACCATATTCCTATTGGTTTATCAAATTTTGTATTTGACATGTGTTGAGAATCCTTTTTATTTGTATTGTTGTTTTTGAATAACCCTCATATATATGTAATTTTTTTTGGTATTATTTATATGTACTTGATTGGTATGTCTTGCCATATATTCATTGTTGTACATGTTGTGTTTGGTATCTAATCAATCATTTATAAATACATAGGAGTGGTCCTAAGCGCTCCACATGATTACCTATGGTGTTGAATCACTATTGGGGCTAGATAGATATAAAGGATATTCATTGGATGAAATATTATATTCTCATGTTATCATGTTACTTGTATCCCTTCATTGTTGGGCTTTTGAAAATATTACAATTTGATTTTTAAACCATTGTAATGAGTGCTTGACTTTATATCATTGAGCTCTTTTGTGTTGCTAATTATACATCCATGTTTGGTATGATATTCATTTATTATATTAGTTCTATGGAATTATATTGGTTTACTTTGCACCCTGACTTGTGAGGGTGTTAGCATGATTTATTAAATCCTAAACTATGGTGCTTAACTTGAGCTTGCTTTTGTGATTAAATTGACCTTATGTCTTATCTAGTTTATCCTTATATGTTAGCTTAAGTGGATTTCAAGTATGAAATGTTTGATATTCTCATCTCTATGGTTTAGTTAAAATGAATTTTTATTCATGGTTTCTTGTTATTTAGGAATATGTTGTTCTTAATTAATTACCTAAAGGGAGTCTGTGCAAGAAGTTGGGTCCACAAAAAGCTCAAAAAGTAAAAGTATTTTTCCTGATTTTCAAAATTGGTCACACTTCGACTGAAATTTTGAAGAAATTACACATTGAATCTTTAAAAAAATTAGTGCTATGAAATTTAGTATTTTGAGTCTAGTTTCCAAATATGTAATTTTTTCAAATACCCAGATGATACAAATCAATTTTTAATAGGTATGTATAAAAACCACTTTTTAAAAGACTTCTTTTAGGACCATACCATGCACATATATGGACACCATTATTTGACCCAAATAAAAGTATTTTTCAATTGGGGAAAGATGTGTAAAAACCTAAAGATTTATGAGGATTTTTATTTTTTGAATATTTTTTATTAATGTTTTATTAGCCCTAATTGTTGTTTTTGTGTACAGACACCATAATTTGACCTCACTTATCATTTTTTATTTTTTTTCATTGTGTAGAGAATTATTTGAATATTGATGTCCTATAAATTTTTTTACAAAAAAATTGCAAATAAAAATTTATTAAAAATCTAAAAAAGCTCAAGATTTCAAGTTTATGGACTAGTTTTCTTAGAAATTTATTACAAATAGAAAACATAATCCAATCATAAAAAATAAAAAAATTACATATTTAGAAACTAGACATTGTGATCTATAATGGGTTTTAATTTCATAAACCAATTTTGAAAAAAAAAACCCATCAATTATATTACCAAAGTCAAATATTTCTATTGACATTGCCTTAGTTTTTTAGTTGCAGGTCAAAGGCTAAGGGTTGGGTTACCAAACCTTTCCTGATCCTAAAACCAAATCAAAAAGTGGGTTTGCATTTCAACTTTTTTAGAACAGGTACCTTCTTAGGAACAATATCTCATGGTTTAAGGCTCAGGATCTCACTGCTAAACGGTAAATGGGTACTCATTTTTAAAAAAAAAAAATTGGTTGAAACTTCCCCTCTTTGTGGACCCAAATTCTTACACTTACCCAAGGGTTACAATGTATTTATGATTGTGTCATAGAAAAAAGGACCCTTTGCTTGACATGGGAATAATTCATGATAATCGGACTTAATGGGGCCTTGATTTAGGTGTTGTGAGGCATTTTATGCATCCACACTAGGTCTTGGACCCTTGCACACTAAATAAAATGTGTTTAACAATGTCTTGTAAAGGTGTTGTAGAGTCTTGTAAAGGACTTTCACACTTTTCTAGACCTAATGAACCTATTTCTCCTTAATTCAACATTATAAAACATGTTTAATTACATCATCACATTAATTTAGAAGGCTTGTAAAGTAAATTTAACTTTAACCAAGTGTTGTAATGTGTCTTGCACATTCACATTGGTTCTTGTGCCTTCCTAGGCTATGTGGACCTCATTTTAGTGTTGTAAAGTGTATTTAATTACAATATTTCACATTGAATTATGTCCCAAGCCCTATTTGACATTTACATCATCAATAATAGACCTCTATTAACCCATATTGTGCATCCTAAGGCATAATTTGATCAAATAATCGACATAGTCATCATATAAGCCTAATTTTCTTACTTCTCGGCATTCTAGCTAGCAAAAATGACCCCTGTGGGACCCATTCTCCATTAGTGTAAAATTAGTCCCATCTAGGTGGGACCCATTCGCCATTAGTGGTGAATGAGTGCCATTTTGAGTCATTTTTGGGGTTTGAGCGAAAAAAATTAGGTTTTAACCTTAATTTTTCTACATGTCGGCCTGTGATGAGGTATAATCGGGATACTAGGGCATAATTGTCTATAAATAAGTGTTTTTATCCTCATTTTACCTCTCAAAAATAATTTTTACATTTCTCATCATTCATCCATCATTTATCTTTTCATCCAAGTCAAGCAAGCTAGGGTTTCTTCATTAGAAGTCATCAGGTTAGCTTTCTAAAGCATTCAAGGGTTGAATCTTCATGTATTGTTGTAGAATTTCAAGATATATCATCATGGAAAGGTAATAAATTCCATTTTTCATGCTTCATTACTTTCTTTCATCATTTTGGTTTAATTACCTAAAAGGGGTTTGACCAAGGCAAACTCCCATGCCCTAACAATCAACATTTTATCTTTTCTCCTTGTGTGTTTGCAGATTTGAGACTCTTGGAAGCTTAGAAATCATTGAAGATCAATTTGAAAATTTATTCAAGTCATCATCTCATCATTCAAGTCAAAAATATCAACAAAAAGTCATTTCAGGCCCAAATACAATAGTTTCAAAAGCAGACACCTGTAGGAAGCAGAAGTGGAGATCAAAAGCCCCAGAATCCACCTTTGAAAATCCAAAAATTCAAAAGTGGACTCATTCACCATGGGTGGCGAATGAGTCCCACCCCAAGGTAATTTTTTGGATTTTTACATTTTTAGATACCCTTTTGTCATAAACAGGCTCTAGTATAGTTTGGCAGAACTGGGACTAATTCACCCAGAATGGCGAATGAGTCCCTCTAGGCCTGAAAATTAGGATTATCAGCATTTCAGAGGATATTTCCAATCTTCATCCACATTCCTTGTGCACATCTTTAGTCTGATTCATTTATGTTACAATTTGCATTCATTTCTTAGTGTTTTTGCAATACATAATGTGTTTTCAAACATAGCATAAATCTTTGTCTTACACTCATATTTAGTCATTTAAATCACTTAATTGCATTTATTTTAGTTCATTTAGCTTATACAACATCTTGCATAACATAATTTGAATGAACCCTTAGCATTTTTGGATCTAACATGATCTCTCTCCTTTAAGGTGAAAAACCCTATAAGAGTTAGAGAGTCCATTGGGTCCAAAAATCTATGGTTCAATGATGTTTATGGTTTCTAAACATATCAATGGAAAGATAAAACCTAGCCAAATTCATTGACAAAAAATAATTATAAGCAACACATTTATTGAGGTAGTTATCTTATGTTTAGTGTCTAGGTTTCTTAAGGCTCATTCAAGTCCAGTTCTTCCTTATCTTGGGTCTTGTGAACTTTATATCTTTCCTTGTAAGGTTGAGACAACATAATTTTATTCACTCAAGTTTTCAAGTGAGATTAGGAACCTTCAATTAACTTGTAATGCCAACTCAAAGCTTTGAATACCCTTAAAACATTAAGGCCAACATGTCTCCTATTTGGTTCACTAGTTTACTAAGGGAAATTTTCTTGACCTAAGTGGGGACTCTAGGGTCATCCAATTTATCATTAGAGATATTGGGATTTTCTCAATTTACCATAGGTGACCCTATTGGGTGACTTGACCTAGCTCAAGTGACTTGATTGGAAAAGGGGCAACCCTAGGACATTAGACACTTTTTGAACTTTGTAAGGAAAATTTTTATAGCTTAAAGCTTTTCCCTAGTATTTATTTCCTTCCTATCATCTTGTTTTAATGTTATTTTTGTACCTTGCAATTTATTGACTCATTTTTTTTTATAATGCATGTATTCCTATATAAATGACTAGTCAATAGTTTCATTGGTTGAGACCTTGTATCGCCCAATAGACCTACCTCTCAAGAAGAGTTGATCCTAGTGTTTGGATTCAATTTTCTCATCCTCTTGGATGCTATTTGCGTCAACTTGGGATGTGTACTAAATTATTTTTTCACTCTCATTACTATCCTTGTGTTCATGAGAGAATGGGATTGTGGGTCAATGTTTGATCCTCATAGAGGAAAATTTGCACTCTCATGTGATTGTCATGGTGAATTTATCACATTATATGGTTTATTATTTTGATAGTACCACCATGCTTGGTACATTGGTATTGCATACCTTGCATGTCATTGTGTTCTATCACAACATCTTGGATGCCAGTATAATTATAAAATGTAAATATTACAATTATAATGCAATTTTTTTGTTTATACAAATGTTTTTGTCTACTAATGTCTTGGGTGAAATTTTGGGGCATTATAGAAAATCCTTGAAAAATTCCTCTTTGATGTATGCTCATTCTCAAACCTTCTAATTGTAATATAAATAATGGAATTATGATGCTATATAAATATTTCTCCTTTACCAAGGCCTTCAAATAAAGAATATCAATGTTGTGTTGAGCATCATTCCCAATCTCAAGGACACATATTATTGGTTCATAGAGTAATATTACATAATAAGAAATGACTCTTTACAAACAATGAAGAAATGCAATAATTAATATTTTAGGTCACATATTTAAAGGAAGGTGACCTTACTCTAAACTTATACCATAACACAACAATCACCTAATGAAAGCATGAATCACTCCAAAAAATTTATATTAATAATGGGTAGAACTCTCAACTATTTTTTTTCTTCAAATTTTTTGTGTGTATTTATAACTTGAAACTTTAGTGCATGGATTTAGTTTTTACCAATTTTATATATCATCTTGATATAGAATCTTTTATCTTGCATCATATTTTTTCATTTTTGTAATAAGTGTTAGTATTTTTATTGACATGATAATCAACCTAATATTCTAGTGTTGATAACCTATTTTTGTAAAACTAAAAAATAAATAATAATTCATAATTAAACTATTTTTTTTTAAACTACACTTTTGGATCTACAAAAGGATATTTTTATATTTAAAAAAAATATTTACATGAGTAGGATTTGTTGAATTATCAAGTTTTTCAACTAATTTTACTTTTTGGTAGACTATCCTCAAAGTGGTGCTACATATGCATTTAGTCAACAATGTTAGTTGGAAAAGTTATGGACATATCTAACTTAGCAAGAATAGATATAATTAGATCATATGTTTGACTAAAATTGATATTTAGTTAGAAATACTTAAATTCACTTATGTTGATAAGTTAGCCAAAAGTGTGATACAAATTTATACTTTTATCAGAGGAGAACTTCGTATTTGATTGAAGGTCTTGCAAATGTTAGTGCCCATAACAATAATAGGCATACAACATGAAATACCTTGCTATTTACATAACATGGATTTGACAATGTATTGCTAACATGATCTTGATTGATCAAATTGTTGTAAAATACTTCTTATTTTTCTCTTGAATAACCTTTTAGGATGTTCAATTGATATTCAAATTGCTTTCTTTTTCTTAGGTGTTCAAATGGTGAAAAAGAATTGTATTTATATGCATTTCAACATTTCCCACAATAATTATTTTAAAAGGTCGATAAATCAATTTAAATTTATAAACATATAATGTCAATAATCAAATATTTAATTTTGGGCCAAAATAGTGTAGACAAGGGAAAGAGTGCCCTTGACTAGATCTATTTTGAATTTAAGTTTCTCGTGAAATAAATAATTAATTTAATTTCTCAAAATTAATTTGATTTTCTGAAGGTAATAAAAAATGGGTAATTAATCGGCATAATTAGGCCCAACCACTTAAGGGGGAGCCAAACATAGTGTGAAATTATCAAGGGTGACAATTTAAGATTCTACATTTATCCCCACTTCATCGAAACATTGAAGAAGTAAGATGAAACTAAATCTAGGGGATGCACTAGTCCCTAGGCTCAAGATCCTACTAAACAACGATGTCAAAACAAAAGAACACACAAACATGTAAAATTAAATGCGGAAAAATATATATGATTCATAATGAAGACACAATGCAAACATAACACAAACAGGGAATACACAAATCATACACAAGACACACACAAGGCATACACGGAATATGCACAAAGCAAACACACAAAATACACAATGCAAACACATGACAAACATAATATAAACAAGAATTAAAACATGAATTAAAATAAGAAATACACAAAATAAGACATAAAAACAAGGTTAGTACACTAAAATGATTCAAGTTAGTAAGGTAAGGAGACCTCGATATAAAATTTTGTCTCCATACCAAATGGCATCCATCAATTGCACCACATACACTTCTAAAATGTTAAAATGGTGAATTACATAGATCTAATGGCTAGCAAGCTATATTATGCTAGGTGTCTATGTAAAATGATGGGTCTCACAAGGCTAGCAAGTTGTGTTATGCTAGGATTCCATGTAAAAATTCTCAAGTTGACAAGCCAACAAGCTCCGTTATGCTAGGTCTATGGACTATTTGCAAATCAAGCCTTAAGTATCGCATAAACGTTTAACATCATTAGGGATAGTTTAACATCATAGGTGATGAATTTGGTAATCACAACTTAGGGGGTGCATACAAATTTAATGCCACAAGGGAAAAGTTCAATAATCACACCTCAGGGAGTACATAAATTTTTAATGTCATAGGGGATGAACTTGGTAACCATGCCTTAGGGGGTATTATAAATAACACCACCACAAAGGGGGAACATGAACAAATTGAAAGCCATACCTTGGGAGGTATTATGCACAATACCATCACCCAAGGGGCACATGAATGAGATGAAATCCACATAAGGGGTATTATGCACAATACCACCACCAAAGGGGTACCTCAATAAGATTAAATCCACACCTTGGGGGTATTATGCAAAACACCAACACCAAAGGGAGAACATTAATGAGTTTGATCTTCACTAGATGTTGATGTATGGAAATAAATAGGGTGATATGCCCCTCATTAAAATATTAGAATACTCGATATGCTAATATTTTAAGGAAAATAAGGGGGAAGAGGGGATCCTCAAGAAGAATAGACACCTAATATTAATTATCCTTGTCCCCCCATTGTATGAGCATGGAAAATCATTGTAGAGACTATTGTGTTGCTCCCCATTGATAAATTATGATTGCACATAAGATTGTACCACCATGAATGGCAATGAGAAAACATATGGAGCTAAAAATACCACATAGTGATGAGAAACATAATAATAACTAATCAATATAGTGGTAAATATCCATGTCTGGTGATAATTCAATGATGTCATATTATTGAAATATTGTTTATATTGTCTCTTTAAATCATGAAACACATTAGTAGAATACCCAAACATTTGATGATATGCATAAAATATGAATTATGTTGTATTTATTTAGTAGATTTTCTTTCAAGTGGAGGTGAAAGGGTGATCATGCCAACCTCTAGGAATATCGATAACATGTGCTCTATCTCAGATAAGGTGTGCAGATCAAGAGGTAATCCTACTTCACAAAAATGATAGTTTGATGGTGGGGTGTAGGTTGGAGTGAATGTCTCAAACAAGGGAGAAGGAAGAGGATGTTGATAGATTATTCCTTTTATGGATAATTAAGGTGTGAGATTTATGGGAATTTTAAATCCTTGTTTATTATGTTCTAAATTATTTTTATATATTGTGTCTCCAAATCAAAAGGCATGTTATTAGTTTGATTCATATTTTGGAAAGGATTCTAAAACCATGGCCATATTGTGTCTCCAAATCAAAAGGCATGTTATTAGTTTGATTCATATGAGGTAGATGAATATTTTGGGAAGAGGCATTATTAATGATATGGGAAGGAGGGTCAATTCTTTTGCATGGATGTTGGTTACATAAATTAATATGATGTTGAGGGGAATAACTTACAAGCAATTATCAAAGAATGAAGCTTAAGGAAATATGCTTGTGAGAATAAGAAAGAAAATTAAGTGATGGTATGATAGGTTTCGCAAGCTCTTGATAGAGATGGGGAATGTAAATTGTGTGAGGTGGATTGTGGTTTGGATGAGATTGGCATATGGATTATTCATATATTCTTATCATATTTTCAAGAGGAAAGTTTGGTGAATGAGTGGTAGGTAGATTAGTATTAAGGAAGATATCAATGATCACATCTTCTTGCTTCAAGATATCTTCTCTAGGAAGAGATAAATTAGGAGAGGAACAATCATGAGCTTCATCCATTTTTGGAGTGTTACCAAAGAAATAAAATGGAATATCAATCAAGGATTTTAGAGAAGAGATTACTTTATCGACAAACCAGACATTTTGAAGTGAGAATTATTTATCTTTTAATGCAAAAAGCGAAGCAATTAAAATTTGAAAATGATTTGTAATAGATAATTAAAATTCTTAATGAAGCTTCAAAGTGATAGAATATAGTTATTATAGAATAGATCAATAGAGATACATATGAAATTTAGACAAACACCATAGAGATGGTATTGTCACTATAATCTAGATAGAAGATGTTAGTACAAGAGTGAGGGTGCCCTAGTTTAGGAATGTAGGTTTTTGAATCTAAATTTTTTGAATAGGTAAAACAAACTCTACAAATCTCAGATTGTGAACTCAAAAATCTTCAAGATTCACTAAATTGTTTATATTAAGCACATGTATGCATGAATTTTGATGTATTAAAGAAATTAAAAGAGTTCAATAAGTTCAAATCACTTGATAAATGAAAATTTTTAGAATGCAATAAATGACAACTAACTAGATCTATCTCTGAAATACTAAAAATATATAACTTTTTAAGTTTGTGAAAGGAATATAATGAGATGTAAAGCTTTACTTTTTTAATATTTTTAACATGACATGAATTCTCTTTGAACAATGACACTTTCAAATAACCTATCATCCACTAAATTTTAATAACAATAGACATGTAAATAATAATTTTACAACTATAGGCCACCACTTGTAGCAAAGTTGGTTGGGGCTTGGGGTTTTCTCCCTCGAGGTCATAGGTTAGACTCCACTTCATAGTGGGTAAAAGGTTGGGAGGGTTATTTACAAGTGTGCCAATGCTTGCTCCACTAACCCGAGGTATAAGACTGGACTTTATAAAATAATAATAATAATAATAATTTTGCAACTATAAGAGACGTCAAATTCACCAAAATGAAATGGATGTTAAAGGGATCTAGGGTAATGCTAACCTAAATCACACTTTTCACCTTTATCATTCGAGGGACACAAAAATGATCAAAAGAGACCACTTGCCTACTATCCTCAAGGAAGAGCCATAATGGATAATCAAGGTTTTGGTCCCCTTTTGGGCTGTTGTAGGATGAAACGATGTGAGGTATGATTTGATGATTACAAACTAGGTCAACTATGCAAGTAGAATAAATTGTCACTAATTCATAAAAACATAGAATTGATGAACAAAAATAAGAAACAGGAAAACAAAGAGCAAGAGATGACAAACCTAACATCAAAATTTGGAGTCAAGCTAGCTGGATAAGGGAGAGGGCACCCTCGTCTGTAAATTAGGGCTTTCTAAATTTTAGGACCTACATTAGAGAATCACATTCTTTAGGTGATTCTCTATTGAAATCAGCTTCAAAACTTCATCAATCAAAGAATAATTGATCTTGCCCCAATTTGATGAAGGAATGTGTTTGTATGCTTGATTTTGAATTGAGATCTTCAATCTTCTACAAATCTGATTTAGATCTACAAGTTGTAAGAAACAGAAGAGAGGAAAGTGTGTCGTATAGGGGCTCACCTAAGTAAAACCTCATTTTTTTGTTTCCACCTTCACAACGACTATGATGATGTTGGAAAAAGAGTGCTTACCCTAGGTTAGACAAAGGAAAATAGATAAAAACAAATGATAAATCATGATGCTACAACTTACCATTCAAATATGTACTCATTGATGGACTGAGGTCATTTGTCATATCTCATATAGGGAGAACTTGATAGTTGATTGAAGGTCCTTCACATGTTAGTTCTCATAACAATGATAGGCATAAAACATGAAATACCTTGCTAAACATGAACATGGCTTTGATGATGCATTGCTAACATGGTCTTGATTAATGAAAGTGTTGTAAAAATACTAAGTTTATTCTGCTCTTGAATTGTCTATAAGGATGTTCAATTGATATTCAAATTGTTTTATTTTTCTTAGGTGTTCAAATGGTGAAAAATGCTTATATATTTATATGTATTTTAACATTTCCCACAATAATTATTTAAAAGGCTGATAAATAAATTTAAATTTGTAAACATATTAATGTCAAAAAAAAAAATTGGGCCAAAATAGAGTAGACATAGGTGAGGGTGCCCTTGACTGGACTTATTTTGAATTTACGTTGCTTGTGAAATAAATAATTAATTTATTTTTCCAAATTAATTTGATTTTTTGAAGACAGTAATAAAATGGGTAATTAATAAGCATAATTAGGTCCAGGGACTTGAGAGAGAGCCAAATATAATGAAATTTTCAAGGATAACAATTTACGACATTACAAGAAAAAATATCATAATATATATATAAATCATTTAAGAATCGTATAAGTTTATGATGTCTTATGATATTTTAAATGATAAAATTATCATTACAGATAACAAATATAAATGAATGCATAAATAAAATTTATTAAATATCTAAGCATAAGACAATGAGAATAAATAGTAAAAAAAGAAGCTATAAATAAATGAGAGACTAAAATAAGAAGGGGTGAATAATTTGATTATGAATATATAAATATACAAACATATTTATATTATATACAAACTTTATTATATAATAAATGTGTTTATACAATAATTAGGTATATGCCATATTAAACCTAATCCCCTCATATAAATATATAAAAAAAAATTAAGAATAAATGGGTAAAAATTTGACAACATAAATAAGCATTAAAGTTTTATTTTTGTCTTAGAATTCAGAACTATTTATTCACCAAAATATCAATATAAAAAAATAACAATAAACATAATATTAAAGATATCATTTAATTACAAAATAAATACAAAGAAAATAGATAAAAAATAAAAAATAAACAAAAATAACTTTCCAAAACTAAAATTATATATAAGAATAATATGAAATTTGTTTATTAATATATATATATATAGGTTTATAGAAGATATGGTAGTAATAATCATCTTAAATATATATATATATATATATTGAAGTTATTTTATTTGCTTAAGAATTATTTTATTTTATATTAAAAATATTTAAGAAATATTTTTTTATTTACTTAAAATTTAACTTGTTATTTTTATTTTTATTTTTAAATATATATATCAGGTGTATTTTAGATTTTTTATATATAGATTCACATCACTATATAATTTTCCTCAACATCATTAAGTTTCCATTTTTAAAAATCTTTTATTTTATTTTAAATTATATATATATATATTAATAAAATAATTATCTATTTATTTATTTAATAAATAAAAATAAAAATTATTTATTTATTTATTTTTAAAAATAAAAAACTTAAAACCATACAAATTTGAAAAAGATAAAATAAATGTCTAAAATAAAATTTTAAATATTTGATCAAAAGCTTTACAATGGAATCTTTCATAGTTAAACTAAAAAATATCATTTTTTTATTAGGTAAAATAGGGGGACTACTACTACATAATGGTCAACCTACAACATAATTGCAACAAAGTTACTAGTAGTAAATGTTGTTATATATGAATAAACAATTCCATATCTAGACCTAGGAATTTGCACACCCTTAGCCCAAGTGCGGGACAATGGTACATGTTTGATTAGACCATTCTCCCATGTTTGAACTACGATCCAAGAAACCTCATCATCCAAATATCATGGAAATAATGTTTGATTTGGGGTTAATGAAAGTGTTGACAAAATCTCTAATTTTAAAGCCTATATTCTAGATGATAAGTTATCTATAATAATTGATGTATTTGAAGAAGATCCTAGTTTGTGGGGCATTAGTAAAAAAATTCCTCATAAGACTACATGGTCAATTCCTCTACTACTAGATATTTCCTCAAGATGGCTTGGGAGGGTTTAGAAATGGGTTCTCTTGAAGCATTCCATCATTCTCTACTATATATAAAAATCAAGTATGTGGTTCCATTTTGGGTAGGGCCAAAGTTGTGGTTGATGCTACTTTCTTCCTACTTAGGGTGGTAATAGCCATGGAGATGTTTGACTTCTCTTGCTTGATCAATGTTATCAAAGGTGAATCTAGTGGTTGATTATACTATTAATGAAAGCTATGCATTGCCCCAATATTCATGATAGGGTATTTGTTGTCTTTTTGGTATATTTTAAATTAGTATAATTATTAATTAAAAATATGATATTTCTATATTCAATGATAATTACACATAAATTGTTTAAAGCTTCTAGATCTCTAGTTAAAAATTGCATAAATGGCTATATAAGTCATAGTATGAGAGTGCCATTATGAAATGGTAATCTACATCTCAAACTAATTTGTAAAACATTCAGCCTAATTGCAAACACAATTTCCCTCATCTTAAGTTCAGTTATTAGATACATCTACCTATATAGAACAATAATTATAAAAGGGAGAGAAGAGAAGTGTAATACATTTCATAATCAATAGAACCATAACAACCATAACCTTAAGCCAAAACTTGTATACATCAACATAAGTTGTTTCCATGAACATACTCTATGAGTACCCAATGAGGTTAGTCAAGACATATATTAATTAACAAATATCACTAAACAAGTTATGTTAATAATGTTTGTATCACCATATCATGCAAGGTGGCATTAACTTATTACCCCATAATTCTCAATATTCTTACCAATTATAATGATATATTTGAATTTATATGCTTGCTTAGACTTGTTTATAATTTTAACCTCAATTGTAGTATGTAGGATCTCCATCTAGTATGCTCTATCAAATATTATTTAATTCTACTAAAATGAGCATTAAATACTTTTGAATATAAATAAATATTTTTTGTATCCACATTGTGGATTTTTTTAAATACTAAATACTTTGCAACTTTTTTTTTAATATAGATAATTTGTAAACTAGAATTTTTTATTTTTCTTATACATCAATAACTCACTAGTAAATGTAAGAGATAATTTTCTATGAAGCCTAAGATTTCATTAGATGAAATGAATAATGATAATGATTAAATTACAATAAATGAGTTGAATAATCTTTGTTCTAAAGATAAGTATGAAACCATTTGATAGGATATAATTAGATCATAACATGTGTCTTAATTCTATGACACCTAATGAAGATTAAGTATGCTAATTTGAATAGGACCTAATAAGAAATAATTAGGTGATATACATTTTTCACACTAGCACCCCATCTTAAGTGCAAATTAGGGGAGAGGACTCAGTAGTTGTGCACCCTAACTTTGCACTTCTAATTATCCTACATGGAAATTTCAAATCACTCCCAATTTTGTACAACAACTTACTTGGCAAGTCCTCTGCTTATAACTAAGGTTTCAGGGCCACATCATCAAATATGATGCCACATCAACATGATTTTTGTCAAGGTGTCCAAAAAGGCCCAAAAAAAAAGTGAGACCAATACTTGTGCATTCACAGCATGTTTTATTGAGCGCTAATGTGGAATCACATGATTGGTTGTTTTTTAGATCAAAGGAATACATTGTGTTTAATTATGGATAGTCATCATCATCACTAACAACTTTAAAGTCACCTAGAAATGCACCCTATTCACAGTGATGGAAATTGTGCTTTCTAGTGAAACATGGGATCATTTCAAGGCTATGGGTCACCTGAAGTTGAAATGAACCTCCGAAGAAGGCCGACTTCCTTGGGTATCACCTAAACTACTAATATTTGTGAGGTAAAGGGAGAAGGAGTGCATACAAATGAAACTAAACTAAGGTGATACGCCGAATTGATAAGAAATCATGAAATGAAACAAGAAGAAAAATACATTGGGAAACTTAATTGCTACTGTTTCACATACTCAAAACCACTTCTTTTAGACTTATGCATCATTCTTAACAGGTTTGATCTACATACTCATCTTAGGAAGGAAAGATAAATTTCACAGCTTTAAGGTATGGGTCTAGACTTATAAAACATAGTTAAAGACTTGCATAATCAAAAGAAAGATACATAAATAAGAGTAGCACAAACATGAACACTAGCTTCCAAGGTAAACTCTGTGTTGTATTCCAGATTCCAATTGAGTTACAAAACATACATCAGTTGAGAAAGGATTGATAAAAATCATTAACTCTTCAAAGTGTATAATCCAAACTCCATTACAAAGAGGCAAAAATGCCTTATATACAAAAATCTGTCGGCCCCCAAGGGCTTACAAAAATATCATTTCTCGGGACAAATCTTTCCTTAGATCTTTTGATTGAATTTAATGCTGCACCCTGCGTGTCCATTTCGGTGTGAAGAGTCACCTCCAGGAGTGGTCTTCTTTAGATCTTTCTGCAACCACCGCATTTACTTCCTGGTATCGTGTCCGCCTTGAACCTCTTTAGCTGAGCTGCCTTAAATGCTTCTGACTTCAGAGCAAAAATGTGTTGTTTTTGTTTTGCTGATCTTCTTTATTGAGGTATCAATCAGTCAAAACGTCAATGGTTCATCTTTGGCTCCTTCTGATTGGTTAATTCATTCCATGTAGATCCCTTGGATGGTCAAAAGCTCCTCTGATTAGAATCGCATCTCGGTGAGACACTGGAAGTGTCCCACCGATGTGATTATGCCCCCTTGAAACTATCGGCACAACATGTGACAGTCGGTGAGATGTCTTAGCGAGCTTTAGAAGTCATATTGATATCGCCAAAAACATCGGCAAGACAATTGGCATCGGTCTGAAGTCATAGTGAGCACCACTGAGTCACATCGATACCACTTTTATTTGGTGATTCCATTGCTGTCGGCAAGAGATCGTGCGTTCGGGAAGACCTCATAGTGAACTTTTCCTATGTCTAGGCGAGCACATCCATGTCGGCAAGACCCTACCGGGTCGATGAAACCTTTCAGTGAGCTCATTTTAGTCACCTTGAGCTCCGTTCATTTCTTTCGCCGAGACATTATCAAGTCGGGAAGACTTCATAGCGAGGCCCCATAGTCATACCAATATCTGCTTTTGTTGTCTCCAAGACAATCGCTATCGGAAAGACCCTTTGCCGAAAGCAATAACTCTCGATGAACTTATCTCATTGCTGGGGAAGACTTTTTATAAGTCGGGGAGACATTCCTTGGTCAATGAGACCTTTTAGTGAAACTCAGCTCCTTTCCCTGAGCGCAACATTCCTTTCGGCGAGACTCCCATCGGTCGGGAAGACATCTCCCCAAGCTTCTATTTCTTTGGTGAGACCACTGGCTTTCGGCAAGACCTCTTGCCGAAGGAAAAATACTTTGGCGAGTTCATTTCATTTCGGGGAGACTCCGTTGTTTCAGCAAGACCTCTCGCCGAGCTTTAAATCTTTGGGCGAGCCCATCTTATTATCGGCAAGACCCCATCTTTTCGGGAAGACATCTCGCCAAAGAAAAAGCTTTATGCCAAGAACTCCCCAGTGAAACACTGTCGACGTAACCCTTGCCGATCGCCGAGACATCATGCTGACTTGACTTTCCTTGGGCGAGACTCCCGGCCTTCGGTGAGACATTACTTGATCGCCGAGACATCATGGTGAAGGCTTCAACTCTTGGCAAGGCTCCTTTGTTGTCGACGAGACACTAGCCTATCGGCCAAACCTCTCGCCGGGCTTCTTATCTTTTGGTGATGAGTTTACTTTCTCTTCAGTTGGGGAGACAAGCTTCGTTCACCGAGACATCAAGGCGAACTCCCTTCCTTTGCCGAGGGCGTACTTCATTTCAGGGAGACATCGCATGGTCGGGGAGACCTTACCCTGAGCTTGCTTCCTTTCACCGACGCGCCTCATTAACGATTGTCGGCGAGACCTTCATCTTCAGTAAGACCTCCAAGCGAACCCCGCTTACATACGTCGAAGGCATCCTTTCAGTGAGACCTTCTACTTTCACCGAGACTTCATGGCGACCTCATTTTCCTTTGCCTCGAGCTCCTACTTTGCCGAGACCCTGGCCTGTCGGCCAGACCCTTTGCCGAAGATCATTCCATCTCGCCGAAACTCGTGCTTGGTCTCCGAGACATCACTGCGAACACAAACATCTCCCCAACGCCAACCTTGTGAACTACCTTCAGCAAGACATTACACACGGAGAAACACATAAACCCGAATGCCCCTGGAGACTGGCACGCTTAACCAAATGGGATGCACTGCTAGTCGGCAAGACAACGAAAGGGTCTTGCCCACTTTCTTTTCTGAGGAGTTTTTTCCAAAACTGATTGAGGCATGCTTTTCAACTGAACTCCTTGTGAAATGTCATCAAATACATGACCGAACCCTCGATGCAAATGTCCTATTTGGCCCCTTTGAACATCTGAACATAATATCCTGCCTGATTGAGCATGTGGGTGAAAATTGGGCAACAGTGTCCAAAAAGGCCCAAAAAAAAAGTGAGACCAATACTTGTGCATTCACAGCATGTTTTATTGAGCGCTAATGTGGAATCACATGATTGGTTGTTTTTTAGATCAAAGGAATACATTGTGTTTAATTATGGATAGTCATCATCATCACTAACAACTTTAAAGTCACAACTATTGGTCCAATATTGATAAAAATACTAGGCATTATATAAACAACTACTATCACAACTATTGAAACATGCCTAGGTATTGGGTCCTCTCCCCTAGAGAATATGATGAAATGAAAATATACAATGGTGATGAATGATGGATGGGTTCTAGCTAGACCATGGAATTTTTTTCTCAAAATAAATATAAATTCATGACAAATATTATATAAAAATTTAAACTTGATAGGATTGACCATGATTATTTTTTTCTTCGAGGGGGTTCCTTAAAATTATTACTAATAACAAAAAAACTATTTGGAAAGTATAATTCATTATTGCTAGATATGTTTTGGATCATACTATAACTCAATAAAAATATAATAAATATTGAAAATAGCTAAAGCTTTGTGATACAATTTACTCTTGAATTGTCTCTCTATATGAGAAGCATGCACTCTAAAATAAATATTGGATGCCTTGTTTCCTTCTAGAATAATTATAAATTTAACCATCAATTTTAAATCTATAAGTTTCATAAAAACATGGTGAGAAAGCATGAGCATAATCCATGCCTTAGTTTTTTACATTGTAAAAGTTATGTTGGTTTATCGTAGAATTAAGATTATTATCAAAGTTACAGTTATGTAAGGATTGGATAACAAATTCATAAAAAAGTCAGACAGTTTAAAAACACTACTAAAAGTCAAATAGTAGAAGGTCAAAAGGTACCATTTAAGATTTCATCTTAGATTTCATTTTGGGAACTTAAAATTGGGTTTCCATAATGAGAGCTCAATAGTTTTACCATTTGATCTCAACCCCTTAGATAAACCAAATTAGTTGACAAACTTGAAATTCATTATAGGAAAATAAATTATGTTGAGAGAACTATAATGACGACAAAAGATGGAATGTAATCATGTGCACACATTAACAAAAACTTTTAAAGCACTCACATATATATTTTTGTAAAAAATTATAATTATAAAATAACTCTTCATAAATATAATTCTATAAATAAAAATAAAATAAAATAAAATATCCTTATTAAATGAATACAATAATTCAAGATAGATATTGAACGTTTTAAAATAGATATATTTAAAATATCTATACTAATTATATAATAAATTTACTCTTTTAAAGATTTTCACAACCAAATTTAAACGGAGAATCATTTTTTCACCAAAAATTTTGTGCTTATTAATAATTTGTTAAATTAATTTAAAATTTATATCCACAAGAACTATTAATTGAGCATCCTATGGTGGCAAGTTCACTTTTTAAAAGATATAATCAATCCATAAAACATATATTTTTATGCCTTTATTTGCTATCTTTAATTGAACTTGACATTCATAAGTAGGAGGTATTTCTCCACATGTGTCGAATTATGATATTGCTATTAATATTCAACCATGTAATTTTTCAAGTCAAACTCATTGACTCATATTTTATGAGCAATGGTTCATAAGAACCTATCTCTCATAATAATGAATGGTCCACTTAGCACTCATTACATCTAGGTGATGCTCACAAAGGTGAAGCATTGGGCTTTCTCAGGAGATCAACCATCATAGTAGTACTAATGAAACATGGGTCAATGAGTTCAACTCAAAAAATGATTCCTAGTAGTAATATCATAATTTGACACGCTGTGGAAAATATCTCCTACTTATCAATTGATGAGCTAAAGGGGCTCTATAATAAATGATTCATTAGGCACAACACTTGCTGAAGGTTTTGCAAATGGGGTTGCAAGCTAAGTGGGCTAACCTTGGGGAAATCTCCATGGTTAAGCGCACTTGAGTTGGAGTAATACTATGAGGATGAGTGACCTCCTCGAAAACCCAATACTTCAAATTTGTGAACATCACCTAGATGCAATGAATGTTGAGTAGACCATTCATTATCATGAAAGATGGGTTCTTGTGAGCCACTACTCATGAAACATGGACCAATGAATTCGACTCGAAAAACTACACAATTAAATCTCTCTGATAACAATAGACATATTATATTAAGAAGTTGCATCCAATAAGGCTAGTTTTTAAAAACATAGTATACTGTAATCTCTAATTACCATTACATCTATTCAACCAGGCTCGAATCAAAATAGTACGATTAAATTTGAGAAAATACTATTCGAGACTATAGCTGGTGATGAACATGAAGCATTATTTATTTAAGGAATATGTTTTCATCCGCTGTAGAGGATCTTCCGGCAAATCACGGGAATATTTTGATATGCGATACCTTCGTTTCAGTAGCCATTACTACTCAACTATTGCACACATTACAACAACATAAAACTTTGTCCTTTAGCCTGGATTTTTGTCTTCTCTTCTTTCCTTGTTTTAAAAACCTATTAGGTATTCCAGGCCTTTTTCTCTCTCCTAAGACCCCTTTCTGTCTCTCCTAATATTGTTTCTGGAATATAAAAATTAAAGAGATTACAATAAATGGCGAAAGAAAAATAAATAAAGAATGATTAAAAAATTTGAAGATATTATAATAAATGTTGATAGAACAATTTAAATGATCGACTAAATGTAAGTTATTTGTTAATTTAATAGTCAAGTAAAAATTACGAACAATTCGTTGACTATTACTTTTAGACAATCATTAGTTGTAAGTTACTTGTTAATTTAATAACCAAATCAAATTAACAAACAACTCACTGACTATTTACTTTTAGATAAAGTATAGAATCTGCACAACCTTACACATCTACAACATTCATTGAATTGCAAATCTTTTAGATGAAGTATAAAATCTGCACTACCTTACACATCTACAACATTCATTGAATTACAAATCAATGGTGAAAGAGTTAACATTGACATATGCATTCCCTTTATAAAGAAGTATGTGTGATAACACTTTCAATTGACTCTATGCAATTGTTTATGTTTATGTTTTGATTACTTAATGTTGTCAAACATTATCCTAGGTTTAAACTATTTATCTACTTCACCATTTCTAACAATATGGTGCTTTGGTACTCATCTATACCTTTTCCATTCAATTTTTATTCAATTGAAAAAAATCAAAAAACACAATGTGGAAAAATAAAATTAAAAACATTGTGGTGAGTTAGATAGTCAAAATTGAGATAAAGTTAGAAGGAAGAGGATTTTCCAAGTTTATAGAGGTAGTAATGTATTTGGTGTCACCATTGTACTTACTTGCAATGTAAATGGGGTACAAAGATGAGGGAACAAACTCCATGAAACATTTGGTACCTCTAATTTGACATTAATGGGATGACAACATCTTATGTTTATAATATCCTCTTGGCCCATTTTGAAAATAAGGGATCATTATTTTATCATATCTTTGTCATTTTCTATTTTTTATTTTATTTTTTATTTTGTGAGAACGGTTTTTTGTAAATATGAGATTGTCCCTATGGTTTTAGACTTAACCCTCAATTTTTTATAATTTAAATTTAATTTTTTGGTGAACCCTCACACATTCCTTTCTCCCCAAGGGCTAACTAAACACACATGTATTTTACATAATTTATTGCTATAACCTCTTATTTAAAGACATTCAGTTGTGTTCATTTATCATCCACACATATCCAAGCATCTCATTTGAATAGAATTGACATTACAAGGAAGAATAGTTCAATTTGACATACTATAATGGATCTACATATTTATTCTAGAGTATTTATATAGTTACAATTTGTTATCTTCAATCACTCACCTAACTTTTGTAAGAGTAGACCTATGAGAACATGTGTCTTAGCAACATACCAATAATCCTCTTAAATTATTTTTAAATTATTATCTATCTAAATAACAAAGGAAGCGAAGATAAACCAAGAAAATTAGAAAGAAAGAGTGCATAGATTTCTGAATAATTTTCTACAAGCTTGAATTTAACCCTAATCCACATATTCAATGACAAAGTGAAAATTGATTAGTGCTTATCCTACCTTGTTAGAGATGTGTAATTTATACTTTCATTTCATGATGATCTTATGCTTTGTAACAATCATGAGCATACAATAAGAAAGTATATATCATGTGACTCACCTACATATGATATTAGTAAACCTAGTGATGATACATTTCTCACTTTTCATGGTAGTCCTATTGGAACCTATAAATTTAAGTGAATTTATAGTGCCCTATTTTATCCCCTTGTGTTCCCCATCAATTATGGCCACTATGAGAAATCTCAATGGTGTATCATGCTCAAATCCTACCAGTGGTTGCATTACCCCTTTGTCTCGCTCAAGTCCTTGATTCCCCCTTCTATTTTTCCTTTTTCTGATCAGGGATCGAGTCTCGAATGGACACTTGGACTAAGGTCCAAGTCCACTTTGAATTTTAATCCTACTCTTCCATTTAATTCTTCTATCTGATTGAGACTTCAGGTCCCAATTGGACTTTCAGATTTAAGGTCTGAAAGGTCTAAGTCCAATCAAGATTCCTAATCCTGATCAACGTTGTCTTCTTCCTTCCTTTCGAGACTTTGAGTCTTGATAAAAAATTTAGACCTAAGTCCAAAAGGTCTAGGGTCTTTCTAAAGTCCCACCACCACCTTTTTCTCTTATCCCATTAGAACTTCGGGTCTGAACGAGACTATTCAACTCAATTTATGTGAGCCTACATGCCAATTTTTTGATTGTGGAAGTGCAGAAATGATGCTACATGAAAATTTTTCCATGAGTTTCCTAGGTTATTTTGGTTGGTCCCTCTTTAGCCTATGGAAGCACAAAAATGATGCCACATAGAAACTTTTTTGCGAGTCCACCAAGTTCTTTTGGTGGGCCCCTCTTTGGCCTATAAAAACATGAAAATGATGTCATGTGGTAACTTTTTTGTGAGTCTTCAAAGTTATTTTGGTGGGCCCCTCTTCAACCCGTAGAAGCATGGAAATATGCCATGTGGTATATTAGAATTCAACTAAAATTTTTAAATTTTATCAACTTTATTTTTCCATCCTTGTCAAGACTTCAAGTCCTGATAGGACTGGAAATTTTGTGTTTGATCGAGGTTCTTGATCCCGATTGACTCCCCTTTCTTCCTTCTTATCCCATAGAGACTGGATCTCAATGGAACTTTCATAACAAAGTTTTGAAGTGTCCAAATCCGATCTAGATTCCTAATCTTGATCAACTTTCTTCTCTTATCCAATTAGGACTTTAGATCCCAATGGGACTTTCAAACCAAAGGTCCATATCCAATCAAGACTTCTACTCCTAATCGATCTTTATTTGTTGTTAGGTTTCTATTCATGTTTTGGGACTCAATTGGACTTTTGGAGCATAGTTCCAAAATTCCAGATACATTTTGGTTTCCCAAACCCAATTTCCTTCCTTGTCGAGGCTTAAAACTTTTTTTGGACTTTTGGATTTTTGGTTCAATAGTCCAAATCCTATTTTTATTTTTTCTCCCACCCTCCAGTTCTTTTTGTGTTATCATCCTATCAGGGTTTTGAAACACGATTGAAATTTTGGAAATTTTGTAAAGTTTTCATGTTTTCTCCATTAATATTGCAACAACTCTCTTAACTACTAGATTTGACTCTTGGGGCTATAGGGATGATCTTAAATGTATTTCTCAACAACTGTAAGATGGATATAGCAGTGTCCATGCTCCTTTATGGTTCTCAAGCCTCCTTTTTGTTAGAGATCTGATCTTGGCTGTGATTTTCTTCAAATTTTATGGGGGTTGTGTTCCTCATTTGTGTTCTCATCAATGCAGGGGTATGGATTCATCATGGGAATCAAGTGTGTGTGGTACACACATGTTGCGAGGTGTGCGACCTTGCTCTCCTTGTGTTGTGTAGTGCAACGCTCGGGTTCTTACATGGATTTATCACCTCCCATGGATTAGTTGTATCTTATCACAACACCAAAACCCTCATTAACATGCAGATCCACAAGCATTCATTAAACCCTTAATCTGTTATGAACTTTTAACATGAGAAGTAGATAACACAAACTTAAACAACTCAACACCAAATGCAAGAGAATACCAGATTTACATGGAAAACCTAAGGGAAAAACCATGGTGAGGGTTAGCTCAAAAAATAAGTAATTGCAAAACTAGTTACAAGGGATCACTGCTAGAATAGGATACACTATCTATAAAGGCTCAAAACCCAAGCTCACTACCAGAATGAAAAGAAGATAGAAAAGAAGTTTTACACAAAGAACATTAGCTCAATGCAACAAAGATTCCACCATAATTTCTCCAACACCTTTGCAATCTATTTGAATGATTGTAGACACCTTCTGCTCATGGCATTCAATAATCCAACACTTGAAAATTCACACTACTCGTTCACATGCTACGCTTCATGTAAGGAAGCTAAGGTAGCGGAACAACTTCCTACACTAATCTTGAGAGGAGAATAATGTAAAAAAAATTAGATCTTTAACAGTTATAGAAACTTAAACAAAAATAAGCATAAATATCGAGCATACAACAACACAATGATTTACGTTGGGAAAACCCTTTTGGGAGAAAAACCCCACACTCCAAAAGTTGCCTAATATATTATTCAAAAATCATAAAGATTACAATATACTTGCAGAGCAAGCTTCTCATAGGAGTATCACCAACTAGAGATCTAGAGGCAACACAACTGTTATCATAATCTCATAATACATCACAATACAAAGTTGTAATGCAATGCCCTAATAAAATAAGGTTGTCTTCTAAGAAAATTCAAGCTAATAAAATATCAACCATCAGATCTAAGACATAATGATGAATGTTCCATATTTACAATAATAAAATATAAATAAAATTTTCCTTTTGGGGGCATTGCCGTTGGACCCTAGTTGATGGGATGATCCTCTCATACCTCTCATAGGGGGAGACCCCTTGCACTCCCCCCCATCGTCATCGGATGAACAGTACTTTATGTATCAATAGTAACTTATGTAATTTCAAGGTTGAGACACATTTTCCTAGCACTTCACACATCCATCTATCTTGCATCTATCTTGAATTTCCACAATTCAACTGATAGTTATACCATCCTCAACCTTGAAACCATCTCCAAGGTCATTAATGCACCTCAAACATGTAAATTTGAATTAGTTCAATGCCAAAACATTCCCATGGTGGATAGGAATGAATGTGGACCACACAAATCCTTAGCTAAGACCTAAATTTGTCCTAACATGCTTCCACACTCTTCAAAGATGCTTCACATGTAGTGCAAACACCAAGTTGGTCGTTACCCATGCAAAAATAATTAAATTTTTAAGTACAAACTTCCTTTGATCAATCCATAACTCTCAAACAAAAGACTTCACCTAAACATGATCCAAAAATATCCTAAAAACTAACAAACTCCTTCACAACAAATTTCACCCTGAAGAATGTACAAACCCAATACATCCAGACAATACTACCACACACTGTAACTTGGAACACCATCTTCTAGAATACCAAACCATGAATCCTCTTGACACAGGAAAGATACTGACACCATAAAATCTCACTCATAATCATAAGTCCTAAATTGCAACTATGGAGAAACGCGGAGCAAAGACATTTCTCCCAGACACCTCTATAAAGCATAGTTCAAACACTGGTGAATATATCTTTCTTTGCACATCAATCTAGAAGCCCAAATTCTAGATATATAATCTTTGATCACCTCTAACCAACATATCTGAATCACACAAGCAAATCTTCAACCTAGAAGAAATGAAAAGAAAAACTAGAACACACCTCTGCAACATAGAACAATACTGCAACAATCTCTCTCAACCACAACAAAGTTGATACCAATGACAACACAAGATTGTTGACACCAATGAAAAAACCTTCGTACTTGCAACAATCTCCCCTTTTTTCATCAATGGCAACACAAGATGTGAAAAAACATCAAAGACAACTCTCTTTTTTTTAATGATTAGACAACCTACACAACTTGTCTCTCCCCATTTCAACTTTTTTTTCACATGCTTCACTCTCCCCCTTTGACATCAACGGAAAAATATAAAAAATTTGCAATGTTCTCCCCTTTGACATTGAACCAAGATACTTTCTATTGCTTCCCCTTAGACAAACTTCTCATCACTATTCCTTTACTACTTTGAATACTCCCCCTTAGGAGTACAACCCAACCAAATCAGCAACCTTTTCATAATGACAACACTCACTCCATACTGCAAAAATGTCACTACCCACTCCCCCTAAGAGGTAAGCACCAACATCAGTCCATACAAGGAATGAATCCATAGATCCACTGGACTAATGCATCTCCATATGCATCTAGTTCATAGGAGGGGAAATAACCCCCAACTTCTCCTAGAGATACTCAAAAGTATCCTTAGGAAGAGCCTTAGTGAATATGTCAACAATATGATCCTTTGTAGGCACATATTCAAGATTTACTTCATTCTCCACAACATTTTAGCTCAGAAAGTGATATTTGATTGAAATATGATTTTTCCTTGAATGCATCACTAGGTTCTTTGAGATATTAATTGCACTTGTATTGTCACAATAGATAAAAATAGGCTCATCATACACCACTCTAAACCAATTGTTGAGTAAAGAAGACAACTGAGAGGGGGGGTGAATCAGTTGTATCTTATCATGAAAATAAAACCCTCATTAACATTCAGATCCACAAGCATTCATTAAACCCTTAATTTGTTATATAGCTTTAACATGAAAAGTAGATAACAGAAACTTAAACTCAACTTCAAATGCAAGAGAACACTATATTTACGTGGAAAACCCAAGAAGGGATAAAACATGGTGAGGATTAGCTCACAAAATAATTAATTGTAAAATTGGTTACAAGGGCTCACTATGAGAATAGGACACACTATCCAGAAAGGCTCACAGCCAAAGCTCACTTTCGAAATGAAAATAGGATAGAAAAGAAGTGTTTTTTTTTAGGCAAAAGTGGCAAGCCACTATAAAGATAGAAAAGAAGTTTTACACAAAGAACATTATCTCAATGCAACAAAGAGTCCACCACAATTGCTTCAGCACCTTTGTAGTCTATTTGAATGATTGCATACACCTTTTTCTCACTACATCTAGTAATCCAACACTTGAAAGTTTGCACTACTCTACATCACTCACATGCTACATTTCACACATCCATCTATCTTTAATTTCAACAATTCAACTCATAATTAATACCATCCTCAACCTTGAAACCCTCTCCAAGGTTGGAAATGCACCTCAAATGTGCAAATTCAAATTAGGTCGCTGCCAAAACATTCCCATGGTGCATAGGAATGAAAGCGGACCACACAAATCCTTAGCTAGGACCAAAATCTATCCTAACATGCTTCCACGAACTTTGAAGATGCTTCACATGTAGTGTAAACACCAGGTCAGGTTCTTGACACGGCTTAATCACCTCCTATGGATTCATTAACTCTAGCGGTTGTATCGGGCATTAAAAAGTTGATCTTTTGGTGCAACAACAACCGTTTGTGCAACAATTGGTATCAGAGCCTGGGTCACAGTTTTGAACCCGTCACTTGCATTGTGGGGATTTTTGCAAGGTGTGCACCCTTGGTCTCCTCATGTTGTGTAGTGCAATTCTTGGTTTCATGACATGGCTTAACCACCTCGTGTGGATTCATTAACTCTGGTGGTTGTATCAGGCATTAACAGGTCGATATTTTGGTTCAATGGCAACCGTCTATGCAACAATTGGTATCAGATCTTGGGTCACATGTTCTAACCCCTCACTTGCATTGGGGGGATTGTTGAAAAGTTTGTGCCCTTGGTCTCCTTGTGTTGTGCAATGCAACACTTGGATTCTTGACATGGCTTAATCATCTCCCATGGATTCATTAACTCTGGCAGTTGTATCGAGCATTAGTAGGTTGATCTTTTGGTGTAATGACAACTGTCTGCACAACAACACAAGCTTGGGGGCCTATATAATTTTTAACATTTTGGCTCCTCATATTAATGATCTTGATGAGGTAAAATAAATATTTATACTTCTTTTTAGGAGGATGAATCAGAGGAAGATAATAGAGACCAAAAGAGGGAAGCAATTGCAAAGCTAACAAAAGAAGATATTCACAAGAAACCAAAGGTTTCAATATCTAGTTCTAGGTTAGCCATTTTATATTTTAATGAACTAGGTTTAATCTCAAGATTGTAATAACATTTGCAAACTTTAAAGATTGTGTGATTAAAGGCATAATCAACCTTATCAGAGTGTCTCCTTATGTATGGTATATATATCTAGATGTATGATTGATTAGTTTTTCAGCCAACTATTTGTAAAATCTATTCAAAGCATTTGCATGGTATATTTTCAATATAATAAAGGAAATGTGTGGGTATGCTTGAGGATCACTATGTAGAATCTCTTAATATTTTGTAACAATCTATTATCTTTTTAAATGTATGTGTAGAGCCTAGATTGCTTCTACATTTCAAGGCTTAATCTTTGTGGTGACTTGATTAAGTCATTTCCTTATTTTTAGTTATTGCGTCTTTGGTTAAATATAAAGACTTTATTTCCCAATGGCTAAAGGCACCGATATGTAACTGGCTTTCTATCCTATCATCCTCAACACACTCCAAACACATCAACTAAAAAACCTTTAAATTTTTACTTTTTGTGTGTTTTACTAACATGTTTGAATGAATACAACAATACAAGGGTGCATCATAAACTCATTCTCAAACACTTATATGGTAGATTATCTATTAGTATAATTCTCAAACTTGTCTAAACTAGCACATAGTTATATTCTGACACCGATATTGGGATACACTATGTAGTGGTTATAGTTTGTTGTAAGGTAATATTTAGTATTTCAAATCATCACTTTTGTATCTTAGGGAAAACCCCCCTTGGTCTTCCAGAGTCAGAAGTGAAGGAGGTCTTACCCACCTCAACCATTGTTCCTTAGCTGCCCAACCTAAAGATAGGTGTGTGATAATTTTTCAAGTTTGACACCCTTGGCACATGGAAGAATATCAAACCTTAGGGATTTGGGGCCTACAGCTTCAATCATCAACAATTCCTATGACCATAGATTTATATATTCCTTGAATGAATATTCTCCTTTTATACATGGTTGATGATCATTATTTTATATATCATCTTGAATATATGGATGATTATCATAGTATAATGTAAGAATCGACCCACATAAAGTTATATAGAAACCCTAGAAAATTCTTTATGTAGAGGCATAATCTCTAGAGTGATATTTTGAAATATACTTGAAGTGATATAGTGGGTGGCTATTTTATATTAAAATAAAATAAAAAATAAAATTTAGTGACTATGAAACTAAAATTTATGCTTATTTTTAATCAACTTGGTGAATAGAACATAGTTTTTTATAAATTTATAATTAAGTAGGCTAATTATAACCCAAATTTTTACATTTTTTTAATTTAGGTGGAACTAAAACTAATTTTTTCATGAAGTTGTAATTAAGGTGGTAAAATAAACCTAAATACCTATCAAGTTTTAAGTAAGGTTGTTGGTGCAAATATATATTTTACCTATCTAGTTCACTTATAGGTCATGTTTACATGTTAAGTTTACCTAGGTCCTAGGAATCTTTATAGAAGTCTTAGGTGTCATGTGATCTTATATTATCTTATCATTTCATGTAATGTTTGTATCCTAAGTCATTTAATATTAGTTGTCTCATAACATAGGATTAAAACACTTTTCATAATCTTGTCTAATCATATGTCTCATCTTCGCTATATAACCAATGGTCTCTCATACATTGTGTATCCATTCTATTTACGTTTCTTGATATGAATAAATTTATTCTTATCATATTAATATTCTCTCTTTCTTATTTGCATGCATCTAGAAAAAATTTCATGATAACGTACTTATACTTGCAAAGAATGTACCTCATTTCCTATAATAAATTATGGACCAAGTAATGTTAAAGATGAACTTATATGCTATCTACATAACTGATTATGTGTATGCTCAATTGTTAATGCATAATGGTATTTTTGGTGACTTCCTTGTGTTTAAAAATCATGATGTGATTAGATATAGATATTTCTTGCCTCACAAATTCCATTACTTCAATTTGATTTGCATTGCTAGTTTTCCTCATGTTGGGATGAGTATTCTTCTTTTAGAAAGAATTATGGGGAAGTGAGTCACTTCATGGTAGGGTGGAAATACACTTCGGCAATGTTCACGCCATTGAAGTGGTCAAAAGAGTCAAAGTTTAGAAGAATCCTATCAGAAAGGTCCTTTTTATGGTCCATTATGTAATCTTGTACTTGACCATGTGGTCTATTGAAAGGAATATGTACATATATGTTTTTCCATGTTGACGACATATGTACTCTAAATCTCTTGAATTAATAAAGTTCCTTATCGCCATTCATTTTTATGTGTTATTTTTAAATGCTCAAAACTACTACCCATCTCATTACTAAAGTGAATCCTCTAAAGTACCTACTATCTGAATGAGCACTCATAGGAAGAATGGCTAAATGAGTTATGTTCCTTAGTGAGTTTGACATTGAGTATGTGAACTGGGAAAGATAATAAAATGGTAAGTCATTTCATATCAATTAGTAAAGGCTCCACTCTTGACTATTTATCTATTGATCATAGATTTTCTTGATTAGACTATTTTGCATATGAAAGAGTCCAAAACATGGATGGTATACTTTAATGGATCCTTTACTTCACATTCCTCTAGAACTTACATCCTCTTCATCACTCAATGTTATCTCATTTTGAAATTATTTCACATTAGGTTTCCTTGTCCAAATAACACAAAAAAATATGAAGCACTACTCCCTAGTCTCAAAATAGTAGTATAGCGGAACATTATGAAGCACTGCTCCCTAGTCTCAAAATAGTAGTATAGTGGAACATTAAAAATTTATAGGTCTTTGTTGATTTTTTATACAGTTATTAAGTAGAAAGATAATGTGTTCATAATAAAGGATAATAATCGTGTCCCCTATAAGTGCATGTTGGATACTTTCAATTAGTACTTCATATATGTATATTTTGAACAACTACCTTGCATCAACAATAAGGCTACCAATGTAATGGCTACCATAGGATCTCTTTTAGATATGACTAATAATGCTTGTGAGTACCATTTATTTATGTAACAACTTATCATCCCTATTTATGACATCCCTGAATGTAAAATGGTCTATAATATTATTATTTTGAACACCTCTTGGTACACTTCCATCCAAGATCATCTGATCCTACCCAAACTATCATCCAATATGCATAAATCCCTCCCATTACACCCTCCTTAGTGGAACACTCTATTATATAGGCTACAATGGCACTTTTCTTAGATGTCTCAATGCAAATAAGGCTAACATAACACTTTAGGAAGTTTATGATGGAAATTTTGTTTCTCATACAAATGGCATGATCCTAGACAAGAAGATCCTCTAAATAATGTAATATTGTCCTACCATGGAATAAGATGCATGTTAGAAAATGAATAAATTCCTATCTTTTCATAAGCATGAGGACCTAATTCATCATCCATAACAAGATCTACAACCTACTAATTCTCCATGACCCTTTTCTACATGGGGTCTTGACCTTATTAGAAAGATAAATTCTACATCCTTAAATATGTAAATTCATTATCACTACTATCAAATATTTACCAAGTGGGTTGAAGCCATTCCACTCACTTTCATCATTAAAAAAATATCCAAATATCATCCTTAACAAATTCATCTAAAACTTTAGTGTTTTTTTCCCTCAATTGAGAAAGGCAAAACAACAAAGTCATGAAATTGCTTGTTGATTTGTAGCTATCTTTTTATGGTCTTATGTTTTCTTTGGTGTCTATTTTTATTTTTCCTCTATTTTTATTTAGTGTTTATTTTTCTTTAGTCTCACTCCTAGTGAGCCTTGTTCTGTCAACCAATATGGTTGTTTTATAATGGGTTCAGGCCCTTTCCTATATTTTCATTAATTAAAACTTCATCTACAACTTTGACATCTCCTCCACCATCATCAATGATGATGGAAAATAGTTTAAAAATCATGAAGTGTGATCCATCTATGATAAATCTATATAAAGTACAAATGTTCCATCACATACTACCCACAAGGCAATATCTAAGTTGATCCAATAAAACCATCATCTAAATACTTAAAAAAGTCATCAATCATGTTGGTTATGACTCTAGAATCTTTATCTAAATACTAAAATGTAGGCTTAACATTTAGTAGAATCCACACTCCTACTAGCGCCACACCATATTCCCTTGTTTATAGCATTGAAGCAATCTTGTCAATTGAGGTTGGACTATGATCATTGTGAGTTTCCTTGTGTAAAATCATTTCCAAAGAAGACTATATATTGGTACACTTAAATGAGCTTTAAATCCTTGGTAAACACTATCTCAATGCTCTTAACCACCTCAAGACATACCACAATTAGTTATAGTATAGCTACAAAAAATGCATCTAAACCTTAGGGTTTGAGGTTGGTGACATTGTTCTTAAGGAAAGCTAGAAGAATACCAATCAAGATAGAGAGGAGAAAGGAAATTTTGATCAAAATTAGTTAGTTCCATATGTTATCATCTTCAAATTTGGATCACAAGCATAGAAGATAGCCACACCAAAAGGCCATGAGATAGATGAACCCATGAACATCATACATATAAAGCACTTCTATGCCTAAGCCTTGAGGAGTAGTTTATCTTTTGATGGATGTTGTTGTTGGGCTACTGATTATCTGTGATCTATTTGTTTGCAAAATTATATTAATGGGGGTTTCAAGTCCCTTCAAAACGTACTTGATAAAAGTTTTAGGTCCCTCCAAAACCTGCTTTTCCCATATAATCAAAACAAAAATATTAAAGAAAAATAAAATTGTCCAATGGAGAAAACAATTGTTCATGGTTTAGGAAAGTACCATGATGAAAACCTACCAAGAAGGTATAATGTA
>VDFB02322083.1:9908054-10008016 GCA_007258455.2 Sequoia sempervirens
TTTCATTAAGGGCCTAGGAAAAAATGATGGGTTTAGGGTTTAGGGTTTAGAGTTTAGAGTTTAGGGTTTAGGGTAATAGGATGGCTTAAGGGGATCTATGTAGTAAGGCCCTACAACAAAATGACATGGCTTAAGGGAATAAAATTTGGTGGAGTTGCCTAAGGCAACCAAATTTCATTTTAAGGTCCTAGGACAAAATGAATACTTTAGTGTTAAGGGTTTAGATTTTAGAGTTCAGGGTTTAGGGTTTAGGGAACTTAGGGTGAAGTTTGGGTGGCCCTTGGAATAATGGACTTGCAAGCTAGTGCCTAGTTTATGAATATTTTTTATTTTATGAATAGATTGACTATTTCTGTAATAGAAACACATAATTATGTATTATTAAGATTGAGTTTGATGTATATTTTAACTAGATACTTTTTTAATTGAATATAAGATTATTTTATTTAACATTTTTTTCATTAATATTTCCCACTTAAATGAATTTTATGATATAAAATTAGTTAATGTTGAATCAAGTATTTTATTTTTGATTGTTTGGAATTGAAAGAACCTAAAAGAAAGAAAAGAAAAATATTTAGATTCTTTTAGTGTCTAGGTAACTAGTGCAAATTGAGATTTTAGACTAAACTAGAAGCCTAATTAACAAGTAATTAACTAGAATGAGGGTTAAGATTGTCAAAAGACAATAGAGAACACATGCAAACAAGAAATGGAAACAAGGCATGACTAAGAGAGATCAAAACATACCCTAATGCCTCATCATTTTTACTTCTTTGTCTTATTTGACATGGTGCCACTTCTACTCGCAATGTTGTATTAAAGATGGAAAAATTGTAGACATCCAAAATTTAGCACTAACTTCCTTCACACTAAATTTCCCATAAATTAATTAAATAAGTCATTATTAATTAATTTCCTTCATCATTCATCATTAATTAATTTGCATTCCTCTCCTAGGGTTAATTAAATAAAATAACTTAATAAAATCACCCCACCTCACTCCTTGACCTTTGACTCATCTCCACCTCAAATGCTCACACATGTGTCATAATGCTTATCCTTTTTCAATTCAATTGTCATTACCCTCTTCTCATTCAATCCTAGACCTTGACCAAATTGTATCTTATGATCTTGATCTTCCTCTCTCTTGTGAAACTTGTCACAATTATAGGACTTCAATCCATATGACTAATACTAGCCCTCCATTTTCTTCCTAGGAAATCTATTTAATGAGAGGCCACCCTCCCATTTTAGAACACGTTTTCATGCTAATGTTCTACTACTATTTTTTGAGCTAATCATATAATCATACCCGTATGTTGTCAAACTAGTGACATGACTACAAGGAGCATCCACATCTCTACATTGGAGCTTATCCAAAAAATAATTATAAAGGTATAAATGTTGTTATTTACTCTTAATTTATATCTTCATTTATTATATTTGTTGGTTTTCTCTAACACAAGTTTCTATATTTTATTTGAGCTTTGGATTGTTTTGTGTTGCTAATCCATTTCTTGAGCTCATTTTGATTGTACACAAATTTGACCTTTTTATGTCCTGGGTCATTTTCATTGATACAATGTTGACCCCACATCTATGGTATTGACTCTCAAATTTTTAAAAATCAAATGCAAACTTTGGCCAACTCTCACGCACTCATTTCTTGCCAAGGGTTAACTAAACACACATTATGCATAATATATTGCTTTGTCCTTGTATTGAAATACATTTTACTGCATTCATTTACTATCCATGCATATTCAAACATCTCGTTTGAATATAATTTGTCATACAAGGAAGAAAATTTCAATTTGGTACACTAAAATGAATTGCATTCTACACTATTTGAAGGCATTTGCATAGTTGGGTTCTAGTTTCTTCAATCATTCACCTAAGTTTATTGAGCCTTGGCCTAGGAGAACATGTCCCCTAGCGACATATGGGAAACCCTTCAATGGCATTTTTAAAAATCACTAATCTAAATAATAGATGAAGTGGAGGCTTGAACCAGGTAAATCAAGGAGGAGTACAAAAACTATAAAATAATTTTCACAAGTGTAGGAAATTTAAGTGAATGCAAATCTGATCATGATATAGACTCAACCCCACACAATGTAGACAAACTAATCAAATTCTAAGACTGGTTATAAGTTGCTATGTTCCACTTTTTATCACAAGACATCCAGAAGTAAATGCACTAATAAAATTATTATTCTCCTTTGAACACAAAGTTAAATAGCTTTATTTGATCATATTTATTTACTTTACATAACTCTTATTATTTTAATTCTTATATATACTCACAAATTCATTATCTAAATTACTTAAATTTAGATAACACTTAGTATATACCAACACAAAGTAAATAAACTAAAAGAAAACCAGGGCCAACACTTAAATTAAATCTAAACCTTGATATTGTTGAGACATTTGACAAGAAAACCAGGACTGATATTTTTAATAAGTTAGTAAAATGAGTAAAATTAAAGGATCTAAATTATATTAACAACATAAAGTGAAGGACTAAGCTTAAACCAGTTTTATGAGAAAAGCCAATAAAGACATAAAAGCCTAAAGAAAACTTAAGATTGTTAGATATCAAACAATGAACGCTATGAATGGCCAACCATTCGTTGTTTGAAAAGCATTTACTCCAACTCACTCAAATTATTGACAGAAGAATTGACATCTTAAAGTTGGTTGATGAGATTCTTCTGGTTAAGAGATTTTATCGTTCCAATGTTTTCATCAATTTGTGCAAGTTAGGCATTTACCTGCAGACAACTCTACAACAACCAGAAATCTGCAAAATGAAGTTAAAATCTCAAAAATAGTAACATGTCTAAATTGATCTTTCAATAATAACATCATGCAAGATATTAAAATCAATTAGTGAGATTAGAGGAGAAGAGAGTTGAAAGATCAATTTGGATGTGAGAGCCCTCCATATCCACAAAACCTATGTAATTGTTTCATGTAAATTTTGCACTGAGAGCAAACATTTTTCACATGTTTGATGATGCTACGCAATGCCCGATTGAGCAGTCTTCAAGCAAAAGCTGAGAAAGCAGAATTCACTTGGAGTTGGAAGTTCCCAATGGCCATGATTTAGACTTGTTTAAGATTGCAGGTCCACTTCATGTTAAGATAATTAGATAGATGGAACACCAGCAAAAGGTTATGATAGACATATTTAGGTGGAAAATTATCAGCATAATGTTTGTTGGGCCACTTTCCATCTTTAATGAAATTGCATGGAAGATTTGCAGAAAGTTTTGATGAAATCTTCATTATCAATCTTGTTAATGGAAGTAGTTTTTATTAATAAGTGATCTATTAATTTGGAGAAAGATTGAAATTACACATATTAAAAAAATGGATGGAAAAAGTCACATCTTAAAGTTGAAAAAAAAAGTCTTAACCAACAAATTTAAAGAGACAAAATACAAAGTCACTAAGTAGCAAGAATTAAACTACTGGGAGGATGTGGATTTGAGTCATCCAAACTTTGCAAACATCAATAGGGGTTGGATTATCAAGAATAGGCTCCTAGCTAGTAATTACGCCCTCATTTTCTTCTTCAATAGGGCCAAAGCATCATGAATAAGAGATATGATCAAAGCAAGGTGAGGAAATTTTCAAACATCTTGCCATCCAAAGGCCAAGAAGAATGTCATCAAGAGTGACCACAAGCAATTTGATTACATCCACAACAATAGCCACAAGGAGGAGTTTGGCCCCTTTTAGAAGGTAGAGTCAATGAAACTTTAACAAGTGTACATGAAGCATTACCCCAATGATCTAAAAGTATCTGTGAATGGACTCCTTCAAGTGTAACTTTATTTACTCACATCTAAATCTATAAGAAAATGCTAGAAAATATCGTAGCCTTAATATAAAGTGATATGTGAATATCAATGAAACAACCAAAGAATATTATTGATTTTTTGTCTTTCCAAATGCTAAAAAAATTACCCTAAAAACATGTCAAATCTAGATGGCCATGGAAAAAATCTCAGCCAATCTCCCAAAAAAATCATAAGCCATGAAAAAGGGTCAAGCCTAAAAGACCTAAAGAAATCATGAATCTACTTCCAAGTAGCCTAGTCTCTAAGACAAACAAGAAGAGGCCTTGAAGGTCTTTAGTTATCCAAAAATGGACAATAAGGATTAACACCAAGTTGAGTGAACTTGATATCAACAAGAAGACCAAGATAGATAACAAACTAGCCAAAATGGGAAAGCTTGAGTTCAAGGATAGCAAATCAAAATGTCTAAAATATTTGGTGTCAAGAATCTAGAGAAGACTAAAGAAGGCAATTATGATTCGATTTAAAAACCATATAAAATTGTAGAGATATCCAAGTGTATCCCTTGCATAATATGCAATTATGAAATGGTGTATCTTGAAACCATTACCAATATTTCTACCAAGGTTTGGAACTTCTCACCTCAAATGATAGCCACTCAAGTTGAGCTAATATTATACACTAACTATTAAAAGATAATAATCTTTTGATTGCTATTACATAATATTAGGTCAACTTGTGTGATTGCCATGGTTTCCACTTAAAGAGAAAATTTTAACCTTCCTAGTGTTTATTTAGAATATTTTTTTCCATTTAAGTCTATTATATTAAAAAATTACATTTTTAATCAGACGTACCAATACTAAAAATATTTAAAATGTTATCTAATTAGCAAAACACAAAAGTGGAACATGAACTTTAAATGAACTAATCTATAACGAAGTAAATTAAGAATAGAGCTAGAAGAACATGTTTGATCATGAAATTGGTACTGAAAATATGGATTTGAGAAGGCTACAAGATTGCCCAAGTAAAATTTAGTTTATTCTCATAAATTCGATCCATGGGACAATCAAGTCTAGGTGTCTAGCATGCGTGTCTTCTTGTATCTAAGTGGTGGGTGATTGTGTCTTCCTACAAACATTCTCTAACTTGTAAATTAAGCTTTCCTAATTTTTATGCCCCTTTCTATCTACATGTAGATTCCTAATATTTATTTCCAACACTAATAAATTTATAGCATAATTTTGGGGGGAAGGAAAATTTGAATTTTGTTATGGGTAAATTATCTTAGCCAAATCACTATTAAATGGCATGTTTAAGCTTTCATACTCATATAACTAATAAATTTGGGGGTGTGTGGGTTTCCCTATGTGATGTCTATTTGGTGTTGTGTGCAGAGATTCCATACATATGGAATAAAACCCTACATTAGATTATAGGCTATAGTGATGTGTGTAAGTGAAATGGATGAGCTATTAGGAGATGGAAAAATCACAAGGATATATAATGGGAATAATAGGCTAGATTGTTGTGTGTAAGATTTTTGAAGCTACCCATAGGAGCTAAGAATCGCCTACAAAAAAATAACCTTTGACACAAGAGAGAAGCAATGAAGTGTTATCAAGCCATAAAACTAATTAGATGCATACAAAATTTTACAATGTTATTTATCATGTACAAATAAGAGACCCCTTCTATATATAGATAAGGATGGAAATTCGAAGACAAACTAAGATTATGACAAGTGTCTTAATCTTATGACATGAAATAAAAAATCAAATGAACTAAGTAAGATTAAGTAAGAAATGATGAATAGGAACTAGAGGTATATTAGTAAGGTAAAATACCATGTTTGAACACTATCACCAAACATTCAAAGTTGCAAAAATTAATCCTAGGTACAATTCTATATTAGGTACCCATGTATAAGAAAATATCTCATAAGTGGAATAAGTGATAAAAACCCATAGGAGAAACCCCTCTACAAAAGAGAAGAGAGAAAAATAAGCATTTACAAGTGATGGACTAAAGGAGGAACCAATAATGGTCATCAAAGACTACTTATGTCTCTAATTTTCAATCAATGTTCCCCCCATTAGAGATAAAAAGAGAGTATATGTATCTCCTCCATAATGTATAATATTTTTTAGAGATGATAGATGCTCAACAAAGGATGATGATGAAAATCCAATAATGTTGAATAACATCCCTCCCCTTGGGAATAAATAAAACCCAATATAAAGAAGGATCATGTCTTCCCATCAAGGAAGAAAGATCATGATGCAAGATTTTGTCTTTTAACTTTTTTCAAATTTCACCATACCAATATGAAATTATGCCACAATCAAATTAGGTACAAGCCCAATGAAGGAGGTAGGTGACAAACTAGGAACATGTAGATATGATTTAAAAATATGATCCAAAGACAATGATGTTGGGATAACATCTATTATTGGTTTTTCATCAAAGAGGAGATGGAGATCCTCAAGTGTGTCCTCCAATTCTACAAGACGGAATTCACAAAGCAAAATTGTAATACCTATCAAGTATTCATCCTATTGTGCCAAATTTGGAAGACTACTATGTAATTATTGAAAAGAATCGCTTGAAGCAACAAGTGATGAATATGATGTGATGTCAATGTATGCCATCCAAATATATTTGTCATTCCACGATGATGTGTCCACACAATATATATAAATATGAAAACCTAGAGATGATTCTACTAATACTAGATTGCAAGAGTCCTCAATCTCAAGTTACTAGGCTAGAAATAAAGAAGATGAAGCCTTTAAATATAGATAAGGAATCATATAATCCAAAGAACTAGTGGAAGTATCTATGGTTAGATAAGGAGCATCAAGATAAGCCTTAATATCATTATAAATATCAACAATTGTCAAATAATTAAGCTTATCTTTTGTATCATCATCATACACTAGGATATCATAACCATCAAGTGGCATAATATTTTTATAATAATATCTAGAGGAAATTGAGAGTGATGTGGATCTCCATAGATCTCCCAATTTATAGTCTAAAGAGTGCATTGGCACTTAATATGTGAGACAAAACACAAAGTGTCAAAATCAACACTGCTACCAATCAATCCTATGATGTAATAATTTATGTTTCTCCATGCTATCTTTTGTTTATTTGTGCCTATTTTAGAGACAAACCAATAGAGATGGGGCAAGAGATGAATCCACTTAATATGTTTTGGGATGTCATTTTCCAAAACCTATATTTCTTTTTATTTCGGGTGATTAAAGAATGATGAATTAAAAATTCTATGATTTTATAATGGTAGACTCCTTATATATAGATTACAGATAAAACATGTTAGATTTAAACCCTTGCAACATAAGAAAATGGCCCCATATTTTTTTGAGTATCCAAAATACAAATTAAAAAAATGACTTCAAAATGAAATAATAGGTACTTGAGGAAAAAATTTAAAATAGATTAATATTTGTGAATTATGATGAACCACATTTCCAATGCCTTTTTTTTATAAAAATATTATACCAAATTCTTGATTTATGCTATATGGAAAAACCCCTCCTTTCTACCTTTAAAAAAAAGATAATGGGACTAGTTTGGTGGTTAGAGAGTTGTGCCACTCGCTTTGGTTGAGTGGTGATAACTAGAGGGAAAAGTCTAAGCCAAGCTAATGATTCCATGGTGGTTCTATGGTAATCTAACTAAAGCTGAAATGTAGCACCAAAAAGGTGGTGTAAGGCAGTGATAGCAATTCCTATGCTACTTGCTAGAGAAGCGCACCTATGCCTAGCTAGGACCAAGGGCTACCTCCCTATTTCCATCTTCTTCAAATTATATCCTTTGATAATTTATATGGTTGATATTTTAATCCATTTAAAAACCTATATGCACTATCTTGTTGATACTAGCCATAACTTGTACCTACAAATTATATTGCACCATTTTTTTCATATTAGATGATGTAGTGCATGCATAGTGCTTGGAATGTCCCCTTGTGATGCCAAGTGATCTTTAGTTCTAAAGATGATGATTTTATGATACAGATTTAATACAAATCATATGGTTTATACATAGATGTATATTTTTTTTATAGTGGATTTTTAAACCCTACAAAAAAATGTCTAAAATGTTTCCAACACCAAAATCTATTAATTTTTACATTTTTAGGCCTTTTAGACTCGATAGTAACATATATTTTGTACTAGAATGCACCATATGAAACTTATTGAACAAAACTCTCCAAAAAGAGGGAAGGGAATTATAGATATGGAGCTTTGCTATCATGTAATATTTCTAAAGCTACCCACAAGGCCTAAGAATCACCTACAATGAAAACAAATTTTCACGAAAAGAGAAGTAATTAAATTTTATGAATCTATAGAATTTATTACATGCATACAAAATGGTACAATGCATTATTCATCATGTAAAAAAGAGAGAACCCTTCTACATAGAAATGGGTGAAATTCTAAGACAAACTAATATTATGAGAAGTGTCTTAATCCTATGACACAAGACATAAAAAATTAAATGATCCAAGTAAGATTAATTATGCAAAGGTGAATAGAGACTAGAGGAAAACTAATTAGATAAAATATCCCATTTTCATTAATAGTGTGTGTGCAAGTGGTATGGAAAATAGATCAGGAGATGGAAAATCACAAGTATATGCAATGGGGATACTAAACAAGAGGATAAAAATTCATAGCAAGAATAGAAAATGGATTTGAAAAGTATTTTTCAACAAGAAAGCTAGGGAATTAATTGAAGGTTAGTTAGCTTGAGGAAATTAGAGGTGGAATAATAAGTATTTGATGACAAGGATATGGGATATGGAAAGGAATGGTTCTACAATTTGACATTCTTTAATGGAGCTCGATGGTCCTACAAAAATTGAGCAGATGAAATGGAATTTTTTGAGAAAAAAATAGTAGAATTGGAGAGAAAGAGAGTGATTATGGGTAAGATATTGTGAGATAGTTAAAACGATAGTGATAATAGGTTTATAGAAGGATATCAAGAAAGAAAATATTGAAAAACCTAATAAAAATTAGAATTCAAATCATTTTTGGGAACCAAATTAAAAAAATTGAACATGGACATGAATGTTTGAGGATGCTAATGTCCTTGAGAAACTAGATCTCTATATTTCAAGTAATATAAAGGTTAAATTATAAAGCTTCACATATTTTTCATTGAATATCTATCATGGATATTTTGGATAATAAGTATGATACCTAAACATAACTATGGAAATGGACACCAAAATAAGAGTAAAAACAAAAGAGAAACATCTTCCAAAGTATGTAATTGTTTATCCTCCACCACCAAAGAGTGGAAAAGTGCCACAATCAACAAAAGACTAGATATCCTTTTAGAATAATCATTTTCATTAGAGAGTAGGGGCTAACGAAATAGGCTTGTTCTAAGGATAGTAAGATGGTTCCACCATATTTATAATGTTAGGAAACCAAGATCATGTCTTTGAGAATTATTATTTCAAACAAGAAAAAATCCATGCCTTTTAAATATTGTTTGTCGAATGAGACCTTTATTTAAAAATATTGGCATTTATAAGTTTCTCTTGTATGGTATCCTCCATCTACTCTTCCTAATATATAACTAAGGTGGTTGATGACACAAGATAATTTACCAAGGAGTTTCCATATAAAAAATCCTAAACAATCCATTTGTAAATTAGACATTTACCCTAAATCCATTGGTTTATGATTGATATCCTACTCTTTCTTAATTAGATTAAATCTGTGATGCAAATAATTGATAAACTAGGATATTGGAACACCTTAAAATATGTTCAATAAAAAAGCTATTTTTTATATGATTTTATTAATTAACATTAAAGGGAGAACATGAAGTAATATACAAGTCACAAATACATGTATGAGACATGAATTTATTTGGGAAACCCTTATGATAAAAAATCCATCAACAAAAGGATATTCATGATTATATTGTTCAAGAAATTATATACAATATAATATTTTTACACATGTTCTTAATCTATAGAGTAATAACATATAACCTCTAGATAGGATTTCACACCTTCACTATTTAACCACTCATGAGTGTCCAATATTAACTCATATAAATAAATAGATAGATATAGCCACAAAACAATCCAATAAAGAATTATAATTATTTAACTATCTAATTTTCACATAAAATAACAACAATCACATAACCATATCATCGCATCAACATGAAATATGACTTCTCAACATGATTAACCATTAAAAATAATGTTTTTTGGTTGCCCACACCTAGTCAAAGGTTGTTGACTCACTTTACTTGAACTATGTGCATGTCTTCCTACACCACAACTAAACATAATTTCCCATGGCTTGTGGTAGAAAAGACAAACTTTTGATGAAATATAATTGCTTTTGATGCATACAAGCATCTCCTAGAACATCACCATGCTCTTTTTTGTCATTACATGTATTCCAATAGAGTTACAAGTACACCTAAATTTGCATACACACTTATAGTGACATAACTATAATTAAATACAATTGTGAGTTCTCATCCAAATGCTCTTTCTGTTGGGAACATAGAAAATCTAGAATTATACAAGTCCCATGCTATATTATAACACCTAAAGTTCACTAAAAATTTCCACAACTCACTATAACTATTTATTGGTCTACTAGATATTGTCACATGAACTCAGAATAAATTCCATCAACATATTCTACTAGAAAACTTACTAATAACTCTCTATAGGTGAGTAGTTAGCATACCTTTGTGACCATCCCATTTTATCCATAGGAAATTTCTAACTTCTTATACAAACTTATATTAGCTAGGCTTTGAAGGCATATAGTGTGAGGAGTTAACCATGTCGATGGAAATGAAGATCTTATTAATAATTGTGATTCCTACAATAAGATATAGGTATTTGGAACTCATTTTTTTTAATTTTAATATATTAAGGAACCATTATCATATTTTATGGAGAATGACATCAATATCAAATGGTAATGCCCAAATATTTCATAATACAAGTTATTTCCACTAAGAGTAAATCCATTTTGGGGGTTGGTTCTCCTCAACCAATAAACATTTCTTTCGATATATCAAAATTTGGGATCTTGAAGGTATGTAAAATAATTAAGAACTTGTTTATCACATTTTGAACCTCTTCTTCTTGATTTCATAAGAACAGCATATTTTCATTAGTGAAATGGGAAATCAAATACATGCTTGTAAGATAAGGTATATGCCCCTAATATTTATTGATTATTTTATTTTTTCAATAAGGTGGTCCAAACAATGTTAATTCAAATAGTATTGCAAGGTTGGCAGCACCTAAGGCAGACACATCGACAGCAAGAAAGGTTTGGTATAGTGATCTTCCACAATACATGGTCCTACTGGTACATTACTGCCTAGAGATAGTTGACGTTGCCATTCAGCGTTATAACCCTAGCACCTATTGCATCGAGGGCCAAAACTTAAGAGTTCACATTAGCCCACAGGCCATTTGGCATATGCTATGCATCCTAGACCCCAATAAAAGAAGAGAGAAAATTGAGTTCTTTTTCCCTGGTAAAGGAGAAAAAACATGGAAGGTGATGAAAAAGAACTCAAATTTCCTAATAGAGGAGATTGGTAAGAAGGGTATCCCAAGTGCTAAGTTGTCGAGTATCTCATTGCCGCGTTGTTCATTTCATGAGGATATGTAGGATTCCATGTCAATGCTAGCTTTTGTGTGTGGCTGAGACTCTGACAAGATGGTGGAAACATGTCAACTGGGACTAGCCTTCCAATTCCGCAAACAACATGATACCTTTTGGTATGATTTCACTAAGTTCCTAGTGGAGGAGATGATACAAGAAATAAAAAATTACCCGGTGAAGGGAAAGTTTAGATTTCTCTCCTTCCTGGTTCACATGTTCCTACATCAAAACCCTAATTTTTTCGGCAAGCATTTTGAGTTATCAATTTTTTATGCAAAGAAGAGGAGGAAGCCATTATCCACATGGACACCCTTCCTTTCCATGTCATATGATTATTATGCATTTTCAGATTATTTTACAATTCTCTAGATACAAGGCTTCACTGGTCAACCCTTCCTTCTCCCAGCCTGTTTCACAGATAGGGTTCTCATGCTTGAAATGTATCATTGATTTTCCTTTCTGCAGCAACTCAAGTGTCAAAAGAAAAGGATTCTTTGCTTGTTCGAAGAATTTCAAAATGGTGATTCTATTAAAGAAGCAATCAAACCAGTTATTGCAGGATAAACTGGCTCATTTAGGGTTGGTTTTGGTAAATGAAAAATGGGATTACAACCCTTTCAATGACCTTCCAGAGCCGCACATGAAAGTTACTCATGTTCCTCAACCTTACTAGGAAAAGCGGTGTAACTCGCGGGCAGACAAAGATGAAAATTTTGTTGAACTAGCGTGTATTCCCACACAAGATAACAAAGGGCCATGGCACAAGTTCTACTTTGTTGTGGCGGTGGCCCAAGATAATGTCCAAATGGAACACACTATGTACAACAAGTTGCGGAAGGATGTGTAATGGACAGATGAAAAGATAGAAGCTTTCTAGAAGTATCGCCAAGAAATAGGGCAATTGGATGCCCCTTATGAGAGCTTGAAGGAGGACAAGGAATTTGAAAAATGGTGGGATGATGATCACCCCAGCACAGACTCTAGCATCAATAAAAGCGATGACCCGGAGGATGAGTCTGAAGAGCAGGAAGAGGAAGCGACGACTTCTACGTCCATGCCAAAGGAGAAAGGCTCTGGATAGCCCACCTATGTAGCCACGAATGTGTGGTTTAATTTATCGAGGGCTTCACATATACTCACTTGGGCCGCTAAGGCAACCAGGGTGCCACAACAGTAAATAGCAATAACTGTCGAAGTTTGGGAGGCCCTGCCCACAAAACGGCAGTGTATAGAGACCATTATCAGAGAGGGTTCCCAAGAACCTGCCAGAAGACAAGTTCTTGCAACTAGCCAGGAGCCTGAGGCTGATGAAGAATCGCTAATGATTCTAGAGCCGCCATCAATTAGTCAACAAGTAAAATTTTCTCCTTCTTCCTTTGCTTCTCAGTCCTTGGTATCTGCCCCTACCTCAGTGGCAATCCCTGCCATGAGTATTGGCCCTCTGTTTCCCACTTTTAATCCAACACATGTGGGGGGTTTCACCCAATTCTCATAGACCACTCCATCTGGCTTTACTCCTCTATGAACCCTTACACCAGCTACTGCTGCTCAGGCTCTGCTTGCCTCACTTTCTAAAGGTGTTCCCTCTGCGGGCACACCTACTTTTTCTATTGTTGTGGATCCTCTTCCATCACAATAGGCTGACTCAGTAATGAAAACTCCTTCACTATTCCATCCCATGAGTCTTGTCGATTCACCAATTGAGTCGTGGCAAGTGGCAAGCCCTTATGTTGGTTCTCAAACCAAGCTTTGGAATGTGCCCCACTTCTCCCTACAAACTGTCACTCTCCAAAAAATGCAAATTCCCAGGCCTATCAAAATTACCTATCCATATGCCCTACCTTCTGGTGCTCCTTTTGCAAGTGGACTAGTTTCATCGCCAACCGAATTTATGGCACAAATTGACTATGGAAAAGAAGCACGTGCAAGTAGAATGAAAAAGTGCAAGGAAAAGGATGACAGTGCTTCTGCTGAGACTAAAATACATACTCTTTATGATGAAACCTGATAAGAGCTAAATTTTTCAACCGTGTACCCAAGAGTAACCAAGCCTCAGGGGGAGATGCACCCAAAAGACTATGAAATATATGTGGTAAGGCTTGACATGAAGGTGGCTCGACCGTAGGATAAGGTTGAGATTATGGAGGAAACACAATGGGTAGTCACCTCTGACTTCCTTAAAACTAGTCGCCAGCTAAAGAAAAAGGATGAGCAGCTTAAAGTTGTAAGGGAAAGAGTTAGTTTTTTGGAGAAAAAAGAGAAATCCCTGGACGCGAATGTTGCGCGTATGACAAAAAGGGTGTTGGTAGCAAAGAATGAGTAGAATAGACTTCAAGATGAGCTTGTGAAGATTCAGACTATTGACCCTGCTATGGTAAAAGTGTTGCATACTAAGAATCAAGAGGTGGAGCATAATTTGTAGCTAAAGAATGAAGAGCTGGAGTGATTTCACCTTGAGTATAGTCAAGGAATAGCACAAAGGAATGAGGCTTTGGAGCACCAGCATGCTCAATATAAGCAGAAGTTACAAGAAAAAGAGGTTAAATTTGAGGGCCTAAAAGCTCAATTATAACAAGAGCTCCAGGAGACAAAGTCCTCTCTATACATGCATTTAGCAAATCACTCCCGAGCCGAGGAGAATTGGAATAAAGAAATGAGCAGCTCTGCAGAGCAACTGGCATCTGAGAAAAGGAAAAGGGTAGAGTTGGCTGAGGCCTTTAACTCAAAAGACGTAGAGATCGCTTCTCTTAAAAGCTCTCTCCTGTCTTCTCCTACATAGCCGGACATTATCCTGTTGGTTAGGCAATTGTACATTTATCACTGGGAAAAGATTAAAAAAATTTGCCTAGCACTGCAGCCCACCCTCCAATTTATTGCCAAGGAATCAAGGCTGAGCTAAGAGGCTCATGATATGATTGAGCAGTTCCCACGATTTATCTTGGAAAAGGTTCCAGAAGCAAAAGATCTGCTCACCGAGCTATACTCGTTCTCTGATGAAAATCTCACCAGGGCAGGAATTAAAGATCAGGATGTTGTTGCTCAGATGGAAAACAAGTTTATTCATTGTCACTCTTCCTTCCAACACACTAAATTAGTCACGGCTACTCTGAGCAAGACAATGGAAAACATGTGGGAGAGTTTCTCCAAGTTGAACAGGATGGGTTTGTCGTCCTCGTTCCTTGAAAATGGCTCTATTGCTACGGCTGAGCGGATTGCAGAAAGAATAGTAGAGAAGGAAAATGATTTGGATGCTTTCATGGATTTCAGTCATCCTTCCACCGCAACTGATATTGAGGGAATTATTCATCCACTTACACAACTACTGTTTCATTGTGAAGCAGGGGTTGGTTTACCTAGTGCATTGCCTCATAAAGAAACTATTGATCTAAGCGGAGCACGGGAGAATTTACACAATATGGTAAGTCCATCTAAGGATGAATGGTCACCTCTACAGGTGGCTCTTTCCAATCTTTGACTCTATTATTAGATGAAATGGCGCTCTAGTCTATAAACCAAAGAAATTTTGGGTTCTCTGTTCCTCAAGCGAAACGCCCCTAGTAGTCGCTAAAAGCTATTAATAAATATTCAACGAGCTCCCTTCAGGTGTATTTTCCTCTATGTATCAGCCCGCATATCATAGGAAGTCCACTTAGTCTTTTATCAAATTCTGTTTTTCCCCTCCACGTGTCTTTTGTGTACACCCCGAGGGTTTCCCTTCCTTTTGCATCTCAGGAATCCCCGCTATACCTCCATGTGTCATAGTTGCGGGCCATTTTTTATCATTCATTTTTGCTTCCTCATCGGGCTCCACTCGAGTGCCATGAAGCACTCATTCCCAAATAATTTGGTAGGCCCCACAATTGTTGTCTATGATGCACCCTTGCTACATGTCTACTCTTCGCAAATATTTCAGCGTGAGGATGAAATAAAAACTGTGGGCAGCAAAATGCTACCACGCGTCCCTTTTGTGCCTAGTCGATGATCATTTCCTCCACTTTTGAATAGAGCTTTTCCCACTCAACACTTGTAGCCTTGGCGCAAGTCTTCAGCAGTGAGAGATAAAGGTCTGCACAGGCAGCGAAATGCTGCCATGTGCCTATTTGGCGGATCTCATTTTTGGGCGATGAACCAAGCAAACCAAATGTTGCGATTGGCCACTGCATGTCATAATAATTTGCACAGGATGGTGACACTTATCTGTTTAAACTTTTTGGGACCACTGCCATCATTTGCAGGAGATGCACCTATGCCTGGAATGACCAGATGCTCGGTTTCGAATCTTTTCTATTGCAATGGCTTGGGGAATATTCTTATTTCTACATCATTGCTAGGGATCGCGAAATATTTTTTCTATTGCTACTCTCCGAAGCGGTGGGAATTTTCTACTATATATACTTTTCTCTATTGAGGGAAAAGGGTCTGAAATTTTGAAAGAATATTGGTTTTAGGAAAGGACGTCAGGCCTTTATTACTGTTTTATTTTATTGCAAAAGACTTTTAGACTGTGCCAATTGTTCGGCCTTTTTGTTCTTTCATGCTATTTGATTAAAATATAAATTGTGCTTTTATTGTCTAGACATTTCATTTGAGAACTTCTATATACGTTGAATGCAAGTTTGTTGATCTAGATCATGTCTAATGACTCTTCTTGGCAGTAAGAATGTATGTAATATTATTTTATGTCAATGAATGGATTGTCTATGCTATGATTTTTAGTTTTTGCTCTTTTGGAACACTACAAATACCAATCAGGCCCTTAGATCTATGATTTATCATACCTATCATTAAGTCTTGGCACATCACCTTAGGTTAGAATTTATTTTATTATATTTGTTTCCTGTTCCCTTTCCAAACCCCCATTATAAAAGAAGTTGGCTTCTTTAAAAACCTGGAGGTTACTCAGTTTAGCGCAAAAGGTTCCCCATAAACTGAGTTTCCCATAAGACACTATTACCTTTTCAAATTTTGGCGTCAACATTTACCACACAATTTTTCAAAATTCTTCCATGCCTCTTTAGGTGTTTTGTATGATTCAATATGAAATTGCAAATCAAATGAGACTAATAAACATATGCATCCAAGTGTTTTCTCACGATCAATCTCCCATCTTGCAAATTCTTTAGCATCAGTAGGTTTTTGAGTGGTTTCCTTTAGATGACCTATTAGACCTTTCATCATGATATAGTGCCATACTAATTTTTTTCATGTAGCATAGTTATGTGGATTTAGGAGTTCAATTTGAGATTTCCCCATTGCAAGAACACAAACCAAGCAAAATAATGCAAGAAACCACTGCAAGATTACCCCCCCCCCAAATTACTCAATCAAGAAACCCCCCAAGCAATATCTGATTTGGAACTTTATATTTAGTGCATTTACAGTTGCTAGATGCCAAAAATAACAATCTAGACTTGATCTTAGTACTTACAGATGCCAAAATAGGCCACATAATCAAGTAAAAATTTTGGTACAAGATGAGATCAATTTGATCATACCACTAAAAAGTAAACAAAAATTATGCACTTTCAAAAAAAACTGCACCCAAAAATTTTACCGTAGGAGCAAGATATGAGCTCCCAAAGTTCCCAAAATGAGGAAAAAGCAACAACACTTGTGAGAATATGCATTTTTTGTAAAAACTAGACACCAAAACCAAATTTTGATTACACCACTATGAAGAGCATGAAAAACTATCCCAAATCAAAAAGAAATTCTTGAAAAAAGGAGTCAAAATGAGCAAGTTATGATACTTTAAAGTTTGACTGCAAAAACGAAAGACTCCAACCTGGGGGTCTTTTTAATTTTTCTAAAAATAAAAAAAATTCAACTGGAATTTTTTTATTTATTTATTTTCTAAAAAATCATACCGACGCTAATGATGACGACCTAGGGGTCGTAAGGCTCCCTAGGCAAAAATATTTGTCCTTGCTAGGCAACTACTCCAAAATGGATGAATTGACAATCGATCTTAGGGTTTTTGGCCCTTTGGACGCAATGGTAGGGTTTTATTTGACCCAAAATGCTCCAAAATTGCAACTACCTTATGGATTTGACAACCACTCTTCAACTTCAAACCCTCATATATTTGGCCTCGAATGTCCGATTTGGACGAAACAAAAGGAAAAATCAACTTTCTTGAACCTTCTGGATGCAATGGTGAGCTTAGATTTTCACTAGAAAGCTCTTGTATAAACCTACAATAAAGAGCCACAAAATGGAACACCCCCAAATCTAGTATCCCTCTTTAGAAAAAGACTCTCCAATGGCACCCAACCCACTCCCATACCATGTTATAATTGGCTATGGCTGCCAAGACCTAGAGGCCAAATGGAAAGCACAAAAGAGAGATGAATATGACAAGAATAAATTGTATTCTCATCAATATGATTCAATGATATGATGTGATATGTACAATGTATTAGAAACCCCTTGATTATATAGCCAAGTTGAGATACAAGATGTCATAGGAATATGACAAGTGTCTTAATCATATGAAATGTGACAACTTGACACAGCTACCTAGGTCACGTGTAGTTGTCAAAAGATAAGATAACAACTAATGACAACTAACACCTTCTAGAAAGATTCCTTCCTAGGACCTAAGTAAACTTAACATGTGTAAATAAGTCCCCTAGTAATGAATGAACTAGGTACAAGACTTTATTTACACCAACATATAGATTCAAATCCACAATGCAACTTAATACAACAAGGAATTCATACATGAAAAACCACAAATCCTTGTTTTTCACCTAAATTCCTTTAACATGCTTGTTGCCAACTTAGGTTTTGTTGGTATCAAGATAGAGGATGGTTACATGAAATTGTTATGTTCTTTGAAAAACTCATGGGATCACCTTGTGATGGTCATTGGGATTACCACTACCACCATCAAGATGGATGAAGTGGTTGCATCATTACTTTCTAAAGAGATACGGAGAAAAAATTCTAAGATGGATAAGGAAGCACTTGTTGTTCATGACAAATCAAAAGAGAAAGGCAAGAGGAAGGGAAATAATTCAAAATCCAAATCCCTAGGGATATCTAAGTCTCCTAGAGAATACAAGGTGAAATATTGGAATTATGACAAAACCATTCATTTCTATAAATAATGTAAGAAGGATAAAAACAAGAAAAACAAGAATTTTTCCACTTTTTTCAAAAAAATCCTCTTATGTTATAATGAAGCCTTTGTCACAACCATGGTAACACCTCCATCAAATATGTATGGTTGATAGAATTTGGTGTATCTTTTCACATCACATCACATAGGGTTTGGTTGTCAAAGTATGAAGAATTTGATGGTGGGAAGGTTTATCTAGGTGATGACTCTCATATGAGTATTATTGGCCATGAAAAATTAAAGATTAGATTCCCTAATGGTAGAGTGAAGGAGATTGATGGTGTGTTGCATATCTCTAGTTTGGGATGAAACCTAATTTTTGTGAGAAAGTTGAAGATATGGGTGTGTAGATTTTTTCTTGAGTAGACAATGTTAGATGACTAGAGGAGCTATGGTGTTGAAGAAGGGTGTTTGGATAGCACCTTGTTCAAGGTGGATGTATAAATTGTTTCGTGAAATATTTTGATATGTCAAAGAAAAGAGCTGCAAATTTTTCATCCTCACCATTGGAACAAGAAATGAATTTTTTTACATCAACTTCCAATGTTCATGTATTTTGTGTACTTAAGGGTGTTCATTCCTTGGAGATGAAGCTTCCAATAGATAAGACAATGTTATGCCACCAAATACTTGGCCACATTAGTGAGAAGGGTCTTAGATCCCTAAAAAATAAATGCCTCATTGAGGGGCCTGATGATTGTAATCTCAAGTTTAATTTTTACAAACATTACATCTATGAAAAATAAAATTGTGTTCAATTTTATTCTAATTCTCATAAATCTTTTGAGGTTTTGGACTATATTCTTTTAGATGTTTTTTTTCTTGTTAATGTCCCTTCATTATCAAAATTTGTATATTTTGTTTCATTTATTGATGACTATGGTAGGACATTATTTTATTTCCTCAAGATAAAACATGAAGTCTTTAGCCAGTTTAAGGAGTTTAAGGCCTTTGTTAAAAATCTAAACTGGAAAAATATTAAGTATTTAAGGACTAATGGCAGTGGTAAGTTTTATGAAAGAATTTGACAAGTTCTATAAAGAGCACAAGATTGAGAGAGATGCATAAGACGAATCCATAGACCCCTTAGCAGGATGGAATTATGGAGAAGATAAACAAGATGTTGATGGATAGGGATAATATTATGCTAAATAGAGTTATCCTTGAACAAATATTTTGGGTTGAAGTTGTAGCCACTACTATCTATTAAATAGATATCCTACAATGGTACTTGTTGATAATATGCCCATGGATGTGTGACTGAGAAAGAATCGTTCAATGAGACATCTCAAAGTATTTGGTTGTGAATCATATGTACATGCGTCAAAACAAGAAGAGGTCAAAGTTAGAAAAAAGGTTGTTAATTATATCTCCACTAGTTGTGGTGTTGGTGTGAGAGGGTACAAGATTTGGGACCCAATAGCTAAGAAGATTTTGTACAATAGAAGTGTGATTTTCAAAGAGTTGAAACCTTGTTATATTATCCTACAACTAGAGAAAGAATAGAAAGAAAAGGATATAGTTCATTTTCCACCTACTTTGATGAAAAATGTATGTACACCTATTGGACCTAATGATGAGGAGAGCACTACTAGCTCTAAAAAAATTGATGAAGAAGAAGAACCTCAACCTTAACCATTGAGGAGGTATATGTGAGTTAGGTGGTAACCAAAGGTTTGGTTATTCATTATTCGATTTCAATTGTATATTTTTTTTGATTGCTAACACTGATGAGCCTAGGACTATTAAAAAGGCGATGGGTATGAGTGATACAAATTCTTGGATGAAGAGGTGGTTATATATTGAAAAAATAACGAATGGGATCTAGTACCTTTTCCTAGACAATGTTAACTCATTGGTTGTAATGGTTTTTCAAGAAAAAGTGCATTCTTGATGGTATTATTGAGAATCATAAAGAACAATTAGTCATGAAGGGGTATTCACAAGTGCAGGAAATTGATTATGGTGAAATATTGTGTCTTGTAGCAAAGATGGAATTTGTTCAATTCATGTTATCACTTGTCACAACTTATGAATTATAAGTTGAGTAAATAGGTGTGAAGATAATATTTCTTCATGGTGATTTGGAGGAAGAAATCTATATGGCATAGTCAAAGCATTTTTTTTAAAGGTAAAGAAAACATGGTCTATAATTTGAAGAAATATCTATATGGTCTAAAACAATCTCCTAGGATGTGGTACCAAAAGTTTGATACCAATTTGTTGAGTTTGGTATTTTAGTGGTATAAATATTATCATTATTTTTACTATAAATCTAATAATGGTTACATTCTCATTATTGCATTGTATGTAAATCATATACTATTTTTTTGGAATGGCAAAGGTTTGATTTTAACTTGAAGTCTAATTTGTCAGCACATTTTGAGATGACAAATCTAGGTGCAACTAAGTAAATTATGGGAATGGAGATTAAAAGAGACAAAGCTAATAAAAAGTGTTGGTTAAGCCAAATCAAGTACATGAAATAGATGTTGGAAATATTTAGCATGGTAACTTGAAGAAAGTTTATTGTTCCTATTATGCAAGGAGTGAAGCTATATTTTTAGGATTTTCTAAAATATCCCGCTAAGATGGAGGACATGTGAAATGTATCATATATGAGTGTTGTGGGAATTTTGATGTACTCCATGGTCTATATGAGGCCATACATTATCCAAGAAGTGAGAGTGTTGAATCAATTTATGGCTAATCCTAGATAGGTATTTTGAGATGCGATTAAGCAAGTGTTCAAATATTTATGGGGTATTTATGAATATTCCATATGTTTCCATGGTTATCCTACTATACCTTGACATTCATTTTGTATTTGTGGATATGTGAATTTAGAATGGGTGAGTGGCATTAACAAAAGAAGATCCACCAATGGTTATGTGTTCATGATGTTTGGCAGTGTTATTTGTTGGATGAGTAAGTGAAAATCTATAGTCTTATTGATGTGCCAAATTGACCCACAACATGTAGGTAAGATAAAAGTGAAATATCTCACCTCTCCTGAAAGAGACAATTAGTAATCGAACTAATCACCTCCCAAGGTCTTTGATGTTGGTTCACAAAATTGTTGTTTCACAAAGTGGTCAATATGGTTGTAATGTTCAAGGGGCCTACTGGTGTTGAGCTTCTAGATTGTTACAAGATCAAACATCTATCTAAACCTACTTTAACCATTGGTTTTAAAGAAATAGAAAAAGATAGATCTATGTTTTTAAACTGAAAAGAATGTTGATTCATTCAAGTAATCATGCTTGTTAACTTCCAAGGAATTCCTAAACTAGAACTGTAGAATAAAATTAACTTGTAATTGATACAAATTTTCATTCATTCATAGTGCAAACTTTAACAGTAGATTGCAAATCATCATTCAAACAAAACATAAGATAAAATTTCATTCCTTGAGAGATTTTCAAATCACAATGATTAACACAAAAAGAATACCATTCTAGAGCATAATATAAAGTAGGTTTAAATCTGGCTACTCCTACTATTAATGAAATAGATAAGCGGCATTTACAAATTTGGCAAGATCACCAGTGTACAGAAAACCCATGTCTCCAAATTATCTCCATCTATGATAAGAAAATTAGGAAGATACATCACTTCTTCCTGTTGAACTGTAAAAAAATGTCTAACTTCCTTCAAAACCCTAACTTGCTTCACTGCTAAATTCGCCTTTTTATTTGATTTCTCCAGACCTTTCTAACCCTAACTTCTAACTCATCTAACTCTTCTAACAACTTTCTAACAACGATTTTCTAACTCCTTCCAAAAAAAGAAGATCCTTTCAAAAGAGGCAAAATGCCCTATTTATAAAATGTGTCAAAATGCGTCGGCCTAGTTCTACGGTTTACAAAATGAGTCGGTTACAAAACACGTCGGCCCAAGAAGAGTTTGATATGAAGTCAAACATGCATTAAATGCAAGGGCACCGACCAGAGGCAAGAAACGGACCAAAACATGTAAAGAAGAGGAAAAGCACAATGATGAGGAAGCACGACTTTTGACGTAGCTTTGCATTAACTGCTTCCTCCATGTCGCCCATACCCTGCTCCATTATGGCCTTCATCATCAAGAACGTCCTCTGCAAGCTTTCCTCAAGTGACATAGGTGGAACCCTAGTTCACCATTCAATGGCATTGATATTATTCTTCAAATCTATCCCATCGTATTGTTCCAGTTTCTCTTAGCCATTCCAGCCACTGCCTTGCTAGACTCAGCCTGCATTCATAAAACAACAATGTGAGAATCCATTTGTTGACAACATTTCATCAAAGTGTTAGCTCAAAATCATGATAAAAACCATTAAATTGGCCATTCCATCAAAAATGAACATAAGCAGCATACAACAGTGAAATTTACCAAATTAAAACATGGAAATGCAAGTATGCATCATTAGAGTCGTCCATTTCACCAAATTTCTTCGCTTCACAACACCTCCCAAAAAATCCAAAAAAATCCAGCCAGAGCGGATTTCCGCGAAAATGACAACACAACATGAATTCCGAGAAAACGAAGGGAAGAAGGAGAAATCGGGAAAATCCGACCGGACCGGAATTCCACGGATGGCTCAGAACTCCAAACATTAGAAAACTGAAGGAAACCAGGAAAATGAAGGAATCCGGGAAAATCCAGCTAGACAGGAAAATCTCGAACCAGGGTAAAAACCCAAACTTTGCCCAAAACATCGCTCAAATTGACCAAAGGTCATAAATTTGAGGACCCTAGGCATGGAAATCGCTTAACGTGAGCCTCCTACAAATCTTCTTTGAATCCTAGGCTCAATCGAAAGCAAATCAAGATGAAATGGTGATGCCCTAGGCACGAAACCCTAGATTCTAACCACGAATGCACAGGGAAAGCCATGAAATGCCCAAACACAAGAATCTGAACCCCAAGCAAGACCCTAACAATTTAAAGTACAACAAGATGAACATCTCAACTCAAGAGAATGCAAATGATAAAACAAAATGGCAACAAGTTCAAAAAAAAACCACGTTCGGAAACCCAACAGCCAGACAAAAATTTGGAAAAATCCGGTCTAGGCGGAATTCTGCGAAGGCCAGAAATCTCTGAATCGCAGTGTAAAATAGGTCGGGCCGGATTTTGAACACAATCCGAGAAAATCCAATCGAGGTAGAAAATCTCGAACTGGCTCAAAAACCCGAACAGCAGCAAGAAACCAGATTTCGAAAGAAGTTCGGGAAAATCTGAACGAATAGGAAAATCCCAAACCAGGGTGAAAACCCAAACTTCGCCCAAAACACTAAATTTTCAAAATTCAACTTGGGAAAAATACTTGGGCAAGCAAGATAAACATATTAAGCACATGCCAAGGCAAAGAAAAACCTCAAAAGCCAAAGGGGAAAAAACACAAAGAGCGAAAGCAAAAGAGGGTCCCATTTTAATCAAATTTAAAATGGGGTAGTTATGCAAGGCATAACAATTGGCGACTTGGCTGGGAAAACAGTTTAACCATTTTCAAGAAACTGAGGGATTTAGTTACCCAAAACTCCTGGTTTATAGACATCACAATTCCAGTTAGGTCAGTCTTAGCAAACAAGGTTGAGCTAGAATCTCATATGTAAATCAACACTGGCTACCCCTAAATCTATGTGTGTGCTTAATGGTGCATCACCCTTTTACAAAGTTTTCCTCATCTTTTGAACAATGATGCACAAGATTTGAACTACATGAGTTGATTCCCTTTAACTGTTGTGGAATGATATCCTGGGCATTGCTCCATTGCCAGTCAAGCATTCATAGCTCCGACAGAGATACCTCTAGTTTTCTCACAACATTACTCTATTGCCAGGCAGGCGTCCATAGCCTCAGTAGAGATACTGGAATCACCCATTCAGTATTGAGTTTTCTTTTCTTAGATAGTTCTCTTTTCTCTTTTTTTTTGTTCTTTCATTCAACTCCTTCTCAATATGTCAGATGTCTAACATTTGTACTGGGTTGAAAACTACCATGGACCACATAACAGTATCTGGGGAATCAGATTTTTCACTCAAATCTTGCAACACCATCATCCTAAGACAAATATACCATTACAAAAGGAGATGTTTCTGGTGATTTGTGCCAGATTCAATCATAGTTAGTGAAGATTTCTTACTTTACACCTTGTTCTCAATGACTTTACACCTTGTTCTCAATGACTTTTCACAACTCTCATTGATAATGGACATAAAACAATGAATTTAGGACAAAATCATCCAATCAGAAATTTTGAAAATATCTAAACCAACTTCTCTCCTAGTAACCAAAATATACTTTAGATAACAACCCCCCCTTACTCAACCGGATAAAATGAAGGTCCCCACAAAAAGAAAAAGACAAAACGAAAGGAACAGCAAACTATTTACATATATACAACCCAACAAAATACCAAACCTTTTATGACCCAAAATAATGTTTGATAAATTGTCCATTGATAGGCAATGGAACAGGTTCTCCTAGTAAACTACTCAATTGGAAAGAATTTTTCCCTAGGATTTCAGCAATTTGATAAGGACCCAACCAGAGCTTATCAAACTTCTAGTGGTCACCCTTCTTTTCATTAGCTTTATCCCACAGTAAGACAAGGTCTGATATTCTGAAAGCCTTGAATTTGGCTCTTTTGTCAAACTAACATTTAACAATAGCCTGGTGCCTAAAGAATTGCTACAAAGTAGCATCTCTTGGCTCTTCTAATTTCAGCAAGCCAACTAACCTTACCTCAATCCTATCATCACTAGAGTAAAATTCTTGCATAAATTTTAGGATAGGTATTTGCAAGTGAATAGGGAACATAGGTTCTTGGCCATACACTAGCTTAAACAGTGAATTCTTCAACACAGCCTTTATCCTAGTCCTCTCTGCCCATAACGCAAATCTTAACTAGGTATGCCAGTCTCTAGGATTGTTCTCTAATAGTTTTTTGATTACCCCTAGGAGATTTTTATTAGTTGATTATGTAACTCCATTTCCTTGTGGATAATAGTTTTAAGAATACTTTAAAACAATCTTATGATCATAAGCCCATGAAATGAACTCGGCAAAAGAAAAGGCAAGGCCATTGTCACATACTAGTGCAAAGGGTACTCCAAACCTGGTTGTGATGCATTCAATGAGGAACTTGGTTACTACCTCTATTGTGATATTCTTGCAAGGTATAGCTTTTTTCCATCTCATGTAGTAATCGATGGAAGTATAAATGAATTTATGTCCTGCAGAAGAATTTGGGTTAATTACCCCAATAAAATCAATTGCCCATTGGCCAAATGGCCTTATCTCATAAACAAGCTACAATGGCATGGCTAGATGACACTCTCTTGATGCAAAATTTTGACATATATGGCATGTCCTTACATGTTGGTGAGCATCCTTAAGCACACATGGCCAACAATAACCGAATTTGAGGATCAGATGTGCTAAATAATTTGTAGAACCATGACCAGTGCCATGTTTCCCATGAAATTCAGCAATTGTGTGCTTAGCTTCTTGTTGATCAAGGCATCGTAGATAAACCCCTTCAAAATTATTTAAGTATAACAATCCTCCTTTGAGCATATCATGGGATCTCTTCATTCTTAATGCTCTCCTCTAAGTTGTATTCATTCCCTCTGGGCACCGATTATTGAGCATGAAATAAATAATATCGGCATACCAAGAGTCATTAGAAAAGGACTGTGTTGTGTATTGCTGACAAATAATGTTCTTACCAGCATCTGCCATTTCTTTAGACAGGCCTTGACCTCATACAAGCTTCATAGGGTGAATCTCCGGATCAAACTCCTGCAAAATAGTCATCCATTTCCCCCTTCGTTCTCCCAACTCGCTCTGCATAAGTAGAGACTTCACAGTAGCATTAGGAACCACAACAATAATCTGACTTCGAAGGATATAATGCATGAACTTCTTGACAGCCCTAACTAATGCAAAATCTTGTTTCTCAAGAGGTCGGTACTTGACTTCAGCATTCTTAAATGGAGAGTTCATGAAGGCAATTGGCCTTTCATCCCCCTCCTCTCTTCGTTGTGTCAGGACAGCTGCACATGAGTGTTCAGAAGCAAAAGAATAAATATAAAATGGATTCAAGTATTTAGGACTAGTGAGGACTAGCGCCTCTAAAATGGATTGCTTAACCTGAGAAAAATCAGCCTTTTCCTCATCACTCCATTCTATTCTAGCATCTTTCTACATCATTTCATTCAAAGGTTTAACAATTTCTATGAAACCTGTGATAAACTTCCTCACAAAGTTGATCTTTCCAAAGAAAGATCTCATCTCCTTCTTACTTCCTGGCATGGTTAACTTTTGAATAGACTCAAATTGGTTTGGATCTATCGATATACCTTTTTCCAAGATTATGTGTCCCAAAAGTTTCCCTTTAGAAACCCCGAACACACACTTTTTAGGATTCAGAGAAACACCATATTGGATACATCTTTCAAGAAATTTAGCCAAGTTTGCAGCATGGTTTAGTCTATCTTTAGAGAATATTATCAAGTCATCCATATAAATGATGATGCACTTACCAATCAAATCTTTGAACGCTACATCCATTGCACACTGAAAGGTTGCTCCAGCGTTTATCAAACCAAATGGCATCCTCCTGTAGGAAAACGTTCCCCACCTAGTAGTGAAGGTTGTCTTCATTCTGTCTTCATAATTAACGATCACTTGATTGTACCTAGAATAACCATCTAGGAACGACATCATATGAGACCCATTGACAGTTTGCAAGACATCGTCCAGAGAAGGGAGTGGGTAGTTGTCTTTTTCTGAAGCTCTATTCAGATTCCTAAAATCTACACATAGCCTAATCTCCCCATTATTTTTACGAATTGGGACCAAGTTAGCCACCCATGTTGAATGTCGTACAGGGAATATTATTCTTGCATAAAGCAATTTATGAACTTCCTTAAAGATCATTGGTTCAATCAGGGCATTGACAGGACGTTGTTTCTATTGAAATGGTCTAGCTTCAAGCTTCAAAGGAATAGTATGAGTTATCAAAGAAGTATCAAATGTTTTTAGATCTTCATACCCCCATGCTATTGCAGCAATATATTTCTTCAGTACCCTCAATATATCTTCTCTAATTGCTTCAGGGCAGGCTTTCCCTATGTAAACATTCCTTTTAGAGCCAGATTCAGCTAAGTTAACAGTTTCATATTCACCTCCTTTATGTTCAATTGATACATTTTCCCGAGCCCTGGGATCTGAATCAAAAATTCTTTCTAAGGCCACCATTCCCTTGGGAATGCTATTACTTTTTAAGTTGAGGACACCTTCTATATTGCAGTCTTCAGGGTTCCATTCTCCTTGATCCCTATCGGACTCATCGATGATTTGTCCTTCGAAAATAACTGAGCTTGCTAGAAAGGAAAGGATATGTCGATCATCGTCAAAGACTTGAAAGTTCCTGACATTATCAAGGACAACCGGGGTGGATATCAATTCTACAGAGAATCTCTTGAGCTTGGAGTCTTGCATGGGCTCCAAGGTACTTGCAGTAACAGCTAATGAATCATCTATTTGATTCTCCTCTCTAGGGATTAAACTAATCCCAAAAGCATCAAAGTCTTCAATTAGGTTCCACACCCAATTTTTATAAGTTGGCAGCCTTTTATTGTGACATGTGTACTGGTTGTGTACTTGCTTGATAATCACTTATGAATCTCCTTTAACCATCAAGGCAGTAACTTTCTTCTGATGTGTGAACATCATTCCCCGAGTTAATGCTTCATATTCTGCTATATTGTTAATGCATCCAAACTGTAACCTGTAAGAAGCAAAAAATATTTTCCCTTTTGGGCTAGTTAACTCAATTCCTGTGCCACGCCCTGTTTTAGATTTGGATCCATCAAATGTGAGGGTCCATACCTGATTATGAGTTGGGGTTGATCTCTTTGAGCTTGTTGTGGGTGCTTGGATAAGATGAACCATAGGTGGGGCCACTTGATCTTTTGCATCAAATATTGGGAATGGGTATTCAATAGGTTCATCAGGTGCAATGTCCAATTCCTACTCAGATATATTATGTAATCGTAGGGTATCTTTCTGATAGTTATCTTCATCTTTGATTAACTCCTTGGGTCTTGGTATACTTGTGAATGCAAGGGTATCAAACAAACCCTGGGGTTGTTCAACATAACTATGTTGGTCCAGTATTATGACCGAGGTATGTTCAGTTTGAGGAAGGACTTCTTCTGAAGGTATATTATCCCTAGTTAACATTATTGCATTTTTGGCTTCAAATGAGAAGTGATCTGAAATGGTCTCAAGGTGACTTGAGCTAGTTTCTTTTGTTTGGGAAACATGATTTAGAACAATGATGCATGGTTGGCAGGTCAATTCCAAATGATTTTGGTAGTGCACCCTGCACCAATTTGGGAGTAGAAGATTCCACAAATCGATATCTTCCCCTAAGACCAACTGATCTTGTTGCAGCTTCCTGATCAATACCTACTGGTTTACACTAATCATGGGATCAAGGAATTCTTCCATTGACAAATCATTAGAATCAAGAACTGAAAGAGTTAGAATTTCCTCTATTTTATAAACCCCTATCTTAGTTTCAAAATAAGCTACCTCGTTGGGACAGTCATACTCAGTGATGATGTGTTTAAGGCGAGGTTCACTCTCAATCCTAATCTGGGTAGGCATTCCCCTCCATGGTAGCCACATATGTGAAAAGTTGAGTGAGAGATATCCCCGTATACTCTTCATCAGATCTCTACTCAAAAGCATACCGTAAGTCTCAGGAATGTCTGCTACCTGAATATCCGTATTAGTTAGAATCCTAGGGTCAAACCCTACTTGCACATGTATATTTCTCAATTCTCCAACGACATTAACCTCTGATTTATCAAGTTGGATGACCTTCTTGTTTGTTTGGACAAGATTCAATCCCAATTTCCTGCATACAGAAAATGGCATAACATTGCCAGAAGCCCCTGAATCTAGCAGACAATTGTGAAGATTCTTCCCATAGATCCTCAAACTTAAAATAAATGGTGGGGTCCCTACCTTGTTTCTAAAAAAAGTTGCGTTCATGTTCGCAGTGGGTGCCACCTTGGTTTTCCCTTTTGATTTATCAGCTTCTTCCAAAGCTTTCAACACTATATCTCGTTGGGAAGGGCACCATTTTAGGATGTCAATTTATGATAAAGAGGTTTTTTGTTTCTGCATCTCAGAAACAATATCAAATCCTGTGTTATAACTTGCATTATATTTGAAAACACCAAATGAATTACCTTTGCTAGGGAATTCAAACGGACCCTTCGATGGAGGAGGATTGTTATTAGCACTCTAATTCAGAGGCACCATGTGGTTAGGTGGTGTTGATGTAGTGAACGGACCCTTATTTTGGTTTCTTAGGAAGTGTCCTCCCTTTGTATGAAAGGCTTGGGCATCATACACATCTTCTTCTGGTTCATTCTCATTCTGCATTGGAAATGAAGGTTCTTCTTCAAAGAGGTCATAAGCCATTGATATATCCACTGAGTAACCTCCTTTATTTGAATTCCCTTGGAATGTTTGGGCATCTTCTTGTGCCATCTTCACAAATTTCTCCATTTTGGGACAGTTCACCTTAGAATAAGTTGCAGTATCATGCAGCCTGCTCCAGTTAGTCATAAAATTGAGTTCAGCCACATTTACAGTATGTGGCTTGTCCTCATTAGCTTGGTAATTGTGAGAAGCTCCACCATTATTTTGCCTTGTGTTCCATTGTCTATTGTTATTATGCCTCTGGTTATATCCTCTATTCTTATTTTGATAGCCTTGGTTAGGGAAGTTTTGGCCTTGATAATTCATCTGGCTGTGATTGTTGTTGTTTTGATAATTACCCTGATTATTATTGTTTTGATTAGGGTAATTACCTTGGTTCTGAGAGGGGTTCAATTTAAGCTAAGCCATGTCATTTGTGACTTGAGACAGAGTTTTCTTTAGGATCTCCACCTTGTTTGTGAGTTGAACTATCCTTTCACTCTCAACATTCTTAGCAACTGGTGGATGACCGACAAGATTTGGTATTCCAACTTTATTATGATGACCATGTGGCCCATGATGATATTGTGATTGTTGAGAGAAGTCAGGAGCCCCATTGGCAAAGAATGGAATAGGAGACTAAGTTTGTAACTCAAATATAGGTCCGTAATGGGAAGGAGACATCCCTGGGACAGTATTGAATAAAGGGATTGGATTAAGCATCTGGTACCCCATAGAAGGAAAACCTCCTCCCAAGTTCCCTTGTTGAGAGCTAGTTTTTTGTTGCAGCTTGATGGCTAGATGATAAACTTTAGACAGAGAATCAATATCTGATGGCCAATAAGTCCTTTGTAGGAACAATCCAAGCAAAGGGTCTATAACTCTAAAATATGCCTGAATGGCACTATTCTCAGCAACTAGATAGGGGCCCTACAATCTCCTATACATTCGTTGAAACCTTGTATTGAACAAGGGCAATGATTCACATGGCTCCTTCCTAATGGTAGAAAATTGATGGAACAAAATGGTTGGATCCACATAAACTCTGAACTGATTGATGAAAGCATTCTCCAAATTTGTCTAGCTCATAATAGAACCTTGTGGAAGATTTAGGTACTAGTTGTACACCATATCCCCTAAGGAATAAGGAAACAACCTACAAACCACATCATGGTGAGCTATCTGGCTCTAGTACAAGCATCCTTAAAAGCTTGTATGTTCTCCTCAGCACTCCTTGATTCACCATGAATGTATTTGGGATAGAATCTCTCAGGATTCTTAGGCATATCATGAAAGCCTCCAAGAATAGTCCCCAATGGAGAGGGATTATTCATAAAAAATGCCATTGGTGGCAATGGTGGAGGTTGAGCCAATTTTTGGATGGGTTGAACCAACTGTAATGGCACTTGAGGTGGATTTGGTGGTGGATTGACAGGTATCCACCAAGGTATTGGTGAAAAGCCTGGTGGAGTGAGTGGAGCTGACAAGGGTGGTAGAATGGTTGTGCCAGTCCTATGAATCTTGTGTCTCGTTGGGGTCTTGAGTTCTATAAAAGGTGGTGGTTTTTCAATTGATCAAAGAACTCTATGGGACCTCTCTGGTGAGAAAGATCCAATGTTACCCAGTTTCCTCTTCTGCCCTCCTTCTAGTGCCAGAACTGTTGATGTGCCAAATTGACCCACAACATGCAGGTAAGATAAAAGTGAAATATCTCACCTCTCTTGAAAGAGATAATCAGTAATCAAACTAATCACCTCCCAAGGTCTTTAATGTTGGTTCACAACATTGTTGTTTCACAAAGTGGTCAATATGGTTGTAATGTTCAAGGGGCCTACTGGTGTTGAGCTTCTGGATTGTTACAAGATCAAACATCTATCTAAACCTACTTTAACCATTGGTTTTAAAGAAATAGAAAAAGACAAATCAAGGTTTTTAAACTGAAAAGAATGTTGATTCATTCAAGTAATCAGACTTGTTACCTTCCAAGGAATTACTAAACTAGAACTGCAGAATAAAATTAACTTGTAATTGATACAAATTTTCATTCATTTATAGTGCAAACTTTAACAGTAGATTGCAAATCATCATTCAAACAAAACATAAGATAAAATTTCATTCCTTGAGAGATTTTCAAATCACAATGATTAACACAAAATGAATACCATTCTAGAGCATAATATAAAGTAGGTTTAAATCTGGCTACTCCTACTGTTAATGAAACAGATAAGCACCATTTACAAATTTGGCAAGATCACCAATGTATAGAAAACCCATCTCTCCAAATTATCTCCATCTATGATAAGAAAATCAAGAAGATACATCACTTCTTCTTGTTGAACTGTAAAAAAATGTCTAACTTCCTTCAAAACCCTAACTTGCTTAACTACTAAATTCGCTTTTTTATTTGATTTCTCCAGACCTTTCTAACCCTAACTTCTAACTTGTCTAACTCTTCTAACAAATTTCTAACAACGATTTTCTAACTCTTGCCAAAAAAAGAAGATCCTTTCAAAAGAGGCAAAATGCCCTATTTATAAAATGCGTCAAAATGCGTCAGCCCAATTCTAGGGTTTACAAAATGAGTTGGTTATAGAACATGTCAGCCCTAGAAGAGTTTGAAATGAATTCAAACATGCATTAAATGCAAGGGCACCGACTAGAGGCAAGAAACGGACCAAAATGCGTGAAGAAGAGGAAAAGCACAATGATGAGGAAGCACGAATTTTGACGTAGCTTTGCATTAACTGCTTCCTCCACGTCACCCATACCCTACTCCATTATGGCCTTCATCATCAAGAATGTCCTCTGCAAGTTGTCCTCAAGTGACATAGGTGAAACCCTAGTTTGCCATTCAATGGCATTGATATTATTCTTCAAATTTGTCCCATCGTATTGTTCCAGTTTCTCTTAGCCATTCCATTCACTGCCTTGCTAGACTCAACCTACATTCATCAAACACCAATGTGAGAATTTGATTGTTGACAACATTTCATCAAAGTGTTAGCTCAAAATCATGATAAAAACCATTAAATTAGCCTTTCCATAAAAAATGAACATAAGCAGCATACAACAATGAAATTTACCAAATTAAAGCATGGAAATGCAAGAATGCATCATTAGATTCATCCATTTCACCAAATTTCTTCGCTTCACAGTGCCTCCCAGAAAATCCAGAAAAATTCGGCCGGAGCGGATTTCCACGAAAATGACAACACAACATGAATTCTAGGAAAACGAAGGGGAGAAGGAGAAATCGGGAAGTCACTTAATGTGAGCCTCCTACAGATCTTCTTTGAATCCTAGGCTCAATCGAAAGAAGATCAAGACGAAATGGCGACGCCCTAGGCACGAAACCCTAGATTCTAACCACGAACGCACAGGGCAAGCCATGAAATGCCCAAACACACAAGAATTTGAACCCCAAGCAAGACCCTAACGTTTTAAAGTACAACAAGATGAACATCTCAACTCAGGAGAATGCAAATGATAAAACAAAATGGCAACAAGTTCAAAAAACAACCAAGTTCAAAAACCTAACGGCCAGACAGAAATTCAAAAAAATCCGGTCCAAGCGGAATTCCATGAAGGCCAGAAATCTCTGAATCACAGTGTAAAATAGGTCAGGCCAGATTCTGAACACAATCCAGGAAAATCCGACCGAGGTGGAAAATCCCGAACTAGCTCAAAAACCCAAATGGCAGCAAGAAACCAGATTTTGAAAGAAGTTCGGGAAAATCTGAACAGACAGGAAATTCCCGAACTAGGGTGAAAACCCGAACTTCGCCCAAAACACTAGATTTTCAAAATTCAACTTGGGAAAAACACTTGGGCAAGCAAGATAAACATATTAAGCACATTCCAAGGCAAAGCAAAACCTCAAAAATCGAAAGGGAAAAAACACAAAGAGCGAAAGAAAAAGAGGATCCCATTTTAATCAAATTTAAAATGGGGTGGTTATGCAAGGCATAACAAGTCTCTTTGTCCATGATAGAAGCAGAGTATATGAAAACTACTCATACTTTTAAAGAAGTCATTTGGCTTAGGATATTTTGTTTTGATGTTGGGCTTGATGCAAGGATGATTACTATCTATTGTGATTATTAGGGTATCATTTTATTAGCAAAGAATCCTACTTTTTCATTCTAGAAAAAACAACATTAATGTTCAGTTTAATTTTTTTCATCACATGGAGGAATATTGGAAGGTGAAATTGGAGAAAGTTGACACTTTGATGAATTTTTATGATGTATTGACCAAGCATGTGAGCAGAGAGAAGTTTAGATGGTGTTCTAGTTACATGGACAAGTCATAGCCCCTAGTAATTTATTGTTGATTAAATCTTGAAAGGTCTTCAAAAGTGGGAGAATGTTGGGATAAATGTGTCTCAACCTTTACAAGTCTTAGAATTTATTTTGATGGTTAATTATTCATTTTATCCTATGTTTATTTTCCTACTAATGTCAATTCATTTTGTGGGACCTACTAGTTTAGGTGGAATCCTGCATGGAGATGGCTAGGATGAAATGCAAGATAATTATGTGGAAGTAGGAATCCCACTTGGTGGACCCCACTAGAGGTTAATTTTATGGCTTTTTCATAAGTTGTAAGTGTTAAGCCTATGGTAGATTATGACAAGTTATGACAGTGTAAGAGTCAAGTTATGATAAACTATGACAAGTGGGCCCACTATGATGAAGGCACCTATGCATGCAAGGTTTTTGCATGCATGCAAGTGTTGTACATGTCAAGGAAACTCAAGAAAAGTATGTAAGCACTGGATTTGTGTCATGTGGCAATCTTAGGCATCCATATTCTCTTATGAAGTTGTATATATATTTGGTACTTGGTTTTTTTGCATAGCAGTATAGGTTTGAATATTTTACAACTACCATTATGTTACCGAATTCACTCCAAAAATAATGTTGTAGTTGAAGACTCCTAAATGATCTTAGCTATGTGACTTTTTTGTAGCCTCATTCAAATTACTGATAATACAAAGAGTTTTTCTTTGGAGTGTGGATTTTTTCTCTTTAAAGGGTTTTCCCCACGTAAACATTGTGTTATGGTATATTGTTGATTTGCATATTTTCTTTACATTATATGAATGTGCATCTCAATATGTAACTAATAATGTTTTAAATATTTTTTTTGCATTGTCTCAATCACTTAGATTGTTGTAGGAATCTTCTTCCACTTACTCATATTTGTTTCAGAGACTACATGGATTTCCACTTGGCATTCTATGTAGTAGAGGTAATAAGTTTGTGGAGCACTTATGGAGGACATGGTGGAAAAAATTAAACACAATCACAATTTAGTTCAATGGATCATCCTCAAATAGATGCTTAATAAAAGGTAGTCACTATGTGCCTTAGTAAATTTTGGTGATGTTTAGGGAGGGAGAAACCTGGGCTTTAAAACTCAAACTTGGTGCAAGTAAAATTTTCTTATAATACCTCACTAAACAAAATCGCTAGAAAGGCCCCATTCCAAATTATTTATGGGAAGACTCTAAGAGGTGTTACAAAATTTTATCCATGAAGTGAAGGGAGAACTGCAAAAGAATGAGATTTTGTAAATTTTATGTTCTATGTGCACAAATAAGTGTGCATATAGCTGGAGAAAATTAATTTGTAATACAAGCAACATGGAGATTATAAAAGGACAAATAATTTTTTAGTTTGGTGACATGGTTTTATCACACCGGTGTAAGGAAATGTTTCCAAAAGGAGTGAATATTAAATTAATATGGAAGAAAATTAGACTATGTAAAGTCTAGAAAAAATTGGGATTAATACATACATGATAGAGTTGCCAAAAGGAATAGATATATCATTTATCTTTAGTATCACAAAGTTGCACCCTTATATTGGGGGACAACCTACTGAAGAAAATTATAGCATAGATTCTAAATAATTATAATCCAAAGATATTAATTGTTGAAGAAATTGTGTAGGGAGATTGTATAACTAATAGGTACCAAAGTCAAGAAAATGTCCAAAAATGAATATAAAGACTATTTGATCAAATAAAAGGGTTTTTGAAGTTGAATATATGATGTAATTTAGTACTTATAAATTTATAAGTATGACAAATTTATAGCAAACCAAAAAATGTGTGCTTGAGAAAGAGTTTGTGGCTAAATTTATTTTCCTACAAGGGTATTTGATACAGAACCATTCAAACACATGAGAAATCCTCATCAACCAAAAATAAGACTAAGAAAACTAAGTGGCTTGCATAAATCTTGTGTGCTAATAACAATATAGTGTAACAATAATATTTAATTCTTTGCATACAAGTGGAGCTTGTGTATTAAAAACAAATAGGAAAAATGAAGAATGCTTACAAATAAAACTCTTGCATATAATATTAAGCATGGATGACTCTATGTAATAAAGTAGCGTGTGTGATACTGTGCTCACTTGGCTAGTAACATCTTGCACAAATATTGGCACTTGTGTGCATTTGTGATGAAGAGAGAAGATATAACATCACCCACATGTTGAGTGAGATTGATAGTAAAAGGAAAATAAACTATTCAACTTCTGCAAATAATTATTTTTTCTTAATGTATCTAGGTCCATGTTATTTTTTAAAGGTCAGCTTGGGAGATTGGGAAGGTTGGTCATTGTTAGCATAGTTGAGCTTGAAGGACGTTGTTGCAACTTGTGACTTATATGCGGTGTCTAACCATGTTGTCATTGATTCTTGTTTGGGAATCCACTGTAATTTTTCTATTTGAAATTGAAATAAAAAATGATATTATATGTCATTTTTGTGTTGTCTTCATGTTTATTTAATTATGTATCTATTTGTATAAGTTGTGTGTTGATTGTAAGGTGTTGTCTATAGCATCCATCAATGGGACCCCTAACTATAATTGCATCAAATTTCAACCTCCAATTTAAGCTCCCTCAAACACTATTTTCTTAGCAATCACTTCTCCATGATTTGAAGGATCAAATATTATATTTTATCTTTTCAATTTAACATTAACAACATAAAGGAAATAAAACATGCCTCTACATATATATTGTGGAATAATATGAATAAAATCAATTAATTAGAATAAAATTTGAGATATATTTAAAGAAGTTGAATATGATAAACTAATTTAGGTAAATTAATTGAAATGAAAAATGTGTTATACTTTTGGTTTGCTTGTGCATGTATAGACTTGCATGCTTTTATATTCATATTGTCTATATTTTATTCAAAATTTGTGACTTGGATTTGTCCTCTCTTTTGTTTTCATATTTATATCTCATATACTCCAATTCTTATATATCTAATAATTTCCACATAGTTATATATTTTATGTATATTCAAATAAAAAAAAATTATGTTCATATTTACATTCAAATAATTATAATTACTTACTCATATTTTCTTGTGGTTATATTTATTAAGTATATAATGTCTTTATTTATTTTATTTATGTATTTTTCGTATTATTTCCTCATTTTCTTCTCTATTTTCTCCACTCTTCCTCAGGTCATGTTCCTCAGTTCTCCCTCGTTCCCCCTACTTTTTAAGGCTATGTATGCATCTTAATCCTTTAGTTTCCTCTTCCTAATGATGGATCGCTAAGTGAGATCTAAATGTCAATTGAAAAAATATACAAAGAAAATTTAGAAGCAATATTATACAATATGAATTATGGAAAACTTATGCCAACAAAAAAATATGTTTTAAATTGAAACTAGGAGAGGTTAAAGTTTACCCAATTTTGATGCTCAATAGAGAGTTGTTCATTGTTTTAATTATAATATTTTTACCAAGCTTATAATTGCTATAAATTGGAATCACTAGAAGTATAACAACACAAATATAAACTAGGTTGCGCTAAAAATTTATGGTCCTATTCATCCCATTTTATTCCAAAGTATAATATGAACTTCAAAAATTACAAAAGACATGTTTGTTTGATGTATATATCAATATAAAAAAAAATAAGTGATGCTAAAAAGTACCAATCAAACCTCCTACAATAAAGGGGAAGAGCAGTCAACTGGTAATAGTAAAATAAATAAATAACAATAACTTTAGATACTTTAATATAGACAAAACAATTGATAACTAAAACATCCAATTGTCAATCATATAAAACAGTTGAAAACTAAAACATTCAAATATCAAGAATAATAATGTTGGATAAATGTCCGAAATAATAATGTTGGATGGTAATGTATAACTAAAACATACAAATATCAATAATAAATAAGCAAGTGTACTATCATAACTAGATACTCTCCATTATAATTACTTCTCAATAACAATAATATAGACAAGATAGTTGATAATTAAAATACATAAATATAACTATGCTCTCCATGAATAACTATGATGTTACAATCAATAACGCTAAATAGTGAAACACCATACCATCCCATATTGTTTTTGATCCACGTCATCACGTGTACAAATTTCCGTAGAAATCTGTTACAAACTCAACAGAATTATCACAAGAACGGAAACGGTATAATTAAATGATTTGCCATGTTCCCTACGCACTAGGCTTTACCTAGCTAACTGTACAAATATATTTTCATGTTAGGAAAGTTACTTGTACGGTATGTCCTCCTTTTCCTCTTTCTGCCCCACATTAGTTTTGTTGTTTATGTAGGTACCTTTCTTATCTAACAAAATCTCTTAACAATCTAACGACAATGAAAGTGTGCCCCTCAATGTCTCTTTTCCACTTGCGAGTCCTTAAAGATTACTAATACCATTTAAGGGAACACTCTTGTGGCCCCCTTCACCATCCCTTTATGGGAGACTTCTTATTAAGGGGCTTGATGGAGGTTGTAGTTATCTTTTGTAGGAAGGATAGTTTGGTGTCACTTTATTGTCTCTTTTATTACCCTCTCTATAACATATGGATCTATCACTCAACCTCACATATTCAAGAATTAGGTTAGGTTTCTTAACTACTTTTAGTAAAGACATTTAATATGTTATGGGTATGTCGATAGATATTTGTAATGAGTGTAATTTTAATTGGGTGAAAAATTATAAAGAAACATGAAAAAAGTAAGTGATGAAAGTTATTGTTCATGGTGTATAGTGTGAGGGGATAAACTACATTATTGATTGAATTATTTAATAATTTGAGTTTGATATTGCATGCAAATTGTTTACATCCTTCTTCTTGAGGGAGATATATGCACTATCTTGCATGTGGACATATCACTAGTAGTTAAAGTTTGAGGTGATATGTAGATCTACTAAATGCTACACCAATGAGATTGTAGTAAATGTGAGACCCTAATGATCGATGCCTCTTATGTCAAATGATGCTCTTTTAAGTGTAAGACCTTGGGATTTATGGATCGTTAAAACCCACACCATTTTGACTAGGGGTTGGGGGTTGACTACCATAAGTAACTAAAATGATCAACACAAGGTGTGGGTCATGCACATCTGAAGATAGGCTTGCATAATGTTCAAACATGACAACAACAAATATTAGAAGATCTAGTGGTTTGCCATCACTTTTGTAGATAATAGCAATAACTTTCCCTAATGCTCCAATAACAAGATCTGCAACAATCCATAAACTTGAACTGAGCTTAACTTGTTAGGCGTTGCATAAGAGCATCGTGCCATTTAGTTACTCATCCTTCCTTCAGTTGGTTTGTATTTGTCATGTAATTGACACCCCTAAGGACTTTAAGATATGTTTATTATGTATAGCAACCAATTCATTTGTTAGAATTAAATATGTAGAGGACTGGAGTTGAAATGTGGGAAAAGGTAGGCCCTATGGTTTTACTTCTAGGGTTTGGGCACTTTTCTGTATTGGGGCATTTCATTTATAATTGGCATAGCAAGGGTTTGATGGATTTGAACAAGATATAGGACTGACTTACAACATGGAGGTGAGTCAACTTGCCCTTGACCAAATCTAAAATGAACCTAAGGATGAAATGTAATGATCCAGTTGACCTAATGATGCAAATGACTATTCTAATGCAAATACATCAAATCTGAGAAGTCATAGAGGAAATCAGACTATAGAAATGGACTGAGTAGGACATTGTGCACCTGTGGTATAAATTTGAGCCTAATTTCAAAGGATGTTTCCTCTGGGGGCACCATTATCCTTGTTGACCAATTTCAGATATGTTTTTGTAGCCCTCTGGTGCCAAATTAGAGCTTTCGTTCTTCGCTTTTCACACTATTGGATCATTGTCGAATAATTTTGTAAATGAGTTTTCATGAGTTGTCAAGGTGTAGGATTTGATTACAACAATGGATAATTTACCTTCAAACTTCTTCCACTCTTCTTTAGATCTAAAACCTACACATTCAAAGAGAGGAGAAAGGTTGTGCCATTTAGGGGCCTGCCTTAGTCAAACCCCGTATTAGTGTTTCCACATCCATAATGGTAATGTCAATGATAAATGGATAAATGATAAAAAGGAATGATCAATCAAAAAAGTGCCACTACCCTTCAATGACTTCCTACACCTTAGAAAAAAGGACCCTTTGCTTGACATGGGATTAATTCATGATAAAATGGACTTAATGAGGTCTCAATCTAGTGTTGTGAGGCATTTTAAGCATCCACACTAGGTCTTGGACCCTTGAAAATTAAATAACATTCTTTTAACGTCTTGTAAAGGTGTTGTAAGATACTTTCAGGCTTTTCTAGGCTTAATAAACTTATTTCTCCCTAATTCAACATTTTAAAATTTGTTTAATAACATTATCACATCAATAAAAGGCTTGTGAATTAAACTAGTGTTGTAATGTGTCTTGCACATTCACATTGGTTCTTGTGCCTTCCTAGGCTATGTGGGCTTCATTTTAGTGTTGTAAAGTGTATTTAATCACACTTTCACATTGAATTTTGTGTCCCAAGCCCTATTTGACATTCACATCATCACTAATAGTCCCCTATTAACCCATATTGTGCATCTCAAGGCCTAAATTGATCAAATACCCAGCAAGGTTGCAATTTAGACCTTATTTCCTCAACTCTTGGCATCTGAGCTGTCAAATTGGCCCCTGTGGGACCCATTCGCCATGCATGATGAATCAGTACCATCTAGGTGGGACCCATTCACCATGTGTGGCGAATGAGTCCCATTTGGCTCAATTTTGACCTTTGAGTGGGAAAAAAGTGAAATTTGAGTTTAATATTGCTTCATGTCAGCCTGTGATGAGGTATTAACGGGTAAAATAGGTGAATTACCTATAAAATCACCTCTCTAAACTCATTTTTACATCCATTCTTCATTATTCATCCATGAATATTTCATCTCAAGTCAAGCAACTTAGGGTTCTATCATTGCAAGACATTTAGAAATCTCATAAAGACATTCAAGGGTTGAATCTCCTCTATTGTTGTAGAAATCCAAGATCAACATCATGGCAAGGTAATCTATTCCATTATTACATGTTTCATTCTATTCTTTCATCATTTTGGTTTAATTACCTAAATGAGGTTTGACCAAGGCAAACCCCCATGCCCTAGCATTCAACTTTTCTTCTTCTTGTCTTGTTTGTTGTATATTTAGGTCTCCTAGAAGCTTAGAAATCATTGAAGATCAAGTTTCAAGGTTTCTCAAGTCTTCTCCTCATTCAACAAGTCAAAGTATCAACAAATTCTTATTTTCAGGCCCGTAAATCAGAGTTTCGGAAGCGAACACCTGTAAGAAGTCAAAGTGCAGATCGGAAGCTCCAGAATCCAATTTTGAAAATCCAAAAATTCAAAAGTGGAATCATTTTCCATAAGTGGAAAATGAGTCCCACTCCAAGGTCAATTTTTAGTTTTCTACATTTTTTAGTACCCTTTTGTTATAAACAAGTTTCGGCTCAGTTTGACAAAACTGGGACTGATTCGCCCAGAATGGCGAATGAGTCCCTCTAGGCCTGAAAAGCAGCATCAGCAGCATTTCAAATGTAATTTCCAGTCTTCATCAAGGTTCCAAGTACACACTTTTAGTCTGATTCATTTTTGTTGTATTTTTCCATTCATTTGTAGGTGATTTTGTATTACACAATGTGTTTTCCAACATAGCATAATTCTTAGATTTTGCATTCATAATCAATCAATTATTTCATATAACTACATTTAGATCATACAAAATCATACATAATATAATTTGAATGAACCCTTTAGCATTTTTGGCCTACCTCTCTCCTTTTAGGTGAAAAACCCTAGAAGGGTTAGAGAGTCTTGTGGTGCCAAAAATCTATGGTTCACTTCCTTGAAGGACTGAAGTCATACAAATCTCCTCAAGGTTTGGATCTTTCTTTCTTGAATTTCTTGAAGGCCTACAAGGGTTAGTCTTCACAAACAATATGATAACATAAACATGAATAAACTCACATACACTTTGACATGATGCTTGGATCTTGAATTGTTGCAATAGATCTCTTAAATTATGCTCTTGACTTGCTTGATAATGCTCTTGACAATAAGTTCTCCAATAATTTCCAATTCTTGCTAAATATTTCCAATTAATTTTCAAATGATACAATAACTATGTATTTATAGGAATTTATTCTAATTTCTTAAAAATCAAATCCTAACAGTAGACTTTAGATATTTGAAATTCAAATAATAAAATGTTGACTCTGACATATTTGAATTTGGAGCCAAAATAGGGAGACATAGGCACCCAAGATGCCAATGTCCCAGACCTCTTTTTTGGGAATTAAGGAGTCGAGGGTAAAGTATTAAATGAATGCATTTTTTTTCTACTTACAAATTGTCAGAAAATGATTAAAATGGGCCATAGAATGGATAATTTAGGAAATTAGGTGTTCAATTAGGTCCAACTACTTAAAGGGGAGAAAAATATAGTGTGAAATTTCCAAGGATGAAAATTTATGATGTTGCATTTAGCCCCCACTTTAGCGACAATATGAACTTATGCTCAGACTCACACTAAAGTAGAAAATGCATCAAGCGGGGTCCAATTGTCCAAATGTTTAGGAGATAGGATGACAATGAATCTAGGGAGAGCACACAAGCCTCCAGGATTCAAGATCCCATGGAAAACCAACATAAGCACAAAGGAACACGCATGTATGAAATGCAGCAAGAAAACATGCACAAACATACACAATGTCAACATGAAATGCATGAGAAAGGTGTCAGTAATCATGAACTAGCAAGTTGTGTTATGCTAGGATCCACACTTAAAGGCATTCATGACTCACGAGCTAACAAAGTCTGATATTTTGCTAGGTAAATCACAAATAGAAGGCATCATGGGCCAGTGAAGTTTGATATTCACTAGATGAGCCCCTGAGACAAAGTAGCAAAATGAGAAACAAATAAGATCTAGTGTTCAGTCTGATATTTACTAGGTGTGTACCAATTGTCAACCAAACCAATAATTAAATTCCCTGATAACTCTGATAAGGTACTACAAAAATGCTATGCCAACACATCACTAAGTTCAGTGTGTGTGAACAAAGTTAAGAAAAAATGCTAATGTCGATGCATCACTAAGTCCAACACACGTGAAAAAAGTGAAGCAAAAATGCCAATGTCAATGCATCACTAATTCCAACGCATGTGAAAAAAGTGAAGCAAATAATGCAAATGTATTCCCCCACCTTAAAGAATTTATTGAGCACCATGTTGTGAGAAATTGCTTTAAGGTAGAAAAATAATAAATATCATATGATAAAAGGTCATGAGAGCTTATTTGGAAAGCCCTATTCTAATGATATGTATCCAAATAAAGCTACATCATGATAAAGGGGTTTCCCCCAAATGCAATACAACAAATAACACAAATAATGAACACATAAGGGATCCACGAATCTGGGGTCAGTATATGTCCTTGCTATAGTGGTATAATAGAGCTTGGAACTGACATTATTCCCCAAATACTTGTAGAACAACAAACACAATGGAAGAATGACACATAGATAAAACAAAAAAAATTGGGTCAACATGGAAGAGACCTAAATGTCTCAACACCTTGCATCGTCCCTAAAAGTAAAACACAAGACAATAATATTCATGACAAAGAGAAGAATGTAGGTACAAATAGATTAATGTCATGATAGATTAATTTCCTTTGTATCCTTGTGTCAATGAAGCAACAAGGATCCTCCAAAGAAAACTTGCAAACACAAATACACACCAAGCAACACATCATGGGAGATCACATCATGTGCAAGAAAACAAAAAGAACACATAAAACAAACACAAAGGAGTATTGTACATGCGAGTCGATCTAAACCAAATCGTCTCCATCCTAATCTTGCTCATCATATAGGGAAGGTGGACAACTAGCCAAAGTGACTACAACAAGTGTCATACTAGGAGCATCACCGGGTTCAACACGTGGTGAGTCACTCTCATTAGGAGGATCATCATATTTTCCCCCATCTAAGTCAATAGACTTTGAAAATAATAAAGATGGCTCATTATGCACTTGTTCATCAATTTTAGCATTTTCTTCTTCATCATCCAAATTTATCACCATGGGAGGTTTAATGAAATGTCAATTGCATTTCTTGTTTCTATTTATTTTTTGGTTGATTCATTTAAGGTTCATTTTCATGTTTTGGTGAAAGTTGTAATTCCTCTTGGTTTGTTTGCATAGGTGTTTGATTTTTAGGTAATTTTTTATTCTTTTCTTCCAACTGACGTGCAAGAGCATGATGTCTTCTCCTACACTCCTTAGCATTTTTTTTATTCTTGTTTGGTTTTCAATTTGTGAAGGTGTAAAATCGGGTTTATCAACCATCGATCTCTTTTCTTCCCTTAGGGGAGGGACTAAAGGGACCACAAGGGGGCTGGGAAACCATGGTCTCCTTAGGTCTATACACTTTTTTTTCCTTCAGAGGCACAAAGGGGATCATGTGATGGTCTCTTGGTCTTTTGTATGATATAGGTGGAGGAACTATAGCATATTTACCTTGTTTACTTGGGACCGTGTTTGCTTCAAGCATGGGTTCATCCACAACTTGTGGGGTGGGAGGAACAACCATAGCCTTATCATTTTCAATAATATTGCTAAGTGATAACTATGTTATACACTTTTCCTTAAATTTTGGATATGACCTATAAAAGAAGTCCTCACGAGTCTTAACAAGTTCCATAGGTTGAGACCAAAAGTAATCCAAGGAAAATTTTCCATGGGAAGACAAAGAATTAAACCCACTATGATGCACTGTGTATATTTGTTCTTTGAATGAGAACTTTATGCACTTATGGGTAATCAACGGGATAGTATTCATGGAGCATAGACATGGATATTCTAGCTTCACATGGAATTGGTCTCATTTTGGGATGATAGAGAATGATACACCTAATTATTTTGGTCCAACCTTAAGAGGTAGAATGATCGAACCTAGCATAGGGAAAGAAAAGCCATCATGAGTTTTCAACCATGCTTTCAAATATTCATAAGAATCTTGATAAATCTCATGCACATACAAGAATTCCTCAGTGATCATATTCTCTATGGACATGGGATCAATGAGTATCCCTTGAGTAGGTTTGTCACTGATACGACTGGAAATATAAAGAGGACCATTAGGTGCATGTATAGATTCATCAATATGGGTGAAAGCAATGTTGGGTAACAAAGAGGTTTGGCCCTTACGAGGTTGAGCATCTATTAAGGAAACCATATTATCTATAATATCCTCATCATCACTCTTATCATCATTTGTATCATCATTCTCATCATGACAAGCTTGCACAAATTTGGATGCATGATTCAGCATGGGATTTGTAAAAATTTGTAAATTTTGATTTGGAGGGGCAACAGACTTGTTTCCTTTATCGTTAACATCACCCAACTAGATGTGATTAGAGTCAATGAATTCTTGCACTTGATGTTTAAGGTGCATGCATCATTTTGTATCATGTCCGTGTATGTGATGATATTGACAAAAAGCTTTTGGGTTGAAGTTTGGAGACAAAGACTTTAATGTGTCTATAGGTTTTATCGAAGGCAATTGGATTAGGTTTTTACTCAAAATTTGTAACATGATTGAATGGAGGGAATTAGGTAATTAGGTAAATTACCTATCTCTTGACCTAAATTGATATGGAGTTGAATTTATGGTTGCAACTTATGGCTCAATGTGATTGGTTGTTTGAGGTGTGCTTATATTCACAAAGTTCTTATTTTTCTTCTTGAATGATTGATAGTTGTTTTGAGGTGCAGATTTAGATTTCTCAGTAGGAGTTGATGAAGATTCCTCTTCATACTGATTAACCAATTTTTGATAATCATGGAGAGTCATACACAAAGGTGTGAAGGACGAATGTTTCATTAACAAAATCTTATCCCTAATGGTAGGTTGCATATTTCCAATGAACACTCTTTGAACGTCAGCATTAGGAAGAGAACAGCTGATTTGTGAGTAAATTAGTTGATATCACCCTATGAAATCTATTACTTTTTCATGTTTTCCTTGTTTGCAACTCACTAAGTCAGTTAATGTAATTTCAGGACCAATGTTGGTTGGAAGTATTGGATGAATGCATCAACAAGATCATTGAATGAATGTACTAAGTTATTCGACAATGAGAAAAACCATTCCAAGGCAATGTCTTTTAATGACCTAGGAAAAATTTTAGCTAGAAGCTTATCCTCAAAGATAAAATCACTGCATAATGTCATATAAGCCGATATATGACTATTAGGATGTCCTTTACCATTGTAATTGTCAAATCTAGGAATCTCAAGATTTTTTGGCATGGGTGTTTTTAAAATTTCAAGTGACAATGGGCTCCTTTTGACATATTATGATGGTTTTTCATTTTGATTTTGGTTCAATGTTGAAATTTTTTGTTGTAATGATGTTACGTTTTGCAAGAGTTTGGTTATTACTGAATCATTACTTGACATTTTTTGAGAATGTGGTGAATATGGTGGAATTGTGTAAGTGCTTAGTGGACTACTATGTTTCAAGTTTATAAGAGGGGATGAATATTGAGGTGTCATATATGATGTCATGAAACTATAAGGATTCCCATAAGAAAGCCCCAAGTTTGGATTTATGCTATTTTTTTATTATATCGTTGAACCTACAATTGGCAATGTGTATGTAGGAATAAAAGGTATAGTTGTGGGGAGGGAGATTTGACTTCCTCTTTGGCTTTGAGTATACCCTAAAACTTGAGTGTAACTAGCCATCATAGGAATGTTTGTATCCACAATATGGGTTAGGCTACTATAGAGAAGGGGGATTCACTACTCATGAGTCTCTTTATTCTCAAGAGATTCCCAAGGGGTGAACTGCCCTAAACTACCTCAAGGAATAATGTGAGAGTTTTAGAATTAGAAAGAGTAGGTCACAGAGATTTTATAGAAAAACTGACAAGCTCTTACTTTATTCGACAACACAGAATAAGGATGACAACACAGCGCATTGGCATCTCATATAGACCAAAAAGCAAGTTTATCACATAAAATAGCAAAGTGACTTCTAGCGATCTAATTACTGAGAATTCCATAGTATACGAAAATAACATAACGCAATAGAACTAAAATAAAGTAAAGTAAATGATAAAGTAAGAGAATTAAAGATAGAAACTTCTCACAACAACCCAAGTAATGAAGCCTCCAGCACATGAATATCTTCAATACCTGCATGTGTAAGATCAAGAGAAAATGTTGGGGATGTATAGGAGTTTTCCTCAATCAAACCCCTGTTTTGGTGTTCCCACCTCCATGGATAGCCAAATAGATAGAGATGAGATCAAAGTAAGTAAATATGGAGTGATAAAAGTAATCCTCACTCAAGGAGGAGAACCCGTATCATGAGATAGGGATGCAATCAATAGGGGATGTGTGAAATCCCAAGATGCTCGTAAGCATGAGATAAGGGAGATAGAGCTGCAAGAGCCAAGGGAGTTGCAAAGAGTATTGAAAGAGCTTGAGAATGTTGTTGTAGCAAGTTGTAGAGAGCTATGCAAGCAAGATAGCAAAAGAAATAGAGGAAAAGGTAGGAGCCAAAGCTGGAAAGATTTAGAAGACCCAAATAGATTGAAAAGATGGCATATAAAGAGAGAATAGGAGGAAAAGAAGCTTTTTGAGCTGTTACAAGGCATTCCAGGTTGTTACCACTGACAAAATTTGTTGACAAGTGGAAAACATGCACGAAAATGGTCGTTTGAACGTTGAAATGTCCCAGGATGCTAGCGCAGCATGTGGATGTTTGCGTGGCATGCTAATGTCCAAAAACATCATGGTATAAAATGACAAGAATGGGAAAAGCACAAGGTTTGATGCAAGCCTGACACATGAAGGTAGCTGTTGAAAAGGGGTCTTGAGCATCTTGAGAGGGAAAAAGGCTAATGCAAGGGCTAAAATGAGCCTACACAAATGCTAGGGGAGTGGACACTAAAGCAGATGCAAGAATGTATGTGAAATTACAAGGGGTGCAATTTTACAACATTACATTTTTCCCCCACTTTAGCAAGCATATGAATCTACACTAATGTGCACACTAAAAGAAATCTACTAAACATAATTAACATCATGATTCCAAAAGGATACTATAGAGGAAGCAGATAATGCTTTGAACCAAGGAAGCATGCCCCCAGGATAAAGACCTACAAAACAAACACATTAGACAAGAAAGGCCTGTACAAGATAACAATGAAATAACATAAAAAACCATTACATCACATAGTTAGAACATACAAAAAACACACACAAGCACTCAAAAAACTAACAAGATTTGAGTCAGTAAAGTGAAAGAGGCCTCGATGTAAAAGGTTGTCTCAGTACTATGCGTCATCCCCAAATCAAAAACAATAACACATAGAAGAATTCTAAAATGAAGAGAAGAATGTAAGGATTGATTGTTGTGAGAGAAGAATGCACCCAAAATTCAGGGAAGCAACCAATATCAAAGAGAGAAAGAGCATATACTCAGGATGAAGAATATGCAGATCTTCGATCCGGTATACACAATTGAGAAGAAAGAGAATTGAAGAGAGATGGAGAAGCTAGAAAGGAATGAAAATTATAAGAGAAATGGCTCCATAGGTCCTCAAACCTAAGGAGAGTTGAACAAAGTGCACCAAAGGCCCATAGACCAACGATGAATAGATCCCACTGGGTGAAAGCACTTTATAAGTCCTCAGACTTGCAAAGAGGGTGCTCTAAGTACTCTCTCCTAAGGGAAGCCTGATGTAGGAGACTTCGCAGAATCAAACTGGAAAGCAACTTCATAGGCACATGTGCAAAGCAACATGTTAATCTGCAGACTAGACATTTTAGGAAAGCTTGATGCAAAGGAGCTCTACAAGTTCTTGATCCTACAGAGCAAGACTAATCAGATGAACCTATGGCTACTGCAAGTTGCATTACAGGATAGTCACAGAAAAGTTAGGCTACCCCCAAGTTAGACGCCAATGAATTCATTTGAGAGAAAAGCTTTCAAATGGGGGTTCCCTCAAGAACCCTTCAAAAGGAAAAAAGGGTCCACTCAAGGGATGCTTCATTTGAAAGACATAGAGAAGAGAGGGGGTCCTTTGAGGGGGACACACATCTCTAGAACAAGTTATCACTGCCCCCAACATACAGGGGAGGAGAACCATACAAGATATTTAGAACATACAAGATAGAGGTAGACCTTGATATCACTTGTCATTTGAAGAAGAGGTAGGTGCACCAACAAATAAATGAGTGATGGCACCTTAATCAAGAAGTTGTTACATTTTATCCTTCAAAGCCTTACACTCACTAGTGGAATGGCCAAACACTTGATGGTATGCATAGAAAGAATGTTTTTATTTATCATGGTTATGAATTTTCTTATATGTAGGAGAAGAGTAATCAAATGATATTTTAGAAGCCACAACAAAATACGCTTTTGCTTAGATAAAGAATGAGGAGCAAGAAGCAACCCTTTCTCTTGTGGAGAAAAGCTTGACTGCTCACAAGAAGAAGACATGAAGATAGCAGATGATGGAGGATGAATCAATCCAAGAGAATGAGGTTGAGTAGAATTCATGTCATTCAACCATGGATTTCATTTAGATTGTTCATTCTAGCAACCAAGTCCCAAATTACACTTACAAGGTGCACATTCTATAGGGACCTAAATGCCTTGTTCATTATTCCCACAAGCTTTATGCTCATAACCATATTTAGAGACGAGCTTAAAACCAAGGCCATAACGTGTTTGTAAATCTTGAGGAGGGGTATCTTCATAGAGAGCATTATTCCACCGATGGGGATCACACTCATTTATGGTATCACCATCATCCTTCTTCACAGGACTACCAACATTAGCCTCTTTAACAGAAGTGAGGTCATCTTCCTCAAAAGGAGGACCAGCATTAAGGACATTACAACTATTGCTCACACTATCCTGCAATACAAAAGAATAATCATCTTTGATAGTGGGTGTGGATGATGTTATTGGAAGGATTAAGTGGAAACTTAAGATTTCTTGCTTCATAAGGATCTTCTTCAGGGACATCTATCTCAAGAGTATCCTTTGTAGTAGGTACTTCTGGAGTAAACATCAACACATTGGAAGACACTAAAGGAATAAGAGTAGGCACAACCAAAATCTGACCAACATCTTCCATTTCACATAAGTGCATAGGCTCAGGGTCAGCCTTGACTGTGACTACTTGATTATTGCAAATGAACTTAATAGATTTATGCAAGGTAGATGAGACTACACCCATAGCGTGAATCTACGGTCTATCGAGAAGAAGGTTATATGGTAATTTTTATGACATAACATATACAATGGTGGGTACGGTAACGAGTCCCAACCTCAAAGGAAAGACTATCATGACTAGGGCTTGTCAACCAACATTATCAAACCCACAAATGACAACAGAAGAAGCATTAAGAGAAGATGAATCAATATTAATCTTAGGAAATAGATCAATGCTACATACATTGAGCATGGAACCAACATCAACGAGAGTACATCTATTGTTGATATTATTAATGTTAACTATAATCATAAGAGGATCCGCCTGCTTTTGTACTTTCAGAAGTGGAATTTCTTGCAAGTAGAATGTGATATTTAGAAAATCTGCAAAAATATGAGCCATCAATGCATTAACATCCATCGACCTAGTAAAGGTAGGAAAGAATATCTTTTGCAAGGCTTCTTGATAAATCAGAGTAGAATGAAGCAAGTCCCATAGTGAGATCTTGGTCGGAGTAACATGGAGTTGCTCGACAAGACTGTAATGACTAGGTTCTTTAGTCATAGGTATAGGAGCTTGAAGAAGGCTTGGTTGTTTATTCATTCTATTCTTATAAGTATGGGCTACTGCTCTATAAGAGGGAGCCATAGAAAGATCAAGAGAATTGCTATCAAATGAAACACCATTAATAGAACAAATCATTTTAGGAGAAGGACTAGTTGGGTTTAGACAAATGACCGGTCTCTTAGGCCTTTGAGGGGTAGCAAAGATAGATTACATTTACAGAATCATCACAACTAGTGGAATAATTATTTGAAGAAATATTCTCAACATCGATCTAGGGAGGATCAAATGTGAAAAGAGATTCATCATTCGCCAATACATCATCTTTAGAGGAGAGTGCATTGGAATAGAGAAGAGATTCATCATTCACTAATGCATCATCTCTAGAAGAGAGTGCATTGGAATGAAAAGAAGGTAGAGTAAGGTTAAGAAACATATCAATGATTTCATCTTCTTACAACAAGATATCCTTCAAATCTAGATGAATCTCATGAGAAGGATCAAAGATACAAAGTGACATAGGTGAAGCCAAGTCACTGTCACATGCATGAAATGGAACATCATTAACACTTTGAATAAAATTAGATACCGAACTGATAAAAGAGGATACTAAATTCATTTTGGAAATAATAAGTTAAATATAATAAAAAATGCATAAACAAGTTGGCTGATCTGGAGCAGTCTAGGGGTGACAAAACTAAGAAAAACCGAAAATCTAGATTTTTGGATTTTTTGGGTATTTTCTAGGTTCTAGTAATTTGCATTTTTGGAGGTCTTCAAAGCAAAATTTGGGCTCAAATCTTGCGTCAGTCCCTAAACTTTAGCTTCCAAAGGCACAGTATTTTAGAGATTGAATTAGTCCTTTTGGAGACCTTTCCAATAGTGTAAAAGGTTATGAATTTTGAGCACCGAGTAAAAATTTATGACCCCACCAAGTTGGGGTAAATAAATTCCTAGTTTTTTGAAAAATATTGTGGTTTATGTTAGGTTCACCAAAATGTAGAGAAGGGGGACTCACTACTCACAAGTATCTTTATTCTCAAGAGATTCCTAAGGGGCAAACTTCCCTAAACTACCTCAAGGAACAACGTGAGAGTTTCAAAATTAGAAAGAGCAGGTCATAGAGATTTTTTGGACAAACTGACGAGCTCTTGTCCAAAGAATGATAACACAGAATAAGGACAATAGCGCGGCACACTGGAGTCCTAGAGATGTGTTGAAATCTCATACAAACCATAAATCAAGTTTCTCCCCAAAAACAACATAGTAACTTCTAGATATTTAATTACTAAAAACTTCTAAAGTATAGGAAAATAACAAAACACAATAGAACTGAAATAAAGTAAAGTAAATGATAAAGTAAGAATAAAAGATAGAAAATCCTCACAACAACGCAAGTAATGAAGCCTCCAGCATATGAAAATCTTCAATACCTGCATGCATAAGATCAGGAGAAGATGTTGGGACTGTATAAGGGTTTTCCTCAGTCAAACCCCTATTTTGGTGTTCCCACCTCCACGAATAGCCAAATAGATAGAGACGGGATCAAAGTAAATAAATATGGAGTGATAAAAGAAATCCCCACTTGAGGAGAACTTGTATCACGAGATAGGGATGTAATTGATAGGGGATGTGTGAAATTCCAAGTTGCTCACAAGCATGAGATAAGGGAGATAGAGTTGCAAGAGCCAAGGGAGCTGCAAAGAGTGTTGTAAGAGCTTGAGAATGCTATTGTAGCATGTTGTAAAGAGTTGTACAAGAAAGATAGAAAAAGAAATAGAGGAGGACAAGGCAGGAGCCACAGTTGGAAAGATTTAGAAGACCCAAATAGATTGAAAAGATAGCATATAAAGAGAGAATAGGAGGGAAAAGAAGCTTCACGAGCCATTACAAGGTGTCTCGGGCCATTACCACCAACAAAAATTGCTAACAAGTGGTAAACATGCACAAAAATGGTCATTTTAGCATTGAAATGTCACAGGACACTAGCGTGGATGTCTACATGGTGTGCTAGTGTCCAAACATATCATGCTACAAAATGACGAGAACAGAACAAGCACAAGGTTTGATGCAAAGATGACGCATGAAGGTAGCTAATGAAAAAGGGTCTTGAGCATCTTGAGAGGGAAAAAGGTTGATGCAAGGACTAAAATGTGCCTACATAAATGCTAGGGGAGTAGACACTAAAGTAGAAGCAAGAATGTATGTGAAATTGCAAGGGGTGTAATTTTACGACATTACAACTATGTAACACCTCTCGTCCTTGGGCATCGTTGATCAATTTCCTTGAGTTTTCCACTATATGCACTATTTTTCCTATTAAGGATTTAGTGCTTAAATAGTCTTGCAATCCCTCTAAGCCTTTGTCTAATTGTTTTAGTTTGTCTTCGAGAACATGAGTAACAATAGTCTCAACATCCATAAAGGTACTTGTTTGTGATATTGTCATTGGTATGGTAGGATTAGGGATCAAGACCAAAATGGGCATGGTATTGGTAATACCTTGCATGAGAGAGTTGGAAGACTTGAGATCCATAGCGGATGTAACAACAACACGAGATGCCATATGTCTAATAAAATATTGAATGTTCAATGTCATATCTAATAGCAAAATTAATTGTGCATTGGTTAAAGTAATTTATAAATTTAAATAGTTGATTATTGCATATATATTATTTATATCATTATAATATTAATTAACATTTAAAGAGCTTGTGGAGACCAAGGTTCAATTATCTCCAAGGAAATCATAGCACTAGCAGGATGTGTTTTCACTCTAGTGATAACGTGTGGTAGGCCCACAAGTAATGGAGGATTAAAGAAAAGAGGAATAAGTAGTTTCCCTACAAAAGGATACTAAAGGATAAATAATTCAGTAAATAGGAGTGAAGGATGGAGAAGATAAAGCAGATTCCCTACAAGAGGACAGAGATAGTAAGAAGACCAAAGGATAAATCATTCAAGTTGTAGGATCACCTTAGGAGGAGTAGAATTTTGAATGTACTATAGTTGTATCTCCTAGTAGTAGAGTGTTAGATAAAACATTATCCCAATAAAATGAGTGGTATTAGATATGGGTACCATTAACAAACACTCACAATTTAAGGGCAAGGGCCCTAATAAGAACCTCTAGTAATTAATCTAAAAAAATAATTTTATATTATATATTTTTAACAATAATTATGTATAAAATATAATTTATTATATTAGTATCAATATTATACTAATATATTTTAGGCATATTTTATTCATATTAAACAATATAATGTTTTTTATTAGTTAAGAAGGAAAACAAGGGTCCCAACCCATTACAAGAGATGCCTTAATATAATTTAAAATAGGCCTAAACTAGCTAGAAAAAGTCATTTAGCAACACTTAGACAATTAACCAAAAACAACAGAAAAATAAGCAATTGAAGAAAAAATAGAAGCACTAGGGGGAATAAGGCTTCCCCCCTCCCTTAATAAAAACTTAAAGAAAACATAATTCTCCATGGTGAGGGTGGAGGTTCCCCATTTCTTATAATCCTTGTCCTATGATAAAGAAAAGATGGCAACCAATCTGTATATAACCATAATAATAAATCTTGTTAATTTGTTCATATTTTCTTCCATGGCCTCCATTTTTTTCTTCAATTTAGCAATCTAGCTAGTTGTTTCATAATATAAGGAGCATTGATTTTGTTTATATTCTTCAATAGTATGGTCTTAATGACTTTCCTTGGTACCAGTGACCTAGAGATTACCAATAGAATCAAATTTACTGTAAAAAGAAATTATTTCTTCAAAATAACTATTTCCTTCCAATTTCATTAGTGGAGTGTGCTTATGGGTTCTATCCTCCAACTCTTCTCTCAATATAATTATCCTTCTCCAAATCCAAAGGGTCACTTGATAATTCTATTTCCTTTAGATCAAGAGGTTTGGCTCCTAAAAGTATATTAGATCTCCTAACTTTATCCATTTTACCTAAAAGATTCTCATGAGCCATCACCGCATCCTTTCCCTCCTTTCTCATCTTAATACGGGTATGTTTAAAGAGTGTTTTCCTATCAAAATTACTATCTCCTCTAGCTGTCTATCCCCTTCCTCCTCTTTTATTTTGCAAGACATTTTTGCAAAATTCTTGCCTATAGGAGTTGCAAATTTCCTCTTATCCCATGTTTTAGTTAGCTCTTGTTTATCTAGAGAATTTGGGGATTATTTAAGGGAACACAATTCCTCAATTTCCCCTTCTTCATAGGTGGAATTTCCATCTTTGGGGCCTTTTCTATGTGAAGTAGCAACTACCAAAGATTCAATTTATATCGAAGTAACATAGGGTTTTCTTAACACATTGAGGGACTACTTTTTGGTAGACCCCATTTGTACTAGTTGTTATTACCACCAATAGAAAAATACTATGGTTTCAATGAATTCTTGGCACTAGCAAAGAAATACAGGCTAGAAATATCAAATAAATAGTTAATAGCTTTTTACCCAAATATATTATCAATGTTAGGGAATTATCCACCAAACTAGATTTTATGGGTTCTCCTAGACATAAGGCCTAGTGGAATTGAAATAGATAAAGGATAAGCCCTTAATGAAAGGGAATAATTTTCCTACTAGGGTGTTTCTTGTGGTAATTATTAGCTTCCTCTACATAATTTTCTAAGGATCTCAAGAGGAAGAAGAGAAAATTGAGAAAAAACTTATGGCATAAATGATTTAGCAGGGGGAAATGGAAATGGAAAATGCATTTGAACTATCCTTCTAATGTAAATTGTTTAATAAGCACTCATCTTACCTAGTCCCATGGAGATGGAATTTTTTTCTATTGAATCCATTTTAAATTTGATGATACTTTCACTGTTGTTAATGAATCAATTTATTCCTTCCTCGTCCTTAATTTTACTCTGTCTTTGAACTTTCTTCCTATCAATTTTGAGCCCCATAATAGTAGAAATAGCCTCCTCTATACCTTCAAAGCTAACAGTACTAATATAGACAAACCTTGTATTCCAATACTTTGTAAATTAGATAGACATAACTTTATTGAAGTCATTCAAACCTTTCAAATAAAGAATGAGACCACCTTCTTTATATATATGCCACAAGGTCTTGTCATTTTTAATCTCTTCATGGTAAATAGGCTCACTTTAACACCTATCTCCACCCATTTTTTACTCCATAAAAAAAAATAGAACCAACCAATAAGTTAAGAAATGATAGAGTTTCTAAAGTGAATGCAGTCAAGCTTTCAAGAGAAGCCACCATAATCATTAATGAGAAATGAGGTGAGAAAATCCCACATAAAATTTATGCAATTTTCAAAATTGGAATTCATCCTTAATTCATTTAAGGCCCAATGGTTCATGTTATGGAAATCATTGTTATTAAATCTAGTGTAACCTAAAGTTAACTCTCTATAATACCTCATGTGAGTTTTGCATATGATAATATTAGTCATCAATTCAAAAATTAAAATGATAAGTATGTCTAAGATTCTTCCAAATAAAATAATTGTTTAAAAGAATCTTACTCCTCCCTCGGACTTAATCTTATTAGTGAATATATTTACTACTTTCATTTTTAAGTAGAGGAAGTATACAATTAGCAAGGTCTATAACCCTATGGCAACAACGTCATTAAATCATGTTAATTTTGGCATTGGCCAAAAGATCCACCATCTTGTTTCCTTCATGGTAAATATGAAGAACTTCAAAATCAGAAAGGTTGTTGATCAAACCTTGTATATCTTAGAAAATGTCTCACATCTTGCATCTAGCTATAGACTACTTATTTTTTGTAATTTTTAGGGGTTATATAGGGACCTCAATCCAAGGAAGAACCAAAAAAGAGAAATATAAACAATAAAAAATTCAAGGACATAATCTTTCAAGTAAAACCACAAAAAGAGAGGGAGAGATAGAAAATATCCATCCTTAGACAAAAATACTCCCAAATTAAAAAATAAGAAAACTATTTTTTCTTGTGGGATTTAAGAACCGTATGGATTGTATATGTTTTTAAGAATCCTTCCTACCTAAGACTAGATTTAAACCAATAAATACCTTCTATAGCACAATCAAATTGGTAATTTGATGCTAAAGTGGATTTTTGAGGAGATAGAGCCACCTCCTAGGACATACAAATTCACTTAAGCATAACATCAAAAAAGTTAACCCTTAGCTCCTACAAATTTATGTATATCTCATCAACAAATACATACAAGGGCAGTGTTCTCAATCTAGAAGAAAGATTACCTACCCTAAAGAGTGGGGTCAACCTCATCACATAAAAAAGGATAAGATTAAGCTAGAGGTGTTTGCATAGGCACTGAGGGAGATTTCTCTAAAGGAGGGAAATATGATAAAGATATTGGAGGAAAAACAAGAGGTGACCTTGGAGAATTCTACACTAGGATTACTAAAACCTAATTAGAAGGATAACAAGAAAAATTCTCAACCAATTGGAGAATTAGATTCATGGTAATCCACCAAGTAGAAGAATGGACCATTTTCTAAAATAAAATTAGTAATATTGTCAAATCCTTGCAAAGCATATATGTGTGTGTGTGTATGCATGTATGTGTGTGTGTGTGTGTGTGTGTGTGTGTGTAAGTATGTATGTGTGTGTGTGTGTGTGTATGTATGTATGTATGTATGTATGTATGTATGTATGTATGTATGTATGTATGTATGTATGTATGTGTGTGTGTGTATGTATTTATGTATGTATGTATGTATGTATAACATAAATATGTATATATGTATATTTATAATACATATATAAATAATATTATTTATTTTTAACCCCCAAAAGTGATTATTGACTAATAATATTAATATTGATAAAAGTTATACTATCTCTCTAGCATGAGCATGTAATATAATTAGGATAATTATATCATTATATTTAAATTTATTTGAAATAATAGTGATAATGATATTAAACTTTATTTTAATATTTTGTTGAAAAAGATAAAACACGTATCACTTTTCTCATGCTTCACAATAAAGTATTAATTATTATTTCCTCAAACTACACATAGGGAGCAATAAACTCCAAAATTTTAATTCAATAACAAATGAGATAATTTTTTTATCATTGATTATGAAAGAAACATTTTGAACCCTTTCAACATTATAAAGAGTGGCACTCCCATTGGGAACCCAAACCAATCATTGTGCTAAGGCTAAACCAACATTGAATGTGATTACAATGGCTTTTGATAAAGACTATAGAAAGGTTTGGATAGAGGGGGACTCTCTAAACATGATTAGGATCCTACAAAACCAAAGTAAACCTAGTTGGACCATCGAAGCGACCTTCCATGATTCTATTGCTATGATTTGCACATTTGAAGATGTCAGAATTTCTCATATATTTAGGGAGGGTAACTCGGTGGATTTTTTCGCCAACAAGGGGGTCAAATTAATGAATACCAAGAAATGGGATGGGTAAAACTCAATACATGTTGAAGCCTTGGCCTTATTGAGTAATGATATTAAGAGAAAATTATGAGGAGAGATGGAACAGGTGTTTATTGAGTAGTGCAGATTTTTCAATCACAGAAGAGATTATTGCCCAAAATTTTGGGTTGCAACTTCATGGTCAAAAAAATTTCTAGGACAGGAAAGGGAATGAGGACACCTCAAATCATTTTTTAAAGGAGATGAAAGGGAGAAGTTGTTAAAGCTCTCTTTGTGGGGTTATGATATATTATCTATCAAACCCATATGGGCCAAAATTATTGAAGTGATAATGTGATATATCACCTTGGATGGGCAGTTTACTGCTATTATAGGTGGGCACTTTAATTTTCTCAATCACTTTAGACATAAGCTCTTGGTTTCTTTTCCCTTCTATTTGCTAGCCTCCCTAGAATCCTTAGTGAAAGCTCATAGGAAAAACCCTAGGTATCTTGTCTTATATGAGGTCCTAATCTTGCTTATTATGGAGCATGTCAAGGAAAAATATCTAACAAAGTCTCTTAAAGGAAAAGAATCTACTAATAAGAAAAACCCTAAAGTGGTGGATTATTCTTCTTTAAGTTTAGAGAATTTTGATGATGGTGAAGATGATGATTGGAAGATGGACTCTAAACCTGGGGATGATTTGGTTGAGTTCCTCTCTTCCTCTCCCTCAGATTTGGGCAGCAAAATAAGAGTAAGGTGAGTGCTAAGAAGACGCCTCCCAAAAAGAAATCCAAGAAATCTTTATCCTGGTCCAGCAGCTCACAAACAAGGGAAGATGAGGAGTACCATAATGTGCAGAGAAAATCCATTCAACAAGCAAAATTTATTAAGACTGATTCGAGTAAAGGTAAAGAGAGGGATGAAGAGGAGGATCACAATGTGTAAAGAAATTTTATTTAGTAGGTGAAAGGTATCGGGACTAGTTCGAGCAAAGGCAAAGAGAAGGTGTAAGATACATGGCTACGAAGTACGTGGGGAATAATTCAAGAAAGGTCACTTATGGCACAGGTAACATCCATCCCCTTTCTAAATATTTCACCTATCTTCATGAAGAAAGTGTGGATATGCTTGATGTTTTAGGAATGGCAAGGGAAGGGGTTACCTACAATTTCAGGCTTATTATATGGTTCATGCTTGAACTCAGTAAAGTCAATGTTAATATTAGAGGCCTTAAGGGGAAATTTGCAAATGAAATTAAGGAGCATTCATCTTCTAATTTGAATGAGTTAAAAGAAAATTTATTAGAACTAGAAAATTATTTCATGGATCACAAGAGGGACTTTGAGGAATGCCTTCAGGGTGTGGAGAAGAAGGTTCATGGTTCATGAATAAGACACTAATATTCATAACCTTTTAAAAATCAGTCATTGTTCAATTAGGAACAATGCAGACACCCTTAAAGTTCTCATGGATAAACTTAAATAACTACACCTGAGGAGTAGATGAATGTTTGGCATCAGGTTGGTAGTAATCTGAAAGAGCCACTAGCTAAAGCAAAAGGAAAAAAGGTTGTGATAAAAGAAGAGAAGAGTTAAGTGCTAGGACCCAAGGTAGTAAGAAAAAGACCTTTGAGGAAGAGAAGAATGAACTAATATCCATGGTCAACGTTCACTATAATCAGGAAATAGAGGTGGTGAACACCCTATAGAACATGAAATAGGCCCTCTCTATTTGTGCTCAACTTTTGTTTTTCTTGTTTGATGTTTTGTTGTTGTTTTGCAGTTGGTTGGTTGCTGCTACTTTTTTTAATCTTTAGTATTAGTAGCATTTTATTGTAAAGGGTTTCAAGTCCCTTCAAAACTTGTTTTTCCCCTTTTAATCAAAACATTATAAAGAAAACATAAATAAATAATAAATTATTTGATTATCTTGAAGACTTTACATCTAATAATGACAAATTAGGTAAATCTATAATTTCTATGGTTCCATTTTCCTAAGGTATTAAAAATATTTTCTAGGAGTACCATATTTCCTAATTCATTACAAAGTCCTAAACAAGGATATCCTTATCACATTTGGTTGTAAGATCTTGTAGATGTATGCTTTGCAATGTTTTGACAACATTACTAATTTTATTTTAGAATCTATTAGACATTATCAATGATTTATGAAAGGAATTTTATATTGTCATCTTTAATTGTGCCCTTGCAATCCACTAAGAATTGTAATCCAAAATAGCTTCTAACACTATTTTTCAAATGGCTACCTTGTCTAAAATATTGCAACACTCTTTAAGTCAACAATTAATTAACTAAATAGATGCATAAAGTTCAACAACATATCTATAGGATGGAATTTATACACAAAGATTATGTTAAATATATTGATGAAATCATACTGGGAACTTAATCCATGTCTACCACAAGAACCTCTCTTCAAGATTAGGTAAAAATTAGTCAAAATATGTTGCATTACATCCAAACCATGAGTTAAGAAATGTATGAAATGAATTTTAAGTTTTGAGTAGAAATTCTTCTTTGTAATTTTCTAATATACACTTACCTTCATTCTTTGTGGTTATGATCCTAAAGTGAGAATTATCAAAACATGATCTTTAATTAGAAAGTAGTAAAAATCTTTATCATGATTTGAACTTGAAGCCTCATACTTCCAAGAGTTATTGCTTATTAATCCCCCTTGGTCACATCATTTACACACACAAATCGTAAATATAAAACCTATTTTAAATGGAAAAAAATGTTAAAGTGTGCTAGATAAGTGTGGTCATCATAATGTCTATGTTCTATTCTTTAAGGGAATTCAACTTATTAAATATCAAAATTAATGAGATAGATGATATATATATTTGAATTAATTATAGAAAAGATGTGATAAGGAAATATAATTTTTTATAACAATATTCTTGATGCATGGGAGTTTTGTAATTGAAAAATTTGTTTAGATAAGATAATATTGAAATGCAAAGTTCTATTTAGATAAGTTAATCTTTTTTATTTACTGTATCTTTATTGGAAATAATCTAAGTCTAATTATTATTATTGTTGTATTTTGATGATTAAAATATATAATAATATAGACATGCTAAGAATACGTAACAATGATAACAATACAAATTGTATTTTACATTTATTTATTTATTGTATTGAATATGTATTCCCTCCAATAAACCTTTCATATTTTGAAATTTCAAAAAATATTTTATTTTAATATATATAACAATTACTCCTTTTATTTATTTTACCATTAATATTTTTCAAATATAAAATAAATTATAAATAAATAATGTATAATAAATATCTACTTATAATTATATAAATTAGTATATTTACCATACTATTTTTTTTAATAATAATCAAATTAATCAAAACATTTGCATATTTAAATAATATTAATTTTTGACATATAACCATCCCAACCCTCTTGACCAAATGGCGACAGAACGCAACTCAACAAATAAAGTTGATAAGACTAATCTCTTGAAAGTTTTGGCAGCTGTAATCTCAAGTCTTGAACCGTTTTATATAGTTTTTTAATTCCATACTTTATAAAATTGAAAAGGACAAATAGAAGGAAAGGCACATGACCCACCTAACCCCCTACTCTACTTAACTTTCTTATGCCAACTACTTTATTACCCCCATGTCATATCATAAGCCACCTCCTATAGCGTACTCTCTAACCACTTATTACTTAATCATATTTTGTTTTGTAGAAGCTAGCTATATTAGTTTAAAGCCCTTTACCAAGGCTACACTCCATTAGATGAAATGAACTTTAAAAAAGGCATTGAAAAGAAACATTCCTTAAACATATCCCTTTTCAAGTAGACTTCTAGTGTGATGTGAAATATGCCATAAATTTTAAACTATTATCTAGTTTTTTGTTTACATTTTTTAAAATATATATGAAGTATAAAGTAAAGGTCTACAACGTAATGGGTGTTGTCTGGGCGAATTTTATATGATGTAAAAGAAATTGGGAGGTCTTTGTAATCTGGTCGTTTTTTGTAAAGAGTCAATATGTTACTCGAGCTATAATTGGGGGTTTTCTCCCTGGTTCTTTCCCGCTAGTATGCTCACCTGAACCAGGATTTTGTAAAACTAATATTTACTATTAATATAATTATAGTGGCTTGCCAATTTTGTTTAAAAATAAATAAATAAAATTGTTACTTTAATAATAGCAAATTTGAAAATGTTAGTTGTTGATTTATTGTTTAAGAAAATAGAAGGTTGTAGAAGTTAGGAATTTTTGAATAAGAAGATGCTTATTTTAGACAAAATCAAACAAATGTGATCTATGTAGTATAGTGAGAATCAAAAAATCATATCATAGAATTGAGAAGATGAAAAAAAATAGAAATGAATAGATGGACTTGTGATAATTTCACTCTAGAAAATTATGGTGCTAGTTGTACATTACCTTAGCAACTTAGACTAGATCATAGTATCCTTTAGCTTTTGGAACTTCAAACTTTCACAATTCGCTTATTTTACTTTGGTGATCATCGAGATGCATGCATATTTCAAATATAATGCTTTTATAGAAATATATAGGGTCCAAAATTATAGGGACACAAAAAATATGGTTATGGTCGTTTGGGAGCCTACTAGATACTATGATTTCAACCTCCATATAATGGAAAATACAAGTATGAGGTGTATGCTTTCCTAGATGCAACATTATAGATAAATGGAAATGCATAAATTATTTAATTCCTAAAATGTTTTATAGGTGTGTATGTGTGGTTGTGCTTCTATGTATGGGAGAAGTGAGGGAAATGGAGTTATTAAGATTTCACGGGGAAAGAGGGGAAAGCTACAAGGTTCTAGTTTTAGGAATGGAGGAGCTACAATATTATATAAAGAATTCACAAGCATTTTTAGAGAGATTCTAAAATAATCATCCAAATAAAAAAAAAATACCAAAAAAGGTTTAAATCGCATATGTATAAAATTACATGTAGAGATTCATTAAAATGTAAAAATATCATATGGAATGGATTTTGACTATTTTTGAATTGTTGCCTATGCATGGACACTACTACAATCACACTATTCACCAAGGTCAATACCACAATCATGTTAGGGTCCAAGTTTATAGAAAACTAGAAGGTAGCCAAAATATAAATAGAATGAAGGTTGAGCTAGCATGACATCTAGGTAAAGGGTTTTGGACTTATATTTGGTGAAAATGGGCCCTAAAACATGCTAGGGAGTGGACACTAAAATAAGTGTGTAATACATAGTAGAAATTGTAAAGTGGGTGACATGAATATATTTTACCCCCGCTATAGTAGGGCCTTAGAATTAGGTGATGTAGCACACTCAAGTTTACATCAAGCATATTAAAATGTGAGGATACAACAAAGGATACATGAGATATTTTTGAGCTATTTTTCTTTACAATAACCTTCTCCTTCACTCTAGTATGTATTCTGCATCAATAAAGCACACACACAAGATAAAGTAGTTACTATTCATAATGAAAATAATAGCATATAAAAAATAAATATCATACATTATTTACCATTTATATTATTAGATAAATTAACTAGGTAGGAGAAGAAAGGAAATTTTTATCACGTGAACATAGGAAAAGAAATAACATGATTTGGATTAGAATTGGAACAAGAACATAGAAAAGGAATTGACACATATATAATTGGTTGTGATGGTACTACTAAAGAATTTATAGTAGAAATAATAAAGGGGGGCCAAAATAAATCATCAAATTATAAAATGATTGAAATAACTTAAGAGTTGGACTCCAAACTTGGTGTATGGACCAAAGAGCTAGATATCTGGCATCATGCAAAAGAATGAGGTAGAGTGTATGCCCCCCTTAAATTTATTGAATGTTAGAGGATTTAATAAATTTAAGGAGTATATAGATAGAAATGAAAATTCACCAATGTACCATAGATAAGATATAACAATAGAATAAAGGGGAGGAAAATGGAATTTTACCCTCAATAATGTGAGTAGAATACATCCTCAATGATAGAGAAATGAGGAGATAAGAATGTAAGAAATAAGGAACATTCGAAGTAAGAGAATGAGAAATTAGGAAAGGAAAATCTTGAAATAATAGAAAAGAGAGCATGTAGTGAAGAGATACCCCTTGAAAGAGAATGTTGATATTGGCCTCATGGAGAAGGCAAAGACAAGTGTTGATTTATTGAAAAGTAAGCATAGTAGGATGGTACACATAATGTGTAATAAGAAATAAGAAGCATGCCTATTGTAAACTAGCAAGAGATAAGAGGTAGAATAAGAACATTTAGTAGCTTAGCAAATGGAGGAGTAAGAAACAAGGTAATCCATAGCATGAGAAAAAAGGGAATCATGGTACATAACAAATAAAATTATATGAATAGGGGAAAGGAAAATAATATACGAAATACATAAATTATAAGAAGTATGAGAAGCATAAAACATTAACATAGAAAAATATTAGGATCAAGAGGAAATACTAGTAAGAAAGAGGATTATAGGACAAAAGGTAGTAGGATCATAAAAAGGGGCATATTGGTGAAGAGCGAGGAAAAAGGGAAAGGAGGTAGGCCTAAAATATGGAGGTGTATATGGTAATATTAGGAGTACGGTATGTGAAGAAGTGAACAATATTAGAGCATGATAAGTGCTGAAAAAAGAGGATGTTAGGGAAAATAATGATTAACTGTGTATAAATTGTGAGAATATAAGAAAGATGGGAGAAAGGATGAAATGAGTAAAAAAATATGAGGTAATATGAAATATAAAGGCAATACCTATTATGAAACATGAAGTAACATAAGAATGTAATAGTGAAAGAATAGAGAAATCTAGAGAATCTATATAAAGTGGTATAATGTTGTAGAAAGAGAAAAAGGGACGATGAGAAACAAGAGGATCTATTTCTAACCAAGGGCCACAACCATGCCCCAATAGTAAGGGTAAGTATAGAAGACTAACATGGTAATAAGGTATAAGAATGACATGTGCTATGGGACATGGAAAGAGAAAATGAATCCAATACTTTATCATATGAAAGGGAAATAAGAAGTATTACATGGGGGAGAAAAAATGCTAAGAAAATTAATATATGTCATGCACTACTTAATTACTAACACCCCCCTTTAGTATTGACATATGGACTTTCTTCTATTGTTGCAATATCGATAATTGGCTTGTCTCATATTTTCCCCCTTCAATGATATTTTTTGTTTGGATGTTAGTTTCTACCAATAATGCATCTAATTACAATATGTAAATGTAAAATGTGGTACACCCTTATGAATCCAAAATCCTTATTTTTTCAATTTTGAAAAATACAAAATACATAAATAAACATGGGATAGAGCAAAGAAGGTCATGTGAGCATATAACCTTATCATGTGGCAATAAATTTAACCCCAGAAGGAACAAATAATCATAGGTAGAATAGGAGGTAACTTTGTGTGATAATGGGAAGAACATTTATAGTAGGACATATGATGGGAAACATGGAAAAAGAAAAGAAGACTATGTTAGCACATAAGTTAGCATTTTTATGCCCCTAATCATATAGTTTGTATTAAGTTATGAGTAGTCAAATTGTGGGTACCTTAAGTCTTAAATAAGTTACATACATACAAAAATACATGCATACAAACATACATACATACAAATATGCATATATACATATATATAAATATAGGTCAATTGTTATCATCATGCTAAATATTGTGCTCTAATTGAATAATATTTGAGGTATCCCCCTGAAACTGGATTAGGAGGTTGCCCCCTCGAAGTGGCATATTTTTTTCAATTATTTAAAGTATATTACATATTATATCTTCTATTGTGCAAGTTATTTCATAACAAGTAGTATCAAAGCATGATCTTGGCACCATGAAGGCAAAGCATTTTTGTTAGGAAATAATGCATCATACCCACAATCTTAATCCCTTTCCTAAATAACCCCAAGAGAGAAAATCATGCACGAAAGTAACCATAATGCATAGATCAAATAGATAAGCCACAAGATAACACAATTTATACCCTAGGAAAACCCTCAAGAGGGAAAAACACAGCCTCCAAAAGCATTTATTCTTTATTTATTATTCAGCAATAAAGAAATACTAGAGTTAAAATGAATATCTCTGAAGCATCAAGCCTATAAAATTCATCCTCACATGTCCAAGCATGAATCCATATATCCCATACCATGCTTCACATATGCACTCCTCAGAAAGACTCAATAATGACAGCCCACTCACCCAATCAACCTTAACCACTAAACATGTGCTTGCTTTTATAGATTCAAGCTCACACAAATACAACCAAGTGGTAAGATAAAAGCATGTAACACAAAACCATGTGAACACAAAACCCTTGACCCCTCAATTAATATTGGGTACTAATTTTTCACTTTTTAAATATTTCCCTAATATTAAATTATTATCTCATATCTCACATATGAAAAATAATTACGTAGTGTGATTAACCACACCTCCTAGGTGCATCACAACTAAATAATTATTTAATTACAAAATTATAAGATGACATTTTATATAATGGTGTACAACATCATATTCCAACATTCTCCCAATTGTTGTATACATTGCATAAGAGATCAATCAATGAATTACATCATCATAGCCATACATGTAACTACATGAATCTCCAACATGCTCTCATGCTCCATCAAGATACCTACAATAAGAACAAAATGACCACCATCTCAAGATAAAACTCCTCTCATCCTCCAACATTCCACCTATGGAAGAAAAGGAGCATGCCAAGGTGAAGATGCACCAATACAAGAATACAAGCATCAAATCCAAGTGATAACAAAGGCTCCAAACAAGTTGTTGTCATAAGGTGAATAACCCACATGACTAGAAATAGAATCCACAACACATGCTAATGTATTAAACCATCCATACCTCATATGTATCAATAACATTAGTAAAATCATGCCAACAACATATGCAACCCATAAACTACAATCAAGCTCCCTATATCAAATTTGTCAATGAAGGACATGCATATCTAGGAACTCCAACTATATAGGTAATGTCATAGTATATCAATTCTACCAATCAACACTATATCAAGGTGTGATAAATAATGAACAATGAAGTACTAAGAAAAATAAAAATGATCCACATATGCAACCCAAATAGTTGCATACTATCACAACATATTACCAAGTCATCCTCCCAAATCATATGAACATGAACCTCCAAGAAGGAAACATAGAATGAAGAGAGAACACCTATACATCATAACATTTCCTTCTACCAACACCTCAAAAGTGCAATGCTATGTCAAGTATGATCTCCTAACAACCCCAAATGAGAAGACTCAACAACACCCAAAACAATTATGTTCAATCTCTTAGATCAAACACAACATATGAGTCATGTATAATGCCAACATGGATTTAAGCCTCTCTAACCAAGAAGATAAAACTTAGAGTAACCATTCCCAAATCAGGAAATCAACCCATAAACCATCTCCTAAACTCCTCATCAATGAATGATAACATAAACTCAAATGCACAAGGAGATAACCATGCCAAACATCTCTCAAAATAAATCATCTAGAACTAACTATCCATAGCTCAAGATTCATATCTATGAAAGATAAAGCAATATAAACTCATGCTAAAAAATCCTCAAATGAGTCTCCCAAAATCAATCACTATGACTCAACTCATTCCCATGCAAAATAAAAGCATGAAACATAAACACATCAAAAATAGGATGGGAAATACCTATTAGATGATTAACCACTAAGTATACCAAGAGTGGGGAATGAGAATGCTCTTCCAGGATAACCAAGTCATCATGACTCACTCTAAGAATAATCTCCTCTACAAGTCCATCATGAAATCACATCCATATCTAGGTGAAAGCTCCTCAGTCTTCCTACTGAAACCTTTAAAGAGTAATTGTCTCAAGCAAATGTCTCTAATCACAAGATAAATCCAGCCTCACCCACGTCTCCAAGTATCCATGAGCACCTCCAACCAACCAATCCATGCCTAGCTCCAAATGTAGGACAACATCCTCATGAAGCTCCTAAGAAAATGACCAATTTACCCAATACCAAGAGAACCAACAAGATCAATGTTAAAGCTCCAACCACAAAATCAAGAACATATCATGACATCCATGATCTAACCATCTCCTCCTAGGAGATCACATGCAACAATGCATACATCCTGGTCTCAAGAGAACATGTACCATGCCAAAAATCTAGTCTAGAATCAAGAGTACATCATGACATAATGCCAAAACACTCTAAACCAAGAAACAACCATCTCCAATCACATGAAGATAACCATCACCAATGATGAATCATGTCATGCTTCCAACAAATCCCATTGAATCATGATTTCAAGCTACACATGGTATAGTGACAACCATCTCCTCCATGAAGATCATAAAGGTCCACACACACAATTGAAATTCCAATAGCACCAAGTAGAATCGAGATCTCCAAGCGAAGAAGATACAACCAACATCAAGCCATCAAGAACCAATCCTACACTGTCAAAAGCTCCCACTAAAAGTGTATAACCAATTGAAATGCAACCAAGCTATCATGACATCATGATCAAACCACATGCTAAAATTCCCATCAATCGACTAATCAGGTACTCTAATCATCCATGCTATCATCCCAAAGCAACATACCAATACAAAAATGACCACAGACAAGGACAACTAACAAAATTTACATCAACACTAAACCAATCTTGTGGATATAGATAGTCCACATCTGATTCATCTCATTGCAAATGAATAGGTGGCCAACCCACACACCTGCATAACTCATGATCAAAACAATGAAGCATGCAAACTCGTCATCACATTAGTAACTTGCAAACTGAGATATCAAAGAAGATAATCCTATAGACATCAAGACTCAAACACCAAATCGACCATAGATCTAATTTTCCAAACATGTCCATAAATGAGTAACCATAGTCAAGGAACTAAATCAAGCATCAAGGAGATAAGAAAAACATCCTGACACCAGACCATATCACCACCAAACAACCACATACATGATCATGTCATGCCAATGCTCAAATGTACCTACATATCAATGACACCATAACCATAGTCAACACTATACCTACAATCAACCATCACCCATACAAGACTCCAAGTCTCCACTCATGTCAAACCATGTCCTCAAAACTAAAGACAACCTGTGTACCTGTCACCATCAAAGTACAACTCTAAAAAGCACTTGTAAACCTATACCAAGAAGCACCAAACTGATAATTAGTTGTACCATCATAAATATCATTTAAACATTTTCTCCCTCAAGGTTTCACCTCTTGAATCATCTGAATACTCACATAATTACACCCTGAATCATATGCACCTACAAGTGATCAAACAAGTACAATAAATTCCTACACCATAAATTGAAAATCAACTTGATCCACTATGTAATACACTACAAATTCTCTCCAACACCTATTTGAAATTAAAAATTCAATTTCGTATGCAAAAGTTATGCTCAAAATCATGAAATAGAGAACATTTGGCTTATGCGCTCAAAGAACTGATCAAAACTACAAAATTAGGAAATCAAACTCATACCACTACATAGTGCTTAGAACCAACTTTCCAACGAGCATAAGAAGTCAAAAATATGACTCCCTAGTGAAAGTTATGCTTGTTTGAAAAAAACTGCTATAATTTGTCTAATTTGACTAGCTAGTGGCCTATTAGTGGTGCTCGGGTTGAGCCACTGGTGGCCCACCAGCGCTGATGGTGCCTTGGTGGTGGGATGACTGGAAGTCAGTGACAGACTTCAAAAATATTTTTAATTTATTTAAATAGCCATAGTTTAAATTTTATGGTGAATTTTATATAATATAAAATTTTATTTAATATTCATTGACAGTTTTTTCTACAGCTCTCAGAAGTTGGGTGGGAGGCCCCCACTAGATCGAGGGCTTAATCCCATTGACTAGTGCATATCATCAACCAATAGGGATAACATTATTAGTCCTTTTTGATACTGACAGTATTTGTTAGAATTGGTTATGGCTGCCAAGATCTATGGACCAAATGGAAAGTACAAGAAAAGAGAGAGAATATGACAAGAATAAACTATATTCAATGTCATTAATATGATATGATTCTTGATTATTATTCATTTACAAATGAGAGAGACCCCCTAGTTATATAGCCAAGGTGAGAACATAGAAGGGCATAAGATTATGACAAGTGTCATAATCTTATGGCATGAGACAACTAGGAAAACCTATCACTCCACAAAAGGTGGAGAGATAATCACATGATGTGTCCACAAAAGGTGGAAGTGATGAGATAATGACATGTCAAGTCCACCAAAAGTGGAGATTCTCCAACAACCTCCTATGTGGTCCCTAAGTAAACTTAACTAAAGTGTAATTATGACCTAGGACAAGGTACAACACATTTAATTACACCAACACCCCCCCTTAAGTGCAACTTAGGGATTAGTGCAAATGACACAAAGATGCAATGATGGGTCCCGACTATGAGGCCATGTTAGGTACCCATGTACAAATAATGCAATCTCTCACAAGCGAGGAAAGTGAGAAAACCTCATGGGAAAAACTCCCCCTCAAAAGAGAGATGAAATACAAAGGAAATGCTCTCAATGAATCATGATAAGGTAAAAACCCCATGTGAGGAAAAAGACCCCCCCATAAGAGAGAAGTAGAAGAGAGACAAGATAGCCCCCCCTCAATGTTGAGTCTCCTGCAATGACGGTAGAAGCTCGACATTGAATGCTGAAGATGATCCAATCTCGCAAACAATGTTCCTCCCCTTAGGAAGAAACAAAACCAAGGATGTATGTAAGATATCAAGATGGATGGTGAATGATGATGTCTCTGAAGCATGCTCAAATGTCTCCATGTCGATGCAAAAATTTGAACCACTCCAATCAGGCGTTCTAGGCCACATTGTTGAAGAGGAAAATCCAACATCTAGTAGACAAGAATGTAGAACATGATCCAAAGACAAAGATATCCCCTCTGAAGACAAAGAAGCCTCCTCCAAATGTTGTCCAAAAGTATCCACACTCACGCCAATCTGAGAAGAATGATCATGTAGAGAATGAACAAGAGGTTCAAGGTGTTCCCTCACAACAACTAAAGAAGGTTCATCTTCATCAAAGAGAAGATGAATGCTATCAATGGTGTCCTCCAAATCTGCAAGATGAGACTCCACAAACAAGTCTGAAATACCTGTGAGGAAGCCATCGAAAGTAGCCATATCTGGAAGACTATGTATATTCTGCTGCACTGAATCACTAGGAGCCAAAACTGTAGCAACACAAGTATCATCAAGTACAATAGAAGATGGAGGAGATGAAGTGCATGGCTCAAGGACTGGATCTGATGTGAGAATTCCCAAGTTCAAAAATCCAAATGTCTCCTCAGAATCATAGTTGTGATCAACAGTCGTAGGAATAAAGTCATCATCAGAAGCAAATTGTGCAAAGGAATACAACCGAGATGAATGATCAACCACCCCAGTAGCAATAACATCTCGAGTCTCCAAGTCGCGAATGATAATAGAATCAGAAGTGAACTCCACAGTTCTCCCATCTCCGCCATGTGAAATCTGATATATGGAAAGTAGATTATTCATCAAATGAGGAACACACAAGACATCCTAAAAAGTGTTCTCCCCAATGCTAATAGATCCCTTCCCTATTATGCTCATGTATGTATTATTTCCCATCAAGATAGGAGACATAGAACAAGGCTGAAATGTAGAGAAGATAGTTTGTGAAGATGCCATATGATGAGATGCTCCTAAATATAGAAGCCATCTCCTTGATCCTGGACTTGAATGAGCACAAAGAGCTTGTCTTTTATATCCTGATGTTTGACCTTTGTCCTTTTTAGACTGTTTTGAAGTAGAAGGAGAAGAAGATGATTCAGACATTCTAGAAGGAAAATCAATGTGATTCTTTTTGAGAAGATTTTTCAACTCATCAATATCCTTCTTATAACAATAATGTTCTTCATGTCCATCCTTCTTGCAATATGCACAAAAAGGCCTCTCCTTCTTAGATGATTCTCCTTTTGAAGAAGATTTTTTCTTTTCTTGATCTGAATGTGGTTTTACTTGATTTGACTGTTGATTATTCTTTGCTTTCTTATGTTTCTTATCTGATTCCGATTCTTTCACCTGACTAACCAACAATGCCTGAGATTTAGAAGTCTTGATGAGACCCATTGAGATAAGCTTTTGTTGTGCATGTATCAACATCTCATAAAATGATGCAAATGAAGGTGTAGTGTATGCAAACCCCATAGTCAATCTATGAGTATGAAAGCTAGAAACAAAAGAAGCATAATCAGGACCAAGTTTGTTCATTGTATTGTACACCAACTGGATGTCCTTCTTATCAATTCCACATGCTTTACATTGCTCTTTTAGATCATTAACCTTAGTGATGTAGTCTTGGATGTTGTCAAAGTTCTTAGGATCAAGATTCATCAAATCATTATCAATTTGATAGCCTCTTACTTCATCTTTTATACCATACAATGTTTTCAATTTTTCCCAAGCTTCATGAGAATTTTTACATGATTCAATCTGAAACAACAAATCTTGAGAAACTAGTCTACGAAGACACCCAAGAGCTTTGGCATGTTTGATCATCCATTTTAACTTTTTATCCGCATCAGTAGGTTCAGGAACCTTATTTTCAACATATAGAGAGTGACCTTCTGTCATTAGAATATTCCATGCATTTTGATTCCATGTTGAATAATTATATGATGTGAGCAAAGGAACCTTAGAATGATCCATGAGAATGAGAGAGCAAAAGCAAACAGATCAAAGCAATGCACCAAGAGACCCCCCCCAAATCACTTAATCAAGAAACCCCTAAGCAATATCTGATTTGGTACTTTATATTTAGTGCATTTATAGTTTCTAGATGCCAAGAACAGCAAGCTAGACTTGATCTTAGTGCTTACAGATGCCAAAATAGGCCATAGTATCAAGTACAATTTTTGGTACAAAATGAGATCAATCTAATCATACCACTGATAAGTATAGGAAAAATCATGCACTTTCAAAAAAAATTGCACCAAAAAATGTTACCGTAGGAGCAAGATATGAGCTCCTGAAGTTCCCAAAATGAGGATGAAGCAGCAACACCTATGAGAATCTGAAATTTCTGGAAAAACCAGGCACCAAAACCAAAAATTTATTGCACCAATGCATAGAGCACGAAAAATTAACCCAAATAAAAAAAAAATTGCACTAAAAAAGGAGAAAAAATGAGCAAGATATCAGCATTTGAAAATGGACTGCAAAATCAAAATTGCCAACAGAGAAGGGGGAAAAAAATTTAAAAACTGATGACATGGCGCTGATGTCAGCAAATCTATCAATTGAAATTGACATCCACCGATCCCATCAAGAAGGAATATACTCTGGCCCACACGGAATATTCCTCATGTACCTTAGCTTAAAATTGATGCTCAGAAGAACATAGTCGCTCTAGTAGTCAAGCCGGAATATTCTCAAAGCCCTTGGAAATTCTGAAGACTATCGGTTATTTGGAACGCCGGATTTTTATTTTCACAGCCACGGATGAGTGGTGGTGGGGCTGTGGGGAAGGTGGAGGGGTTGCAGGGGCCACGGCGGTACGCCATGTGGCCTACGACGGTCTCTTCATACCTGCGGGTACCCGCGGATTGCAGGAACTCTGCAAAACAATATTGTCCGCAGAATTCTTTGCTATATATATTTTTTTATTATTTGAATTTTTAATGATCAAAATTTTTACAATAGAATTCTCAAATAAAAATGCCGAACACAATATTTTTTTTAAGAAAAATATTTATCATAAATAAAATATTATTTTTCTGAGATCGTACCGTCGACAATGATCACGACCTGGGGGTCGTACGGCTCTCTGGACAAATTTTTTTTGCCTCACCTGACAACTACTTTGAATTGGACGATTTGACAGTCGATCTTAGGGTTTTTGGCCCTTCTGGATGCAATGGTGGGGTCGGATTTGATCCAAAATGCTCCAAAATTGCAGCTACCTTATGGATCTGGCAACCACACTTCAGCTTCAAACCCTCTTAGATTTGGCCTTGTATGTCCAATTTGGACAAAACAAAAGGAAAAATTGACTTCCTCAAACCTTCTGGACGCAATGGTGAGCTCAGATTTACACCAGCAAGCTTGGATATGAACCTACAACAAAGAGCCTCGAACGGAACCTCCTCAGATCTAGTATCTTTCTTCAGAAAAGGACTCTCCAATGGCACCCACCGCTCTGATACCATGTTAGAATTGGCTATGGCTGCCAAGATCTATGGACCAAATGGAAAGTACAAGAAAAGAGAGAGAATATGACAAGAATAAACTGTATTCAATGTCATTAATATGATATGATTCTTGATTATTATTCATTTACAAATGAGAGAGACCCCCTGGTTATATAGCCAAGGTGAGAACATAGAAGGGCATAAGATTATGACAAGTGTCATAATCTTATGACATGAGACAACTAGGAAAACCTATCACTCCACAAAAGGTGGAGAGATAATCACATGATGTGTCCACAAAAGGTGGAAGTGATGAGATAATGACATGTCAAGTCCACCAAAAGTGGAGATTCTCCAACAACCTCCTATGTGGTCCCTAAGTAATATTAAATAAGGTGTAATTATGACCTAGGACAAGGTACAACACATTTAATTACACCAACAGTATTGAACCATGGGTGGGGGGGTCCGCGGACTCCCCAAAAAAAATTGTTTTATTTTTTAAACCTTTAAAACTTTCAATAATGGTTATCTTGCAAGATTTTTTATTTTTTGCAACTTTTTTTTTAATAATTTTTTTGTAGAATGGAAAAATTGGGCGGCCATACGACTTGTATGGCTAAAAAAACTACATTTTTTCAATTTGGCCAAAATATGTCAAATTTTATGTCATTTTTCATCTCTCGACCTATTGGCAATTTGGTTGTCATTGATGTCAAGGGGGTGATCAGAAAAGCAGTGGATCAAGTTTTGAAAGTATTGGTGTAGGTTGATGGACTAAGGAGCATGTTTTGTAATTGTTGCAAAGTTGCTCAAAAAGTTTCAATGTTGACATGAAATGTTGCCACTATTTTGCAAAAGTTGCTTCCAGGTGTCTGAAGAGAAATATATGGCTAGATTTGATATGGGTTTTTCGAGAGCTTCTCAAAGATGTGTTTTGTTGAACCAAATATTGTATGCCATGCTCAGGAATGAATTATTTGTGTTATCAGTCTAATCTAGGGTTTTATAGTTAAACCCTAAGGTTTACAGTCATGGCGATTAACAGTATTTCTATTTTGATGTTGACTATATGTAGGTTGTTTCCAGTTGCTTAAGTTATAAATCAAGCCCTTAAAGTTGTGTGTGCAACTGGCCCCCTTTCCTAGCTTACCAGTCTAGAAAATATTTAAGGGCTATAATGTTTCCTAAGTCGAGCACTAGAAAAAATTTCCCTCAACTTGATCAATGGTTGTGATCAAGCCTTCAAGATCGACGGCCACCCTGCCATCTCACTGAGTATGTGGTGGGACTTCGTCTAGCCTTGTGGGATAGCGGGCTAGTGACAAGTGTCAGGTGGGACCAGAAAAAATTTGAGGTGACGGTAGTGGATGATGAAGTGCGAAAACAGGTGGCAATGATTAATCACTCCTTATGCCAATTCACATTGTTGTTGTGAATTGCATGGTGCTAATGAAGATGACAGATGGTGTTAGCCTGCCAACCCACTAACAAATAGTGGGACCATGTCTTTGGCCAAAGATATAGTGGGCTTGTGACACATGTCTTGGTGGACCCCGCTCTATGTAAGCTACATACGATAGAGATCAATGGTTGTCATTAAGCGGATCTTTAATCTGATAGTCGCATTTTAAAGTTATAGTGATGAATATTGAACGGATGATCATACATAAAATCAACGGCTCAAATTCAAAGATGAAGATCTCAAATGGCTATGTCTATGTGAACGCAAACTTGGACCAGTAGCTGACACAGAGAATGTTTTTAATTTGTCTATTTGCTCCAATGACCATTTTAATTGGTGATTTGATATGTTTATTGGCGACATAGATTGCAAAGGTGATTGGAACCATGATCAAATCAATCAAGAAAGGAAATTTATTAATTGCATATTAGGGTTATGGTTTTAGAGGATTCCATGTTTAACAGATAAGAGTTTGAATTTGATGGAATATGGCTCGATGAACAGGTAGCTTCCTAAAGAAGATAGCAAGAAACCCTAATAGAAATTTCCAGATGAGTTGGAAAATGGTGTATGGCTCAAGGAAATGATTGTAGGTCAGTGGAGTTACATAAAAAGGGGATAATCAAAAAATTATCTTAGAGTCGAAGGAGTGTATGATGTAGAGACAGTGGAAGAGAGATAAAATAGTGTGCTAAGTTGTAGACAGAGAATGTGAAAATTGTGAATGTGTAGAACCCAAACAAAAATTAGAGCTTTCAATCAGGGTTAAGATTCAAAGATCAGAGAAAAGCAAGGTGCAGAACAATTTATGTGAGGTGCAGAGCAGAGTATATGGGTGCGGAGATTTGGGTAGTTCCAAATTAAGTTGCAACATTGAATTGTAATTAAAAAAAATGCAATATCTTAAGTTGTAAATTGATTGGTGGGTGCCATCAGATATCTGGGTAGGTGCTCAGATTAGGGAGTGGGTGCTCCTAATACCAGGGGATTCGTGTCTCCTTAGGGTTGGTGCCCTTAAACATTGTAATTGATCATTTGATTATGAGGCTAGATTAGGACAATAGATCCTAGCAGCATTTCTCACCATGGTTTTTCCCATCTTGGGTTTTCCACATACATCTTGTGTTATGTGATGTTATGTGTATGAATGTTTATTTCCCTTCTTGTTATTTTTTAATCTACACTTAAAGAAACAAAAGAAATTAATCTGTATTAAGTAGTCAAGGCTAAATTTTAAGTGATCTACTAACTCACCCCCCCTCTAGTAGATTGTTGTGTTCCAACATGGCCATCCTGGATCCAATGGTGAGGTTTGTTTTGTCTCAAGAGGTCATCTATAAAATTTTCTCTACAAAACCCTCATATGAAAGCTCAATCCAAGAAATACCTCATATTTGCAATAAACCCAACAAATTTTGACAACTCAAAAGCCCAAATTTGCATAATAACACCTACAATGTGTGTTTTATACCTTGTAATGCCTCATATTTAACATACATAGCCATGAACTCAACTTTGCACCAAATCTACTCAAACAAGGGTTATAACAAAAACTTGGAAGCTCGCACCTCCCATCAACCATTATAGCTCTGATATCGCTTGTTAGGAAATAATGCATCATACCCACAATCTTAATCAATTTCCTACATAACCCCAAGAGAGAAAATAATGCATGCAAGTAACCATAATGCATAGATCAAATAGCTAAGCCAAAAGATAACACAAGGTATACCCTGGGAAAACCCTCAAGAGGGAAAAATGCAACCTCTAAAAGTATCCATACTCTATATATTATTCAACAATAAAGCAATACAAGAGTTATAATGAATACCTCTAAAGCATCAAGCCTCTCCAATGCATCTTCATGTGTCCAAGCATGAATCCACACATTCCATGCCATGCTTCACATATTCACTCCTCAGAAAGACTCAATAATGACAACCCACTCACCCAACCAACCTTAACCACTAAACATGTGCTTGCTCTTATAGAATCAAGCTCACACAAATACAACCAAGTGGTAAGATAAAACCATGTGCCACAAAACCATTGACCCCTCATTTAATATTGGGTACTAATTTTTCACTTTTTAAATATTTCTCCAATATTTAATTATTATCTCATATCTCTCGCATATTAAACAATAATAAAATGTTATAATACAACATAAAGTGGTCCCCAAATAATTACCCAGTGTGATTAACCACACCTCCTAGGTGCATCACAACTAAATAAGTATTCTATTACAACATTATAATATAAAATTTTATTCAATGGTATCCAACACCATATCCCAACAATTTTTTTCAATCTTGGAGGTTATTTTGTGAAGTGCATATCTTCCAAATTTTGGAAGAATTTTTAAGGGCATATTGAAGCATATTCAATCTAAATTTTAGAGGAATTCCAAAGAAATATTATGGGATTTATTATAGAATTAGGGTTTCTATATGGAAGAACATATCTCTCAGATCTGGATGAAGTTTTTTTTTAATTTTTAAATTATTTTTCAATAATATATTGAGGAGTCTAAAATTACAATTTCAAAAAAAATAGAGCTAATTTATTGTAAAGTTTGGGTTTCTACCAATTATTTTTGGGAAGAACATATCTCTCAAATCTAAGTGATTTTTTTTTTTAAAGGGTTTTCAGGAAGTAATTGAAACATCTATAGTTCATATTTTAGAGTGATTGATGTATAAATAAGTGATTTATTTCACATCAATTAGGGTTTTCAATAAATCCACTCTTAATGCTAAAAATAAGCTAATTTATTGGGTATATTTTTGGGTAACTACAACCTAGGATTTAGTAAGTTCTAGTAAAAATTTCAAAGTATTTGGACTTCATTTGTGTGATTTATTGTAAAATTATTATTTTGAAACTTCTTCACAATGAAAAGTAGCCAAGAAAAAAGAATAAGAATAAGAACACTTGAACAAGAGAAATAAAAAGAACAAAAAAAAAAGCATAACAAGAGCAAGAGCAAGAACAAGAACAAGAACAAGAACAAGAAGCAAAATAAGAAGTGAAAGAAAAAAGAGAGAGATGAAGAAGAAGAAAAATAAAAAGTTAGCATTGAGGATAATGCTTTTGTAAAGAGTGGGGCAATATTGTGCCCCTAACCCTATAGTTTGTATTATGTTATGAGTATTCATCTTGTGTCTACCTTAATTAACTCTTAAATAAGTTACATAATCATTGTTGTAATCATCTTAGGAGTTATACTTAAGTATCTAGGTTGTCCTAGGTGGTATCCAAGGCATAAGTATGGTGTATAAAGCAAGTATAGGTTAGTTATTATCATCATGTTAAGTATTTTGTTCTTATTGAATAATATTGGAGATATCCACCTCAAAGTGGATTAGAAGGTTTCCCCATCAAAGTGGCATTTTAATATCAAGTATTTGCAACATATTTCATATTATATCTTCTATTGTGCAAGTTATTGCATAACAACATTGGAATAGGAATGGGCTAGTAGTAGAGGAAGATTGTGCTAGAAAATATAAAAAAATAAAATAATTTTATGTGACTATATGAATTTATCAAAGAAAAAAGAATAGGAACATAGGAGAAGAAAGTTAGGTCATAGAAAAAATAAAAAAAAAATAAAATAATTTCATGTTACTATGTAACCTAATTTTATGAGACCCATGAGTAGAAAAGAGCATAGGAACAATGAAGAAAAATAATTTAAATATATGTAAAAGAGTGGCATTTGATACCAAATTTATGGAAATATGATTAGGGTCGAATAAGTCCATGAATACCATCTCCATGGGGCCAAGATATTTTTCTTTATGTGTATTATTTTATGCTATAGATAAGCCACAACCATAACATGTTTTTACAAAGTAAGAAGAATAAGGAAGTGATAAGTCAAATGTAAGAACTATCTCATGCTAAATAGTGTTTGTATATGTTATTCCCCTAACCCTATAGTTTGTATAATGTTGAGTAGTCAGCTTGTGGCTACCTTAACTCTTAAATAAGTTACACAAACATTGTTATAATTGTATATGTATTTAGGTCATCCAAGGAGTTATACATAAGTATCTAAGTCGACCTAGGTGGTATCCAAGGCATAAGTATCATATATATAGAAGTTATATGTTAGTTATTATCATTATTTTGTGAATTGTGTTCTCATTGGAGATATTTGGAGGTTTTCCCCCTTGAAGTAGCTTGTTTTGATTATATGGGAAAAATAGGTTTTGAAGGGACCTAAAACCATTTACATCACACTAAATCAAAATGTTGCTAAGAAAGATAAACACATTAAAGCTTAAGCAACAGCCAATAGTCAAAAAATAGCCAAAAAATAGTGACCCAACAGCAAGAAAGTAGAAACAAAAAAAATAGCACAAAGACACATAAATCACTTCATATTCTTCAAGGTATTGGCCACCTTAATCTCCTAATTATAGTGCAGGTTAACCATGTCCATCAACTCTTATTTTTCTTCTTCAAACATCTTCCTAAGGCTCCCCCTAGTTATAGTGCTTGGGCCTTTAGCCTCCTCTTTGATGTCTTCTTCCCCTTCCCCTTGGGGTCTAATCCTTCTCAAGCATGTCTGCAAAATAAATTTGATCCTCTTAGAGCTAACTGATCTTGCCAAATAGAACCTTGAGAGACTCTACATTGTTCTTTACCAAACCATGGCTAACCTACAGTAGCTTCTTGATGTCCTCATTTGTTTCCTTGATCTTTTCCTCCATTTCACCAAGGCAGCTTTCACACTAGGCTTTGAAATCATAAAATGAGCATTCCAAATCCACCACTCTCAATAAGCAGGTTCGATGAAGATCCCTTCGATTGGTTAGACATGTTCTCCTTCAAGTCCTTGATTTTAATGTTGACCTTGTTGAATTCTTGTATCACCCATTTAGCAAGTTTAAAGGTGCATGTAGCACTAGATCGAGCCATATCCAATAGCTCATACATGGTAGTATTATCATCATTAAGATAAGAAAAATCCTCAAATAAAGGATTAACATTTAAAGGCTTCATCTTTCCAAGGTATGGGTTCACACCCTCATCCTCCTGCACAAGCCTCTCACTTGAGGCCTCCTCACTGCCCAAATCCCCGACACCATCCACAAGTGGGGAGGTCTACCGAAAAAGGGAATCCTCAATATCAATAGCATTATCAACCACAACCTTTACCTATTTTGGAACCACATTCTTACTCTTTGCACCACCTTTAGACCCTAGTCTTTGCATTTTAGCAAGCCTTCTAGAAGCCCTCCAAGGAATCCCCATCCACATTATCCCTTGCTTGAACGAACTGCTCGTCCTCATTTCTACTAGATGCAACAAAACCCTGGCCATGAAGTTTAGCATTCTTCTTAGATAGACAACGGTGAGACCCACCTAAACTCTGTTCAATATCCTCCCCACCAAACAGGGACCCACGAGAATCTAAATTCTACATAACAAGCTTCTCGATCGGTCCCTTCTTTAAATTCCCCTTTTTCCTTTTCTTAGAATGGGAAGCCATGGGGGACGAGGAAACCCCCATAGTATTTTCCTCTTCCACTTTCCATTCTTCATCATCATTAGCACTCGTCTTTGAACTAGATGAAAAAGAGTCCTCACTAATGGCCTATTCATTCCCCTTAACAAATTTAGCCGGGGTATGCGCTCTCACATGCTCTATGATGAGAAAAATGAGGCCTTCATGAAGAACATGGGACCTATGATTCTTTAAGTGGGGATAAACCAAAACTTCTAGGGAAGAAAGAAGAAAAAATGAAAAAGACACATGCAACCCATGTCTGAAATGGTTTAGCAAAGTAAAATGATGCCCTAGAATAGTAGTAAACTGACCACCAAGAGTAACATACCGCATTAAAACTTCTGCCACATCAGCCCATATTTCTTTAACGGAAACTCATTCATAATCCCATGAAGGAAGCTTCACTACTTTAGCTCTTTCATTATCCTTGAAGAATTGGTCCATAGCATCTGCATTACTCTTTCTCTCTTTATAAAATTTGTGTCCATACGTCGGCAGGCCAATAATGAAAGCCATAAAGTCTTCATTGATGATGAACTCCACACCATTCACCTTCAAACATCTATTGTGCCAATAGCAAACAAACTTTGCAGAGGCTTTGGGGTCATGGCCATGAAGCCTTTCCAAATAGGGTGTGATATGCCCATGTCTCATAATCCTCCAAATTATGCACTTATTTCTCCACTTCTCACAAGATAGGGATCAATCCTACTCCTATCTCCAAACATTTCAATTTCTAGCATTAAAAAATACTAGAGCCAAACCATACTTACAAGAATACAATTGAGCACAAGAATGGGCAAAACATAACCATAAAATGTGTGGTAATCAATAGGGAGATAATTACTCGATCACCCAAAATCTAGCTATCATCTCACAATAAAAGCTTAGCCTTCTCGAGAAGGGAAGAGTACTCTTCCCACGCCTTGAAATTATTAAGGCTAACAACCTTGTTAGCAAAAAAATCAGCAAGGGAATTACCTTCTGTATAGGTATGAGTGACATGTGTCTCATCAAAAGATCTCAGCATCATGATGGAATCAACAATAAGTTGCTTGATTTTCCATCTCAACTTTTGATTTCCAAGCAAGAAATTAAGAATGTTGAGGGAGTCCCCTTTAACCCATAACTTAGAAAAACCCCTATCCATCACATATTTGATGTTGATGTAATCGAAGTGACTTGTTATTCTCAACTATTATCAAGTATTTGCAATGTATTTACTATTATATTTTTCTTTGTGTAACTTATTTTATTACAATAGACGAAGTTGGGGAAATTAGGGAAGGTGTGGGAAATATTGAAGTTGATGTGGTTGAACAATAGAATGGGGGTCAATATGGAAGATGGAAAAGTTAAATTCTTTGAGATTGAATTTATATTCACATGAAGGAAATTGAAATATAAATAAACCTAAAAGTAATTAGTAGGAGAAGAGGATGGTGGAGTGTAAGAAGTTGGGAATGAAATGTTGTAGGAGGGAATAGATGGAGAAGATAAAGTATCAATAATGGAAGAAGTGGAAGTAGAAGTTTGTATGTTATGAAGAAGTAGAAAAGAGAGAGAAGTGTGACAGAAAATGAATGTGATATTATGTAGCTTGAGATTATTGGAAGGGGTATTCATTAGCTAAAATTATATAATATCTACCATTGTGTTCATGTCTTTTAATGACTAATGAAGAATAGATGGAATATTTCATATTGCATGAATGCATGTTCTAGCAAGGAGAAGATTATAAGTGATGATTCTAGGTATTACATGGAGTAACATGGGAAGAATGAAAATTACAATAGAATTGGGAAGAGAAATCGTTCTTGAAGTTTCCATACTAAATATTATGCAAGCCTTTAATGGTGTCATAAGGGGGAAATTGAGATGATAAGGAAATCAAGCATAAATGAATTAAACAAGATTTAATTCAAACAAAAAGACAGATTCCATACCCATTACTCATGAAATGAACAATATAAATTATTGAATTCAATGAAATAAAATAATCCAAACAAGAAGCATACAATGAATTCAATTAACTAATAATGTTGCCCATCTCATGTCGAAGTGTATCCGCAACAATATTGAATTGTGTTGTATTGACTTGAAGCCTCCATTATGCATTTGCAAAAGCTTCAATGAGAGTGAATGGTGATTGAAGATGTGTGTAAAATCTCTTAAGAAATTGAATGGCAATTTAGCATTACTTTATTTTCTCAAAAGATGTCAATTCTCTTATCGTTTTTTAGAATGAAGAGGATTGTTAAATAGATTTTACGTTTTCAGATGAATAGTCAAGATTGTGTAATAGAAAATCATGATCAATGCTTTAAAACTGTTGAGAGGAATTAGATGGGAAGAATCGGTGGATTTAGATTGCACAATCGGTGTGATTGATGAAATCAAGTTGAGTGTTTAGTGGAATTTAGGAAATAGATTGAGAGGTTAGTGGGATTGAAGAATAGATGAATCAATTAGGAAATAGATGGATCAATTAGCCAATTAGAGTGAACAATCGGTGGTTGTAATTTGCTCAATCACAAAAGGGGGTGACGGTAATTAATTAATTAATCTTTTTGAGTTGAACATGCAAGTCATGTTTGACTTTAACAAATAAAGTTGTATTTGTTTATTGACCTTTTTGAATGATGTTTGAATAATTAATTTAATTTTTCATGTTTAGAAAGGGGAAAGGGATTTAATTAAACTACTAAGTAATAATAATTTAATTGATTTAGGAGAATAGGGTATATTAGCGATATAATTGATGTTATTAATTTAATCAACAAGAATAAATTTAGATAAATGATAAAATGGTGAATTAATTAAATAATGTTAAATCACTTAATTAATAGATGAATATAAAATTTGATAATAATTAAATAATAATGTATTATTTAATAATTTAGGGAAGAGAAGGGTGAAAGATAGTTAAATAGTATTGTTCGCCAGACATGACAATTTAGGGTATCTACATTTTTCCCCTCTTTGATACAATGTGATTTTGAGCATTGTCTCAAAGAAAATTCAAAAATTCCTACTTAGGAGTTTCCCCTGGTGATGACGAGATAGCATGTTTCCCCCTTGAGAAATTTGGTGAGAATTTTGGATAATGAGCCAAAAAATTTCACAAGCTGATGTAATATGTTTAAGCGCAAGGACTAATAGAAAAAATGTTGACTTAGAAGAAAATGTTAGTAATATTTAGAAGATAGAAGAAATTTGATGGTGTTAGTTGATGATGAGTTTTCTTTTGCTTCATGGAGACTTCGTAGCTTTTAGCAATCCTTATTGATGTAGCAAACATATACGATGCACCAAGGTATTAATGAACGAGGTGATGTTGTATCCATTGTGTGGAATTTAACTCCACAAACAAGGAGTATTCTTGCTCATACAAGACATACAAAAACCCTATTAGAGTTTATGGGTGAGAAGCTTTAAAATATTTCAGACCAGCTACACAAAGAGGTATGAAGTACCTAACATGCAACCACTACACGAAATACCTCAAAACAACTTCTATACATAGAACAAAGAAAGTATTCATTGTAGTAGTATCATAAAAATATTCAACAAACAAAGAAAACAAAAATGACGCTCAATTGCCCCATTCCTTCCTCTCTAAATCCTTACGAACATCCTTCAGAGATCCTGGGAATGAGTCAATAAGATAAATCAAAAAGATAAATAATGTTGTTGTATCACTTTTGCCCATATCTGTTTTGAGGTTTCAGGTTGTTATCTGTTATTGATGATGCCTATTGTAGGAACAGTCTATCATTTAAGACATATCTCAAGATGTTGATGGTGAATTGTCAATAGATAGGTAGTTAACACTTTGGCATTGTTTTAGTCTATTTGCAGTCAAATCTTTGTGATTGTTTGCTTTAAAGTTCTAGCTTTTGATGTTGCTTTGTTTGTTTGTCTATTTTGTCAAAGGGTGAGGATGATTTGTCAAAGGGTGAGGATGACGATTTGTTTATTATGGATGGTGTTTTATTGCGGATAGGTGACGGTGGAAATAAGATTTTATTGTGATTTTTGTATTTATTGATGTTATTTTTGTTGTTTTATATATTTCCATTAATGTTTTTGGATTTGGATAAGATATTTAAATTTTTTTTTGTGTTTTGATAAGATATTTGAATTTTTTTTTGTGTTTTGATAAGATATTTGAATGTTCACATGTTTTTGAATTTTTTGTTTTTCAATTGTTTTTGAGATTTTAAACTTTTGACTAAGTTAAAAGACCATGTCAGACACCTAAGGGGACTGGCCTAAGGCCTTGAGGGTTGATCAAAGATAAGCCTTGCCTACATTATACATGCACAAACCACGTACATTTTGTGATTTTGTTATTGACTTTGTTTTTTGGATGTTTTTGATTTTTTTGTTCACCATATGAATGATAAATAGATATTAGTATGTAGGGATATCAATAGTCTTTTGAGATCATGTTGATAGCTAGGCTAAAATTGATTGAACTGATTAAGTAATTTTCAATAATGATAATATTATTGAGGATACACAATAATGCAAAGATATTGTTTTTACAATAGGAACAACACAAAGATTGGGAAAGATACATCCCAAGATGATGATTGATTTATCAAATAATAATTGATCAAGATTTGTAGCTAGGCTAGGAGCAAGATTGTCAAATGTTTTGATACCATGTTTAAGTGTCAACAAGATACAATTGATATGGATTGTTTGAATTGTTTGGATGATGCCTAGATCACAATGTGAGATAGAAGACATAGATCAAGATTTATTCTGACACAAGATGTAACTACCTGCCCCCAATGTCTAGTAATATAAAAAATGCAAGGATTTTCTTGTGATTGGATAACATGTTTGGATAGAGTATGCCCCTTTGGACAATGCCTTCATGGCTTAGATAATTCTGGATAGGATATGATCAATGATAGTGACCCACGTCAAACTATTTACAATAAGAAAATGTGAAGTGTACACCGAACCTTTTCCAAGATCAAGATAAGTTGTAGTTGGATGAAAAATGGGTTGGATGAATATTTCATGGATTTATTATGGATAAGATGAGATGCTTCTACCTAAAATGGGACATGTAATGTTCAATTCTACACATGATGCCTATTTGCTAGGTTTTCATCATGGTACTTGTCCAAAGTGCCACCATAGTGGTTTTCACTAGAGGACAATTTTTATCTTTACTCTTTTCTTGATTTTTATATTTTTATATTTTTTATTATTATTTTTTAAATTTTTTTGCTCATGTTGAACCACCTAGTGTTACTAATGTAGATGCTACTAGTGCTGATATAGAATTTGTTGCTATCATGATGTGCCAATGACATCCCACTTGAAGGAGTTATTTTTCTAAGATACAGGCGCTTGAATGTAAACCTTGATAATTCTTGTCTTCTTTGTTAATATTAGAGTTAACCCTACCTAGATGCGCACATCGCGATAGAGTGCCCTTAGAGTTATTATGATAAAGAGTTGCTGCCAACACATGGTCAATCTGAGGTTTCGATATTATGGATAGAGAAATGCATTGAGGGATATGAGATTCAGATGGATTGGTTGACAGTTTGGAACCTTTTATTTTCCAAATTTGGGAGGATGAGAAATGATGGGTGGATATGGAGATTCAATTGGGGCAAACTTCCTGATATACCTTGTAGATCGCTCTTGAAGCTTTCTTTTACATTGGGCATTTTTTATGGATGAACTTCCCTTTTTTATTTTTCCCCATAGTTTCTTTGACCAATGAAGTTTGATAGGGATGATTTTCTTTCTTTTTCTTTTGTATCCATTTGAATTTTTCTTGTCCATTTTTTTTTACCAATTATTTTGCCTCAATGACTTTTTCCTTTCTTTGATATAATTTTTTCTCTTATTGTCGGTCCCAATTAGAGGGTGGAAAAATGTTTGGATGATGATTCATGATACAGCTATTTGTAGCATTGGTATTAGTTTCATCATAAGGACTCTTCATGCTTTCTATGTTGATGTTTGTGTTAGATAAAGTTGCCCCTAGTATTATAGAGGTATCACTGATATGTTTAGATTCCTTAATTGCTAAATAACCAAGACCTTGATGTTTAGTATTTTTAATAATTTGCACTAGTTCTAGGATACCCTAATCATGTAGGCCTAATCCTCTGCCTTGATAATGCATCCCTTGAAAAAAATTATTCGCAATAGGATATGATTTACCTTGGAAACAAGGTGCTAATCCTTCTTTGATCTGTTGTGGATCTTCAAAGGTGATAACTTCATTGGTAGGATAGCTTGCTCTAACAAAGGTAAGTGATCCAAGATTATAAGTGATAGGATCCTCCATATGTGGGATAACTTCTTGATTGATATCTTCGGCTTGATCCTGTGAAATATCATATTTTAATGTTTCTTCAAGAGGTATTGATGATTCACAGCCCATGTAAAATTCTTCCTCGTGATCCATTTATGATGTCTTTGTATTTTTCTATGTCTTGATCATGTGTAGAGATGTCAAGAGTAGGAGACTCTTGTTCATTGGTAATGATGTCAAGAGTATAAGACTCTTGTTTTGGATAAAGATCATCTACATGTCCTTTAGAAGTAAGCATCTCATGGGTAGATGTATGTGCACTTGGTATATGGATTTGTTCTTCTTTTGGAAAATATTGGACGTCCTGGAACATATCTGCCAAGTCATTATAGTATTTTGATGATAGGGATTCTTGATCTTGACTTCATGTGGTGTTATCTTCGATATGCTTTGGTTCACATTCTTGACATGGATTAACTTCAAAGAAGGATTTTTTATAAAGGATCCTTGGATTTCCTTCAAATGTGGACATGTGGGTGATAGATCTTGGCTTATATTTTATGCATTGGGTATAAGTGTTGGATTAAGAGTCTCTTCATCATCAATATGTACTATCATGAGGTTGGATGATGTCAATATATCTTGGGCTAGATCATTGCTAGACTTTGGTGATTGATTTTGATCATCCTTGGGATTAAATTCTTGATGTATTTCCTCTTTCTCATGGGATGGTGTAGAGACATTGTCAATATTATCAGTGGTAGATAGATCTTGATCATTTTTTTCAACTTTTGAGATTGAGATATTGTTAATGTTGTCATTGGTAGATGGCCCTTGATCATTTTATTCAACATTTGAGGTAGAGATATTGTTAATGTTATCATTAGTGTTTGAACCTTGAATTTTGTCTTCAATAGTTATTTATCCTTGATCAATAAGGTCTTGGATGAGTTTTTTGAGTGTAACACATTTTGATGCATCATGACCTTTTACTCCATGGTATTTACAATCGGCCTTGTCATCATACCATGGGAATTTGATGATAGGTTCACCACTTCATGACGATTTTGGAAGTGTGATAAGTTTTACATTGACTAATTTGTTTTAACACCCTCAATTAGCTCCCCTAAAGGAGTGTATTTACGTTTAGTAGTGTGGTTGGATTGTGTGGCTTTTTGTGGTGGAGATGATTGTTGTATTTGAGATGGAATTTCTTGTTGGTTTCGAGATTGATGATCTTGATGATGTTGTAGTTGATGATTTTGATGTGGATGTTGCTAATTTGGGGGTTGATATTATTGTTAGATTTGATTTTGATGTTGGGTGATCTAATATTGATGGTGTGAGATTTGATTTTGTTGCTAATATGAATCAATGTTTTGATGATGTTGGTAGTGTTGTTGATGTGGATATTGAGGTGCTTGTGGAATAATGTTTGTTTGTTGTTGATATGCAATCTCTTGACGTTGAACATGTTGATGATACATCGTATTTTGATTTTGTTCAAGTGCGTCAACTATTTTCTCAAGTGAATTCAGGGAAATTTGATGTTGTAGATTTTGTCCCTAATGGTGATTTGAAACCCTTGATAAGAGTGATTTTGATATGGATGAGGAATTTGTTGAAATTTTCCATGTGACAAGATGTGCTAAAACCTTGATTAGGGGAATCCATAGTTGATATATCATTGACATTTGTAGTGTATGATGGCCCCATAGGTGTATAGAGTGGAATTGGATTTGGGTGATGGATTGATATTGACATACTTTTAGGGATAGTTGGATATTTTGATGTTTTGATGTTTTGGGGATTTTTGCTAAAATGATGTATGGAGATGGTGTGTGAAAAAAAACCTTTTGGTAAACTATTTGTTGATGGTTTTCTATGGAGTGTGATGCTCAAGACCCTAAATTATGAGTGATGATTAGTGGATTTTTTGGAAATGATGCTAACTTTAGGACTCAAAATGTTAGAAAAATTGGACTGATATTTCACTTCGTTTTTCTAGAGGATATGTTTGAAGATCTACTTGAACTAGCCTTGAGGTGGAAGCAAATGTTGATATCTTAGAAATTGAGAGTAAAGGAATAATCTAAGTTGTGTTTTTTATTTTGAATCCTAAAACTACGTTGGGGTGTATTTTTTGCAAATGCATATGGATTGATGTTGATATGAGGTGTTTTTGGAAGTCTAATTGTTTTATTCTCAAAAGATTTAACTAGTTCAAGATTAGTCTTTGATTTTCACCAAAAAATAGGGCAATATCGGCAATCTTTAGAGTAGTAGAATTTTTTTTTGACAAAAGCAGCCCTTTTCAGGTCAATAGCGGCCAAATTTGAAGAACAACTACAAATTTTTTTATCAAAAGTGGCCTGTGTTGCAAATTTTTCTAACTGGTGAATAGTGAAGGAAAAAGTGGCAATCTGGTCAAAAGCAGTCAAATTTATGTCAACTATGGCTAAAACTTAGGTCAAGTGTAGTATTTTTAGGATCAATAGCAGAAATTGTAGGTCAACTACGTTCTATTTTTCAAAAGCAATAAGGTTTTGACAATGACTTCCATAAACCAAAGAGCAATAGTGGCATGTTTCAAATCAACTGTAGTTCAAAAGCAGCAAAAACAACAACAATAGAGGCTTTTGCTCAATTTGTTTTCCAGATTCTATTTTGATAGTAGTTTGGTCAAGTTTTACAATTTTGATGTCTTTTTTTTATCTGATTTGTTTTGAGAATTTGGCAAGTGATACAACACAACATAACAATCAAAACAATTTGACTCTAAATGTCTATAATTTAAGCAAGTTTCCTTCCACAAAAGCTCAAAGTTTATAAAAGTCAAGATACTAAGACCATAGTTCCCAATGTTGACTTTGGTCTAAATGTGATTTGAAATGTAAGCCTAAATATTTGGAAACCTTTAGAGATATTTTTTTAAGATGTCTTTTAAGGAGGGAAAATATAAGGCTCTTTTCAAAAGTATTCACACTAAGTCCAAAGGGTTTGAGATTTGATAACTAAATTCAATTTTTATTTTGATTTGTTCTTTTTTAAAATCAAGCAAAGTGTTTGATGTCAATAAAATAACTTTGGCATGCATCAATCAAGTCACCCTAAGTAGGTACACTCTTTTAGGTAGACTTACCTCATGCCCTGAAGGGATGATTTTACATGCAATTTATGGAAGAGTGTAGGGGTATGTTAAGAATGAACTCTTAAGCTCTATGCCTCAACCAAAAATCAAACTTGGTAAGTAACTTCTCGAAAGCAAATTTCCAATGCACCACTTTCAAAGAATGTTTCGGAAAACATGGATGGCTTTTAAAATAAGGTTCTTAGTGACAAACTATGAACACTGTATGTACACTACCATCCACTAGTCACTTAAGACTCTTTAATCATTCTCGTCCCACTTAAGGAGTGGGATTAGGTGCAATATGTTGTCGCTTAGGATTGAAGCTACTTTCTTACAATTTTACAACCTTTAAAATAGCCTGCCAGTAAACATGCTTCGAGACCTTGCTTATGAGTTATCCATTGCAGGATGTGTCTCATAGCAAGCCCCTCTTTAAGGATGACTCAAAAATATGCAAAATACCAAAGTTTTTCTCTTCACCCAAGATCCTTAAAAGACGTAGGGGGAGAGGATACACACTCGGCTCACCAATCACAGAAAAAATAGCATACAATCCATAGCAATTTTATTTTTAATCCCAAAAATTGAAATGCGAAGATATCAAATCATGTTTTATGTGCATCAATTTGAAAGTATTTGAGACTTTAGTCAAACATAACAAAGGTACAAAAAAAAAGGATTTATTCAATTTTAAGCACCAATCTTGAGTGTTTCTAAATGGCTTCATTCGTCTTAATGTGGTCAACAAATAAAAAGTGTTTGTTCATCAAAAAAAATGAAAAGCGTTGGTCGTTCCATTTTATAAACACTAAATGAAATGTTGTTTAAACTAAGAAAGCTTTAAAAGTTTAGTTTTAAACACCAAATCGAAGTGTGCAAGTTGTAGGTTGAATTTTACAACACCAAATTTGAAAGGTTTCCTAAACTAAGAAAGCTTAAAAACTTCATTTTTAAAACACCAAATTGGAGTGTGCAAGTTGTGGGTTCAATTTTACAACACCAAATTTGAAATGTTTTCTAAACTAAGAAAGCTTTAAAAGATCATTTTTAAAACACCGAATTGAAGTGTGCAAGTTGTGGGTTCAATTTTACAACACCAAATTTGAAATATTTCCTAAACTAAGAAAGCCTAAAAATTTCATTTTTAAAACACCAAATTGAAGTGTGTAAGTTGTAGGTTCAATTTTATAACACCAAATTTGAAATGTTTTCCTAAACTAAGAAAGCTTTGAAAAACTAGACTTAGATTGTTCGCCTTCTCTGCAATCAAAGTGTTAGTTTCGTTTTCTTAAAATATGGTGTCATATTCATGCAAATGTTGCATGAATAATGTTAGAACCTCCCAAACACAACACAATAAAAAATTAGGGTTAGACAATTGATTAAGCATCAAAACCTTACAACCTAGACCAAATTGTGATGTAAGTTAACTTTAGGTGCACCAATGAAAAATTTAACTATACAAAAAATGAAAACCACCTACACCATTGCAAAGAGCATGAAACTCTACCCCATTTTAAAAAAGCACTGAAAAATACTTCCATATGACCAAGATATGGTTGTTTGAAGATAGGGTATAAAATTCCTTATTGCCAGACAATAGCGACCCTGTTTAGGTCAATAGCAACCATAAAAGTACAATAGCGGTTGGAAAAAGTACAATAGTGACCCTATCAAAATCTTGTAGCTTTCATGTGAAAAAAATTATCAACAGCGTTCCGGGAAAATGCAACCGCATTCCAGAACCTGCAATTGCTTAGGAAAACTTGAGGAAACATTAATGTTAAGGATCGAGGTCCCACTATGCGTGCTAGATGTCATAAGGGGGGAAATCAAGATGATAAGGAAATCAAACATAAATGAATTAAATGAGATTTAATTCAAACAAAAGATATATTCCATACCCATTACTCATGAAATGAACAATATAAATTATTAAATTCAATGAAATCAAATATTGCAAAGCAAAAGCACACAATGAATTCAATTAACTAATATTGTTACCCATCTCATGCCAAAGTGTATCCACAACAATATTGAATTGTGTTGTATCGATGTGAAGCCTCCATTATGCATTTGCAAAAGCTTCAATGTGTGTGAATGGTGATCGAAGATGTGTGTAAAATATCTTAAGAAATTGAATGGAAATTTAGCATTACTTTGTTTGCACAAAAGATGTCAATTCTCTAATCATTTTTTAGGATGAATGGGATTGTTAAATAGATTTTACATTTTGAAATGATTGGTCAAGATTGCGTAGTAGAAAATCCTAATCGATGGTTCAAAACCGTTGAGAGGAACTAGATGGAAAGAATCAATGGATTTAGATTGCACAATTGGTGTGATTGATGAAATCGAGTTGAGTGTTTAGTGGAATTAAGAAAATATATTGAGAGGTTAGTGGGTTTGAAGAATAGATGAATTAGTTAGGAAATAGATGGATCAATTAGCCAATCAGAGTGAGCAATTGGTAGTCATAATTTTCTCAATCACAAAAAGGGGTGAGGGTAATTAATTAATTAATCTTTTTGAGTTGAATATGCAAGTCATGTTTGACTTTATAACAAATAAAGTTGTATTTGTTTGTTGACCTTTTTGAATGATGTTTAGAAAGGGGAAAGGGATTTAATTAAACTATTAAGTAATAATAATTTAATTGATTTAGGAGAATAGGGTATATTAGCGAAATAATTGATGTTATTTAATTAATCAACAAGAATAAAGTTAGATAAATGATAAAATGGTGAATTAATTAAATAATTTAAGGTTATCCAATTAATAGATGAAAATAGGATTTTTGATGTAAATGACATGTGAAATGCAATGATTGAGGATGAATTAATTAAAATAATGTAAATCGCTTAATTAGTAGATGAATATAAAATTTAATAATAATTAAATAATCATATATTATTTAATCATTTAGGGAAGAGAAGGGTGAAAGTTAGTTAAATAGTGTTGTTTTCCAGTCAGGACAATCTAGGGTATCTACAAATGGAAACCTTGTGTGTGTGTAGGTTAGAAGTATCAACATGAACTCTATAAAAATTATAAGTGCTCCAAATGTTTAGGATAAAACCCTTGTTATTGTTCATTATGGAGCTTGATTTCATTGGTTAATATTCATAATCTAGCGGGTGCAGGGGGTTACCATTCATTATCAAGTCATAAATCAAATGGTAAAGATTATGTTGGTTTTTTTCTAGTCCTAAAAGGTAAGCCCCTTTTATGAGGGCAATGCATTATGTTTGTGTGAGGATACTATGATAGAGAGAAGATGAAGTTATAGTGGATATGTTATAGGTTATATCCCTTCATTTTTTGAATGAAATAAAGGAAGTATTGATTATTTCTTCGTGGATGTAGCCCATATTGGGTGAACCACGTATATCTATGCCTCTATGTTTTCTATTATTTTTTGTATTTTATCTTTGCATTCATTTTATTTTATATTACTATCTAATGATATTCCTAATAACTAATACTCTTTTGATACCAATATTCTTACAACCAACCATAATTAGAAGAGGTATTTTTCTTGATTTGTTGAAGGATAAGGTAATTCAATACAAATAAATGAAATTTCTTATCTATCTTAGTGGATGGACTCAAGAATAAAGGATATCTCAATGGGACAAGCAATATACTAGACATATATATTCTACAAGGATTTTACAAGTACATCTTTATGTTACACATATGGTTGTCGTTGCACCAAAAGATCGACATGTTAATTCCTGATATAACCACCATAGTTAATGAATCCACGGGAGGTGGTTAAGCCATGTCATGAAACTAAGCACTACATTGCACATCATAAGGAGACCAAGGGTGCACACCTTGCAATAATCCCCCCAACACAAGTGAGGGGTTTGAACCCGTGACCTAGGCTCTAATACCAATTGTTGCACAGATGGTTGTCATTGCACCAAAAGATCAACCTCTTAATGTCCAATAAAACGACAAGAGTTAATGAATCCATGGGAGGTGGTTAAGTCATGTCACAAACCCAAGCACTATATTGCATAGCACAAGGAGACCAAGGTCGCACACCTTGCAACACTTTATAAGTGGGAGAATCTTGAATAGGGTCCCAAAGAGAGATATTAGCTTGGGTGTATTGTAATATTTCCACCAAATCATGTTATGTAGGAATCTTAAAAGGTATGCAAGGTGGAGGAGGGAATTTTGGAGTAGGTGGTAAATAAGAAGGAACTAGGGGGTTCTACTACACCGTATTTTAACTATATCTTATAGCATGAAAATAAATATTAGGTGAAAGCTCATATAGGACAATAGGGAAAGAAAAAGGAAGAATGGAAAAAGAAGAATAAAAAGTAAACAAATAAGGAGAAGTGAAATAATAAGAAGAATAAAAGGTAGGAGGAGGTCCCTCCTAAAAGATAATATTAGGATGAGGCTTCTCACACAAGATGATGTTAGGATGGGAGAAGGAAGTATTAAGATCTAAGAAGGGTGAATGTTTTAGATTTGGAAATTTTATAGAGAAAGAGGTTTTTGTTTCTTGAAAAGATCAAACTATTTTAAATCAAGCTATTCCATGACATGTGTAATAATTTGTGTCATGTGACATGAATAGGAAGTAGAAGAATGATTTATCTATGTTATAATAGTAAAGCGAAAGCATGTTTGAATTTAATTTCCAAACTAAGCAATAAAAGATTATATTATTTCATAGAAAGATGGGAAAAGCATTCCACATGAATTAAACCACTTAAGCGCATCTCCATGTTAATTAGCAGGAAAATCAGAAAGAATTTTATTTTATAGTAATAAAATTCATACAAATAAGTAGGAATGGTCTGCACATGTAATATAGGACTCATCATTGGATAATCTAGGTAAAGCTAGATCTTTAGAAGAAAAATGTAGAAAGAGGGAAGCATATTTCATAGGTCAATCATTAGTGGAAAGAGTGATGATTGAGTCATAGTTATGAAGTGCATGTAATGTAAAAGTTTATAAATGGTCTATGATTGCTTCTTATTTCATGTAATAGTTATAGATAGATTGTTAGAGAAAGGAGGAAGTGTGAGAGAAGATGATGAAGAAGGTGCAATAGAGAATGCAATAATGTGTAAGCAAGGATCATGGTAAAGAGAGTCACCATAAGGTGCAAGAACCTCATTTTAATTATGAAAAGAATCATTAAATTTGTGAAATAGAAGTCGTTAATATTAGAACCTTTAGGAGAGAAATAATTTTGAGAAACTATAGGAAAGACATCATCAATTGTAGGTAGGAAAGAATAGATAACCTCACCATCCTATGATATGTCCATATGGTGAGAATGTGTCATAAAAGAAGAGGAGAAAGTGGGAGGATTATACTATGGAGGGTGTAGTTGGAGTAGAAGGGGAAGAAGAAGGTAGAGAAGAGGGATATGGAGAAAGGTGAAAGGAAAAATGACTAGTGTCACATGGAGTAGCATTATAAGAAATATTAAAAAATTATGTAAAGGTAGGGTGGTAGTTAAGATAAGCCAAAATATAATTTTAGGAAGAAGGGTATGGAGATTTATTTAAGGAAATGATATGTTCAAGTACATGAGGGTGATACAAAATATTTGGTGATAAAAATTAGGATCAACTAAATTAGAATAGAAGGGGGAAAGAGGAAATAGAAGAAACCATTTAATACAAGGGTGGGTAAGATGGTGTGGTGGAGAAAGGAGGGTGCTCCAAATATTAGAGGGTGTTGATTAGTTCAAATCAAATGAAGAGAAGGATAGGTTAATCAAAGGCCAACATTTTGTGAGGTCAAGACAGTAGCCTATATATTTTAGAGAGTTTTCATTTTTGTTTTAATTTTTTCTTGATTTTGGAAGAAAAAGAGAGAAAATAAATGTTTTTCAAAAGATTGAAAGTCTAAGCTACATTAGATTCACCAAATGTAAAGTTTAAAATATTTATGTAGTGTGTCAATCTTACATAATTTAAATTGTTAAACCAATAATCTCATTTAATATATTTAAATGTGAAACATAAGCCTAAATTTTAAAAAGAATCATAAGTTGTCAATCTAACACTACAAGAGATAAAAATTGATAGTTCTATTAGCTAAAGTATGGAAAGAGGAGAGAAAATGTGCTTAATTTTTTTGTTGAAGGAAAAAGGATGTAAAGTGGAGAAAGTATTGAAGAAGAGTTTACTTATTTTCTAGATAGTATCAAACAAAGGTGACCTACATAACATGGTGGTAACTTGTAAATCATGCTACCAACTCAAGAAGATGAAGGCATATATAAACTAATAAACATACTTCTAGAAAATACTAAAAATAAAAAATTTATATTAACCAATTATCACACTAGAAATTTGGAACAAACAATGGTATCTTTGGGTTGAACAATTTCAAGCTTTGATTCATCTCACTCCATTAATCATTGCATCTCACTCCATTAATCATTGTGGTGCATGCATGTTTTAGATATAATGCTCTTGTAGAAATATATAGGGGTTGAATGTTGTATGGAAAACAAGAAAATGGTTATGATTACTTGGGATCTTGTATTGATTAGGCCCCTTTCAACTTTCATGTAGCAACATATATAATTTCTAGGTATGTGCTTTCCTAGGTGAAATTGTGTGAATACATGGAAATGCTTAAATAATTTAAATCCTAAATATTCTTTAGGGGGAGTGTGGGTGTTTATGATTTTGTGTATGGAAGAAGTGTAGGAAATGGACTTATTAAGATGTCACTGGGAGAGGGGGGAAGTTTCAAGGTTATAGTTTTTGGGAGAAGTCATCAGCTTGAAATAATGGCTATAGAGGAATTTTAAAAGATTGTAAGCAATTCGCAAGAATCGAAAGAAGAAGCGGAAAATAGATAGAGAGCTCCCTAAAACGAGATTGAAAATCACAAGTTTATAAAAATTGCATGCAAAGTCATTAAAAATGTAAAAATGCTACATGGAATGGAATTTGATTGTTTTGAATAGTTGTTTATGCATGGATGCTACCACAATCATGCTAGTGATGAAGATCACAACCAAAATCACACTATTGTGCAGGTGTATACAAGTTTATAGAAAACTAGAAAGGAGTAAGAAAAAAAAACAAAATTAAACTTGGGCTAACATGACAGCTTGATAAGAGGTTTTGGGCTTCCCTCCTACTATCAAAATAATTCATTCGTTACAATTACTAACATAATGATTAATTAATTGCAACTAAATATATTTATTCGCTCAACCTCCCTCTCCAATTAAAAAAATTCCTTACAAACTTAAAACTCTCTCTCTCAAATCAAATACATCCAAAATTAAAATTACTTATGCACCTAAAAAAAATCTTCATTTCATTTATTTCCCCCTTTAAACACACATTCATTATTGACCATCAAAATCATATCATATTTTTCCCCCTTTAAATACAGCTTTGATATTGAACATAAAAATCTTCGTATGATATCTTTGTTCCTTGTCTTTAAAGAAACCTTGGTGATTAACCATATAAATATAAGTCCCTTTAAGCTGTAATTATGAGCTTCGTATATAACGTAGCCGACGTTGCAAACAAAACACAATAAATAGTACGCACATGTATATAAGATTTTTAATGCTGTGTCTTACAAGGAGTTACGGTCTGCATATGTAATGAATTTCGGCCTTGATAGTTGAGTGCATGTGCAGATGTATCTATCGTTCTACATAATTTTTAAGTCAATTGCTCTATTCAATTATATTTTGTCGTATTAAATTTGTTATTTTTTTAAATTGTTGTACAATTATTTTTTTAAGTTTAATGTTAAGAATTTAATGTTTTCTTGAAGGAGATGGGAGGATAAATGAAATGAATCAAATTTGTAGTCAATCATATCGCAATCAATAAAATTATTTTTAATTAGATTGTATTAACACAAAATTCAACCCTCTTGTCTTTACATCCACAAACATTCTCAATGTTTAGCATGTGTGGACTGAAGTGACCCCCTCTGTAAGCTTTTATCATAAAATTGTGTGTGGCCAATAAATTGATTAGGTAAATTGTTCATTTTTGTAATGTATTTGATGTGGTGGAATGAAGAAGTTGATATGCATTTGGTTTGGTGTGTATGAAGGGTCTTTGTATTTCTGTGCATTTGACAGCGGGGTTCATGATGCTGCTTCTTATCTACCTATTTTTGTAGTGACTGTTGTTGCACTTAGACAAGAGTGGACCATTACATATACTATGATGCTTGTGAGAACATTATTGACAATTACCAAGTGGACTAGCAATCTTAACCCGCTTATGATGCAACATAAAACACCTTTCTAAAAGGGCTAAATGATGAATAATGAGTACAAATTAATGTGGGTCATGAGAATGCTTACTGTGTTTTTTGGAGCTTGTTTGGGTAGATGGTAATAGTTTTAGTCATTTTTTGACCTCCTTGAGTATATATATTGAGGGCTTGGGATTAGAGCATTGAGAAATTTCTTTTGTAGGGTTATGTTGTTGGATTCTCTAGAGGACAAGGATGTTTATCTCCATGTTAAG
>VDFB02322083.1:10008116-10145359 GCA_007258455.2 Sequoia sempervirens
GCATTTTTTCAAATAGCTCACTACCTTGTCAATGCTACCACATAGGAAAGGTTGTGACCTCACTACCTTGTCAATGCTACCACATAGGAAAGGTTGTGACCTCACTACCTTGTCAATGCTATCGCATGTACAAGGTTGTGAGCTCACTACCTTGTCTATGCTACCAAATAGACAAGGTTGTGAGCTGACTACATTGTCTATGCTACCATATTGACAAGGTAGTGAGTTGTTTGAAAAAATGCCTCATAGAAATGGGGTCTCATGTGAGACCCCATTTTTATGAGGTATTTTTTCAAACAACTCACTACCTTGTCAATTCTACCACATTGACAAGCTAGTGAGCTCACTAGCTTGTCAACATAGTATAATTAACAAGGTTGTGAGCTCAGTACATTTTCTATGCTACCACATTGACATGGTAGTGAGCTAATTGAAAAATTCCTCATAGAAATGGGGTCTCATGGTGATGTACATCACCATGAGACCCCATTTCTATGAGGCATTTTTTTCAAAAAGTTCACTACCTTGTAATGGGGTATGACATCTATTAAAACATAAAAGGGAGATTTTCATGAGTTTTATGGTTTCGATTTCCTTAGTAGACACATGAAAAATGTGGATGCATAGACAAGGCACATGAACTATTTGAAAAAATGCCTCAACCAAGATGAATAAACAAGTTCAATAAGAACACAAGGAAAATGGGAAGCTAATTTTTTTGAAGTATTTCTACCTTGCAAAATGTGGTAGCATAGACAAAGCTCACATGAATTTTTTGATGGAATGCCTTAAAGAAATGTGGCCTTGTGGAACACCATGATTTCAAGATAGGCACAAAATGGATGTTTTAAAAGAGATTACAAACTTTCAAGAAAATACAATTGGTTTGACTATAAATCCAAATTCTACAACTTTTGTCAACATCCTAACTTTGGAACAAGGTTTGGGCATCAATTAAAACATTGAAAGAAAGGGGGATTTTTGTCAAATTTTATAATTGTGACTCCCTTGGAAGAAATGTATGAGAAATGTGGAAGCATGGACAAGGCATGTGAATTTTTTCACAAAATGTTATAGTAGAAATGTATGCAAAATTTGGTATCATAGACAAGGTAGTGAGTTTGAAAAAATGCCTCAAGGAAATGTGGTCTCATGGTTATGTACATCACCGTGAGACCACATTTATTTGAGGCACTTTTTCAAATAGCTCACTACCTTGTCAATGTGGTAGCATTGATAGTGTAGTGATTGAGCTCCTTGGCTTGTCAATGCTACCACATTGACAAGGTAGTGAGATCACTACCTTGCATTGGGGACCTTGGAATGGGGTATGGCATCTATCAAAACATAGAAAGGGAGGATTTTCATGAGTGTTATAGTTGTAATTTCCTTAGTAGAAACATGTGAAATGTGGATGCATAGAAAAGGCACATGAACTATTTAACAAAATTCCTTAATGAGATATGTCCTCATGGACTACAATGATTGTAGGATATACATAAAATGGAAAATGTATGGAAAATTTGGTAGCATAGACAAGGGAATGAGTTGTTTAGAAAAATGACTCAAAGAAATGTAGTCTTGAATGGTGATGTCCATCACCATAAGACCACATTTCTTTGAGGCATTTTTTCAAACAACTCATTGCCTTGTCTAACATGTAAATGATAAAATTCTTTGGTAGACATGTATGAAAAATGTGGTAGCATAGGAAAGGTAGTAAGCTTTTTGAAAAAATGCCTCAAATAAATGTGGTATCATGGTGATGGAATGCCATTCCATCACCATGATACCACGTTTCTTTGAGGCCTTTTTTTCAAACAGCTCATTGCCTTGTCTAACATGTTTTATAAAATGCTTTGGTAGACATGTATAGACAAGGCACATGAACTTTTTGAAAAAATGCCTCAATGAGATATGTCCTCATGGACTACAATGATTGGAGGATATGCACAAAACGGATTTGTTGAAAAGGCTTTAGAAAATTTCAAGAAAATGCAATTTCTAGCTGTAAAGCCAAATTCCAAAGCATTTTCCAACATCCCCCATGTCTATACCAAAATGGAAGCTTTGGAAAGGGGTATGCACATCCATAAAAAATGAATGAGAAATAATGTATTATATTACATAGTTATAACTATTGTCATATATGTGTATGCAAAATGTGCAAGCATATACAAGGTAGGTCAATTGTTTAAAAAAATGCCTCAAAGAGATGTGGTTTAAAATGTAATTGGAATTGTGTATTTTAAAATGTGCCAAGATGGGCTAAGGGTATAATGAGAAACAAACAATTTGATGAACATGGAATATGCATAATAACAAAATTAAAGCATTGTATTAAGCATGTATTATAAGGGATGATAACGAAACATAATAGAATTAAGGAAAATGTAAATAAAATGTGTAAAGACTTGACATACCTAAAAAATGAATATTTGAATGGAGGAACTACCCAATTATGTAGTCTTTTTATCGTCTTGAATCAAACTCCTCAACAATTTGAGTTTTTCACAAGCTTGCTTCCTTTTCAATGTTTAATTATATATCACTCAAATAAAATTACTATAAACAATACAAATAACCAATGTATAATGTTAAATTCCTACAATTCAATCACAATTAACATTGCAACACTACAAAAATTGAGACTTGAATTGATATATATCAAATTTGATATGAAAACTCTGTTATTTTCTCCTTCCTAAGCTGGAAAACCATAAAAAGGTGGTGGAAAAAATATTTCTTTTTGTCAAAACACACACATAACTAGGAGAATAATGGAACATGTGGGCCTGGACATGGGTGTGCTAACTTTTTAACCATTTTTAGAGCAAGCCAAAACACACTCATGTTATAACGTGCTAGTGTTATAATGTGAGCACATTTTTTTTATACAAAACAACTATATTTCAACTTCTTCAAAATGTGCTTGCATTATGAAAATGTTGATTTTCTAAAGGTTTCCTCTCTCTCTCTCTCCTTACCCATCCATCCCTCCTTAACCATCTAGGTATCTCTCTTAACCCTAAACCCTCAACCCTGGAGACTATGCCTTAAACCCTAATCCCTCAATATTATACCCTTAAACCCTTAATACCTCAACCCTTAAATCCTAAACCCTAATCTCACTCACTCACTCTCTCTCTTACTCACTCCCTTTATCTCTCTCTCTCTCTCTCCTAATCCATCCATCCCTCCTTAGCCATCTAGGTATCTCACTTAACCCTAAACCCTATCCCTAAACCTCAACCCTAGATAACTCCCATACCCTTAAACCCTAAACCCTAATCTCTCTCTCACACACTCACTCCCTTTATCTCTCTCCCACTCCCTCTCTCTCACTCCTCTCTCCTACTACCTATCTCTCACACTCCCTCTCTCTCCCTATCTCTCAGGCCTCTCCCTCACACCCACCTCTCCCTCTAGCACCCTACCTAGATAACTCTCTCTATATCTCTCTCATTCTATCTCTCTCCCACTCCCTCTCTCTCCCACTCCCTCTCTCTCCCACTCCCTTTCTCTCAGGTATCTCCCTCCCACCCCCCCTCTCTCTCTTAGGTCTCTCCCTCTAACACCCTACCTAGGTAACTCTCTATTTTCCCCTCTCTCTATTCGTTCCATCCTACATAACTAGATAATTCTCTCTGTCTCTCTGTCTCTCAGGTCTTTCCCTCCCATCCTCTCTCTCTCCCACTCCCTCCATCTCTCACTCCCTCTCTCTCTCTCACTCCCTCAAGTCTCTCCCTCCCACCCCTCTCGGGGTCTCTCCCTCACGGCACCCTACCTGGGTAACTCTCTCTCTCTCTCTCTCTCTCTCTATATATATATATATATATATATATATCCCTCCCACCCTACCTAGATAAGTGTCTCCCACTCCAAACCCCACTTTCCATCTCCCTCTCTCTTAGGTGTCTCCCTCCCACCCCCTCTCCCACTCTCAAGTGTCATTCTATCTCTCTCTCTCCCTCTCCCTCTCTCTTGCTCTCCCTCTCTCTACCTATCTCTTAGGTCTTGTTGTGCCCTCAACACACATGCCTCTTTGGAAATGGGGACCCTTTCTTTCCTTTTCCTTGTCGGGTCGCTTTTGGCTTTGCCTCATTTTGTGTGCCCTTGTTTTGGTGTTCAAAATGGTTAGTGAACCTCAAGGAGTCATATCAAGTTAACCATGTTCTCCCCCCCTCAAATTTTCAAAGTCCTATGTCTTTGTGGGGACTCCCTTGGTAGTTTTCCTCTTCCTTTCATACCGACGTCCTTGGAGCTCCGCGGGTCTGCCTTCGCAAGTTTCCCTTGGAAGATTTCCCTATTGTATTCGCCACTCCCAATGGCCGAAGGACCCCGTCCTTCTGCGGTGTGAGACTTGCCACCTTGGATTTCCAATCTCACCGTGTTTTTGATGATTGTCTAATGGACCGTCCTTGAGACCCATCAGATCTACCCTACCGGATTTCCCCTCCCAAGTTTCTATCTCCTGTAGCCACTTTCAAAATTCCCACTTACCAACCCAATGGTTGTCAGACATGCATTAATTAAGAGCATTTAATGTACTTAAGGGCATAAATAGATGGATTCGACCTATCATTGTCACTTTGTTAGGTGATTAGAGAAGAGTTAGAGAAATCTAAAACTAGCTTCCAATGTCACCGTCATGCACAAGCGATTTGACCATCTATGAGCCATTGCTACTAGCTAGGTCACCCACATTCATCAGGATCTCGAGGTTAGTTCGCTGCTCACACCTCATGTTATTTTTTTTATTGATTTTGAGGTAAAATGATGAATTAAAAAAAGAGGAAGATTACATGAACTAGATAGAGGAAAATGAGGTGCCCAAAACCCATGAAATAGAAATTGAAGAAACGCTCATAAATCACCCCTATAATGGCTGCGAAACCTCCACCCCTTAGTGTCGTTCTTCAGCCAGGGAATTTGTAACCTGTAGGCCTGAGACTCTCCATTGCCATCGGAAACACTTGAAAATAGAAGCTTTTGAATGACGAACTTTGCTATCGGTGTTGCAGAGGGACCCCACCCTCTCACCGCCAAAACTTAGTGAACTCGAGCTAAAACAAGAGATCAATAAGCTGCCTGAACTTGTGCCCACGGGAATCTGTCCCCGTGGCGGCACTCATGATTCACTATTCCAAATGACATCCTGATCCCAACTCTTCAGCCTCCAGACCCCAGCCCCTTCCTCGATTGTTTGAATTTATGGACCAACCAAAGTGCCTAATGCCCTCTGGGTCCTAGTTCATGAACCTTTGCCCATGTTCTACTGTGATGATAGTGTCGTTTCATATAACTTTCAAGAAACTATTTTTTGTTCCCCAACGCTTGATTCCCTCATGACTATCAGGTGAAATTGGTGAAATTCTGAGTGCTTAGCCTTCTGTGAGTCATTTCGTGTGGACCTCCATTGTCGGAATTCTGTCTCATCTTAGTCGTTGTGAAAGAGAAAACTTCCCCCATCCTTCCACTTCCCGGTGCCCAACCCTCTGTTTACTGATGAACTCCACAACTAAAACAAATAAAACATGGAGGCCAAGTCCTTGACTGGACCCGATTCCTCAGGTGGCTCCTGGCGGACTTCCGCATTTTGTCCACCATTTTCAAATGGCAGTCCCCTCATGGATTTCCACCCCATTTGACCCAAACTGACCAAATGCCAATGTTTGATGTCGACCATCCTCTAGACTTGTAGGTCCTGCTCGATGGAACTCCATCCTCAGAATGTTGTCTTACCAGAGCCATTCCAAATGGAAAATCTAGACTACCAAGCTCCTCCCTTACTTCGACCACCTAAAAGATGATCCAAATTCCTTCTAATCACCAAATGAACTTTGACCCACGTGCCAAAATAGCATGTTCTCCTTAGTGGACCCCACAATCTAACCAAATCTTGGAGCAGGTGGAACCTTACGGGTTGCCCTACCCTATTTTCCATTCCAAAATAGCCGTTAGCCTAGGGAAGTCTGACCCCTGGGGCTCGAATCATCCAAACTCCCTCCTGCGAACTGCTAATAACAATCTGGGTTATATGTTAGATTTCTTAAATGCTGAATTATTCAATCTAACCTCATTTGCAAGAATTTGACTTACGTTTCAGTGTTTTCATGCTCGAATCTCGAATATGCTCACCTCTCCTTTTCCCACAATATTTATGGAATTAGGTGCAGGATCTTTGGGGGTAGCTGTGGAGAAAGAAAAAGGAAAGAAAACAGGCAAAGCACACTGCAGGAAGGAAGATAAGGATCAGATGAAGTTTTAGTTCCAAGGGGAACCCCTAAAATCCAAGGTCGCCACAGAGTGGAAGGAGGTCTCTGACACAAACATCAAACACATAGACATCAATGAGTTCAAACAGAGAGTTAGGATCAACCCTATGACAGAGAATGCAAGACTAATCAGAGGTAGTGGGTTAGCCAAGGCTGCAGGCTTCCCTCCTGCTCTTGTCACCCTTGAACTAGTAATGTATTGTAGGGAGGCATACTAGCCAGAGACCTGAACAATAGTGGACAGAGATGGAAATGTGTTAGCTGATATGTCCACTCAAGCAATAACTACGACCTTTCATATCCCTACTTTTGCAGAAATGGAAATACCAACAAGGGATGATGGCAAGGCAATGTGGGAGGAGGACCCACTTAAATGTAAGAAACTTATAAATCAGTTTTGGCTCAAGGAAAAGAGGGGCAGCGCTGCCAAGGTTCCCCAACAATTGTTCGGAAGTGATTTTTATGAAGATTACCATCATTTGGTAACACTACTAAGCCAAGTTATGGGCCTTACAATTGCGACCTACTTCCAAGAGTGGATGGTCTACTTTGTAGAAGAGATTCTCCATGGAGAAGAAACCACGTTTTACTGGGGTGGGATAATCAGTGACTACTTCCACGAACAGTTTATGGTTGTTAAGAAGACCTCAAAATTTTACATGACATCCTATTTGGTCTACTCATTGGCTGAACAGAGGAAATATAATGGCTTGTTCAAAGCTCCAGATGAAGAACCTGGTAGGGAGCTAAAGGTCTATGACAAATACCCCCAACTGCAATACAAGAACTTCAAGAAAGATTATTGTAGGGTCAATGATGCTTTCATAGGTCATATCATTAGACTGCTTGGGGGAGACTTTGAGAGGCAAGTCCCCCACAACACCAATGCATTTCTAAAATATTATGCCTTTTTGTTCATCCAATATCTAAAGTTTACATATATTCGTGCAAAAGGATTCTTAGAAAGACCAAACAAGCTACCCCGGTATCCTAATGACCAGATAATATTTTTGGATCTCTCTTAGTAGCTACGACATGTGCAAACCCTCTTGAGCAGAAAACATAAGGCAGGGATTCCTTATCCCTTCTCCTTCTGCCAAGGGTTATATGAACTCCATACCTCCCAGTGTGTCGACAATTTAGAGAAGGAATTGGCATAATACCATTTGAGACTCCACATTGACCAACCACGAATGGATCCCTATGGCCATATCAAGAAGATGCTTGGACCTAAATATGCCCATCTCCATAGCATTGAGGATTTTTGGGTTAACTGCAAAGATGACAATGAGGTACGAATGAGGCATTATATGCGGATGACCAGATACTTTGTAAAGAGGGTCAATTTGTTCCTAGTGTTTGACCAAGTGGAGGAAGATGAGAGCACGGTCATGGATCCCCAGTATAATGTGGTTGCTAATCTACCACTACCATTGATTGATTGGGATGAGCAAGAGGTTAATGACCTTGACATTCTAACCAAGGCCATTGAAGCTAGAACAAAAGAGTGAGTTGATGGCCAAGTTGCCCTATTGAAGCAGCAAGGGGTCACTTTGACCTATGAGAGGCTCGAAAATGATCCAAGTGGAACAGATAGTGGGATAGTTGCTACCCCAATAGGAGAAACTTTGAAATCTGCTCCAGTTACCAGGTCAAGGAAAAGAAAAGAAAATGATGAACAACAACCTAATCCAAAGGTGTATGCAAGAAAGGCCTCGTAAGGTGAATCTTCTAAGAAACATAAGAGTTCCAGCAACATCACAAAGATGCATATTATTCAAGAAGATCAACTCCATGAGGGAGGAGAAGTGGAGGCTGAGCAACTGAAGTCTCCACTTGCCACCTCCATTGTTGTTGCTCCTCCACCTGCTTCCTAGGCATTGGTTGCTACTTCCGCACTTGCGGTGGACATCTCCATCCACCTTGCTTCTTCTCCACCTACCAGGCATGTTTTAATGATTGAATCTTACTCCACCACCACCTCTCCACTTTCTTTTACTTCCATGTCTCTAACCACATCTCTCTCATTGGTCATAGAAATAATGCCAATGACTACACTCTTGCTTCTAGAGGCATTCTGATAGGGTAGGGTTGGATGGAACACTCACTATCCCATGCTCTGGGTCTCACATTGGCAAACCATTTGGTTTCTCTCTCCACCTTCTTAACCTATAGGCCCTAATTCTTGTTAGGCACCCCTGGTTCTCCTGGCCAACCCTACTATCAACCTTCTTTCATTCCACCAAGCCAATCTTGGTACCTTGCCACTATCTCACCTTTGACCCGTACTCTTCCCTAAAGGCCAATTACCCTTAACATTCAGTTAGGTACTTGCAGGGGTGTAAAGATGCAACAAAATGCTTCATAGAAACCTATTGGGGTTCTTGTTCAATCACTAGACTCGAATTCTCTATCGCTTCCACCAAACCCTCTCCTAGGGTTAGAAAAGGCTACAAGCCTAGAGCCCCAATTAGGCCTCTTAACTCGAGAAAAATGCAATTTAATACAAAACCCTTCAAATGACCTAGGTTCTTTGCTTGGGTTTTGTGTTTCCCATGTCCACACCTTGAAGATTTTAGGGGTTAGGAGCCTGTACTATCCGTACACTTCCCTTACTCAAAAATGGTCAAGAACTAGGGTTTATAAGCCTTTTCCAGGCTACTTCCAAACTGTCAGAGTTTTCTCACACCAAATGGGTTGATGGAGCCTCCTCCTAACCACCAGGCCTTGCCAAGACCCTCAACTAAATTCTCAAAAAGGAATTTTTCCAAAATCTTAGCACCCCTACAAATTTTGTGCCTTTTACTCCTTGTCTTCCCTAGCCGAACTCTGCCTGGCTCGCCTAGGGAAAGACATTTCTAGTAGCTCTCACACACACACAAGCCCTACAACCTACAATATTTACATTCATGGAGCCTAGTCACTATTCCCAAAGGGCCATACAATTTGTACAGTGGGAAAGTGCTCTAGCACCCCATTTTCTCAAGACTGCCTGGTTCAGGCCAGAAAAAGAAAGAAAACCAATTATTTACAAAAAAAGGATGAAAACGAATCAAAAAGGCAAATGGATGGCACAAAAATCTTGTAATCTATTCACACTACATTCTACAATAAAAAATAATAGCAGGTTTATTCCATCAAAGCACTATTTAGATGCAAAAATCAAAAATTGCCTCATAGAACGTTGTTTCTTTCCATTTCACAAAATGTCACTACAATATCAATCCTTCTAACCCTGTTTACAGGTTGAGATTCCCCTTAAATAATGCTCCAAATTTAGTTATCTCCTTTGGTCGGACTTCTTCATGACCTAATGGCTAACATTACCAAACTCCACTATGTTTTCTAACTCAAGTCAAGGTTAGCAACTTAAACAAGAATGAGCTTCAAAACCCATCCATACTTTCTACTTCTAATTCCATTGATCACAACAGATCAAAACTTATTCATAATCCTCAAATGCTAACTAAATGGTCAACATGACCCTCAAAATAACATATCCAAGCAAAATTTAAACTAGACTGCTTCCTAGGTGTGTTTCCTAGGTGCTCTTGCACCATTCTCCCCCTCTCTGCCCAAATACAAAGGAATGGAAGGAGAGACCAATGATAGGTCAATACCAAAATTTTTGAACTAATCTTCTTGTATCCATGTGGCTTCTGATTCATGTTTGTTCTTCCACTTGATAAGGTTCTCCATGTACACCTTGTGTCTTTTAGCCTTCTTCACTCTTGACTCCAAGATCTTCTTTGCCTGAGGCTTGTCTTGACTGGGTAAGGATACATTGTTGATGTCCTTGAAGATCGCTTGACTGCTCTGATTCACATCATTGACTGTCCCCTTATACTTGATCAAATCAGCTACATTGAACACTGGAGAGATCCCTAGATTGGTAGGTAACTCCACCTTGTAGGAATTCTTCCCATATTTGGCCAATATCTTGCATGGACCCACTCTCTTCATCTGCAAATTGGTTGACATTCCCTTCTGCAACCTTGACTTGTTAAGGTGGACCATGACATAGTCCCCTACTACAAATTGCACATCTTTCCTTGACATTTCTGCCTTCTCCTTCAATTTTTGTGTAGCCTCAGTGACTGTCTTCTTCACCTGCTCTTGAATCTCCTTCATGGTTTGACTTAAGTCTTTTGCATGTCCACTTCTTTGTTCCATAGCTCCAAGATCTCTGAGCTCACATATGCCTCTTGGGTGCATCCCATACACAACTTCAAAAGGACTCTTCCCTGTGGTCCGGTTCACACTATCATTGTATGCATACTTAGCTTCTGAGATAACCATATCCCATGTCTATCCATATTCCTTAGTTAGGCACCTTAGAAGGTTACCTAGCACCCTGTTAACCACCTCTGTTTAACCATCGGTCTGAGGATGGTAAGTTGATCCAAAAGATAGGTTAGTACCCAATCTTTTCCATAGAGTCTTCCAAAAGTGACTCATGAACTTCACATCTCTATTTGAAACAATGCTCAAAGGAAATCCATGGATCCATACAACTTCCTTGAAGAAGAGATGGGCTATGTAACTAGCATCATGAGTAGTTTTACAGGGAATAAAATGAATCATTTTGCTAAATCTGTCCACTACTACATAGACACTGTCAAAACCAGTCTTGGTCTTAGGAAGGCCTACCACAAAATCCATGCTCACACACTCCCATGGTCTGTTAGGAATGGGTAGTGGTTGATATAGACCAACATTACTAGCTCCTCCCTTAGCTTTCATACACACAACACATTGTTCCACATACTTTCTAACATCTCTTGCCAACTTAGGCCAGTAATAGAATCTTTGCACTAGTTCTAAAGTCTTGTTGATGCCAAAATATCCACTAAGACTACCATTATGCTTTTCCTGAATCATATTTTCCCTCATTGACCCTGTTGGAACACATAACTAATTTCCCTTAAACAATAAACCACTTTGCAATGTATATTCAAAGTATTGGCTATGGAAATGGTTCTCAAAGTTAGAACATACCTTATAGACCTTTGAAAAGTCTTCATCTTCCCCATAGAGATCCTTGAAACTCTCTATGCCAATGCTCTTGATCTATATCTCTTGCACTGTCAACAATCTCCTGCTCAATGCATTTGCCACCTTGTTTAGCTATCCCTTCTTATGCTTGATGGTGAAGGTAAAAGCTTGGATGTATTCCATCTATTTCAAATTCCTATTACTCAACTTCTCTTGAGTGTTGATAAAGCTAAGTGCCTGATTGTCAGTAAAGACTACAAACTCCTTAGGTAGAAGGTAATGCCTCCATTTCCTAAATGACTGAACCAAAGCATAAAGTTCTAAGTCATAGGTTGAATACTTCTTCTTTTCTTCATTGAGCTTCTCACTAAAGAAGGCTATAGGCCTACCCTCTTGACTTAACACTCCTACTGCCACTCCACTTGCATCACATTCAACAGTGAACAATTTGTCAAAACTAGGTAACAAAAGAATAGGTTGAGTTGCCACTTCTTGTTTCAGTTTCTCAAAACCTTTCTTAGCTTCTTGAGTCCACAAAAACTTAGTTTTTAAGCCTCCTTTGATTGTATCTAGGACTGGTGCACATATGCCACTAAAGTTCCTTATGAATTTCCTATAAAATTGAGCCAATCCATGAAAACTTCTTACCTCTGTCCCTGTAGTTGGTGTAGGCTAGTTTAGGATGGATTCCACCTTGCTTGGATCCATCTTCAATGATCCTTTGGACACTACAAAACCAAAATAGACAAGCTCTTGCTTAAATAACTCACACTTCTCTAGATTGATTGCCAACTTCTCCTCTTGTAACCTTCTAAGAACCAACTCCACATGTTTCAAATGCTCTCTTCTGTCTTGTTGTATATGAGGATGCCATCAAGATACACTACCACAAATATCCCTGTAAAGCCTTTAAGCACTTCATTCATGAGCCTCATGAATGTGCTAGGGGCATTAGAGAGGCCAAATGGCATAAATCTCCACTCATACAACCCATCATTTGTCTTAAAATCTTTGTTCCACTCATCTCCATCCTTGATTCTGATCTGATGGTATTCACTCTTGAGATCCAACTTGGTGAAGTACTGAGCTCCTCTAAGACAATCCATGAAGTCTTCAATACTAGGGATAGGGAATCTATATCTGATTGTGATTCTATTTATTGCTCTAGAATCAGTGCATAGTCTCCACTTACCCCCTTTATTTGTTTCTAAGACCACTGGTACTACACATGGGCTAATGCTCTTTTGAATCAATCCTTGATCCAACAACTCCTACACTTTCCTAGCTACTTCTAGGTTCTAATCTAGTGTAAGCTTGTATGCTACTTTGTTTGGTAATGAAGCTCCAGGTATGAAGTCAATTTGATGACTAATGGCTCTCTTTGGAGGTAAAGTTTCTGGTGTACCATCACTGACAATCTCCTTGAACTGATCCAACAACTTTAGGACTGCTTTGGGTATGACTGTCTTGTCCACCTTGTCTTCTTCTTTAGGTTGTAACACAACCACATATCCTTCACCCCCTTTATGTAGGTTGTTAAGGAAATCCTACCCACTACTCAACATGATGATTGGTGTCTTTAACTTTCCTTCTTCTTCTTTTGACAATGACTGCAACTTGAAAGTCTTCCCATCATATATGACACCTCTGTCATATTGCCATGGTCTACCCAATAGTAGATGTCATGCATCCATGGGTAAAACATCACAAACTAACTTGTCCTTGTACCCTCCAATGGAAAACTCCACCGTTACTTGCTCATTCACTAGAACACTCTACCCTTTGTTTAGCCATGTGACCTTGTAGGGGTTAGTGTGGGGTACCTTCTCCAATTTCAGTTTCATTACTGCCTCTTCTAAGATGATATTTTCTGTTGAACCTGAATCCACTATGACCCTGCATACTTTACCAAGTATCTTGCACCTTACTCTAAATAGAGCTCTCCTTTATTTTGGTTCTTCCTTGACTGGTTGTTTGATCAAAACTCTATTGAACATCAGATTCTCTCCTACCTCAGATTCAATATGACTGATCTCAGATGACTTAGGACTCATGGTGTCCTCTTGTGCATAAGCCACTCTCTTCTCATTGCTTGATGAAGATGCTTTCTCTGGGCACCTATAAGTAGGATGACCTACTTGACCACAATGGTAGCATTTCATGTTTGCAAAGTATGAATTGCTCCCGCCTACTCCTCTTCCTCTATTTGAACCTCCTTGAGGTCCTCTACCTCTATTATATCCTCCTCTAGAAGATGTTTCTCCTCCATGCTCTGTGAGTTTAGATTCTCCTTGGTTTCTTTGGTCATTTCCTCTTCCTTGGTATCCACCTCGTTGCCCTCTTTGATCTCTGCCTTTGCCTCTGCCCTTAGAAGCCCGGTCTTGCTTCCTCTTGTTCCTTTCCCCAATCTTTATGGCCAATTGATAGCATTGGTGTACTGTCTTAGGACTTAAAAGAGCCATCTCCTCTTGAATGTTCCACTTCAAGCCATTAAGATACCTAGCCACCTTGAGACTCTCATCCTCTATCACATTAGACCTCATGCAAAGTTTTTGAAACTCCTCAGTGTAAGTGTTTACATCTTGGTCTCTTTGCCTCAAGATCTGTCTTTTCTTGTGTAACTGAATCTCATAGTCATCTAGCATGTATGCTTCTTTTACTTTGGCAACCATTCCCTACCAAGTAGTTATAGGCTGCTTTCCTTCCTTTTCCCTCTCTGTTTGAATGAACTTCCACCATGTCAAGGTAGAACCTCTTAGTCTTGATTTGGCCACCTTTACCTTTTGTGCTTCAGCGACTCCATCACATTCAGAATGGGTTTCCATTCCCTCTATCTAGTCCATGACTAGATCAGCTTCCATTTTTCCACTAAATAGTGGTATTCCTTCAAGTGCTTTTCCACTCAAAGCCTTCAATTCCTTCAAGAAAGGCTGCTCTTTCAAAACAGGGTTAGGTTCAGGGGTCTTTTCTTCCTTTGCAACCTCTCCTTCCTTTGGGATCCTCCCTTCAAATTGAGCACTCCTCACTACTTGCTCAAGTTGGGCTATTCTTTCCCTCAATTGTTTATTGTCTTCCTCCTACTCTTCAACCATCTTGACCAACTCTGCATTTGTCACCATGATGGAAGAATCACTAGACTGAACCTCAGACATACAAGATTCTTCCCAAATCTTTTTCTTGCTCTGATACCAATCTGATAGGTTAGGGTTGGATGGAACACTCACTATCCCATGCTCTCTCACCTTAGAAAACCCTTTGGTGTCTCTCTCCACCTTCTTAACCTATAGGCCCTAATTCTTGTTAGGCACCCCTGGTTCTCCTGGCCAACCCTACTATCAACCTTCTTTCATTCCAACAAGCCAATCTTGGTGCCTTGCCACTATCTCACCTTTGACCCTTACTCTTCCCTAAAGGACAATTACCCTCAACATTCAGTTAGGTACTTACAGGGGTGTAAAGATGCAACAAAATGCTTCATAGCAACCTATTGGGGTTCTTGTTCAATCACTAGACTCCAATCCTCCATCGTTTCCACCAAACCCTCTCCTAGGGTTAGAAAAGGCTACAAGCCTAGAGCCCCAAATAGGCCTCTTAACCCGAGAAAAATGCAATTTAATCCAAAACCCTTCAAATGACCTAGGTTATTTGCTTTGGGTTTGTGTTTCCCATGTCCACACCTTGAAGATTTTCAAGGTTAGGAGCCTGTACTATCCGTACACTGCCCTTACTCAAAAATGGTCAAGAACTAGGGTTTATAAGCCTTTTCTAGGCTACTTCCAAACTGTCAGAGTTTTCTCACACCAAATGGGTTGATGGAGCCTCCTCCTAACCACCAGGCCTTGCCAAGACCCTCAACTAAATTCTCAAAAAGGATTTTTTCCAAAATCTTAGCACCCCTGCAAATTTTGTGCCTTTTACTCCTTGTCTTCCCTAGCCGAACTCTTCCTGGCTCGCCTAGGGCAAGACATTGCTAGCAGCTCCTGCACACACACAAGCCCTACAACCTACCATATTTACACTCATGCATCCTAGTCACTATTCCCAAAGGGCCATATAATTTGTACGGTGGGAAAGTGCTCTAGCACTCCATTTTCTCAAGACTGCCTGGTTCAGGCTAGAAAAAGAAAGAAAACCAATTATTTAAAAACAAAGGATGAAAACGAATCACAAAGGCAAATGGATGGCACACAAAGCTTGTACTCTATTCACACTACATTCTACAATAAAAAATAATAGCAGGTTTATTCCATCAGGTTTATTCCATCAAAGCACTATTTAGATGCAAAAATCAGAAATTGCCTCACAGAACACTGTTTCTTTCCATTTCACAAAATGTCACTACAATATCAATCCTTCTAACCCTGTTTATAGGTCAAGATTCCCCTTAAATAATGCTCCACATTTAATTATCTCCTTTGGTCAGACTTCTTCATGACCTAATGGCAAATGTTACCAAACTCCACGGTGTTTTCTAACTCAAGTCAAGGTTAGCAACTTAAATAAGAATGAGCTTCAAAACCCATCCATACTTTCTACTTCTAATTCCACTGATCACAATAGATCAACACTTATTCATAATCCTCAAATGCTAACTAAATGGTCAACATGACCCTCAAAATAACATATCCAAGCAAAATTTAAACTAGACTACTTCCTAGGTGTGTTTCCTAGGTGCTCCTGCACCACATTCTCTCGGCATATGCAGAAGGTTTCAGCCGAGCTCCCTAAGGAATTGATGAACCAAACCATTCAGGCTACCTTGGTACATATTCTTTCCAATATCCCACCTCCACACCTCCAACTAAACCAGCCAAAATGAAATCAACAATGCAAATATCTGAGTTAGAGAGGTAGGAAAAGGAGGCAACAAAGGCATTGGAGGAAGAAGCAAACGACTACCATGAACACCCCAAGCACTAGCATTTGCAAATTGATGAGGTAGTCTGTGAGGGAGAAGAAATAGAGTCCTCTAAGGGTGATGAAGAAGAAGGTGCCGACACCAAATATATTGTAGAAACCTTCGATGTAGACCTTGAATAAGAGCTAGCTCGATAGTTAAAGGATGTTAGAGAAGAAGTAGAAAGACCACCTCCTAAAGAAGAAAAATAATCTAGTGATAAAATGGAAGAAGACATTGAACTTCCAACTGGGGAGCAGGAAGAAAGCCCCAAACATGGTAAAGAGGTGCCTCTCTTAGAAGGGCAAGAAGAAAAAGAAAAGAAAGAACAGGAAGATATGCCACCTCCATGCGAGGAAGAGGAAAACAAAGAAGAAGATAAATCTCATGAAGAGTCTCAAGCTAACACGAGTCCTGAAATAGAGCAACCCAAGGAACACGGGCATGAAGAAGAGAAGGAAGAAAAGGATATTGAAGGGGAGGAAAGCCCCAAAGGGCGCATGCCCACCAAGTCCCCTATCAAGCACACGGTGTTCATTCGAGACTCTAACAAAGAAGAAGGAGAAGACACAAGGACAGAGCAGGAAGCTCTTGATGATAAAGAGATTAAAGTTAGGAGGGACGAAGATGAAGGTGATCGTAAATCACCAAGGAAAAGTATCAGATGCCTGAGTGGCTGGAAAAGCAACTAGAAAAGAAACCTCCTACCCCAAGAGATCCGAGAGCATGGTTAGAGGCCATCTTGGCCCGTGCTTAGATCAACACCAAGAAGGAGAAGCCCAAGGTTAGATCCAAGTTGACAATGAACGCTTCTAGATCCAAGACCACATAGGCAGCCACGCCGGTGGTGGGAGAAGAAGGGATAAGTTACAATGTCTCCACCATCGACTTGGGGACAACTTCTAGAGATCAGAAAATAGATCATCTCCAGGAGTCTATTGCCATGTGGGTGCATTTGATACAATAGGATAAGATCTCCAAGGAAGAAATTAGGGCGTAGGTGACTGATTTGACAACCTATATCCAGTAATGGTCATCTACAGAGGAGCTGCCTACGACATCCTCGACTCGGCCACAATTGTTGTCCAAAGAGAAAATCGACAAGCTTGAGAAAAGGAAGAACTAGACTAAAACCATGAAAGGTTGGTTCTAGCAGGTCCTATATGTAGGAAACATGGGTATTAATCATGCTGTCAGGAAAAAAAATAAATTCTTGGAAGTCCAGAATTCCCTTGAGGGCTCAAGAAAAATTTTCACCGACTTCCCTAGGATATATGAATCAACCTATCCCAAGATTGAGGCCATCCTCAAGCTGCCTCACAAAACATGGAAATAATACCTTGCATTTCCAGAGGATGATCACTAGCTGGTTGAAATGTGGAAGCTGGATTTTGATCACAAAAAAGGGATATTAGAGCAAGTACTTTGCAAAGTGGAGCCAGACATCGATTGGGCCAAGGACATTAGGGAAAACTGTATTGAGTATTTGAAATTGATGATAGGCTATGATGTTCTAGCTGTCGAGATTGATCCGGGGAAGGTAAATCCTTATTTCCATAAAAGGATGGAAGATGGAATGTCAAGAGAGCTCACCATGGATTTTATGAATTTTGCTGCTCAGGCCTTCACCCAATCTGAACAATTCAGGGACAATACAACCAAGTATGATGAAGATTGGGATATGCTCATAGAACAATCCAAACAATGGAACTACATAATGCTCCAATCTAATATAATGGAGATCAAGAAGCTTCAGGCATTAATCAACATACTTATAAACTACGCCATTTTAAAGAAGCAAGAAGGAAACCGAATCATTAATGATAAGTTCTTCACATAATAGTTGTAGCAAAGGGAATCAGCTAAAAGAAAAAATTCTACAGTGTTGCCACTAAAGGACAAAATAGGGAAAAAGACAAGGAATGTATTTTAAATTGTAGTATATTTGGGGGTAGGTGAAACCCTAGTTTGTAGTGAATCTTGGCCACACAATGCAAATCAATCTTGTCCATTCATTTTTCTTTTTGAACACTATAAATAGGGGGTCTCCTCTCATTTTCAAGGGAGATTTGAGTTGTTGTAAAGAAATGCTACATAAATTTTAATAGAAATTCATTGGCTTTGGTGGATTCCTGAGTTTCTTGGCATGTTTCATGATTCGTCTCCCATAGTTAGTTGATTTAGATAGATTTACTTTGTTGTTTTAGTTGGTTTTAGATTTCTTTGATAAATTAATAAAAAAATTTCAATGGTTGTGAAGATTTCTACTGTGTTGATGCCTTTCTTGTCCATACTTTTTGTTGTTTGTTGATGGTGAATGGCTGTGTAAAGTTAGTCTGGGCATGAACTAAAAGTTGCTCCAAAATTTTATCTTTTGTTCATGCATGTTTATGGTGAATGAATGGTAGAACATTTGCAGTCCTTAGAAGCTAGCACAAGTTTCATGATACTGTGAGTTTTCTAGTTAAGTGAAATTTTGTTTTAAGGAAGTTGTCCATAGTAGAGCCCTCCATGACCACTGTTCATAGTTAGTTTCGGATCCAGGAACCTCTCTTCTCCCTTTCTCTTTTCCTTTTTTTTAGTAAGTAACCTATGCTAAGGTTCATTGCACATTGTAAAGCCAAATCTTAAAGTAAAACAAGAGTTTATGATTGTTGTTTGAACCTACAACAAACTACACTCTAACTTCCATTTTAGAAACTCCATTTCATGATTCATCTCGTATCCAACCAAATATGTAAGTCTTCCCTGTGATTACCAGCAAAATCACATCAAACATCAACTGAGGAATTCCATGCATGTCATGACCCGACACTTGAGAGATCTTGGGGTAGTGATTGATAACTTGCTTGCAAATTTCTACCTTTTAAGAGAGGTAGTGCACCTATGCAATTCCCATGTTAAGAAAGTGTTAAAACACCCATCAACAGGTCTCTCCCTCCTACAACCCCTCCCTCTCAAGTCTCTCCCTTTGCCACCCTACCTAGGTGACTCTCTCTCTCCCCTCTCTCTCTATCCCTCCCACCCTACCTAGATAAGTCCCTCTCACTCCAGCCCCCTCTCTCCCACTCCCTCTCTCTTTCCCTCTCTCTAAGGTTTATCCCTCCCACACCCTCTCCCTCTCTTAAGTATCTCTCCCTCTCTCTCTCACTCCCTCTATCTCTCTCCCACCCCCTCTCTCTCTCACTCCCTCTCTCTCCCTATCTCTCAAGTCTCTCCCTTTGGCACCCTACCTAGATAACTCTTTCCCTCCCTCCCTCTCTCTCTTTCTCTCTCGCTCTCTCCCTCTCTCCCCCCCCTCTCTCTCTTTCCCTCTATCCCTCCTACGCTACCTAGATAAGTCCCTCTCACTCCTCCCCTTCTCTCCCATTCCCTGTCTCTCAGGTCTCTCCCTCCCACCCCTTCTCCCTCCCTTAGGCCTCTCTCTCTCACTACCTCTCTATCTCTCTCTCAGGTCTTTCCCTTCCACACTACCTAGACAAATCTATCTTTCTCTCTCTTAAAATTCTCCCTCCCTCTAAATACATACATATAAGAAAACATACAAGCATATAGATATACATACATACATACATATACATACACTGATACATACACACCCACACATACATACATACATACATACATACATACATACATACATACATATAGACATATATACATACAAGCATACATACATACATGCAAAAATGCATACATACATACATACATGTCATACAAGCATACATACATAGAAAATATATATACATGCATTTAATAGACTAGAATTTAACACAAAGCAAGACATACCACACTCATGTTATTTCTTGCTTCTGGAATCCCCAAGCCTTAGGCTTGGTATTTACTTTGTATTACCAACCCAAAGGCTTGGAGTGCCTTCCTAACATCCAAAGACATGGTTTGCATATTCTACAAGATTTCACATAATCGCATTTGTGCTAACTGTTAAGTTTGCATGTGTTTCAAGGTCGAACAGATCGAACACCTGGGTATTTTTAGGCTCTCTCTTAGCTATTTAACGATGTAATTTTTTCACATTTTGACAATTTTAAACCTTCCATCTTTATTTCTTTTGTTTGTGTGTTCATTTTTTGGAAAAAAACCACTATTTGGTATTTTTTTCATTATAAATTAACTATTCATTGAAACTTCAAATAAATTACATTTTTAGAAACTAGACTCCATTCTACACATATTAAAAAAATGATTTTCAATTAGTTTTCAAAATTTATAGGGTTAGCACGACCAAAATTATAGTTTTCAAGATGTGTCCACTTTGAAAATTAGTAAAAAGTCAAGTATTCATTAAAAAATTATAAGAAAAATTGGGCATAAACTACATGCTGTTAGCTAATTTCTCATCAAAGCAATTTTAAAGAGACCAAAAAAAAGTTAACTTTTTTGAGGGAGCTACAAAAGTTGCTATGTTATGTTTTTTTGACAAAAACAACACTAATTTCTGTGGCTCCCTCTTTTGAACTCCTTAATCTCTACCATTTTCAAAAAAAAAAATAGTTGCTTAGAAAGTAGACTTAGAGCACTATGATCCTTGCTTTTGTTGCATCTAAATTTTTTGATTGTAACTATCCTCAATTTCACATCCAAGGTCAGTATTTCCTGATTAAAAAAAAAACGTGGCCACTTAAGACCTCTTTTTGCCCCCCCATCTTTTTGCACTTACCCATATATACCCAGAAATATATATATTATACATCAAGGAGACACCTAAATAAGGTTAATCTTTCCTTTAATTATTCAATCTTTAAATTTTATAGGTGTTTATTACAATTTTGGGATGAACCCAAATTGAAACCTTGAGGCTTTCTATGAATATCATTGCTCTACTAGTTCTACAGCTGCTCCTCCTTTTGTTCCTCTTCCTCTTTTCCTTTGGAAGATCTCTAAAATATATCTTTTACACCATCTAGTGATCTTGGGGAAAAATCCATGGTCATATGAAATTGTACAAGTCTCCCATGTCTTCTTACATCACCTTCGCATGACCAAACACTTGAATTCATGCCCTTTGCATCATAAACCATATGCTTTTGCACACCATTTATGTTTTAGAGGGGAAAAAAGGTACCAAGACAACTCTAAGAGTCCTCACTTGTCAAATCATATTCATCTTGATACCATTAATGACATATTGGGTCATGCAAGGAGGTAGGTAAGGATTTTTTTCTAACAATGAAGTTTTGAAAACTTTCATACTAGAGGGGATGATGGAAAAATACCTCAAAAGTACAACATGAATGATAGTATGAGAAACTCTGAAATCCTAAAATTAGACTTGTCCAAGAAGGCATGCCAGGGATGATAGGTTCAACAAGCATGATGGTATGAGAAACTCTAAAATCTTGAAATTTGCAAAGTGGAATTTTTGGGAAGGAAAGTTTATAGTTGAGGAAATGATGCATGTATGACCGAACCGGAAATATTGAATTTAATGGAAAATGGGTTTAGAGGGGAACTTATAATTTTTTGGGAAAGGCATGCCAAGGATGACATGCTTGATAAGCGACAATATGATAAACTTTAAAATCCTGAAATTTGTGAAGTGGAATTTTTGGGAAGGAAAGTTCGTAGTTGAGGAAAGGATGCATGGATGACCAAATTCACAATATAGAATTTCAATGAAAATGGACTTAGAGGGTAAAATTGAATTTTCAAAGGATGATAGGTCTAACAAGTATGATGGTACAAGAAACTTTGAAATATCAAAATTTGCAAGGTGGAATTTTTGGAAAGGAAAGTTAGTAGTTGAGGAAAGGATGCATTGATGACCAAACCCAAAATCTCAAATCTCAAGGAAAATGGGCTTAGAGGATAAAATTTTTCTTGTCAAGGAAGGCATGCTAGGGATGACAAGTTCAATAGGCATGAAGGTATGAGAAAAGTTTCAAAATCCTAAAATTTGCAAAGTGGAATTGTTGGGAAGGAAAATTAGAAATTGAGAAGGATGCATGGATGACCAAACCTAGAATCTTGAGTTTCAAGGAAAATAGGCTTAGAGGGGAGAATAAGACTTGTTGTAGAAGGCATGCTTGTGATGATGGGCTCGATAGGCATGACGATATGAGAAACTTTAAAATATCAAAATATGCAAAATAGAATTTTGGGAAGGAAAATTGGTAGTTGAGGAAATGATGTATGGATGACCAAATCCAAAATCTTGGATTTTAGGGGAAATGGGCTTAGAGGGGAGAATATAATTTTTTGGGGAAAACATGTCAAGGTTCGATAGGCATGACAATATGAGAAACTCCAAAATCCCAAAATTTGCAAAGTCACTCAAAAACAACCAAATTACAAGGCATTGACCACAAAAGCACCCTATGATATATAGTCTTATGCCTTTTGCTAAAAGAAATAAATTTTACTAAGGATATTTGATAAACACACTTTGGATGAATACCCTTAGATAATTACTCAACATAAGGGACCCAACTAAAGACTTCTCAAATCATTTATTAACAAAGGGTGGAAAGGGTCAAATATATAACTTATGGAGCACAACAAAAGCAAAAATTAGACACATAAAAGTGGACTTGTCAACTCTCCCTATGACCAATAAGCTTAGAACTATAACCAAGAATATCCACAAAGCTATTTTAGTCACTAGAGTATCATAAATTGTCACCCTTGACAATAAATTTCCCATTTTATGATCATATTTAGAAAACTAGAATTAAATTGGAAATTATGATTTAATATTTATTTAAAAACACTTAAAGACTCAAAATAGGTTTGGAGTAGAGTGCTAGTGCCCCTGTCCAACCTACTTTGGTACCAACTTAAATATGTAATTTTCAATACTTTAATATTATAAATTTAAATTTATTTGTCGACTTTCGGTAATTAATTTAGTAGAAATTAAAGAAATACATATAAATACAAGTCTTTTTCACCATTTGAAATCCTATCAATTTGGAGTGACAATTGATCATCCTAAAAAGTAGTTAAGAGTAGAATTAGCATAGTTTAGATCAGTTATTATCTATCAAGATTCATTTTTACAGTGCATCAGGTTTTTACATACATTGAGTTTATTCATGTTTTATATCCATTTGTTTTGTGAGCACTAACACTTGTAGGACATCAAATCAAGCATCTAATTCTCCTTGAAGGTGATGAGTATAATGACTTAATCATATCAAGGAATGCATATATGAGTGGTAAGTTGTAGCACTTGTCAATTTATCATTCTTTTATTCATTTTCCTCTACCCGACCTAGGGTAAGCACTCTTTTACATCATCATAGTCATGGATGTGGAAACAACAAAAAAGGGTTTGAATTAGGCAATCCCTTATAAAAAACAACCCTTTCTCTCCTCTCTTGTGTGCATGTAACAAGCCAATCGTTCACTAAAGTAAATTTTCCTAAGTTTTCACTTTGCGAGTAAATAGACTATGTAACTTAAAACCATTTCCATAAGAATTTTCTTTTCTTTATAGAGAAAAAATGAAAATAGATGTCATGAAAATAATCAACATTGATTCAATTCCAATATAATAATTCTCAAATTACAATATTCCAAAGAATGTGTACAAAGTACAAACATAGCTCAACCGAGCTTCAAAGCAATAGATATAGATGGTCCAAAAAACTCCTTCAAATCTTGGTCTACTATCGCCTGCTGAGGAGGAGAAGCATCAATCAAGCACTTTTCTACCAACCATGAACTCATATGTGGTATCCTACACATATATCATAGGATAGATGGCCCTACCCTTCAACGAAGAGATTGGTGGAGTAACCTCGTAACAGCCATTCTGAGCTTAGTGTTGTGTCCTACATGAATAGAACTTGTAAACTCTACAATCTGGAACTAGCATACACTACTAGAACATGGTAAATTAATAGTGGATCCAAAGGAAATCACACTACTTTGGCCAAAGTGTTCACACTCAATACTTTGAGTGATAGTCATCCTACTCACATACACTACTCAAACTCGATTTGACTTTGGGCCACTATAATCTATGCATAGGTATTTCCTCCAATGGGTAATCTTTAACCACAAAAATATCCTTTCCCTTTTATCACAAACTTAATGGTATTTCTATTCACAAAGCATAAATACAAGTTACTCTCCCTTGAATGGATAATCAAATCCTAGGTGTAACTTACAAGCTATCTAACTCAATCAAATAACTTAGCTATGTATAATCCCATAAGCTATCCTTTGTTTAATCATATCTAGTATAATAATAATACCTATGACAAACAATCCCTTCTATTAGGGAGTAATTACAAGCACTTTCACAAAAAAGAATACAACAACTTATTTTCCTTTCAAAAGAAAATTCTATGATCCCCTAATGCAAGTAATATCAAGTAGTTTAAATAAAGCATTCAAATCTTAATCTTTCACAAATAAAGACAATTAAGAGAAGACTAGACCCTCATTCCTTTAAATAAGCTTAACCAATTGACTGATTTGACACACAACCTTCCAACAATAGCTTGCTTAGCTTACTTTATCAGCTCACAACAATCTCCCACTATAGCCTCTACTCAAGACAACACTTAACTCTCACAAAATAACTTTAGCTCTTACCAAAATAACTCTAGCTCTCGCAGCTCTCAAAATAATTGTAGCAGAATAGAATTATAGAATAATGTAGAATAGTAATGCATCCAAATGAGAGAACTAACCTCTTAATTTATACAAAAAATGGAGACTTTGCAGCCTACAGAAAAGGCATGCTAATTGACAGCTTTCTCCATGTAGGTCGACACATAACACATAGCTAAAAGGTGACAACAAACTAAGTGAAAACTCAACATAAAATATTACAGATTGACCCTTTTATTTGACAGCAGCCAAAGACATTCAAATGTGCACATGCCCAAATGATGACAATGGAATTGTAACCACATTAGACTTCTATAGAAAATGGAGTTTTCATAATATGGTGCCATGTATCTGCCAACTTCTTTATATCTTGGCATGGTTTTACTCTTTGAAACGGTCTTCAGTTAACATGAAACACTTATACTATGTCAAATTAGTCATAGTCTTATTAAGCAACAAAGGAAAGATGAGTCGCCTTTTAATGATAGCATATAAAGGGGCTTTTACTTGGTACATGCCTTGCTAAATTACTCTTCCCATTATCATGTATTCACAATACTTTATGAAGTGGGCTTCATATTCTATTACTTTACATTGTGGATATAAGTGTTCTTAGTTGGAGTTAAATCATTGCTTACATAATAAAGATTCATTTCCATAAAGCATCAACTATGGTTTCCTTTCATATCAACCCTTATTGCTGCATATAGCTTTGCATATAAATCGGCCTTTATCTAATGTCTACATATGTGTTATTCGACCTTTAAATACTTTGTATATCTTATATACAAATTGACCTATGTTTCATATATATAAATCTCCCTTAAAGCACGCACGCACACACACACACACACACACACACACACACACACACACACACATATATATATGTATGTATGTATGTATGTATGTCAATAAATAGAATTAATGCTATATCACATATGAATATATATGCTAATATATACATATCCCATGTCAATCAAGTATGTATACATTCGATATATAAATGAATACGACCAAGTTGACATTCACATAATAATAATAATATCAACTGTATATATATACATATACATATACATATATATATAATCCTCTATGTACATGTATACATACACATACATATGTTGATACATTTGTATAGACATTTCTATTTTTCAAACATATGTATGTATCGACACATGTATACATATGGATATATGTATATGTCTTATGTATATATATACATATTCAATAGCACAATCAAGTACATACAAAATTACTATCTTATAGATAGAGAACATTTGTGTGATGTATTTATACATATACACATACATGTCGTCTTGGTTCAATAACACCATGCTCATAAGCAACACGTTCATAAGCATGCATAGGTACATCTACCTATGTACCCTCATGTGTGTGTCCCTTCATGTGTATGGTCTGTCGTTGAAATGCATATGTATACATATACATGCATTCCATGTGTGTTTACCTCATCAATTCAAGCATAGTAACATAAGGAATAACTCATAAGCTCTAAAACATATAAACATCATCAAGCATGCATTCAATAGTAATCAATACCCTTACTAATGTAGACACATCATACTAAGGACGACTTACCAATTCCCAATAGAATAACTTGACTCAACTATTCTATTGTGAGTGTGTGTATAAGCTCAGTTAGGTTATGTTACTAGTTACCTGACCAAGTTCTTCTCCTGAGTGATACTTCCCCTCCACCTGGAGGATTGAACATGTACCTGCATCTACCAACACATTCCCATGGTAGTTAGTTGTTCAACAAAATATGTTTTCACAATATTTCTCCATAGTTAAAATATCTAATTCAATAACCATCCATTTCATATATATGAATTTCATCACATAACATTAAATGCAATAACATTCGTTCATAATTCATTGATAAGAAAGTGCAAGCACAATTTATTCTCATTCAAAATTCTAATTACATTCACACATGCAATTATTACTCTACATAGTATAGTAAATAGGTAAATACACAGTTGGGGTGTAACAGTGCAAGTGACAAATCTAAAGTGAAATTAGGAAATGATTGAAGACCTAATTGCTCAATCAAGCATTCAAGCCTCACTCAACAAATTAGGGAAAACAAAATTAATCATCGACAAATGAAGTTCTGACACTGAGTCCAGAAGGAAAGAACCTATAGATTATGACTATCTGAGATCTAATTTATGATTTTGAAGATTCACATTTCTAGATCTAGGGCACCAGTGCCCCTATCCAACCAATTTAAGCTCAAATTTATATGTTAGGTTCCTTTGTCTCTGCACTTTGCTATTTTGTAACTATTTTTTGTGTTTTTGTTATGTGCTTTCTTGAAATCATAATAGTTTGATGTAGTTGCATAATTAACCTAGGTACACATTTGCATCATCAAAATCAATCAATTATTAATCAATCAATCAACCCCCAAACAAAGAACCAAAACCCTGATCCACCATTCTAGTTCTTCCATAGAAGTTAGTAGCCAAGTGGGTGCTTGTGATAATTTTTTGTTCCTTCCATTATATGTTGTAGGATAAAGTTTGATTTAAACCTCCCACATCAGAATCACTATATAAGTGAATTATTATATTTGAAACAAATAAAAAATGCAAGACCTAGGAGAAATGAGGCTTAGGTAGGTTTGGTAGAATAAGGTGTTACAACATATCAAAAAATCCTAGGTGAAAGATATAATAAATAAATGAAAAAAAGGAATTGAAAACCTAACCAAGTTTGAGGTTGAAGATAGTAAAAAAAAAACTAAAAACCCTAATGGGAGAAGGACAAACCCTAAGGTGAAAACCTAGGGGTGTAGGATAAGTTGTGGTCACCAAAGCGTATTTTTTAAAAATAGATCCCTTTTACACACATTTATATAGGCTAATAAATACATATAAATAATTATTTACAATTAACCTAGATTAATTTGATAGCTAGTTTGATAAATTAAAATGCTATTTTTAGAAATTAAATACAGTAGATGAGGTACTTAGCTTTGAGAATAATAATGAAGAATTAATGTTGATGTTACACATAATTTAGTGTCTTTGGTGCAAATAATTAATTGTTAGAATCAAATGAATGCCTTAGGCTCTGCATAGTCTTAGAAATCTCTAAGGGTCAAGTATAAGTCCCTTGGGATTGAATCCAATTGCCATGAGAATGAACAATGCCCCTTGGAAATAATCTAGTAGAAAGTTGCAACAAAGACCTCTTCATTTTTGTCTTTCCTATGTGTGAAATTGATAAGACGATATTTATAAACACCTATGGAGAGATTGTCCGATTGTTGGGGTCAAGTTCTCTTAGGTCAATTCCTATATCGATTAACTTTATGTCTTTGAGCAAATGATTATAGACAATATGTGTGCATAAGCCTTGTATAATTTTGATGCAAATATGTTCATTTTAAATTCCAAATTAAGTGTTTCTAGAGTGAGTGCTCCTTTTTCAACCATATATTTTTATATGAAGTACTTGAATAAATAAATGTCTTTAAGTACCAAGACATAGCACATAATCGTACAATGTGTACCAAGACAACATGCAACAACTAGTAGAAAGGGACACAAAATTTAGAATTTTAATTCTAAAAGTTAAATTTAGGGTCAATTTTAAGCCACTTGAATTGACACAAGGCATGAAATTATTGGTTTCAAGGTAGAAAATGAATTTGTACAAATGATGACACAATAAATAACCACAAATGATAAACTTGTACATGTATACATAGAGATAGAATAAAGTCAAATGCATAAAAATAAATGTAAACAAATGTCAAATGAAAAAGAATAAACATTAAGTCATAAATCAAACTTAACACAAAAGAATAATATTTGTCTATATACTTGTAACTACATTCAGTCATTGAAGGTTTAAATGAAAATTGGTATGAATATGCAAATTTCACCATTTCAAACTTAAAATCTGCTCTTTGTCCAAAAAGAGGGGAAAATAAGACCATTTAAACTAGATTTGGTTAATAAATTGGTATGGATATGCAAATTTCACCATTTCAAACTTAAAATCTGCTCTTTGTCCAAAAAGAGGGGAAAATAAGACCATTTAAACTAGATTTGGTTAATAAATTGGTATGGATATGCAAATTTCACCATTTCAAACTTAAAATCTGCTCTTTGTCCAAAAAGAGGGGAAAATAAGACCATTTAAACTAGATTTGGTTAATAAATTGGTATGGATATGCAAATTTCACCATTTCAAACTTAAAATCTGCTCTTTGTCCAAAAAGAGGGGAAAATAAGACCATTTAAACTAGATTTGGTTAATAAATTGGTATGGATATGCAAATTTCACCATTTCAAACTTAAAATCTGCTCTTTGTCCAAAAAGAGGGGAAAATAAGACCATTTAAACTAGATTTGGTTAATAAATTGGTATGGATATGCAAATTTCACCATTTCAAACTTAAAATCTGCTCTTTGTCCAAAAAGAGGGGAAAATAAGACCATTTAAACTAGATTTGTGCAATATTATTAACCAAATCTCAAACCATGGTAAAGCGATAGACATTACAAGAACTGAAAGCCTAGTTCAAGCTATAGAAGTCTGTAGAACCAGAAAGGACCCAAAGAAAAAACAATAACATGGAAATGAAAAGTACCCATATCACTTTGGATTTCACCTCTAAATCAAAACAATAATTTTAAATTTACATAGGAATAGTCCAGAAATATAGACACTGTATTACAAAATGTTAAACATAGCAAATTAAATCACACATTAAAATCACAAACTCTGTGTAAAAAGTCTAATTTCATTATGATCAATAAGTGTTGAAATTTCTGATTTGTAACTCTGTATCTTTTTTGCATCAACATTTCAGATCAAACTCCATGATCCATCATCAGAATACTGAACATAGAGAATAAGAAAGTCATTCTCTATGTAAAAAAAGATAGACATAACTACAAACCAGAAATTTCAGCACTTATAGGTCTAAGCCCACTGCCAACTGTATATTCCAGTTAGAAACTAAACAAGGAAGTGAAGAAAAGTCACAAGAAACTTTAAGACCTTGTTCAGAGCTGCACTCTGCACAGATGACCCACTACCTGGACTGTTGTTATCTGAAGAAGGTGGCGGTGGTGGTGCCTTCTTTTTCCCCCCTCCTTTGCTTCGAGAAGTGGGTGCAGAACTACTATGAGCAGAAGAAACCTGTGAAACAATTGTGACATTATTGGGCTTGCTGCATATTCCCTTCTCTGTGGGATTTGTTATATATTGACAGGTCACCGAAGCAACAACCATAATCAATCCAATAATAATCAGATATCTGATTTGAGAAGTAGTCCGCATGCCTGCCATTCTCATAGCTTTCAATATACTTGGCTTCTTTAATGCCTTGGTGTGTGTTATAATTAACTGTTGGTAAAGTGCAGTTACAATGCTTTGTTATCTCTTTCGAATGGAATAAAAGTGGGCCAGATGATCAGATTGCAATAACTTTTAATAAAGTGGATAAAGTTGAGTTACCATCTCTTCTGGGATAGTGCATATAAAGACAACGAATAAATTGCGTACAAGAAGATTAATCATTGGATATTTTCCATTAAAACAGACTTTTAAACTTTTTAATCCACCTAAGCAGTTTTGTAATCAATTTATGTTTTTTTTGTAAAAGCATATGGAATTCTAAATAGGCCCCTCCATGTGAAATGCCTCAATCTGATAAGACATGTTCTTCTTTTCGGCATATGTGCTTTTGATATGGAGGACAGAGAAATTGATAACGAGTTCGTGTAAGGCTGCCCCCAAAAGAAAATAGGTCTACATATAGTTAAGAAGTAAGACATGGATAGTAAAAGTATGGTCTTGAATCTTCCAAGTAAATGACTGTGTTTCCATATTGGTAGTTCCTGATTTTACCTCCTACTTTCATTTTATGGATGGCTTGAACAGCGAGACAATTGTTTTCACTTTGATTTCTACGACAGTGGCAGGTTGGTTTTGGTAGGCATTGCATCTTTGAGATTGCTGCTTTATATATTTGTTTCTCAAAAGTTTTTTATATTAATTTAAAAATAAAGTACTTGATATCAGTCTACAGAGGATGCTATTTATTTTAGATATATTTATTTGGTCTCCTGATCATTATTGGTTATTAGAAAAAGGTAAACATATTGTATTAAATTAGGGGAGAATATTTAGTGGATAACATGCATTTTAATGGTTGTTATGGTTCTGTAGAGAAATCAATCTACTGAAGAATAAAAAATATCATTTTTTACAAGTCACGTCAAAGAAATTATCAATCTTATGGTGACATAGAAAATGATCAATAATATGTGCTTTGATACATATTTTTCAACCTTTTAACTTTTTAGTGGGATGGTTTTAGACAACTCAGCAATCATTAATGTAGCTATATTATTGGTGCCCACAATCCCAAACAATAACATTAAATTCTTAACTCACCTACAAAGACCACTTACCTTCAAACAATAAACTATAAATTTTACGAGTCACATCAAAAAAACAATCATATGATGACACAAAAAGTGATCAATAATATGTTCTCTGAAGCATATATTTTTTATGGGATAGTTTTAGACAACTCAGCCATCATTAATGTAGCTATATTATTGATGACAGAATCTCAAACAAAAATATTAAATTATTATCTCACCTACAAAGATGACTTACCATTTAAGAACTTAAAAGATGCAAAATTAGAATGCATGGCCACTAAATCCTCTCCTCTGAAAAGGGGAAAAAAAGGTACCACGATCTGTTTGTAAAACTGTAGATTTGATTACATTTTTGAACCACTTTGAGAGATTGCAATGTTAAAATGTGCCCTTCGGACAGGTTCAGAGAGAGAACTTTAAAACCCATGGATAAAGGCAATGTGTATTTGGAATGTGATCCCTTTTGCTTGAGCAAACCATTAGTTGAATATCTTCTCGACTCACTAGAAAATTTCACTTAATTGTCAATCACTTAAATTAATAGCGGGCCATGTAATTCATGCTCTGTAATTACGAAAACAGGAACTTTGAACAAGTTGTTTATAATTTTCATCAATATTTAGTTGCCTCTGTAGAAAGAATGGAGGATTTATAAGAGCATATCCATAAGCTAAGCTTAGACTCTTCCATTATATTATGCAAATCTTGATGGACAGCATAATTTGCTCCCATGGCCTACCTAGCAAACCACCATTTACCTCAGTTGGATTACAACCTCAATCCTCATAGGTCCTTTATCTATTTAAGTTTATAGTATGTGCATGTGTCAATATTGCACGTAAAGAACAGATTACTATTTGTAGTTATGCCGAGAGGAGTATTACAATGGCATCCACTAAAAAGCAATGTATAAGGAAAAACTTTTCAGCTGGAAATTGACATTCAAATGACATGCAAATCCACATCCACTCTTAAATCTTATCTTCTTATCTTTTGAAAAAAAAACGCAGTGATTATTGTTAACTTCCTAAAATGAATTTACAAAACAGTTTTATTTTCATGAAAGCTATCAGTTTTGTTCAAGATTCTGCTTTTTTAATTTTTTAAATATTTTCAATAAAACTTAATTTATTTATTTTTTGATTGGTGAACGCTTTTGAACTGGAGCTATGAACCAGTGAGGCCACAAACTAGGGGACCTCATCCCTGAATCCTGACACAAAAGCCTTGCACGGGCTGAGCCCGGAGGAGTGAAAGACCCACATGGGTCTGATACAGAAACACCAGGCATGAAAGACCCTGTGGACGCCAAGGAAGCAACACACTCCACCGTGGGTTTGGCACAAGTCTGTGAGCACTTCTGTCGAGCTAGCGTCTTGCACAGTCACTTCAATAAAACTTAAATATTATTTTAAATATATTTTAATATTTTTTTGGGAAGATAAATATGAAGCAGTAATCTGAAAGCAAAAAAATCGTTACAATTTAAAATAACATTCAATTAGGGTTAGGATTAGAATTTTAATTAGAGAAAAAATGATGAAAATAGGCACCTCGACAAGGATAACTCTTGACATATTTTATATATATTAATATTTAATATATGTATGCTAGTTAAATTTGTGGTGAAACTTGAAGCATTCCCACTACATTTTTCATTTTAGGCCTGCCAACTGGAGAAGAATTGATGCAGGCCAGAGCTATTCTTAGAACAAATATCATCCAATTCCTTTCTGGAAAGGAAAAAAATAGTGACCCGTGGATCAAGAATTTGCTCCCAATTCTCATTCCTTGAAGGAGTCTCTTGCACCCACTGTGCAAGTACCAATCCATTCTATTATAAGAGGCCGCCCAGTCAACAATTCAAGCAAAACAACACCAAAGCTGTACACATTACTGGCAAGTGTTACTTTCATTGTGTAGGCGTACTCCGGAGGGATGTAACCAATTGAGCCAGCAATTGTTGAGAGAATCCCTGCATTGGTTCTGGTATGATGATCAGTTATCAAGCAAAAGTCAATATCTGCTATTTGTGGCTCTGTTGGAGATTTGAGAAGAATATTTTTTGTGTTGACATCAAGATGTATGATGGGTGGACGACACTCATGCAGATAGGCCAGACCTTGTGCAATACCTATAGCAATTTTGTGACGAGATGACCAACCTAAGGAGGATTCAGTAAGAAACTCTTAAGGCTGCCTTTGTGAACGTGTTCATACAAAAGAACATCCAAGTCATTCTTCAAAGCATATGCCAATGGCATCATAATGTTAGGGTGGCTTAATTTGCCCTGCTTCTTGAGCTCTATACCAAGTTTGTTGCATCTACCTCCCTCTAATGCTTCACCCATCATCCAATTGAATTCCTTCACAGTGTAGGCAGTTCCACAAGGCATCACAACCTTGTAATATGTATGTAAATTGCTTTTCAGGATAACATTTGCAGGGTCCAGTGTGGCTTTCAGTGCCATTTCAAAATCAACGCTTTCCCTGTGTATACTCTGTGGATCCATAAGATGACACTGTATTATTGAAGACTCTTGCTTTTCTGCTGTTTCATGCAGGCATTTAAGGTACTTGTATTTGTGTGCCACCAAAGTGAGTCCAATTGCAATCAAGGCAATAGTAGAACCTGACACAGCTACTGCAATGAGGTTAGCCTTATTTATATGTTTGCTAGCAGCAAATGGTACTCCCTTAGAAGGTACAGAGACAGACGTCTCATTAATGTTGATGACAGTGGCCTTGCTGAAATGTGGCAGGGTGCCTGTGAGCTGCTGATTGTATGAAACATCAAAATTTGTCAGACTTCGCATCTGCTGTAACGACTCAGGAATTTCTCCAGAGAACCTGTTATGTGAAAGATCGAAATACTCTAATCTAGTCAAATCAGAAAGTATTACAGGAGTATTCCCTTCTAGAGAATTATGACTGAGATTTAAGGCAATTTGGAGGTTGTCACAGAAGCCAATTTCTTTGGGTATCTCTCCACTAAGATTGTTGTAAGCCAAATTCATATCTAGCAAGAACATTAAATTTCCAATGCTACTGGGAATAGATCCCGAAATGCTGTTGTTCTGAAGACGCAGGGAGCAAGTTTTGCATCTTTAAAAATAATATGTCAGGATCTGAGAGCTGATTTGAACTCAGATCTAGAGAAGCCAAGTTTTGGCAATTTGATAATGTCCTTGGAATTTTCCCATTTAAATAATTCTGTTGTAGATGTAGTTCCTGCAATACTCCAAGAGATTCAAGCTCATTAGGTATCTGCCCACTTATTCTATTTCTTGCAAGATTTAGCAAAGTAAGATTTTTGCAGCTACCCAGTTCCTGTGGAATGTCACCATGAATAAAGTTCTCATCTGCTTCAAAATATTGCAACTCAGACAAATCCCCAACTTTGGAATTGATGTTTCCGGTGAGTCTATTATTTGATAGAATAATTCCCTTGTTCACGCTTGCATTTATAAATGCTTTCTGGAATTGTGCCCTCCAAATAATTATAAGGTCTTTTTCCCCCGGTAAAAAGACCTTACTTATATAATTATAAGTAGGGTCTATACTTTGCAGTTGGGCATTAACAAAAAGTTGTTGGGGGATGTTGACAGCCAGTTTATTATTGCTCAGGTGCAGATACCGGAGGGTAGGAATAGAACCCAAGTTTTCTAGTATTGTTCCACTGAGTTCATTTTCATTAGCTATCAAGGCTACCAAGTTCTTTAGCCTGGTGGATATCGCTGAAGGGATTCGACCAGAGAAACTGTTGTCAGAAATCAGCAGATCAGTGAGATTGGGGAGAAAAAAACCAGGAATTGGCCCACTCAGATCGTTTTGGCTCAAGTCAAGATATCTCAGACTAACAAGACCATTAAATATCCACGCAGGGAGGTCACCAGACAGAAGGTTATGTGACAAATTAATCTGCTCCAATTCAGTGAGATGCCCAAAAGATTGAATATTTATAGCCCTGAAAGAGTTGCAAGGCAAATTAAGAGATCGAAGATTGGAAAGGTTGATAATCTGTTCAAAAAGGTCTCCCTCAAGTCTGTTTCTGGATAAATCAAGTACACTCAATTTCTGGAAGTGGAGAAGAGAGGAGAGATCACCCAACAAGAAATTGGAAGAGAGGTCCAGGTGAGTCAAGTTTTTGCAACCAGTCATATCAAGAGTGCCTGAAAATAAGTTTCTGGCAAGGTCCAGCTGTTCAAGGTATGCGAGCTGGCAAATTGCTTGGGGCATACTCCCTTTCAGGTATAGGCCTGGTAGTGAAATTTGAGTGACATGGGCGTTATTGCATGTTACACCTTCCCAGGCACATGCATTGAGATTTTGATCATCTAAATTCAACTCTGACAATATAGATTTTAAGGTTTTCAATTCTTGAGGATCCAAGCAAACAACAGGGTAAAGAATGATAATAAGGGAAATTGAAACTGAAATAATTGAAAAGTACCTCATGTTTTTCTATCCCAAATGTAGAAGAGAGGCTGGTTCACTGCTTAATTTTGATTTTGGTTATGAGCTGGCGAGGGTGAGAAACTAAGGACACCATCTCATTCGAGGGTTTCAAGATATAAATTATGGAAATCGCCCATACTTTTTAGCACTCAATTAAACCTTTGCTTTGAAAGCTCTTTTCGAAGAAGATGAGACCGGCAACCTTGGTGGCCCAAGTATTACAGCTGATTCAAACAGAACAACCATCCCAATCTTGCAAAGCCCGGGCTTTTCTTTCTCAAAGAAGAGGAGACCAGCAATCTTGGTATCTGAAGTACTGCAGCTAATTCAAACAGAGGAACCACCCCAACCTTGCAAAGCCTAATAATAGTCTCACCATGTGTATTTACAACTGTATAAAACATCAAGGCAATTTAATGGATCGACAAAACAACTGACATTTTAAAACATCAAATCCATCAACTTCCGACAGAATTGGTCAATAAAATTATCCTTGACGTACGAATGGCCCAGAAAAGTGGATCTTTTGCTTTTGCTCACAATGCTTGAAAAGCTTCTGGAAATCATATACGCGAAAAAATGGGTTTTACTTTTAAGACTATTGACAGTTTTTTTCTGCTGGAAGTTAAGATTTTATCGGTTGAAGCAAAGTTTAAAAGTACAACGATCTAAGAATTCAAGTCTCTTAAAAGAGATTGAAGATCCCGCCAAATTCTGAACCCAATCACTATACATAAAACTAATTCATGCTAAATTCGGCATAATTTTTGAATATTTTAGTGGCGCCAAAATCGGCATAACGATGTAATTCTCTTGTATTATTATTGTAAATAAAATTATTTCTTGTCAATTATGATTTATTTATTATTATTTGAGATCCATTCCTTATGTTTGGTATCAGAGCTCTAGGTTAAAAACTAGGGCCTTGGCCTATTGTGCTAAGATGCAAATCTGATCTAGATCATTTCATAGCCATTCCGGTAGCACTAGGATCTCTGAGTTATGTTTTGTCATGCAATTTTTAGTACTTAGTGCATAATCACGCAAGTACTTGTGGCATTAAGTCAGTGTTTGGCTCCTTGCATGGGTGACTTGAGTGGCATTTAGTGAGTTCAATGCTAACCAAACCATGTAGTATGTTTGGTGAGGAAGATTACTTCTTAGATTTCACGTATTTTCCGAGAATGGATAGATACCCTTGGATGGTCTCATGAGTGGGAATGATCCCTCTCTGTTGTTTCACTCAGAGAGTGTGAGAGCTTTGGATGGGTCTTTGAAGGTGTGTTGTGTTGTTGACCAGTATTATTTCCATTTTATCTAGTATGATATGTTTGAGAAATGCTTTCTAGTGAAGGTTGGATAGCCCTTTGAGTTTAGTGAGAGGTATTTTCTTATGCGGTTGCTATCACTATATGTCTTGTTTGATGCTAAGTATGAATGTGTAGTGACCCTTGAGTGGTCCTAGCTATATTATGCATCCTTACATAATGCGTGTATATGGATGTAATGATTGGAATTGGTGTTAATCTTTTGGCTCATGATAGAGTATTATGAAATGTCATGATAGAGTATTATGAAATGTCATATGTGACTTATGCAACAAAATCAATACGGATATGTCTTATGTCTAAATGTAAAAATGTGTTCTTTTGGTAATATTACTTATGATGCATTATGTATTTCATTTTTAGTGAACTATCATCATATGTGTGATGTGAGTAATGAGTGTGTCATTGCATATAATTGTAAATTCCTTGTAGAAGTGGTACATGGATAAAAACCCTACTGTTATATGGATAGAAATTATGGTAAACCATGCATGTACCTTCTTGCATCATAATGTGATCATGCCTAGTTAAGTGTATGAGTTAGTATGGTACTCGTTGTGCATGGTTGAGTAAAATTGATGGATTATATTTGTATTGTGTTTGAGCATACTCTCTCTAACACACTTTGGAAGTAGTGCCCCAAGGTGTCATGTAGTCACCACTCCCTCAAATGTGGCTAACCTTAGCCACATAGTTCATGTATTCATGTTTTCACAATTGATGCTTTATTTTGATTATTGATTAACTCTCTCATTGTTACTCATGAATCAGCATTGGATTTTTAATTTGCTTCATGAATAGACTAGTCACCAAAATTTTCCTTCTATATTTTGTGGCCATTGGCCACACTTGACCTATTGTTTTATTGCGCACATTTTTAAAAAATTTACCATTGGAATCGATAATTCTTCCTTTTGGGTTGTATTTTTATCTTTGTAATGATTATTCTAAATGTTTGAAATTATCGATCTTGTTCTATGTAATGCATTGTTCCCTATCATGTTCGTAGCAAACCCGGATAGAATATTGTACAAGGGAGTAGATGGTGGAGAGTGTGCTAAGTCTTGGTGTTTGTGTTAATGAGAATAAATTGCATGAAGAATATTGTACTTAATGAAATGGAATTGAATTTTGTGAAACGATTGTATTCCTGTGGTGACTTCGATGTGTGTGAATATCCTTGTGTTTGGAATCGAGTAGAATGTATTCAAATCTCTATATGAAAGTATTTATGAAATTATATATGTTCTTGAGTAAGAAGGAATGTAGCATTATCTACACTTTCCATCGAATATGTGTCAAGCTTGGTTTAACTCTATTCATCCAAGAATAGAGTCGCGGCCAGGCATCAATTCTTCACTCGTACAGATCACCTTGTCAGTCTACCATCGTGCAATTGTTCTTTAGCAAAATGGTCAGTCGAGGGCCCTTAAATTGCTTTCTTCAGTTGTTTCCTTATACGTTACAATCTACAAAGATCTAGTTGCACTTATAATCTTATGTCATAAGCTATTTTCGATATAATGTTTGTAATCACCCCCTTTCAAGGAAGATGCTCGCACCAACGTCCACAGTCTCTAATGGTTGAATCAATCTAACACATCAATAGGGGAATACTACCGATCCATTAGGCAAATTTATTCAAGCATAGAGTATCATTGTAAACTCACAGGACTATCGTCACCCTCATTAAACGAATGGTGAGAAAGACTTCTTGTCCTAGCTCAGGTGTATTCTTTACCATTAAGCACCACATCTTTTCCTCTCAACTTTAAAGGATGTCAATTTCTTGAATACTGGTTCCATGAGAACCAGTAGCTCGGGTTCTCACGAAGTTATTCTTCCTACACTTTCAGATTTTTTAATTTACCTTTTTAAAGATTCGTTTTCATAGCAGGCTCACATCTGAAGCAGTAATATATTTCATATTTTTGTTTATCAATCTTACTTCCTAAGCTTTGTAGATAAAAAAATCACTGTCTATTGAAGCTCTGTTGATGAGATTCCAAGGGAACCAGTTTTTCTCCTTTTACTAAGTTTTCACCAAACTTCAAATGTCCGGTTAAGTACTTCTGATTTACATTATATCCTCACATTTCTCAAACATGTCTATCCCCATTCTTTCTCTTGCAACAGAAAAGAATACCCCATTCACCTTCAGATTTGTTACTTCACTAATGAGGCCTCTCACGGTTATGGTTTCATTCGAGAGTCCATCTAAGGCATAGGAAATTCTTACTTTTATATAAATACATGGGAGATTATCCATTCCTTCCTCATTCTTATTTTTTTTAATTTCATGATAGAGGTAAATCTATATAAATGGACAAACTAGAAATTTGTAATATGAAATGGTCACCGTAGCAAAGTTTGTACAGAGAATTAATAGTTTCTCCTCAAATATGGACGGCGCTGCGTTCTTTAAACCTGCAAGTTGGTACGCCATATGCGTTGAGAATGACCATATTTATAAAACAGGTGTTGCCAAATGCAGGTTGTTTTGTAAGCATGGTGATGGCCTTTATTGTGATGTCTGAATACGTTAATGGACCCTTTGGGTCTCCTTATTGCATCTGTCATTCTGTGTTCCCATTTAGTCCTAGGTCCGTTATTGCAGATTCCTTATGGCCTTTAGTGTTTAGATTTGATGTGTGAAGGATCTTTGGCCTTACAAAGCAGCGAGTCCCAAACAAAGATAGCAAAATGTCATTTCTTTAACAAAAGTAAATATAATATACAACGTTAAATGAAGGATTAAGTCCTAGTGTACTTTGAATGCAAGCTAAGATATCTTTTCTTTTTCTTTTTTCTGATTTGCAAAGTAAAAGAGATAAAAGAAGAACGTGCCTTTACAAATTTACAAACAAAGATTTAATTTCTGCTACAGATTTCGCTATTACCGGGAACGACTAGTGAATATATTCGTCCAGATTCCTTGCATTGAGTGTTCAAAGTTCACACCTTTTTATGGTATAGCTTTGGGTTCTATCTTTGGAGTCAAAGCCTGAGAACCATTATGTCCCCTTGGTTCTCGTAGCTTCTGACAGGCAGTTGACAAATCAGCCTTGTAGGCCCTCCCCTAGAATAAATTCATCAATTAGCAAATGAGAAACTTGAAATCTGTACCGAACCCAAGATCTAGTTTATACAATGATATGGCCCACACAAGCTACTAGAGACAAATCTTTTCTCAAGGAATCTGTACTTTTGCACATAGTAGCAAATAAAAATGGACTGAAAATAAAGTGATAAGCCTAGAATTGTGAGATGTAGATAGTGGAAGTGAAATTCTATTTGTTAATTCTAACGTCCAGTAGGATTTGTGAAGTCAAATCTCTATAATTACCAGTAAAAATGATAAAATCATGGTAGTGTTGTAGTTAATGTCTCTGTCATTGTCTGTCTTATTCTTGCACACTGTACATATATTAGAGTGTAAAACGCAAAGCTCTTTACAAGCTCACTAATATCCTAATTTAGCCACCTTTTACAAGAGCCTTTCATAAATACTCTAGAAATTCTCTAGCTAGATTTCTTCTCAAGTAGCAGGCCAAAATCTGGTCCTTAGCAAACTCCAATTTGTACTTTCTTAATTTGCATGGTTTTTGGCATTTGTATATATAAGAGAGCCCGATTATAATTTCAATTTGCAAGAATGATGAAAATGTTTATTTCTAAGAAGGAAATGCTTTTACCACCATTGAGAAGGAACCAATGATTCTATTTACTAGTAACCATTTGAGAAATATCTAATTCTGATTCCCATAGAAACATCTTTCTGATGTTTGGAATTAACAGACATTTTGGGATTGAAACTCTTGTCAAACAAATGCATACACTCTTGTAAATTGTATGCTTTGACTTCATCAACCATTGTGATTTGTTAATTCTGAATCTAACAGAGACTTCTATGGTAGTAGAAATGTTAAGATTCAAAAGATTTCTTTTATTTTTAGAAAGAATGTTATGTTCGTAAAGTAGACTTGATTGTTTATGTGGCAGGTAGACATATCTACAGCTGATATTGAGTTGATATTAGAAGACCAAGGTCCATGGAGTATTTTTACAGACTTTGACATTATTTTCACACCAGAACATTCCTAGGTGAGGGGCTAGAATATGGATACTCAGGGAAGATTACCTTCCAAAATGGATTAGCATATTTGTGCTCACATATAACATTATGACAATATAAGTTGTTATATTTTGAAATGAAATTTAATCAAAATTTCCCCAAATCAATCAATATGAATCCATATGAGACTCAATGTGTCTTATTTTTGTTTGTCTTTAGGGTTTTATATCACTATTTTATAAGCCATTGAAAGCATTATTGACTAGTGACCTCCCGATAGTTTCAAATGACAATAAATTGAACATTTTCTAGAGGAGTGTAACAAGAATTCAAGTGTGAAAAATCACCAACTTATTCATAATTCTCAAATAGACAAATAGTGCATGTTTAGGAAAAATCATTTCTTTTCACCCCAATTACTTCTAATGAGGTTATAACTTGGTGCAACCAAGCATCAACTTGATTCCATTTGACATCTTCTAGAACTTTCAATGGATTTTACCAAGTTTGCATTTACTTGATCCCTGTTTTGGAAAGTATGTCATCATCTAGCAATGCAAATTTGGAATGATAGATTGTTGCAGCTGGTACTATCTATAAAATATTCACTTTGTATCCACAAAACATGGCAGGAGAATTGAATTCAAAGATTCAAAAAAATATATGCTCTAGAAAAGCTTCTTGCAAGAGAGAATTCTACCCATCAAGTCGTTTAGAAACCTTGTTGCCCAGGTTTCTTCAGGTTTCCAAGCAAATTTTCCATAGAATTTACATAGTTGTATAGTATCAAAAGATCTAGTTGATGAGTTTTTGAGTTTGTTTGTTGATATTAAGTCCAGATTTGTACATCAAGATGTAAATAACAATGCTAAGGCATTTAGAATATCTACTAGCATATATATATTATTTATTAATAATATATATAGAAACGTCAAGAGATATCCTTCTTGAGGCATCTATTTTTAAAAAAAATCAAAAATAAAAGTGCAATAGATGCCTCAAGAAGGATATCTCTCAATGTTTCTATATATATATATATGTTAGTAGCATTCACAGCGGGACATGGATGACAAAATTATTATTGCTAGGGTTAGGGCTAGGGTTAAGGTTAGGAATAGGGTAGGGTTAGGGTTAGGGTGAGGGTTAGGGTTAGGGTTAGGGTTCAAGATTGTGTTTGTGATTAACATTTGGGAAAAGGTTTGGGGTAGGGTTAGGGTTACTATTATTATTAGGATTAGCATTATGATTATACAAAAAATAAGGGTTAAGGAACCTCAAGAATAATTTTATTATTCAAAATAGGGTTAGGTTTAGGTTTAGAGATAAAATTGGTATTAGGGTTGGAGTTATTATTAGTGTCAGGATTATGGTTAAGTTTAGGATAATGGTGTAGGAGCACCTGCTCATTTTGATGAATTTTCTCAAGTTGCTACATGGAGAGTTGGGTCTAGGTGTTAGAGTTAAGTTGTTGTGTGTTTTGAGTTTGAATTTAAGGTCCAAGGAGACCATTCTTGATGTATTTGACAACTTTGGAGGTCTTTTGAGACCATATTGTAAAAGTTGTAAATCTTGTTGGAAAAGTTGTCAAGTTTGATAAAAAATTGTCAAGATGGATTGAATGTTAGTTTTCTTGTGTTGAATCATGTTTCTAGGATCATGATTAGGGTCTAAAAAGGTAATTTGTAATTTTTTAGGTGATTAGAGAGTCATAAAATGCAAATATTGCAAATATGCAAAAAGTTGTCAATAATAAACTTGCAAAAATGCAAATTTTGTAAAGGCCAATGGTTAGTTGGGGTTTGAAAAGTGTTTGGTTAGTTTGGGGAGTTAGTTTTGAGTTGGAAACATTTAAAAGGCATGTACACCTCGTGATGGGGGTTGGAAATTTTCATTTTGAAAGAAATGCCATAAAATCTATTAGTTTCTTTGCATAAATTCTATGTTTTCAAGAAATCTGCTGCTACAGGTTGAATTGCTCATCCGTACAAAAGTACCAAATCCCAAGGGTTATGGAATGTGTTAGATTTCATTTTAATCAAGTGGGAGGTTCTAATATTGAGTTTTGAGTGAGATATCTTCATATTTTTGAACTGCCTGTTTATAGCTTGTCAAGGGTTTTGATTGGTGTAGAAATGAAGTTTTAGACATTCCACCTCCTGTCATGACTTGTAACTCAGTGGAATGTATTTTTTCATGATAATATAGGTGCACAATTGGTTTGGGATGCAAGGGATATGTTTTGTATTACTTTATGGTGATGCCCTAAGGTGTTTTCATGAGATTTCCATGTGAATTTGAGGAACTAAAGTAAGGTTTTGACAAAATATGAATGGAACTGCATGTGTAATGGTGTTTTTGAGTTTGTGTAGATGTTTATATGAAGTTCTGAGGCAATGGAAAATTCTGGTAAGGTGTGGAACCATTACTTTCAATAAACCCTCCTCAAATTGGCTTAAAATGAGGGTTTTGTGGTTTGGTATGTAGAGTTGAGTTTCTCCTGAAACAAATTATGCTTTTGAGGGTTTGGACACATGTAAATTTCTGCCCCAACAAGTATTGAGGGTTGTGAAGAGTTTAAAGGGTAGTTCCTTTGTAAATTAGGCCTAATTAGCCTAATTAGGACAACGGTGAAGGCCCATTTTGAGGCATATGTTCCAAAACAACATCTGATGATTTTGAAGTATGTTTTGCAACTCACTAAGAGGTATCTAAATCTCTAATTTTTTTGTGAATTCCATTGTGAAGTTTGTGAGAAAAATCCCAAATAAGGTCAGAAGACCTACTAGGAACTTGACCTAGTTGAAAAGTGAAATTTGAAGATTCAAAGGTTGGTGTCTTGAAATATGTTTGAGGCTACTTGAATTGAGTTTCTTGAGTAATCCTAACCCCTTTCTTACATCAGATAATGTTTAGGGTTAAACTTAGGGTTACAGTTACGTTTAGACATAGAATTACGATAAAATGTATGGTTAAAGTCAAGGTTAGGGTTAGAGATAGAATTAGGGTTAAGTTTGGGGTTAACATTAGTATTGGTGTTAGGTTTATGCTTATATTTTAGGGTTAGGGTTAAGCTTGGGAATAATTTTATTATTATGAATAGGGTTAGCATTAGCTTTACAAATGAAATTGGTATTAGGGTTATGCTTAGATTTTAGGGTTAGGGTTAGTGTTATTATTAGGATTATATTAGGGTTAGGTTGAGGGTTAGGGTTAGGGTTAAGGTTAGACAAAAAATGAGGGTTAGGGTTGGGAATAATTTTATTATTGGGAATATGGCTAGGGTTAGGTTTAGAGATAAAATTGGTATTAGGGTTGGAGTTATTATTAGGGTTAGGATTAGAGTTAAGTTTAGGATAATGTTTAGGGTCAAAGTTATGATTACAATTTGGGATGAGAATTACAATTTGGATTGGGTTTATCATCACAATTATATATATAGAGATAGATAGTTTTAGTGTTACATTTATTTTTTATGTTATATATAGATAGTGAAAACAACTTGTTCAAAATTTACTTTACAACACATGCAATGTGAAAACAAAGTTCAAAATTTACTTAACAACACATGCAATGTGAAAACAAAGTCAAAATTTACTTAACAACACATGCAATGTGAAAATTACAATCTACTAAATTACTTCTAAGGGAAAGGGGCCCATAGTGGGTAGGGATCCAATGGTGGGTATAAAAGTAGGCTTGAGTGGGTCCCATAGTGGGTAGGCTTAATATCCAATATCTTACACTTATTATCCAATTGCAAAACACTTTTATCCATAAAGTACACAAACTGACAAATCATGTGATGCAACATCAGTGCACCAATTGTAATACATGACTTAGTGACCCACTATTAGTCTCACCTTTTTCTTGGATCATTTAAGATACCTTGACAAAAAACATGTTGATGTGGCATCATATTTGATGATGTGGCCTTGAAACCAAGTTTTATAAGTAGGGGACTTGCCAAATAAGCTAATGTAAAAATTTGGGAGTGATTTGAAATTTTCACAAAAGACTTTGAGAAGCGTGAAGTTAGGGTGACCCACTATAGGCCCCTCTCCCTTATTTTAAACTACATTTTATGTTGAACTTCATATTGTTGTTGTAGGAAATCATAAATTGTTCCATGCATAACTATTGGCAAGTTAATTTATTTATAAGAAGTAAATTTCTAATAACTTATAAATTCTATTTTTTAACAATTTATTGTTTTTTATATAACTATTTCAATTTATTTGTAAAGACTGAAAAAATTAGGGAGCCTAACAAACATAGAAGCCTATCTGAAGAATCTTCAATCTTCAATCCATTGCTGGTAAACTTTGTGTTGACCTTAAAGCCCTAAGAAATTGTGTGCCTGGCTTTCAACTCAAAAATCTAATTCACAAAAATGTTGCAGAGTATTTCAATTTCAAATTGGTGAGTATGAAATTCATAATGCAAGTAAAAATTATAATATAGAGTGGGCAAGTTAGATCATAAAAAATATTATATTGATTTTAATTTTATTTATTATTTTTTTAATATAAATTATCTATCAAATAGTTTTTATTTTTTATTTTAAAATAATTATAAATGAATTTCTTTATTTTTTAACATATAATTTAATTAATTGAAATATTTAATTCATATAAAATATTCTATATTTATAATCAGATTCAGAAATATTTCTTAACTAATTTCTTTTATCTTTAATTTTATTTTCTTTCATTTGGGTCATAGTCTTTTATGAGTCTTATAGCCACGCTTGGTTTATAGGTTTTACATTAGGGTTTAGGCGGCTTAATGGTATGCTCTTTCTCTCGACTTAATTATTCTAAAAAGTTTATTTAAAAATAAATAAATTTCTAATAGAGTATATATTTGGGACTTCATCATTATAGATGCTAATACAATAATTGGTAATATATGGTGTTTATGTTATCTCTATGTTTGGATATCTTCTTTATTTTTTTAGTAATAATTCTAAGTACTTGTTCTAAGTGTTATATGCATCTATTAAAATCTAAGTCTATGTGTATCTTTTGACCTGTACAATTCAATCTAAAATAACAACACATGCAATGTGAAAACAAAGTTTAGAAAATAAAATTTATTAGACAATATTTTTTTTTATAAAATTTAGAAAATCAAATATATTAGACATAAAAAAAGATTTTATAAAATTTAGAAAATAAAATATAAAGAAATATTCTAAATTTAATATTTCATATAGGTAAGTTTCTAAATTAATAAACTTAAAATAAAATAATATTCAAAATCTTAAAACTTCATTTGTAAAATATATTAAAATAAACATAACAACATATGCAATGTGAAAACAAAGTTTAGAAAATAATATATATAAGACATAAAAAAGATTTTAGAAAATTTAGAAAATCAAATATAAAAAAATATTCTAAATTTAATATTTCATATAAGTAAATTTCTAAATTAATAAACTTAAAATATCTTATATTTACAATTAGATTCAAAAATATTTTTTTACTGGCGGGGGCCCTAGCTTGGTTGGCTAAGTAATTTCATTGCGGTTCTGCTGGTCACGAGTTCTAGTCTCCCCCGTCCCGTGGTACCGGAGGGCTCTCCCCTGTCTCGTGGTACCAGAGGGCGTGTGCAATTTATAGGGGGTCGTGCTACCCGATTCCTGCAGTCTAAAAAAAATAAAATTTTTTACTAATTTTTTTATCTTTAATTTTATTTTTCTTTTCTTTCATTTTGGTCTATTTTTAACTGCATTTTTTGTTGAACTTCATATTGTTGTTGGAGGGAATCATAAATTATTCTATGCATAATGCAAGTAAAAATTATAGTGTAGAGTAGGCAAGTTAGATCATAAAAAAACTTATATTGATTTTAATTTTATTTAATATTTATTTAATATAAATTATCTATCAAATAGTTTTAATTAAAAAAAAATGAATTCCTTTATTTTTTAATATATAATTTAATTAATTGAAATATTTAATTCATATTGTAACTAAAGAAAAAATTAGGTTAAATCAAATGCATAAACAAAATCCTAACTAAATAATGAAGTACAATGGAGTAAAAATGCATGAAACAAAGAACAATCTCACCAAAAGTCTTCAAACCCTCCATCTTCATTGCCCTTCTCCATTTGCTGAAGTATGAAGTGAGCCCAAAGTCTAAAGCATAAAATAGTTAAGCATGAAGTCAAGAGGTAAGAAGTTTATGAAGTGTGAATGTGCAAGCATAAGATGTGATGATTGGGTGAATGGCCAAGATTGAAAGTTGAGAAAGCCCTAAGATCAAAGGCTGGAATTGCATGTGACAACCAACAATTAGGGTTAGGGAAAAATTAGGTTAAAATTTGAAATGGAGGTCTAAGATTTGATTTTGGAAAACTCAAATCAAGGGTCAAGAATGTATGTGACAAGGGGATATTGGACACAAAAAATGAAACTATCGTAGAATCAAATAAAAATTTAAAATTATTTGATTTAAGAGGTGATGTTGACTTTTTGAATTAAAAATTAATTTAATTCAAAAGTGGTGGAGTAGTAAATAATTATTTTAAATTATTTACTAGGTGGGAAAAATGGAAAGTGGGGATTTTAAATAAATTATTTTATTTAAAATTAGAAGAAAAGTCTAAGTGGTGGGACAGTAAATAATTATTTTAAATTATTTACTTGGTGGGAAAAATGGAAAGTGGGAATTTTAAATAAATGACTTTATTCAAAATAAATAATTATGGAGAAAATGGACAAGGTGGATAATAATTAAATTATTTATTTAATTATGAGAAGACATAAGGAATTAATGACATATTTAAATAATTAAATAAATTTAAGAATTTATTTAATTATAGGGACACATAAGAAATTAGTGACGTATTTAAATAAAATAAATGTAATTTATTTATTTAAATAGTATGAGGAATAAAATATATAAATTAATTAAATAATTAAGAATTATTTAATTAATAGTTGAATTTGGACTATAGGACATAATTAAATATTTTAATTATGTTGAGAAAAAATGTGGCCAAAAATAAAGTTTGTAGGCCTAAATAAATTTTATGTATCTACACATAAAATATTATATATTATATTAATTGAATAGGATTAATAGTGAAAAGTCCCTTTGTAAGAGCCTAAGTGTCCACAAAAGAACCTTAGCCAAATATTATTATTGCTAATTATAATCTAATTGCTAATGACAAGATAAATTCTCACACTTAATTAAAAAAACTAATTATAAGAATAAAAAAATAAAAAAATAAATTATAAAAATAAAAGAATCAAAGTAGATTTAAATTAACAACTAAAATAACTATTAATTAACATGTAAAATTTATCAAAACTAACATTAGTTTTAAAGCAATACTTTATGCTTTTATTTTCTTCTTTCTAGATTTCTTTCTAATTTTTATTTTCTTCCACAATTCTCATAATGAAGTTCTATTTAAATTTACTTTTATTCGTACATCTACATCAATTTTCTAATTGAGACATGTTTGTTGAGCAATATTTTTGTTCTGCATTCTTCTACATGAATGTAACCTATTATATCAGAAAATGTTTTGTAAATGTAATTTTCTCTATGGAAAAGATGCATAAAATATAGATATTTTTATAAAGAAAACATCATCATTTTTTAATATTTTTTTATATATTTAATTTTATACTAATATAAAACTACAAAGACTAAGTTTTATGCAGTTTTTAAAATTGTAATAATCTAAAAAAATGATTAATATATATTATATTTATTATTATTTTTTAATATTAAAAATGAAATAAAACAAAATAAATAAATAAAAAGAACAAATTAAAGATTAGACCTTCCATAATATATAACATTATATTTCACATATTAATAAACCAGCCATTATAAAAAGAAACAAACCAATAAAAAAGTAAATATGTAAATAAAACTCAATAAGACAAATCTTCACTTCACATCCCAAAAAGAATATTAAAGCAGGAAAATCACTCTTCTATTCTACAAAGAAATTTTGTTACATAATGGCCTCCTTGTGTGTAAAATAAACCATACCTTCAAGAATTTTTTCCTCCTATTGTGCATGCACAACTATAAGGTAATGCCTCTAGAAAAAACATGAGTTTTTATAAAAAAAAAAAAAAAAAACTTCTGCAAGGGAAATATTTCTCAAAAATTTTAGATTGAAAGAGAAGTGACAAAAATACATTATTGAGATCGTAACATGGTCTATGTAAGAAGAACTTTATCATTTAGGTTGCTTGAGTTAATAGCATAGAGCCTCGACTTACCTGATAATCACTTGAATGAATATGCCTTGCCCTTGAGCTAGCACTAGGCTTGGGTAGGCACAAGGAGGGGGGCATTGTTACCCTTCTTCACCAAGATGAGGTAGGTGGATTGCAGGTGAAACACAAGGACAATTGTCACTGGCTTCTGGTTCAACCGTTGCCCAACTCCTTCATTGTCAATGTTGGAGATTGAATTCAGGTAATTGTTTCTTATATTTTCTATGTAAGCAACATTTCAAAAAGAAAACAAAGTTTAAAAAATAAAATGCAAGATAATTACTACAACATGCAAATAAGTCGTTACAAATGATATTATTGGCTTTGCCGTGTTTGAGCGGAGGTAGTGGTCTGACAAAATAAATTTTATTAGTAAATTTTTTGCATCATTCGTTATTTGCTTATTTGTTGTGTGCATTAAATAAATTTTATTAGTAATTTTTTTGCCTCTTCTTCCACTACTGCCATCTGCACGAAAAATTCAACTTTACTTATGTTTTTGACATAGGTTTTTGCTTTCAATTAGGAACACCTCTCGGTGTAAATAATTAACTAGTTTTTGGATTAAAACTTTATCGACGGATATGGTCTGTCACAAAGTAGTCTACTAGTTAATTTGATTACTTGCAATAAAATGTGCTTGTAATATAACCATTCTATTAATTGAGATCACAATTTACACAAGTATGCATAGGTTCCAATGATGCACTCACTATGGCACTATTTGTTTGTAAATCATCTTCTCCTTTGTTAATGGATTTGGTGTTCATATCACCACATTAACAATGCAGTATAACGTATATATTATTCCAAAATGTATGTACACATTTGCTTTAGGCTCCAATTGTCTTTTCCCAAGGTTTTTGAGATAGTAGGATGGTTGAACTCTTGGGCACTTTAGTCGCAGTCTCTATTGGGCTTGCAGCAAATAAGACACAAAATCACCATAAAGCAAGCTAAAACACCACCCAAGTTCTTCACTAAAGTTTTAAAATTTATTAAAAGTCAAATGGGATTGAGCTCCAAGTGATAAATTATCACAGTCGAGATATTCACAATGGGGATTTATTTTCATATTTTTTTAAAACATGTTAAATGTACACATACCATCATATCTAATTTTTGGGTGAGGTCCTTACACTCTTTCATACATATACATATATATGCAACTTCTAAAACATCAAGATTAAAATGATTATAATTAATAATTAATATATTTTTATATAGTACAAATTAAATTAATATATAAATATAATACAATACATAATTATTATTATTTTTATAGGTGAGTGCTACCAAAGGAGGTAGCTCCCATGTACAATCTGACTGGGGCAATTACATGCCTGATATAAAACTTGGACAACATAGACATCCCTAAGTGCCAGTGTACCAGATGCTAGTAAATGGCTGCTAGAAAGCCACCTAGCCGAATTATCCTTCTCAAGCTCCCTTCACCGAGCCACGAGTTGCTAGAGTCCATAAATTTGAAAAAGGCCCCCATGTCTACATTCTTGACCCCAACCTGGAACACCTCCCATGCATCAGACATGAAATTGACAAGAGCCTCCAGACGCTCATGGGAATCCTCCCTCTCCTGCTAGCCACCCTCGTCATCCTCATCCCCCACCATTGCAGGGTCAAAGTAGACCCGCAAAAATCTTACCTAGCCATCCATCCTTAATTCCATGGTTGCATTGGCGACAACTTGGATATTATCCCACATCACAAACGCATTAATCCATTCAACCACACGTTCTTGGACTCAATCACATCTACCAGAGCGCTGACCATAATGTCATAAATCTTACCGTCACACCAGTGTCGATCCATACTCAACACTGATGATACCAAATCCACAATCGCATTGCACACCACTGGGCTTTGAGTAGTGAACAACCTCCTGCATTGCTTGGGAAAGGATTCCTTGGCGCACGAGCAAGCTAGACCAAAATAAACCACCATATTGGCTCTATGGCCAGCTCCCTGATTCTTTTGGATAACTGGTTCAGGTCACCCATCAATAAATAGCCACAAGGGCAATGCCCATGACCAAAGGACACCATATGCCCAACGAGCATACCAAGCCCTGAATCCAAACTAAATATGTCCTAGCAAGCTTAGACGCACTGCAACAACCTTGTCACTTGGTTGACATGCCCTTGGGAGGAGTGAAAGCGTAGGCTTGAAGTCTCCAAAAATCTTCTAAAAATAATTCTTGCAGACCCGGCCCGAGTACTTGGGCTAAACCCGTGACCACTTTACTTTTTGAATCACTCCTAAAATTTCCAACTTTTGTTGTGTGTATGCAACTGACACCTTACTCAATCCTGTTGTCGTAATCTAGAATTGTTTCTAGACCAGGCCATCGATCTACATGGGAGTTAATGAGTATCACAGTAGCTTGAGATACACCGTAATTTTCCAACAAATCAGCCACTTTGTTGGCCTCTCTATAGATGTGTGCTAAGGAGAAGTCATTGAATTTGTCCAAAAGATTGTGCATCCTCTTTATCCAATTTTCCATCTGCTAGCTTGGAGACTTACCTGAGGAGATGGACTGGATGCAAATTTGTGAATCCCCTTCAATTTCTATATTGTCTATTCCTTTCTTAATGCATAGTTCCAGTCCTAGTTCTAATGCTTCTATTTCTGCCATATTATTGGTACGAGTTCCTAGGCATTTTGATGCAACCCACACACATTTGCCAGCTTCATCTCTTACGATGCATCTAGCAGCACCCTGCCCCAGGTTTCCTTTTGCAACCCCATCAAAATTAAGCTTCCACTTCAATCGTACTGGTTGCAACCAATGGAAAAACTTTCAATCTACCTTAACTTATTTTGAGCTCACTCTAGGCTTTCTGTATCAACTCATCCCACCTTGTGAAGTTTTCTTTAGTACCGATTATGATTATGTTATTTTTCGTTTCAATGATGGCCCCTTGAATCTTGGTAATTACCAGGTCCCAACCCATGGCCTTATCATAGAAGATATGCCTGTTTCACTCCTTCCAAATGTGCCATACAATTATGGATGGAGCCAAAATCCATAAGCCATACTAGTAGCCACCTTTATTAGCAATTGGCCAACTGCTAAAAAACTCCTCTAATTTCACTTGTCTTGGTCCCTGAGAATGAAATTTGTCTTGTAACCAGTCCCAACATGTAGCTGCCATCCGATAGTTTAGAAAGAGGTGGTCCACACTCTTCTCCTCACATTCACATAATGGACACCTTGAGGGGCCTACGATTTTCAATCTTTCCCCTATGAGGCAACGCTTGTGAATAGAAACCCATAGGAAAGCACCCACCTTAGGTAGTACTTCCCGCTTCCAACATAGGGTTGCCATCCAAGATTTCTCTTTGCTCCGTGCTACTTGTATTTGATAACCCAATTTGGCTGAATAATCACCCAATGTGGCACCACACCATATGATCGTGTCTTCCCTATTGCTTAGATTCACCGTCTGACTAGCTAATTCCCTCACCACCGCAGTTTTTATTTCAATTGGTAGGGGCTAGGTATCCACCACCTTCCATTTATATTGTCCCCCAATCATTTTTGGGTTGAAAGTTACATAATATGCTACTTTGCATCTGAAATCCTCTTGAAGTCTCTCGACATAATGCCCCAGATCAAACAACTTTGACAATCTCTGGTGACCATCCCACGAGTCTGTCCAAAATAGAGCCTTCTGACCATCCCCTATGCGCCACGAAATTTGATTGGTGATTAAATGCCTGCACTTTGAGAGGAACCTCCATATCACCGATCCGCCATCCAAGTTTGTGATTGTCAATATTCTAGAGGGGTCACTATTATCCAAGTATTTGTTTTGAATTATTTGACACTACAATTTTTTCGGCTGCTTGTACATATTCCATATTAGTTTTGCACCTAAGGCATTGTTTTGTAACCTCACCCTTCGCAAACCTGCCCCTCCATCCTCTTTTGTCTTGCATGTTGTTTCCCAGCTGATAAGTGGAATTTTTCTTTCATCCTTAGACCCTTCCCAAAGAAATTTCTTGAGGAATTTCTCCACGTATTCTTCAAATTTCACTGGTGCCTCATAACAAGACATTGTGTAAATGGGGAGTGCAGACAAAACTGCTTTTACCATCGTTATTCTCCCTGCGAATGAAAGCTAGCTATTTTTCCATGTCATTGCCTTGCATCTACATTTCTCAACTACCTCTGACCAATGTTTTGTTTTGCAAGCTCCATCAAAGATCTTTACTCCTAGAATTTTTTGGAATTTTCCCTACTTGGAAGTCCAAAATTCCAGTGATGGCCCTCTATAGCGCCAGTCTTGTGTTGAAAAAGAAAATACACGATTTTTCCTTATTCATTTTCTAGCCTGATTGTCTTTCATACTCCTCCAACACAACCTTAATAACTTTGTCTTCCCTTATAATTTCTTCGCCCAAAAGGGAGGTATCGTCTGCAAATTGTGAATTCATTATGGGATCCACATTGGGCACTACACGCACACCTTTCCATTCCAAGTAGAGAGGACAATTCTTAATAACACTACTTAGGGATTCTGCCATAATTATAAACAAGAAAGGGGAAATGGGGTCCCCCTGCCTGAGACCATTTGTGGCCTAGAAAAAACTGTGCAAGGTTCCATTGACTACAATTGAAAAATGTACCATGGAGATGCAGTGATAAATGAGTTCACACCATTGAGTACAAAATCCCATTTTTTTCCATTACCTTGATTAGAAAGCACCATGCGACTTTGTCATAAGCCTTACATGAATCCAATTTGATTAACATCCCTACTTCCCTACTTTTCTTAAGTGATTGTACCACCTCTGAAAGAAGAATAATGTTGTCTGTGATTTCCCTACTTGGCATAAAGCCATTATGTTCTACAGATATTATATTTCCCAAAACCAGTTTCAACCTATTTGTGAATACTTTAGCAATCACTTTGTAGATGGTATTGCAAAGTGATATGGGCTGATAATCCCCAAAAGAACGACATTTAGGCTTCTTTGGAATCAATGTTATTATGGTGTTATTTAAATCTTTTACAAAGTGCTTTGTTTTTCTGAAGTCTTCCACCAGCTTCCACAGATCATCTCCCATGAAACTCCAACACTTCTGGAAGAATTTCACTAGGAACCCATTGGGCTCTGGCACTTTGTCAGGGTGTAATTGAAACAATGCACATTTGACCTCATCGTTTGTGACTTCCCCACACAACATCAGATTGCCAAGCTCACTGACCTGATTTGCAATTGAGTCCAAAAACCTACCACCAACTTCATGCCTACTTTGACACTCCAACATATGTTTAAAGTAACCAACAACTGTTGAACCCACATCCTATATTCCATGGACTGTATGGCCATCCATGTCTTCAATTTCCTCGACCTTGTTTGATGCTCTCCTAGCAAGTACTGATGCATGGAGGAACCTTGAGTTTGAGTCTCCTTCACTTAACCAAACTTCCCTAGATTTTTCACGCCAATATATTTCTTCTTTCTTAAGAAGCTCATCCAACTTAGCCTTTAACTCCATTTCCTTAAGAAGCTCATCATTTCTCATACCTTCCTTGATTACTTTCTCATTCAAATCTTCCAGTTCTCTTTCCACCTTGCCCTTCTCCACAAAGATATTTTGAAATATCTCCTTATTCTAGACTTTAAGCTTCAGTTTTATTTTTTGGAGTTTCTTAACTATTTTGAAGTTGATCGATCCTCCAACATGAATCTCCTTCCACCAGCATTCCAAAAGATTTACTAGGCTCTCATCATGCCACGACATATTATAGAACTTGAAGCTTATCTTTTGCAAATCTTGTTGTCCTATGATATTTAACTCAACTGGGAAATGGTCTAAAATTGACACTGGTATGCTAGCCAATACCTACTTACTTTTCTCAAGCCAGATCAGAGATACCAAAAATCTGTCCAACTTCTCTACAATTGTTGTGAAATCCTTATGCCTATTGGTCCATGTGTATATGCCATTGTTAGACATTCAACAACTCCAACATCCACCATGAAGCCTCTAAAGTCTATGGTGGTCTGCGAGACACTTCGATTCCCTCCCCATTTTTTTGTCAGGTCCAGGATGGCATTGAAGTCTCCTCCAATGATTAAATGATCTCTTCAGAAGGGATGAATGAAATTGAGTATCAATCACCACAACGTATCCTTTTCCTCGGTTTTAGTTGGCCCATAGACATTTATGAGCATAAAAGAACAATTTAGACCCAAATCAGAAAATTTTGTCGCCATCCAATTAGAGAAAGAGCCCATCATTTCTATCGAAACTGTTGCTTCTTTCCAAAGAGGTCCCAGACCACCAGAATTCCCAACAGAGTCTTGAACGTACCCACTCCAAGTCTGACAATATTTTAGAAATTTCAACTCTTCCTCCCTAGAAATTTTGGTTTCTTGCAACAAAATAATATTGTCTATACTTTTTTGAAGGTGACGCTTGACAAGGCACCGTTTTTCAGGGGCCTTTAGGTCCCTAACATTCCAAGTAGTTATCTTCATTATTTCCCAAGGGAGGGGCTACCTCACTGGTACTTAAAAATTTGGCGATGTTCAAGAACCCCTTTGCAGCAGCTTCTTATTCCCTTAACTACTTGAAGGATTTCTAGCCTCTTGTGCTCCCAGTTGAACCAAATTTTCCCACACCCAAATTCTTTGTTTCCGACTATGAGATGTACCTATCTTCGATAACATCCAACTCATCTGTTGGATCCACATTCGAGTCTAGATCAACACCTACCTCTGAATCAACTTTTTCCTCCCCAACTTGATTTTGATCAACCCTCATCTCCTAAGAAGTGACCTTAGGTTGTCGATTCATCTTTAGCCCTATGTCTTCTGGTTCCTTATACAGGCTAGCTTGAGGCAACATCTCATCCTTTGGAGCAGAGGCTGAATTCAACTAGGCTATCTCATTAGGGGTCTTGGGTGAAAAATTATGTTCAAAAGGGGGGTATCATCCTTTGTTTTTTATTTCCAAACCAACTTCCTTGGACTTTAATGCACTTTGAAGAAGCATGCCCCCAAGCACTGCACTTAGGGAAAAAAATATTTGTCTCTTCCACTTTGATTCCTTAGAGCCAGTGATCCCCTCCCACCTTTAAACAAATCTAATTTGGAATAGTATCTATAGCAACAATTTTCATTCACGCATACTTGTAAAGGTTTCCATAAAAAATACTCAAATCCAACTCAACAAGGGATCCAAGAGTGCAGCCTATCTTCTCCAAGCATTCCACCGTCCAATATTCCATCGGGAGGTTGTATAATCTAACCCAAACTGGGTAGTCATAAGGTCTTAATTTCATTGGGTTGAAATTCAGACACCAAGGCTGCATGTATAAGGGTGCATAACCCATGAACCACATTTCTCCCTCCGTAACATGCTTCCTTGCTTCTTCATTAGCAAAAACAACTAGAAAGAAACCTTTTGGAAAAAATTGTAATAAAACCTTTTATTTCCATTGTTCCTCAATCCAATTTTTGATGAATTCTCTTGATGGTGTTTTACCAATAAAATGACACAAAAATGCATGCTCCCCCAAAATGGCCACATCCAATTTTGTTTCTTCTGTAACATCAATTTCCATTAGGGAAATCTCCAAATTTTGTTTAGAGATGTTCTCCCTCTTGGGGATCCATTTTCCATCTGGCCATCCTATCAACCTTTGTTTTCTTCCCCCACACAAATTAGTTGGCCTTCTCTAAGTCTATCATTCCTTCCATTCCTTTTGCCTCCCCTTTTGTTTTAGCCAAGATGCATCCATTGGTTTATACAAGCTTCAATATTCTTTTCTCTCCAAGTCAGGACAATCTCAAGACTTCTTTGCACTACCCTTGGATTATCTACTGAGGTCTTTGATTCGGAAGTATCATGCCTCTTTCGTTTGGTATCTCCATTGGCGATCCCTTCCTGCCTATAATATGGGTGGAATTTGTCCACCCAATGCCCACCTTCATAAACCCATTGGGGCTTTCCTTGCAACCCATTTGATTCTGCCTCAATTGCTTCATCCCCCCAACAACATTTGGATGCATCTTTGCTCCACAAAGATTTCCCATTCTTTTCTTGAATCGCTCCAACCTTCCCCGACTTGTCATATTTCCCACATGTGCTTCCCTGCGAATCTAGGTTGTTGTGCTCCATTTTTTTAATTATATATATTATATATACTTGATACATAATTATTATAAAATATATTTTATACAATAAAAATTAAATTATAAATAATATAATTTTATTTATTATTATAAAATATTATATATAAATTAAATAATTCATGTATGATCATATTATATAATTTAATGATATATATCATAGATCTATATGTTAGGAATAGGATCATAAAACAATATACAATAAAATTATTGTTGAAATAAAATATAAAAAATAGTATAAAACACAAAGACACAAATATACGAGGCTCACCCAAAATGACCTATGTCCATGGAGAAACAATCGGGTGTTCCTTTATTATGTTCAACAAAATGAAGGGATACAACCTAAAACACATCCATTGCAACTTTCTTTTCTCTCTATCACAGTCTCATCACAATACAATACAATCTACAAGAGTAATACAATGCCCTTGCATAAAGAGATGGTTACCTTCTAGGGCAAGAGAAACCAACATAACCTCTATTGTTAGATGTGTGATCTAATGATAAATGGTCCAAATTTACAATGAATGGTTGTTAGGGAGATGGGTGTGCAACCCTTGGAATGATTGTTAGGGAGATGCCCCCCCGAACCTTGTAAGGGGTACCTCCTCTTTCATTCAACTTAGTCTAAATAACAAATTACGAGTTATCATCATCAAAAGATATAAGGGGTTCCTATGTAGAGTGTCTTAAAATATGAATATAATTGGCCTTGTTTAAGGAACCATAGTACTATGGGCATTTAACATAAATTTTATATATAATAGGCCTATAGACCAACTTAGTCTAAATAACTTTAAAAGTTGTTATCATCAATTTAAGATACAAGGGATTCCTAGTAGGGTGTCTTAAGACCTTGTCTAAGGAACCATGGTACTATGAAGATTTTAACATTTTTTGTTCTTCATGTAATAGTCACAAAATATTTTATTAATAATATTTACATTAAGAATGGTCCATAAGTTATTCTCTTTATTTAATAATTTTGGGTTTAATCAATATAAGAATGAATGTAATTTAACTAATTTAATTTAGAGTTTTTGTAGATTATGTATTATAACTTGAAAATCTTTAAATAAAAATATGATTTCAAGTGTGTATTACCACATTCAAATAAATAATGAATTGACGTTTTAACATTTTAATAGGTTTTATTATAATTTTAACTTTTTAAAGTATGGTTTATTTATAACTTTTATTATAAAAGTTAAAAATTTAGCTTAATCAATTTTAAGATAGTCTATTTTTATTTTTTATATTTTATTTGAAGTACGTTTCAATTTTTTAAATCTAATTTATTTTCAAATTTATAATATCTTTTTATTCGTCAATATTGAGTTTATCTTTCAATTAATATTAATATTGTTTGTAATATATTAATTATATTTTAACGTACAATTTTTTTAATATTTTAAATCTACTAAATGAAAAAAATAGTTTTACTTTAAAAAAAAATTATTTATGAATTTAATAAGTTTATTGTTTATTATTATTTTTCTACAATTATTAATATTTGAATTTTGATATATTATTTTTGATTCATAGTTGATTTCAAGCTATCACTTCTCCATTGAGACCTTTGTTTCACAAACATCATTTGATAAATTACTTACCGATTGACCTCACATACTACACAAATGTATGAAAAAAGAAAGGACCAATTTTTTTCCTAATTGAAGTTCCACATCTCTTCACCATACACATTGCACACCAAGGTGTGATTGCTAGTTATAATATGTTTGTAGTTGTTATATGGTTATAACAAATACCCAAATAAACCCATGTGTGGGGTCATTGACGTATTGACCAAGCACTCAGTGTTATGTGGAGGGTTGTGTCAAGTGGAGGGGCCAATGTCTACTTATACAGTTATAACAAATACCCAAATAAACCCAAGTGTGGGGTCATTGAAGCATTGACCAAGCACTTGGTGTTATGTGGAGGGTTGTGTCAAGTGGAGGGGGCAATGTCTACCTAGCCATTAGACACATTTGACTTTAATTAATTATTAATTAACTAAAAATAAAAAATACATTGTATTTTGATTTTCAATAAATTAAAAAATAAGATCAAATGTGCAGTTTGATGGCTGAATAGACAATTTGAATGGAGGGACCTTTGTGCTGTTCTAATAGAGTTGAGTCTTCACACCAAGTGGAGCTTTGACCAGTTCAAAAGGTTATGTGGTACCACGTGGAAGAGTTCTCAAACTTTAACTTGTATGTTGCTCAACATGCACACTATTGAATCCAGTCAACGCTATTGTTGGGAAGCGTATAGGCCTGAGTTAGTTGAGGGCATGAGGGTGTAGGAAGAGAAAAAGTATTTGAGATATCCTCACTCAAGAATCATTGTTTGTTGTTCACTTGCTATTGTGATAAGTGGACTAAAGTGCTCCTAGGCAAAAGATTTAAGCTCTACGTTGAGCTCGAGGGGCTTCTAGAATCGCCCTACATTTGTAGAGCTAATATGAATGATTTTTAATGACCATCAGTTTATGGAATCAAGAGTCGAATCTTTAATCATTTTCAATTTTTTTTCAATGTTTGTTTTCTATTATAGATCTTGATCAAGAAGCCAACAATTTTGAAGAGCCTCTGATTAACCGCCACAACGTCACCATTTTAGTGCCCCCAAATCCGTGCTTTGAAGGCCTTGCTCAAGCAAGCTTCCAAAGGGTTCTGCTAGAGCCAAGAAACATGATTCTTAGAAGGAAACGAGTGATGAAAACCTATGATCTATAGGTCATGAGGGTGCACAATAGACAACTGGACAAGAAATCCCAGGCGAGTGTTGGTGTAGGAGTATGAGGGTCGCACAACAAAGCCTACAATAAATAGAGCAATTCAACATATCCAGGGAACACCTCAAATACACTCATTTTTGAAGTGATCTATGGCAATGATATGGTTGTGTGCTAGTCTTTGACCATGTTTTAAGGGTTTCAATGGAGGATATGAAGGCTGCATGAGGTTGAGTAGGCCCGAGGTGGAATGGATAAGCTACCACTTACTCCATTGAAACCATTGAAGGGAGAAGGTAGATGGACACTTGCAAGGAGCTAAAGCTTCATGCAACTGAAGAAAACTAGGATAATGACTCCTGCAAAAGACTATTGCCACAAAAGATTGACCTTGCAAATAGGTTGATAGGTCACAATTCTTCTACAAAAATATCTGCAAATACTAGATGTGCCACAAACCAAGAAGAATAATACACCCAACAATTGCTAAATAACACTAGAATAATGTCATGAAACCTTGCAACAACAATTTTATCCTGTAAACAACAAATATCTATAGAAAAATGACATGAACTAAACAAGTATAACCCTTCAAATTGGTCATATAGACCAAAATTACATGTGCATATAGGTCAAAGTATGACTAAATGAGAAAATGGGGAGAGGGAAAATCAACCATCTATTAATTTTTTATTTTATTTTTTACAAATTTTTTGTACTATATGGATTTGTATGGTACAACAAGTACAAGAAATTTAAAAATTGTAAAAAAATGAAAATTATTAAAATTTATGAAAAAAAGGTATTTTCGTTTCTCAAACTTTTTGGATGTAATGGCAGTGTCCTTTTGGCTCCACATCACTCGAATGATATAGCTATGTGTGGAGTCACCTTGATGTGGGAAGGAACATGCTCTCATGGATCCGATACCATGTTGGAGAATTCAAAGATCAAAGAGCTCGAATCAATAACCTTCCACAAGTGAAAATATGATCACAATAGTATGTCTATCAATATGCAAATGAAGAGTTTGTAAATACAATGAAAAATCCTTGCATATATAGCCAAGGTAGATGAGGTAGGAAGGTAGGATTGAACAACTAACTAACCCTCCAAATGTGCATTACTTGTGAGCTCACTTGACAAGTGTGTGAGCAAGTGTCAATAGGTGCCTCATGTGATGAGAACACATGTCTCAACCATATGAAGTGAGATAAAACTATGAAATAGACAAAGTAAACTTAAGCTAATTGTGAATAGTTCAATCCTAGAAAGGTGATTAGCTAACTATATGGATAATGACACTATATGCACTAACATAATCCACATGAAGAAACTTTCCCCTCACCTTCTCCATCTTGGTCCATGTCAAGTACATAATCTTACCCTTCCTTTGTCTTTCTTTCTATAAGTGATCCCACCCTATCATTGCATGAAACCTCAATCTTGTGCATACAAATTTTACTTTCTTATCCTCTACTATACCTTTCCCTTCAAAAATATATATTTACACTATTTAACTAGAGTATCAACTTGTCTAGTTTTAGACTGCCCTCATATTTTGAAACTTTAATCTTTACTCCTTCATTCCTTCCTTCTAACACCCATATCATCATTTCTTCCATTAATGGTGGTTCTACTTGACCTCCCTCCTTTTCCTAAATAGATGTTGAATCTTTTTCTCCAATTTCTTCTCCTTGTTATCTTTCTTCATCTAAGCCATCTAGACCTCCTTACCTTTATCGAGCGGGTGCATGGAGATGGGTAACAATTTTGTGGCCACTTTTTTAAAAAAGTTTTCAGAAGTCATCATGTGAGCACGTTATAACACACTCACATCATGGCTTGGTGTGTCGAGCTTGAGGCTCAGCCACAACGAGCCCATAACATGAGCGCATTATAACGCGCTCACATTATGACATGTTAAAAGCAAAAAAAAAAGTGAAACACATTCATTCTTGCATTTCAACTGTGTTTTTTGTTGTACCTGCAACCAAAACCCCCATTTTTTGTGCTCGCGTTCTAAGAGGAGGTATTCAGCAAAAAATTTCATCAAAAGTTGCTATTCATCACAAGGATGGCACCACGACGAGGAGGAGGTGTCAGACGTAAGGATTGTTTTCTTTTTGTTTTGAATTTGTTAGTTTTAGGTTGTATTTGATATTTAATTTTTTGAATTTGTAGGAGATTCAAATGAACCTGTAACGCCAAGAAAGTGCAGAAAGAAAATATTAAAAGCAAGCATGCAATGCAGATCTAAATGCAATCTAATGCTAAGAAACAAAGAACAAAGGAAAGTAAAAACGTAAATAAAACTTGAACAATCTCACCAAATTTGTACATATTTCCATGATTCATCTCGATTGCTCTTCTCCATTTTGCTGTTGTAGTATAATTGCCCTAAGATTTTCAAGAGTTCATACAAGTATAGCCTATGATAATGATTTAGCAAAACATCGAAGATTCAAGATAGTTGCTCCAAAATGTCATAAGATTTTGAGAGATATTAGAATGATGAAGACCAGATCAATTTATAGAAAATTGATTATTCGAACGATAGGCTAGGAATGAAAGATCAACAGACGGTTGAGATTGAATGATTAGTCATTCATTCTGATAACACTTAGTAATGACATGAGTGATATAAATTAGAAATAGAATTAAAGATTAAATAAATGATTTAATCTTCAAGCTCTGCATTCAAAATCAGAAGAATTATCTTTGGACAAAGATGAAGATGGATTAAAGCAACTCTTGCCTGAATGCACATAAGATTTAATTAATTAAATAGGAATATTTAATTAATACATGTACACAAATGAGTTAGAACCAGACAATTGAATGATTTGATGAAGATATTACTCGAGAATGCCACTCAAACATTAAATCAAGAGTTAACTAAGCGACTTGAATAGATATTTGAGTCGAGTAAAAGTGAATACTTAGATAACTCACACAATTATCTAAATATAGAGGAATGCGTTAAAATAGAATTCATGAATTAAATAATTCATTTAATTCAAGATTTGATATTTGAAGAATAATTAAATAAATAAGAATTTATTTAATTTGACAAGGATAAGGTTAATTAGTAACATAATTAAATAAAAAGCATTTATTTAATTAATTAGATAGAATAAAGAAAAGTGTGAATTAATTAAATAATTAAGATTATTTAATAAATAGAAGAATTAATAGAAGAATAATTAAATAATTGACATTATTTAATCATGACTATGGAAGAAATACAGATTATTAAGAATATTGAAGTTGCGGGCTTAAACCAGATTTCGGTGTCTACATTTGCCCCTCTTTGATACAATGTCATTTTGGCGTTGTGTCAAAGAAAATCAATAAGAAATATGCCCCAGTACCACCCCAATTTGAATAGGTGAAGGTATGCCCCCTCGGGAAAATTGACAAATTTTTGAAAAAGTTCAAAAAAATTTGGAAATGATCTCGATTAGCCCATTGGATAGCCAGTAATGCAATGGAGTTAACAAAATTGAATTTGGAAGTGGTATGGACGGGTATGGGTTGATCAAAATTGGAAATTGACGCAGCCAGTAGAAAAGAATACCACCAAAACCCTAGGCATATATAGAAATTGGGGTAAAACCCAATTCATTTTCACCCACCTAGGCTCGAGAATTGAGAATTTGCTCTGCACCCATAGTGACGATGTCTCATGTTCCGAACACCCACCATCGCGGTTACAGGATTCAGACCTTCAGGCGGCTAGCCGACGCGGACCCCCCGGTATGTACCTAAAACTTTACTTTTGAAATTTTTAAGTTGCGCGTGTTTTTATGCATCTAATTTGAATTTTACTTATGCATCATTTTATTTAAACGCCGCATGTGAATGCGCAAATGACGCATTTGCTTGCAGATCAATGCATTTGAATTATCACGTAGACAGTTTGTCATAGGTTTTGTGCGGTTCACCACATTTGAAATTTGGTTAACCACATGTGACAAAAACCAACGCATTTGTATTTAAGTTCATCGCATATGCATATTTTTCACCGTAGTTGCATTTTATTTGACGCATGTGCATATAATTCGAGGCATGTGAATTTACTTTGACGCATATGTATTTCACTTATGTAGTTGCACATAATAGTTTTTTTCGCTGACGCATTTGTTATCATGCACGCATATGCATTGTAAAGTTACGCATTTGACCAATAGTGATGCATATGTCTAATGGAATGACGCATTTGATTTTTATGCACCGCATATGTAAAATAATGACGCAAGTGCTAACGAATGATGCATTTGCAAAATAACGACACATTTGAATAGTAGTTAATTTAATCATTTTGCACTAGGATAGATGTTTGATGTTGACATGAGACATGTATAATTCCATTGTAGGTCGTGTTGGACAGTGTATACACGTGAGAGTCAAGACCGACGACCTTTCGATTCAGAGACAACTTGCGGAATGTAGAGCAAAAATTTCTATGGCACTTAGGTTTGCTACACGTTATAGACATGCCCCAGATTCAGGCAAATCGAGGTTTACTTACAACATTGTGCGAGTGTTGGCACTCAGAGACATCATCCTTTCACCTACCTACTAGAGAGGCTACAGTGATGTTAGAGGATGTGTACAGGATCCTCAGACTTTCGATCAGAGGCACATGGGTGAGCTATGATACCTAGAGGGGTACTACCGAGATGTGCCGATACTACCCACATGCGGACGTCAGGAAGTTAGGGCTTGACCACTATGAGATTAGATGGCGCATATTAGCGCAGAGGTATAGGTAGTTGGACTATCTATTATGCACACTGATAGGTGGGATAGTACTTCTTGACCGTCGAGGTCATGGTTTTCCTGTGGGGTGGGGGGAGATGCTTGTAGGCATGTTAGAGCATCAAGTGGTATATGCTTAGGGTCGCTGTCTGCTTGGGATGTTATATTTTCACTTACATGATATAGCCTACTGAGAGGCACAGTCTATGAGTTGTGGTACCACGCTTCTGATGGTATGGGTGTGGGAACACATTGTGATCTTTCAGCCACCAGTGACAGTAGATGTACCACATGGATCCCCTTACACCTTCCGTTATGCGAGGGAGAACACTTAGCACCACATAGGAGACATAGGGTATTTTAGGCATGTCATAGACACGATGGTTCATTTTACATGGAGGCCATACTTGGGATGCGCAGACTAGTCTGATGAGGATGAGTAATTTCCTTTTTACTGACAGATACAGTACTTGATTGGGCGGACAGTGTCACATGTCCACATCATAGAGCGTCACTTGCCAGATCATGTCATATGGTAGTTTGGTGAGATACAGGACGTTTCGAGAGGACGAGATGAGTTTGCGAGGTCATTGTGAGAGGTCCCTCTGTGGGGTCCATAGATTCCTGTGGCTACAGTTGAGGCATACATTGATGCACTGCAGGTCGTTCCTTGGGGGTGGAGAGATGGTTCGTAGACCTAGGTACCATAGAGGAGTATGATTAGTGGTGGGTCGTGCATAGGCTGATTCCTTTGACAAATCCAGATCAGCCAGTGCTAGTAGAGCGGCGAGGGATAGGACCACGAGGCAAGCGTGGTAGAGGTAGAGATCAGGGAGGTAGAGGAGGCCATGGTGATGATGGAGATGATGGTGGAGGTGGTCGTCGAGGTGGTAGGGGAGGGAGATGTGGATGGAGGGGACGAGAGCCACCACTATCACTGATTCATGAGGAGAGACAGGGAGAGGAGGATGTTTCCATGCCCGATATTGGCCGAGGTGGTGAGGAGGTTCATGCAGAGATTGGTAGAGAGGAGGAGCATCCCGGAGAGGAGGCCATTCCAAATGTTCCTACAGAGGAGGAGGCAGAGCGAGAGGAGGCAGAGATTGATGCCCTAGGCTTGCTGGGTGCCTATCAGGAGGACGATGAGGAGGATGATGATCATGAGAGAGAGATTCAGGACCGGATTTTGGAGGAGTTGGATGAGGAGGATGATGGTGTACCGAGAGCCAGGCAGGATGACACAGGGGCAGTTGATCCTGATACTGCTACATTACACACTCAGGTTACATCCTTGGAGGAGTAGATGAGAGTCCTAATGTCCGAGAGGGACATGTTATAGATGGAGAGGGACAGAGCTGTCATGGACAGGGATTAGGCCATAGCTTGGAGATAGGAGACTGAGCATAGATTTATAGAGCTCAGAGCTTTATGTAATGGACCATCAGTTGCCTTTGCCAGAGATTTAGTCAGAGCTAGGGAGAGGGAGACTTATTACCATGATTTATATGAGGCAGAGGTTCCTCCAGAGAGATGGGCTCCTAGCTTCTCACAGGCACGTAGCAGCAGGTCACAGACCAGGACCCACACTAGGACAGTTAGCACAAAGGGTGTGGAGCAGCCATGCAGAGCAGGTCTGTATGACAGGCCTCACTCAGCTCATAGGTCATCAGGGTCTCAACATCAGTCATCTGCACACTCCATTCATGACAACAGTGGCAATTCAGGATAGAGATACTTCTTGATATGCATCAAAACATTGTATTACGATTCTATAGCATGTGGGCTTCCATGTATTATTGATACATTATGACATTGTGATGTGACACGGTTGAGCGATATATATATATATATATATATGTGATTTTGGCGGCAATTCTCATGATATGCATTTCTATGTAGTGATTATGTAGTCGTTTATTTATACATGTGATGTTTATATGATATGCCTATGTGATGGATGATCATCTCTATTTTATGATGTGTTGATGCAACTAATGATATAATGTTGATTCTATGTGATGTTAATTCTATATGATGGATGTAGTTTATAGTTATGAGATGCAATATGATGTTATATGTACAATGCATGCTACATGTGATGCTATACCAATGTAATGTGATGTATGTATTTACATTTGTTATGTACATGGAGTGCTTATGATATGTATTGTATGATGATGAATGTATATTATGCCATGATGTCCTAAATATGATAAATGCCTATATGTATGTATTTTTCTAACATGTATGTGTATTCAATATGACTTGTATTGTTGTGTGTCATAGGACTCCGTCATAATGCAAGAAAGAAGAACTGTTAGTGCAGAAAGAAAGATTGAGAAATAATAAAAGAAAGGAGATGGATGTTAGTATTAGCAATATTCGATGTTTCGTTGTATCACAAAAGGTATTTCACTTTATCATCATTGGGCAGGACTAATACAAATGGAGACAAACACCATGATATGACATAGATCAAGGTGTGCGAGGTCATCCACTTGCTAACAACAGACAGTCGCAGACAAGGATTGTCGTTAACTCATACTAAGGGCACAAGTTGCCCTACTCTTTTTGTCAAGACAAACCATAGACAACAAAGAAAATAAAAGATGGGTCATGATACGTCATTGCTCCTCTAAATCCTTCATGGGACATCCTTGAGGAAACTAGTAACATGACTCAAAAAGCAGATTTAGAAAGATAGTTGACAGACAATAGTCAAAGAAAACAGAATTCTAATACATCGTGGCTTCTCTAAATCCTCCATGGGACATCCTTGAGAAAGCTAGTAACATAATTCCCATCATAAATTCAAGTGAAAAGATAAGATAAATAAGCCATAAAGTCAAAAAGCCAGTGAAGCATTTGCCAAAACTTGATCTGTTTGTTTGATTCGTGTTGATTGATAGAAGGATTGATTGATAGAGCCTAATGTCAAGAGATACACATATCAGATAAGACTGTGAGTTTGGTTTCGATGTTATGACTATCTGTATAAGGCATGACAAAGCCTAGTTTCAGAAAGACATGTATCGTATAAGACGTTGAGTCAGATGCCGTTGATGTGATAACCTATGTAAGGCTATGTTGGATTTTTTGACAATGTTGATTATGCAGGAAGGACTCATCCTATATAAGACATACATTGTTGTGCCGATAGCTATATTCAGGAAGGACTCATCCTGAATAAGATATTGGATAGTTGTCATTATGATGTCTGTTTCCAGGAAGGACACATCTTGTACCAGACATTAGTTGATCTATTTTGATTGTTTAGTTTGAAAAGTTGTTTGATTTGACTTAGAGACATTGCTGACTTGTTCACCTGATAATGCATGACTTGATATGACATGTTGACAATTGATTGTGTGTGATGACAAACCCTAAAGGACTGACCTAGTGCAGCGTCGGGGGCTCATCGATTGATGGCTTTGCCTACATTATACACGTAGAGAACTCATAGTTCGACTTGACCTTGACCAACAACATTGACTACAAATAGATGATGTGTGTGAAAGTGAATGTGACCAACCCTAATGGACTGACCTAGTGTGGCCTCGGGGGCTCATCGATTGATGGCCTTACCTACGTTATAAACGTAGAGACCTCGTAGTTCGACACAACCAATAACCTTGTCATATAGACATATGAATTGAAGCATGATTTTATATAGACAAACCTAAACGGACTGACCTAAAGCCTTGGTGGCACATCGACAGATGGCCTTGCCTATGTCTAGTCGTAGAGGCAACGTAGTTCGACAAACGACAAAGACTGACAAGTGCGACTTACTTTGACTCTATTTTTGGATTTTTGAAATGTTTTGATTGTTTTGTCTTTTTGAAGTTTACTGATGTTTTTGTGTTTTCTCAGGTCATTTTGTGATGTTTTTGGATTTTTCTATGGTTTTAAGTTGTCAACACAACCAATGGAAGAATCAATATGACATACGTCAAGTGTTTTCCCCCAATCGAGTATAAGACCAATTGATTATGAATAGGGTAAAATAGGGGATATGAAATGCACTCAATGTCAATCGTTCCAGGTTATGGAAAAGACTACCACCTATTATGAATGGTATATACAAGCAATGGATACGAAAGATAATGGATATGTCTAGGGATAGGTAGTATGTATAGGGATAAGGACTATGTACAGGGAAGTGGACTATGTATAGGGAAAGGTAGTATGTATAGGGATAAGGACTATGTACAGGGTAGTGGACTATGTACAGGGAAAGGTAGTATGTATAGGGATAAGGACTATGTTCAGGGTAGTGGACTATGTATAGGGTAGTGGACTATGTATAGGGAAAGTTAGTATGTATAGGGATGTGCTAGATTAGAATAATAGTAGACAAAGGAGCATAGTCAACTACACATGGTGCATGTTTGCCAGGTTTTCACCATGGTACCTATCCAAAGCACCACCGAAGTGGTTTTCACTATTGGACGAATTATTTGTCTTTACTATTTTTTGGATTATCTAATTTTTTTGGTGTTACCAAGATGCCTGTTTGCCAGGTTTTCACCTTGGTAACGATTTTTGTGATTTTCTAATTTTTTTATATTTTTTGCTAATTAAGACAAGGCTCTCAGAAGCTATGCATAGAACTTCTTCTGATGCAAACTATTGATTGGCAAGGACAATGGTTCCCCTTCAGGAGTAGAGAGTTTGTACACTCCTGATCCAAAAGCTTCTGTAAAAATATAAGGTCATAACCAGTTTGGTTCAAACTTTCCTGGTTTGTCTCTTTCTGCTTGATTCTTTGGGTTCTCCATTAAAACCAGGTCACCAATGTCAAATTTTATGTTCAAGACCTTCCTATTATAGCTACGATGAAGGAAATTCTGATATGCTTGGAGATGTTCTAGTGCCTTCTGTCTTTGCTCATCCAAGAATTCTAACTCATGGAGTCTCGATACTCAGTACTCCTCATCATCGATATGGCCTTTCAAGGATACCCTTAGGGAAGGAATCTCGACATCAATAGGAAGAATATTTTTAAAACCAAATACTAGTGAATAGGGAGTGGAACTAGTGGGAGTGTGGATACTTGTGCGATAAGCCCATAAGGCAGGGTTAAGCTGTAAATGCCAGTCATGACTAGTATCATTGACAATCTTCTTGAGGATTCTAATGATGGTTTTGTTAGATGCCTCTACTTGGCCATTACCTTGTGGGTAGTATGGAGTGGAAAAGTGATGTTGAATATGAAATTCATCACACAGATGGTGGACTTCTTGATTCTTAAAGGGGCAGCCATTATCGGTAATTATTAATTGAGGGACACCATACTGACAGATGATATAATTCAGGATAAATTTAGAAATTTGTGTGCTGGTAATGTATGTCATAGGAATGGCTTCAATCCACTTCATAAAATACTTAGTGGTAGTGATAATGAATTTGTGTCCATTAGATGATGTGGGGTGGATCTTACCTATGAGGTCGAGTCCCCATTGGGCAAAGGGCCATGGTGACATTATAGGATGGAGCTCCTATGCTGGCGCATGTATCAAGTCTCCATGAACTTGACATTGGTGACATTTCATTACAAAGACATATGAGTCTTTTTCCATAGTAGGCCAGTAATAACCCAGTCTCATAATCTTTTTGGCTAAGGTAGGACTGCTAGAATGGGAACCACATATACCCTCATGCACCCCACGCAAGGTTGCTTGTGCTTCAATAGAATCAAGAAATCTTAGTAGGGTATTATCTAAGGCACGTCTATATAGGGTGTCTCCAACGATGGTGTATTTTGCTGACTTGCGAAGGAATGCCCTACATTGGTTATTTGATAGGCCAGTGGGTATGACTTTGGTACGAAGGTATTCATATATTTCTTTGTACCATGGGGAATCAGGACCAACAATGTCACACACCATTTCAAAATATGGGATATCATAGGCTGAGACCAAAAGTTGTTCTACCAAGAACTCAAACTTAGGCACATTGTTAGGAATGTCAAGAAGTGATGTAATTGTAGCCATAGCATTTGCTGCCCTATTTAAAACACGAGGTATCTGATGAAATTCAACTTTTTCAAAGTACTCTTTAAAGCTGCCAGCCATCTATTTGTAGGGAGCAAGCTTCTCATCCTTAGTCTCATAATCATCATTTACCTGTCTGATTACCAGTTGAGAATCGCCATATACCCTTAGATTCTTAATTTTCCACTTGACTGCCATGCGTAACCCTATCACTAGAGCTTCATACTCTGCTATGTTTTTAGTACATGGAAATGCAATCCTAAATGACTTAGGGATGGAATCACCCTGTGGTGTGATAAACAGTATACCAGCCCCTGAGCCATGATTTGTATGTGAGCCATCAAAGTATAGTTTCCATGTTATGTTTGGGTCAATTGTAAATATAAAATCATCAGGAAAGTCTGCAACTAATGGGTGATCTACCTATATTGGTGCGTCGGCTAACTGATCAACAATGACCTATCCTTTAATAGCCTTTCTTTCTACATACTAGATATCATACTCACTAAGTATCATAACCCATTTGGCCAGTCCCTATTAATGTTGCCTTGCTGAGAAGATATTTCAGAGGATCTATTTTAGCAATCTGCATTGTTTGGTGGTTTAGCATATAATGCCTTAGTTTTTGGGTAGCAAATACTACTGCAAGACAGGCACGTTCAATGGTACTATAGTTGAGCTCATAACCTACCAAAGTTTGACTGATATAATAGACTACCCTTTTATGACCTTCATCGTCATTTTGTGCAAGCAATGCTCTGAAAGATGAATGGGTTGCTATGATATAAAGAATCAATGGTCTTCCTTCAACAGGTGGCATTAAGACTAGTGGTGTGAGTAAATATTCCTTAATTAGTTGAAAACCCTCTCCACACCTAGCTGTCCATGCAAAGGATACCCCTTTCTTAAGTAGATGTTGAAAAGGATGTGTCTTATCTGCTAACTGCACTATAAATCTTCTGATGGATTGTAGTCTTCCTTGTAGTGTCCTTAGTTGACTGAGATTAGTGGGTAGAGGCATGTCTATGATTGCTTTTACCTTGGCTGGATCCACTTCAATGCCTCGTCTGGAAATGATATAGCCTAACAACTTTCCTGACTTCACTACAAACACACACTTCTTGGGATTGAGTCTCACTTTATACTTCTCCATCCTTTGAACTATCTTGTCTAAAACTTGTAAATGTTCTTCCCTTGTCTTGGATTTAACAATAAGGTCATCGACATAATCGTCCATAAGAGTGTGTACTAGATCATGAAAGATAGTGGTCATGGCACATTGATAAGTTGCTCCAGCATTCTTGAGTCCAAAGGGCATAACATTCCAACAATACATACCCCAAGGACAAGTGAAAGTTGTCTTAGGTTGGTATTCAGTTGCAATTCTGATCTGATTATATCCTGAAAAGCCATCCATAAGAGACAACATCTCATATCCCATTGTCATCTCAACTATCATGTCTATGTTAGGTAAAGGGAAGTCATCCTTAGGACAAGCCTTATTGATATCTTTAAAACCAGTGTAGATGTGGATGCCCCCAGTTGGTTTAGTGACTGGAACAAGATTGGAAATCCAATTTGCATAGTCGATAGATCTAATGAAACCAATGTCCAACAGTTTCTTGAGTTCTGCCTTGACTAGTAAAGCAATCTGTGGATGCATTTTCCTCAATTTCTATTTCACTAGTTTGACACCTGGTTGTAAGGATAAGTGATTTAGAACAAGTTCAAGATCCAAACCAGGCATGTCTACATATGACCAAGAAAAAATTATTTGTCTCTGTGCAAAGAAATTGTGGAATTCTGGTTGCTCTTTTGTTGTCAATGACGCTGCAAAATAAACTAGTCGAGGATCCTCTTTTGTGCCTATGTTAACTTCTACCAATTCTTCAACGAGTATGGGTGAATTTTCTTGTGCAACGGGGAGAATTTTCAAACCTCCATCCTTAGGTGCCTCAGAGAGGTTTTCACCTTCAGATGCGTCCTTTCTTTTTACTTTTTCATTGTCTAAAGCTTCCTTTCGATTTTCACCTAGAGACTCATCCTTTTTATCTTGTTTATTCTTTTTCTCATTTTTGTGACTGGAGGGTTGAACAGATTCCCTAAAATATGCTTTGTTGTCCAAGTCAATGGTAAAACTAGCCTTGTGATCATCGTTAGGTATGCCTTCTCGTAATCCCAGGAACTCAACAATTGCTTTGTCATTCTAAAAAATGTCTAAGACAGGTGTGTCTTGTTGGTCCCAATCAATGAGTTGGGGATAGACTAAGGGCATGTCATCGTCAGAGTTATCAAATTTTAATGGGGTCAAGGTAAGGATTGAGTTATTCATATGGTCACAAAAGTCTTGTACTAAGTCTTGTTTTCTCTTAGGTTTAGGTCTAGGCAGATTGAGAGGTGGGCCTAATGCCAAGGTTTGTTTATTTGAAACAAATGTATCAGGTTTCCAAGAGGTAGGATCAAGTGATTCCCAATAGTAGTGTTTAAACCACTCCTCCTTTGTCATTTTCTTTGGTGGATAGGAATTCAATGGATTTGGTGAGGATCTTAACATTAAGTCAAGTTTTGCAAATAACTTGTCAAGGTCCATGGAAGAGGTAGAGGATAGGGAATCCCACTCATAGTCGTTGAAGTTGGGGGAGTCATAGTGATATTGTTCCAATGGTTCATGAGATGTCTTAATATCTTCTGAAGCACTTACTTCCTCAAGTAAGGGTGATGTGGTAATAGGAATGCCAATCTGAATCAGTTGAAACCCTAGCCCCACACCTTTTGGCCATTGAGAAACAAATATTGGTTCAATCCTCCCATCTTGGTTTAAGCCTAAACCACTCTATCCATCATATCCCTTGCTCTGCATGGTTGTGAAACCCTTTCCATATAAATTCGTAGGAATGTGAGCAAGTGAGAGAGGTTCATCATCATCTTCCCTATATAGCCAGGAAGTGACATCTTCTGTATTTACGGCCTCTTTGCTTAATTCTCCCCATTTAACGAAAGTTGTTGTGGGAGGAACATGTATAGTGACCATAGACTATCCCCGATCTGATGTAGGTAAACCATATGACTTAGGAGGAATCAAATGGCTAACACAATAAGATGTCATCATGTAATACTCTCCACAACCCTCGTCTTGGATCTCAAACCTAGGAGTGGTAGGAATTGAGGGTGAAATAGATGTTCGAGTGAGTGTGGATGGATCAACATAGGAAGATGGATTGGACGATGAAGCCTCTTGGCATTGGGAGATCTCTTTTAGATTGGTACAATATTGGAATGGGTCCGGGTCACCATCTATGGTTATTTCAGTGCCATTGTAAGGGAATTTAAGACACTGATGATATGTGGAAGGGACCACCTTCATGGCATGAATCCATGGTCTACCTAGCAGAAGGTTATAAGGAAGGGTGAGATCCAAGACCTGGAACTTTTTCTCCATTATTGCAGGACCAGTTATAATAGGAAGTGTTACCAACCCCTTTGATTTTCGTTCCTCATCATCATAAGCTTTAATGACAATACTCTTGGTTGTGTCCATGCATGCTTTTGAGAAACTTAATGCCTTAATTAGTTTTAAAGTGCACAGATTTAACCCTGCTCCTCCGTCTACCAAAACTCGTCTAACTTTGGTATCATCAACAAGGACTTCTAGATGTAAAGGATCATTATGCTTCATCTTTTCAGTTACATAGTCTTGTTAAGAAAATGTGGCATGGTGATTATTGGTCAAGTAGCCCACCATTTCCTAGAAACGATTGACATCAAGGTCATTAGGGACCATGGTGTTCTATAAAGCCTTATCGAGAATAGATCGATGCTTAGGGGAAATACACAATAGTTCCAAAATTGAGATTTGGGTTGATGTCTTCCCCAAATGGTCAAGTAGGTTATATTGTAACTTGGAAGGCTGTGGAGTTTGCTGCGATGGAGGGCCTTGGATAGTGATGTTAGTACGATGAGTATTGATCACGCACTCAGGATTTGTATTGATAGTAATGGTATTGATATTCTCATTAGCAATGCGAAGGTGATGAATGATTTTGCCACCATTATAATCATGCTTGATACTCACATAGTTGGTTGACATATTGGTCTTAGTACTCGAACTGGGAACAGTTCCTTTTCCATGGTCATGTAGTGGATTAGAAAAGACTTGATGATCAGTGTTTGATGACTTTTGTTTCTTTCCATTAACTTCAATTATTCTCCTTTCAACAAGATCCTGTATGATATTCTTTAGTTGTCAATAGTTTTGTAGGTTATGTCCCTTAGTTATATGATAATCACAAAAGGCATTATCATCCCACCAGCCTAGTTTAAATTGTCTTGGATCATATTGACTTAGTTCCTGCAGCTATATAAGATTATGTTGTAACAGTTGTTTGAATACAGACTCAATGGGTTCCCCTAAGGGAGTGAAATCACATTTTTGAAACCTCCTTTGTTGTTGTGGACGTTGAGTATTTTGGACCATGTTAGGAGGTTGATTGACAGCATTAAGTGTGTTGGAAAAAGTGTAAGGTCCTTGTAATTTGATGAGTGGTCCTTCTTGTAGCATTTTAGCATCAACTACCCCATCATTGGTGACATTTTTGTTGCAAGACCAAAATCTGTTTCTATTAGTGGGGGTGTTTTGCACAATCAGATTTCTATTGGATGTTGATGTCTTAAGTTCACCTTTTTCAATTAGATCCTTTTCTATTATAACCCCTTTTTCCACTAGTTCTGAAAATGATGTACAACAATGTACCCTTAAGTTACTCTATACTTTTGCATGAAGGTTTTCTTGGAACATAGTTTTTTTTTATTTTTTAGGTATCTTGACAAGGCACCAGCTAGCTATAGTTCTCCATCTCTAGAAGAAAGCAATAAATGTTTCACCTTCGTCTTGTGTTGTGTGACACAAGGTTGCTATATTTATCTCATGGTCTATGTTGAAGGAGAATTGCTCCACAAATTTCTCAACCAATTCACCCCAAGATCTGATGCCAGAGTCTAGACCTGAAAACCACTCTAGTACAATTCCTACAAGACTTCTTGGAAATAGTCTCATAAGATATGTGGGGTCATAGGTGACATCTATGCATATGGTAGAAAATTCCCTTATATGTTCTATTGGATTCCGTTTACCATTTTACTTAGGGAGATTCAGTATGACATATCCGTGAGGGAAAGGGGTCATATACAATTATCTATCAAAAGGAAATGGACATATGTCCTTTGTTGAAAAGGATTTCTTAGTTGATGCCAACATGTTATCCATTTGTGTTTGTAGTGCATGCATTTGTGTTTGGAAGACGTCAACTTGGGTCAAGGATGTGCTAGGCAGATGATGCGGATCCGTGTAAGTATTCTAAAATCCAAATTATTGTGATGGGTTTCAATTGAACATTGGTATTTGAGGTGGGTTTGGATTCAAAATGTTGGTAAACGTGTTCTGGTCCAGAATCTGCATAAAATGGTTTTGACTCGGGATCTGTGTGAATGGATTCTAACTACCAATCTGGGAGAAAGGATTCTGTTTCAGAATCTGTGTAAATGGATTTTGATTGTTAGTCTGGGAGAATGGATTCTAATTTGGAATTTGTGTGAATATATTCTAACTACCAATCTGGGAAGATGGGTTCTGATTTCCATATTGGAATGAGGGAATGCCTCCTATTTGTGTAATCTGTGGTATAGTACTAGTGACTTGCGCACTAGGTATGGCCATCGATTGTGGTGTGGTGCTCATGACACTGGCATTATGTATGGTCGTTGACCAAGATGTACTTGTGACACTGACATATGGTGTAGAGGTTGATGTTTTAGGTCTTTTACTCCCAACAAGAGGACCGGAGGGAGTGGATGATGATCCTCCTATAGTGAAATTAAATCTTGATGTCATGCCGGATGTACCAAATGAATATGTATGACTGTCGTGCTCTATGTAGGTGTGCCAGAAGGCATAGTTGTGCTGACCTGAGGTATAGTAGTACTACAAGTCATTGTATTTTTCCCTTGTGTAGGTTGAGTTTGTAAGGAGCTTATATCAAATCCTGTAGGTAAGGTAGTGCCTTCAGCTAGCAATTTGGCTAAGTATCGTTGTCAATCGTTTGCTAGGTACTCATCTAAAAAAGAGGCAAACTTAGGGTCCTGTGCAACAACCTCTATGTCTTCTGTTGTAATGTGACCTTGAGTGTTTCTAGTGGTGAATTTGTCTAAAAGAGTCTTGTGAGGTCTTGAGGAAAATGGATTGATGAATTCATTGGGGTTCGACATCTTTTCTCTCTCTCTCTCTTCTCTTAGACCTAGTTTCAACCATGTAAGATTAACTCAATATGCAAGGAATACAAAACTACGTCTATGGATAGTATGACTCTAGTCTATGTTTTTGGGATTTTCTATGCAAATAAGGTATGTTCTAGGATGACGCTAGTCTAAAATCTAAAGATGCAAAGTCTAAGCAAGGTTCTAAAATAATGAATTCTATAAACCCAAGACGGAGGGACCAACTACCTAAAGTCTAACCAAGGCGTCAATTTAGTTAAGTCAAGGAACCAATGTAGGATGAGGATCAAAGACAAGTTGAGTTTCCTAACTAGACTGATGAGCTAGGAGGACTCTCTGTAGGACAAAGGATAAAATGATATGACTAGGTTCAATGACAGATTCCGTTGATGCTATGATTTTTCTAGAGTGTAGATGATGGATCTATCCTAAAGTTTGTAAAAATGACCTTCCTAGAAGTTTGATATAAAGGTAATATGTATTCTAAGATGAGACCAAACTCCGAATTAGGACAACTATGGTATTGACTATATGAACCTAAAGAATGCAAAAATTGAGCAAAATCATTTCCTATTTCCATTCAAAGTCTGCTTGTGGGAATCCAACTGAAATACTGGTATAATTGTGTTGACTGGATAGTGATCATGAATTTTGATTTTCTAATCAGGGAAATGCATCACAAGATTTCACATATGCGGTTAAGTTTACCAGTTGCGATTAAATTTCACTGTTGCGGTTAGATTTCACAGTTGCGGTTTTTTGATGATTAATTGTGTGTCCCTGATAAAGTTTAATGTCTGACTCTAATAGATGTGACTTGTAATGATAGTTGCGAGTTAGAATATAACATATGTAGTTTTTTGCAAAGCAAGTGTGAGCTAATCTGGTAGATGCAACTCCACGCTAAACAAATGTGACTCTAAATGATAGATGCGACTCGAAGTTAAACAGATGTGACTGAAAATGATAGATGTGACTCTAAAAATCAATTGCGACCTTTTGGTGAATAGTTGCGACTCTCTGTGTATTTTCAATGATTTGAGATTTAAAACTGACTCTATTTTCCTTGATCAAATAATGGCAAACAAGGACAATCATAAAACAAAGTATTTTCAGTTTGATTTTGGACTCAAAGAATGTTTAAGTTGACAATAGACAAGCACATCCTAATAGGCCAAAAGGCCAAGGGTTTGTATACTTGGCTTGGTATAGCCCACCTAAATGCCCCAGATTGGTGATAAACACCTTTCCTTCTCGAGAGTGGATAGCCTAGAAATTTGGTGGCATTGGCTCCCCTCCATGGCTTGTTAACGTCTTTTGAGCACACCAATTTTGAATTCTTTGGGCAATGACCTCCCAAGAACTGCTATCTCTACTCAAGGGGATCACTAGTGAGTGTCTTCGGGCATGATACTGTACCCTGCACTATACCAAGCAATGACCAAAAATGGTTGGTATCTAAAACAAAAGGTATTTAATACAAGAATTCCGTTCGTAGGGCATGATCCATGCGGCGAGAGTCCCCTTTCAGATCCATCTCGTCGAAACCATATGCGTGATTCTTGGGCTTTCCCCAAGAATCCACTTTTATATACCGGCTAGAAGTCCCTCGGGTTCAGGGTGCTACCAGTCTGAGTTGTCCTGGGTGAGTACTTTTTCCCACCAGAAGAGGCCCAAGTTCTAGAGTTGGTAACTATTTCTCTTACACCCAGGATTGCACCGATGTGCAAGGGGAGAGGATACTTCGATGTACCAAATTGTGAGGGTAATACACAGTTGTTCTTTTGCACCAAACACAGTAAACACTTGTTAATTTTAAACCAAATGAAAGATTTGCTACACTACCAAACAATCTGTTTCAAAGAATTAACTAGGGTCTTCGACATACGATCTACAGAAAGATTCATTAGTAATTTTTTAGTATTGTCTTCGTCAATTGTCCTGCAAAAAATTGTTAACTCCAAAAACAAAAAACCCACCCACTGACAATCTGATATTAGTAACACACAAATCAATTGAAAATTTCAAATTTCTGAAAATAGAAACAAAAAAGTTACCAGTCAATTATGTCATTTTACTAGTCAGATGCATTGAATTTCTCTACAATTGCATTCTCGGTATTTTACCAGTCAGTTGCAGTTCAGGAATTTGCAGATGCGTTGTTTCTGGTGTCAGATGTTGTTCAGAAAGTCAATTGCATCCCTTCGTCAAATTGATGTGTCTATGAATTTCAATTGCGGCGTTTAGTCAAGCTGATGCATCGTTCCATATGAAAAACATGCAAAAATAAAAAATAAAGGTCTACGGATACACGAAGATGGTGTCTTCATGTCGGGTTCACCAAATGTAATGCCAAGAAAGTGCAGAAAGAAAAGATTAAAAGCAAGCATGCAATGCAGATCTAAATGCAATCTAATGCTAAGCAACAAAGGACAAAGGAAAGTAAAAACATAAATAAAAATTGAACAATCTCACCAAATTTTTATGTATTTCCATGATTCATCTCGATTTCCCTTCTCCATTTTGTTGTTGTAGTATAATTGCCCTTAGATTTTCAAGAGTTTGTACAAGTATAGCCTATGATAATGATTTAGCAAAACATCAAAGATTTAAGATAGTTGCTCCAAAAGGTCATAAGATTTCGAGAGAGATTGGAATGATGAAGACCAGATCAATTTATAGAAAATTGATTATTTGAACAATAGGCCAGGAATGAAAGATCAACGGACAGTTGAGATTGACTGATTAGTCATGCATTCTGATAACAGTTAGTAATGATATGAGTGATATAAATTAGAAATAGAATTAAAGATTAAATAAATGATTTAATCTTCAAGTTTGGTATTTGAAAACAAAAGAATTATCTTTGCATGACAAAGATGAAGATAGATTAAAGCAACTCTTGTTCGAATGTACGCACAAGATTTTATTAATTAAATAGGAATATTTAATTAATATGCATGTACACGCAATTGAGTTAGAATTGGACTATTGAATGATTTGATGAAGAGATTACTCGAGAACGCCACTCAGATATTAAATCAAGAGTTAACTAAGCAATTTGAATATATCTTTGAGTTGAGTAAAAGTGAATACTTAGATAACTCACACAATTATCTAAATATAGAGGAATGCATTAAAATAGAATTCATGAATTAAATAATTCATTTAATTCAAGATTTGATATTTGAAGAATAATTAAATAAATAAGATTTATTTAATTAAGTGATGAAGGGATTTAAATGAATAATTAAATAAATAAATAATTTATTTAATTATAGTTGAAGTATGATAAAGAGTAAATTAAATAAAAATTTATTTAATTTGACAAGAAGGATAAGGTTAATTAGTAACATAATTAAATAAAAAGCATTTATTTAATTAATCAGATAGAATAAAGAAAAGGGTGAATTAATTAAATAATTAAGATTATTTAATAAATAGAAGAATTAACAGAAGAATAATTAAATAATTGACATTATTTAATCATGACCATGGAAGAAATACAGATTATTAAGAATATTGAAGTTGCAGGCTTAAATAAGATTTCGGTGTCTACAAAACCTACAAACCCTCAAAATCCTCAACAAGAAGAGCAACCAAATCCTCAAGAACAAAATCCTCAACAAGAAAATCAATCTCAACAACCTCCTCTACCAATCACTCAACACCCTCCTGACACAACAAAATTTAATGAGTGAAATTGAGAACAACAAAAATAAAATTGAGGATTTAATCAGTAAGTTGAGTGATCCAAATGGTTCAACCACAAAAAGAATGACCGTAGCAAATTCATTGAAATATATGTTTAAAATATAGATTCAATTAGCAATCAAGTTGTTGGATGGAAAAATAAGAGGCGGGCGGCTAGGGCCTATTACGCAGATAAACTATCATATAAAGATGTAAAGGATTTGAAAATTACAAAAGGTGATTTGTGCTCATTATTCACTGACCTACACACAAATCAAAATCTTACCCTCAATGCGAAGAGGTTTCCTATTCATTGGTGCCACCACCAACAGATTAGGAATTATTTTTATGATAGGTTTTACTTGGTTTTTGATTACCCACCGTGCAACAATTGTGAAGTCCCCTAGTATTTCCTTAGGAAACTATACAATGAGTTCATATTGAAAAAACAATCTCAAATTATTTTGATATGAGGGACTTCCAGGGGAGAGGTGGGGGGTCAGCTCAAGATAGACCCAGTGCACAGCTGAATCCTACATGGCAAGGGAGATGAGCTCTCGCTAGGTCACCTCATGAACACGTTGTTATGCCTTCCATCACGAAGAAGAGTGTCGATGTAGAGACATTGCAGGTGATCAACACTTTGATCTAGAGTGTCATCCAACATACTAGCCCTATTCTATAGTGCCAACCAGGGGAGTCTTAGAGTCATGGCCTTCGAACCCATGTGTGTCAATCTTGTGGGGTGACTTGTTCATATGACCCCACTGACACTTAGGAGGTTGCTACGTAGTATTTTTCTACAACTATGGAGATGGAGAGGGCAGCTGCCATTTTGCATGAGGTGTATGGAATTGATACTAAGGTAAAAGTTAACATGTTCATTGAATTTAATTTATTAAATTTTGATTTTAAAATGCAAGATAAACTAGTTTAGTTTTATGATTTTAATAAAATTGTAGGGTCACAGTGTTGAGACTGGATACACTAGCCCTCCACCTACTTATTTCAATAGTACACCTATCAGTGGGGTATGTAACTAGTAAACAATTATAAATTCATTACTTGTTAATAGCATTGTTTTATGAATGGTATTTTAATATGTGATTTTGGATGTTGAACATGCTAATATTGGAGGTTTCGAGGGAACACCTCCCAGTGCCAATGGATTTACTCAAACCTACACGTAGGTAATAGAATAAAGAATTTAAAAAATGAATTGTATTTAATATATTTGTGTAGCTTATATTCATATCGTTGATTACATTGCATTGCACATCATTCAAACTCAAAGCATTACTTCACATTCCATAACTAATAACTAGATGTTGATAATGACAAAATTTCAACTACAATATAGTTATTTAGAAAGTCAACATTAGAAGTGATGCAATTACTTCACATAGCATAAGTAATAAGTCTAGAAGAAGCTTCCAATTGCATTTGCTTGTCATGGCATTCCATGAGACCACTTTTCACTGCTCGACATCTTTTCAAACAATTCACTACCTTGTCTATGCTATGGATGCTTGGAAGGAATATATGAAAGAATAATAGTAAGCAATAGCATAGAAAAGGCAATAAGTTTTTTTTTTAAATGCCTCAAAGAAATGCGGTCTCATGGTGATGGACATCACCATGAGACTGCATTTCTTTGAGGCACTTTTTCAAACAGGTCACCGCCTTTTCTATGCTACCACATTTCCCATACATGTCTACCAAAGCATTTTATCAAATAGTTCATTTCCTCACTACTATGGCTAAAAGCTTAAAAAAGGTGTTTTACAACAAACTATGGATGCTTGGAAAAAATATATTAAAGCATAATAGTAAGCAATATCATAGACATGGTAGTTAGTAGTTTGAAAAAATGCCTCGAAGAAATGTGGTCTCATGGTGATGGAATGCCATTCCATCACCAGGAGACCATATTTATTTGAGGCATTTCTTCAAACAGCTCACCACCTTTTCTATGATACCACATTTTCCATACATTTGTACCAAAGCATTTTATCAAACTACTCACTTCCTTGCTGCTATGGCTAAAAGCCTAAAATAGGTGCTTTCCAACAAACTATGGATGCTTGGAAAAATTTCTATCAAAGCATAATAGCAAGCAATAATACCATAGAAAAGACAATGAACTATCTGAAAAAATGCTTTAAAGAAATGGAGTCTTATGGTGATGGAATTCCATGATGTGCATTTGTTTTTAATGGCATTCCATCACCACGAGACCCCATTTCTTTGAGGAATTTTTTCAAATAGTCAAACTGCCTTCTCTATGCCACGATAGTTATCGTACATGTCTATGAAAGAATTTTATCAAATGGTTCACCAGTTTGTTGCTATGGGTAAAAGCCTAAAAACACATGCTTTCAAACAAGATATGGATAGGGAAAATAGTAAGCATGATAGTCAGAAATATATAGTCTAATAGGTACTCAGAATTTTGTTCATTATCTCATACATTATAAGTCATGATGTGGATCACTATTGTAGTTTTTGTAATTGAATAATTTGTTGTTTTATTTTTAGCTGTTGCAAGTTGCAAAAACACCGCCGAATGTGACTTTGACAGGGGAGGTATGAGGCAAATTACTAAATTTCAATTTACATTCATTGTTATAGATGTTAGTTAGTGAAAAAGAAAACCATTATTGATTCATAGTTTAATTTCTATTTGGATGGTTTATACATGGCTATAGCACACCTCAACATGGGTGTGTGAATATTTCCCTCATGGAGAGTGATCATGAGATGGCGGTAAGTGATTATTTTGTCAAATATATCATTTTTTATGATGTACTTTTTATATATTAATATCTTTACTTCTTATTGTAACAGTTAAAACTTCACCAAGAACTAAACACTAGGAGGACGAGCAAGAGAAGTGCTCAAGTGCAACACAAATGAGTGACAAACCTATCACCATCCAATCGACAAGCAAACGAAAAAAAAATATTTTCAGAGCATGGAGAGCAATGATTTTTGATTCCAGAGCCCTTTGTTGTATGCCTACATGGAAATTTTGTACATATTTTGTATTGGATATATTTGACATTGTATTCCTATATGGCATTATCGTAAGCCTATATAGCTATTTTGTACCTATATTTTATACTTATATCAACATATATTGATGTATGCGTACATGGCTATTTAGTTAATACAAATATTTTTTATCGATTGTGTCCATATTTGTATTATAAAGTCATGGTTCAATAGATATGAGCTATGTGTATTCAAGTGTATACTTTACAACTTATGTGTATACTTTGTGACTTATGTGTGTTCCAATGTATACTTTGCGACTTGTGTGTTTTCATGTGTATACTTTGTATTCATGCATATACTTTGTATTAATTTGTGTATACTATGTATTCGTGTGTATACTTTAAGGCTTATGTGTTTTTGAGTACTTGTGCTTCTCTTATTCACATGTACATGCTTGACTTATTCACGTGTATACTTATTAATTGGTTATCCCTAGAATTGATCATTGTTGTCCTTCATGGTTTGTCTTGAATATTAATTGATTGATGCTAAACAACTTTATGTAAAAGAAAAAAATGCATTTTCAATTGGTATTCCATGAAATGATTCATAAAAATATTCCAATATATTTAATCCTTTGATTAGAAAAACTCAATTAAGCAAATGATGTACATAATCTTCACAACACTTGCAAAACATAATATTCAGAGTAGATGAAGTAGTTAGATTATTGGCACATTATCATACAAACATTTATCTTGATTAATCTTTAAACATTTTCACAACATAATCTTGATAGTGTGAAATGAATTGTTATGTTCTTGATCCGTCACCATATAAACACATCAAAAAATTTATATGTCAACTTTTTGCAATATTATTTCTTATATACGAAATGGACTCGGGAGAAAGCAAGTTATAATTTATAATACAAATAAGAAATGGACTCAACATTGTCCTAGACCCTTGAATATGTCTATTTAACAAAGAAACACCATCTCAATCACTCTTTCAATTGCAAAACACCATTGGGCAGCATTTACCAATTTGTAAATCCACAAAATCCATAATTTTTAGGCGTGATTGGCCCTCTAACCCCACTATCCTCTAGACCCTCACTTTTCTCAAATTTCACTAGGGTTTATTGAAAACCCCATATCCAAACATCATACAACCTCAAAATATCTTCCAACACTCTTCGTTCTACCTGTACAAGCTTAATTGACCACCAAATTATGCTACCCCTTGACTTTACCCACTTTTACCCCCTCAAACCTCTTTTTTTATTCAAAACCTCTCTTTTCCCAAGTAGGGCATCATGCCATAACATAATTTTGACCTCCTTTTTCCTTGCAGACTGTTTGAACACATCAAACCCCACAACTCACCCTATTTTCAACCTATTCTAACTTATTCTCAAGCAATTTCTTCTTTTCACCTCATCTAGCCTTGCTTTTAAGGCCTAAATTCTAAATTTTGAATAGGGGGAGAATTAGTAATCTCTTCCAATGCCTTTACCAATGATATTTTCTTATTTTTATTCCTTATCGTACTTACATAATTGACTCAAATGACCCCACACTGACTCAAAACTAAAAAAAGATTACAAAATGGCCTATCATGGCCTTATTTGACATTATAATGACTAAAACCATTGAACTAGACCTTCTTCATCAAATGGAGGAACAAGGTGCTTTGCACCAATTATCATACACTTTTTGTGTGGAATACTAAGACTTCTCAACCATTGTGTGTATGTTTCTCTTTTTGATAGTTTTGCATGCCATCATAAGGGATCAAGTCGGTTGAACATAGCCCAGAGCAATTTTGCGTGTTTGGGTGCAAAAGAGGACCATGCCTAGTGTAAACCTACCTATCGAGATGCGTTGGAGTAGTTTCTTTGGTCACACGAATTAAAAAATGAAAGTTGCACCACTTTGCAACTTTACACTGCTTTCATTTGACACTTTTTCCATCAAGTGAAAACTAGACACTACAGGAAAATGACTCCAAGATAGCAAAAACTGAGAGATGTTATTGTATAGGGGCTCAACGCAATCATGTAGGCTCATGCAAAGAGTTTGTAAGCATCGTGATTTTTGAGTAATAGCCTGTCAAATTTTGTTTCCCTTTTGCACTTTGGACCATTAAGGGATCAAGTAGGTTGAACATAGCTCAGAGCGATTCTGCATGTTTGGGTGTGAAAGAGGAGCATACCTAGTATAAACATACCCATTTGGATGTGTTCGAATAGTCCATTTGGTCACATGAGTTGCAGAACAAAAGTTGCACCACTTTGCAACTTTCAACTACTTGCATTTGCCACCATGGGAAAACCAATATGAGATAGCAAAAATTGAGAGATATTTTTGTAGAGGGGTGCAATGCGATCCTATAGGATTAGATGAGAAATTTCTAAATGTCACAGTATTCGAGTAACAACATTCTAAAGTTTGCAGCCATTTTTCACTTTGGACTCTTTAGGGATCGATCTGGTTGAATGTAGCTCAGAGTGATTCTACATGTTTGGGTGTGAAAGAGGACCATATCTAGTGTAAACATACTTAGTCAAATGCATTGGAATAATTTTTTTGGTCACACGAGTAACATAATGAAAGTTGCACCACTTTGCAACTTTGCACTGCTTGCATTTGAAACTTTTTCCATCAAGTGAAAATCTGCCACCATGGGAAAACCACTCCGAGATAGTGAAAACCAAGAGAGGTTCTTGTAGAGGGTCACAATTTGATCTTGTAGGATCAGATGATAAGTTTCTAAGTGTTATGGTATCCGAGTAACAACATGTTGAAGTTTGCAACCATTTTACAATTTGGACTCTTAAGGGATCTATCTAGTTGAACATAAGTCAGAATGATTCCATGTGTTTGGGTGTGAAAGAGGACCATGCCTAACGTAAAAATACCTATTCATATGAATTGGAATAGTTCATTTGGTCACACAAATTGCAAAATGAAAGTTGCACCATTTTGTAACTTTCAACTATTTGCATTTGACAACTTTTTTCTCAAGTGAAAATCTGCCACCACGGGAAAACCACTCCGAGATAACAAAAATTGAAAGAGGTTTTTGTAGAGAGGCCTAACATGATCCCATAGGATTAGACAAAAAGTTTCTAAGTGTCACGATATCTGAGTAACAACATGTTGAAGTTTCCAGCCATTTTACACTTTGGACTCTTAAGGGATCAATCCGGTTGAATGTAGCTCGGAGCAATTCCGCATGTTTGGGTGCAAAAGATGACCATTCTGAGTGTAACATACCTATTCAGATGCGTTGGAGTATAATTTTTGGTCACACGAGCTATAGAACGAAAGTTGCACCACTTTGCAACTTTCAACTACTTGCATTTGACAACTTTTTCCCCAAGTGAAAATCTACCACCACAGAAAAACCACTCTAAGATAGCGAAAACTGAGAGAGGTTTTTGTAGAGGGACCCAACATGATCTCATAGGATCAAACAAAATTTTTTAAGCATCAAGATATCCAAGTAATAGTATGCTAAAGTTTGCACCATTTTACACTTTGGACTCTTAAAGGATCGACCTGGTTGAATGTAGCTCAAAGAGATTCTGTGTGTTTGAGAGTTAAAGAGGACCATGCCTAGCGTAAATATACATATTCAAATGCATTGAAACAATCCATTTGGTCACACGAGTTGCAGAATGAAAGTTGCACCATTTTGTAACTTTCAACTACTTGCATTTGACAACTTTTTCCCCAAGTGAAAATCCACCACTACGGGAAAACCACTCTGAGATAGAAAAAAATGAAATATATTTTTGTAGAGGGGCCCAACCTGATCCCATAGGACCAGATGAGAAATTTCTAAGTGTTATAGTATCTAAGTAACAACATGCTGAAATTTGCAGTCATTTTGCACTTTGGACTCTTAAAGGATCGATTCGGTTGAACGTAGCTCAGAGTGATTCCGCATGTTTGGGTACGAAAGAGGACCATTCCTAGTGTAAACATACCTATTCAGATGCATTGGAACAATCCCTTTGGTCACACGAGTTGTAGAACCAAATTTGCACCACTTTTCAACTTTCAACTACTTTCATTTGACAACTTTTTCCCCAAGTGAAAATTTGCCACCATAGGAAAACCACTCCGAGATAGTGAAAAATGAGAGAGGTTTTTGTAGAGGAGCCTAGCACGATCCCATAAGATCAGATAAAAATTTTCTACGCATCACAATATCCAAGTAACAACATGTTGAAGTTTGTAGCATTTTGCATTTTGGACTCTTAAGGGATCGATCTGGTTGAACGTAGGTCAGAGTGATTCCACATTTTTGGGTGCGAAAGAGGACCATTCTTAGTGTAAAAATATCTATTCGAACATGTTGGAATAGTTTGTTTGGTCACACGAGTTGCAGAATGAAAGTTGCACCATTTTGCAACTTTCAACTACTTGCATTTGATAACTTTTTCTCCAAGTGAAAATCCGCCACCACAAGAAAAACACTCTAAGATAGTGAAAACTAAGAGAGGTTTTTGTAGAGGGGACCGACACAATCCTATAAGATTAGATGAGAAGCTTCTAAGTGTCACGGTATTCGAGTAACAACATGCTGAAGTTTTTAGCTATTTTGCATTTTAGACTCTTAAGGGATCGATCTGGTTGAACATAGCTCAGAGTGATTCCACGTGTTTGGGTGTGAAAGAGGACCATGCCTAGTGTGAACGTACCTATTCAAATATGTTGGAATAGTCTGTTTGGTCACACGAGTTGTAGAACGAAAGTTGCACCACTTTGCAACTTTGCACTGCTTGCATTTGACACTTTTTCCATCAAGTGAAAATTGGACACCACGGGAAAACCATTCTAAGATAACAAACATTGAGAGAGGTTATTGTAGAGGGGCCCAATTTTTTCTTGTAGGCTTGGACAAAGATTTCATAAGTGCCATGGTTTCCAAGTAATACACTGTCATAGATTGTTTCCCTTTTGCACTTTGGACCCTTAAGGGATTGAGCTGCTTGAACATAGCTCAGAGCGATTCTGCATGTTTGGGTGCAAAATAGGACCATTCCTAGCATAAATGTACCATGTCCATACAAGAAGATCAATAAAATTCATTGTTTCCTTGCATTTTTTTATATTTTTACCAAAAATCTGATGTTTCTTTGAATTGTACGATTTCGTATAGGGTGATTGTGTTATTTTTTTAATCTCTTTTTGTTTCCATAGACCCAATAGATATTTAGAAACCCATTTTGATGTTAGGGTGCTTATTTGGTGAAAGGGAATAATTTTTATGGGGTTTGTATTGTTGCCCATGTAGATTTTGATGGAAAAGGGCATGAAAAATAAGGTTTCACCCTAGGGTTTCATAAAATATTGCATGTAGAGGTTGGGTGATTGTCTTTTGAGATTTTTTAGGTGATTTTAAGAAGTTCTGAGGTGGTAGCATGTTCTGGTAAGGTGTGGAACTATTCCTTTCAATAAACCCTCCTCATACTAGCATAAAATAAGGGTTTTGTGGTTTGGCATGGTGGAGTGAGTTTTTCCTGAGAAAAAATATGGATTTGAGGGTTTGGATACATGAGAATTGCTGCCCCAAAAAGTTCAGAGGATTATTGAATGTTTAAAGGTATGTTCCTTTGTAAATTAGGCCTACTTAGCCTAATGAAGATAGTGAAGGTCATTTTTGATGCACATGTTCCAAGACAGTCACTATTTATTTTGAAGTATGTGTTGTAACTCAATAATGGCTATCTAGATCAGTCATTGGTTTGTGAAGCCATTTGAGAATTTTGTGAGAAAAGGTCTAAATCTAGGGTCTGCTAACCTACTAGACAAGGCAAAGTGAAGCGTTAAAATTGAAGAGATAGAGAGTTGTTGGTTGAAACTTTGTTTGAAACTAATTCATTTGAGGTTTTGTGAAGATTGACACCCCTTTCTTACATATTCAAATTGAAAAACACCTAATTACAACCCATTCACTGACCTACTGAACCCTACATCGTTGGAATGATAATCTTATCACTTAATGGACTCTGAAAACCCTGTTTTGAAGGTTACAAACTAGTTATGATAAAAGAAAAGGAAAAAGTGTTGCAAATATAGAAAACATCATCCTTTATTTACTAATTTTGCAATTGTGCAACTAATGCAAGTTTTTCATTTCTACACCAAATGACATCTTTTGTGCAATATCACTTCTCTAATCACCTAATGACCTCTTTGAGACTTTGAATACATTGCATATGACCTTCATGTGACCTTTTTCAAATTATTTACATTTCAAAATCAAATTTTGCAAATTTTCCTATTGAAGGCATTTAGAGAACAAGGTGCTTTTGCACCAAACATGAACTCCAAAATTACAATATATAAGTAACTCTCATTACAATGCCTTAGGTAATTCATTCTCATGGATCCTTTACAATGTCACTCATACATTCAAGATTCTCTTTAAATGTCTACATCGTAGGTACTCATTATGAGTTTAACTTCAATTGAGTAATTTGAGATTCCCTTGCTAAGCTTCACGAGCTCTTTTATAATGGCTTCAAATCAGAATTGAGATTTTTCAAGATCATCAAAATAAGGATGTTGCATTGTTTTTTTGGTTGAGATTCTCTTTGATGGCTCATAAATCAGCTTGTTCTGCAATGAGAAACCAATCAATTTTTAGTAGTTTACTTACAAATATGCAAAGTAAAAGAGAAAAAGAAAGAGTATCCAAAATGGAAATGAAATGAAAATAGATGGAAGGCACTTACAAATAGGCATGCCAATCTCTCAACTTAGTCACTCCTGGTCATAAATCTTCACTGGGAGTTCCAAGATACCTATTGTACACAACACCTCTCATGAATAGACTAAGTTGAAATTTGAGATGCTCTTATAATGTCTGCATTATAGCTGCTCATGATAAGGTTAACTTCAAATGAATAACTTGAAATTACCTCACCAAGCTTTGCACACACTTTTGTAATGGCTTAAAATCATGATTGAGATTTGTCGAGATCATCAAAATAAGGATGTTGCGTTGTTTTCCTGGCTGAGATTCTCTTGGATGGCTCATAAATCTACATTTTCTGCAAGGGGACACCAATTAATTTTTAGTAGGTTACTTACAAATAGAAAAAGTAAAAGAAGATGATATCATTTCCATCAAACAATTTAATGTGCATACAAGTATAAATTAATAAGAACCGATGTGCATACTTAAAAATTAATCCAATGAACCATCCAGGTCTGCTCTACTCTTTATTGTTTCAAGTATTGCTTCGTGGTCAGACTCACAGACCTTCCATAAGATCTTATCCAAAGGTCTACCCCCATATTTGGTCAAACAAACATTGGATTCCATGACAAGGTTCGAGTAATGAAGAATCTTACGATGTGTGTCAAAGTCCTAAAACAACCAATGTTTAACAATCTTATGTGGGTACCTTCTAAGCCATGTTCCAGTAACAACAATCAAGTCTGTAGGGTATTCGATGTTTTCTCCATCTATAATTGAGGCCTCCAATTTCTTTTTGGCCTCAACACAATGACACAAGTAATAGTTTGTTCCCTCTTTGTTGTCTTTATCTGCAATTACTGCATACCTACATTTATATGTGCAACAAATCTCTTGAAATTAGTCAACATTATGAATACACTACAAAGTAATATAACAATATGGATTTTCAAAAACTAAGCAAGCAGATATATTACCTAGTTGAACTAGATCTGATACGTGGTCAAAGCCGGCCGATGATTCCATTTTTTTTAGCTCCAGTGTCATCGAAGGGTGATACATGTGAAGTGAGCTAAGATAACTTGTCAACCATTTGTCAACCCACTCTTTTGACTCACAATCATTCCAAGCTTGCATTGTACATGAAGAACAAAAGCATGCCATCTTTCGTGTATCGATACTCCATGAACCTACATTTGAGCTAAGGAAAGAGTGTACCTCACTCGATCTTGTTAGTGTACAACAATCCTCATATGGTGCAATGTTAGTATCATCCATCAACCAAAAATATCTATAAATTGAAGACATATCTTCATTACCTAGACCCATCAAAGCATTACACCACTCAACGATTGATCTTGCATCTATCAACTTTGTACTGTCTTTATACTTTAACTCTTCTCTTGCTAATGTTTTTTTCACACATGCTCATATACCATCATGCTCCCCCTTTCCATGCTTGACCTCACAAAAGTTCCACATATGTTGTACACCTGTAATGACATGCATCCTACTCAACTAGTAGAACATGAATGAGTTCTTGAATTGTGCTACACAGTTATCCGACCATATTATATGTTGATCGTATGCTATGCCTCTCTGAGCCAAATCACTGTAGAACATCTGGAAGTAACCTTGGATGAACTCTGGAGAATGTGTGTGATCATCACTAATATAAAAGTGATACTCCCTCAATACTTTCCTTTGGTCCTTTGTATTATCAGCTGCATGAATGAATACTATTTGCACAAATATCAAAACCTATGTGGAGTTGTAATACTGTGACTGCACCTCATGTTGTGGTTGTAGAGTGTAGTTCTTTGCAAATTCAACCACATATACTATGCTACCAACTGGAAAGGTGTCTTTGCATAGCTTGTAATTGAGTGTCCAGCCATCGGGCTCTATGGGTATGCCTTGCATACTCATACACTATATTGTCACGAAACATGGACATAAATTGATACACTAGAATCTTTTGAATAACCAAATCACACCTTTTTGTTTGAGACCCATCTTTTGTAGTGTATGCCAATATTTTATACTTCTAGAACTCTACTAGTTTATGTCCCACCTCATCTTTGGTTTCCATATGTTGACATACTGGCATATACTCCAAGCCACTATAACACTCGCATGAACCATCCAAGCATGTTGCCTTGTAGAATATTTGGCCATCCTCTCTTTCAAATAATTTTTTTGATAAGGTGGGGCTTCTATGCCACAGTCCTGCAAAACATCATTAGTATGCAAATCACAACATATAGAATGATAAACATCATAATGGTTAGAGAATTCAATATGTAGTCTACAACAAAAAGGAGCTAGTGTGTGTGTGATTTATCTTGACATAAAAAGGTTTAAGCATTTCAAAAAATCTTTGACAAATACTAATTTGAGGATAATCTATTTTAAATTTACAAAAAAATTGGGTTTGAGTCATATCCAAAAAATGCTTTGGATGTGGCTCATGGTTCCAACTACCGATTCTCCTTCTTACCACATCCCTTTGATTCAGAGATGGCCTTGTGTTAGTCTTCCAATACTCTTCAATTAGTGTTCTCAATGCTTCAACATATTTTTTATCTTTTTGTGGCAGTCTCCCTGAGAATGCCCACAATTCATTTGAATCGATTCCCTCAATTCTTTGCTTCCTTTTAATGATTTTTGATAAAAAAAATTCTACTAATTCCCATTTATTCACTCGTCTTTCTAATGAGATGAGCTCTCTTTGTTTTACTTCTTACCAAGGTCAATGTAATGACACATTGTGTGACATTACTATCCTTTGAGCATGAGGTTTTACCCACACTCTCATATGCATCCATTAGATTCTTCACAATAGTGTTTTCACTTGATGCATTTGATGTTCTCAACCCAGGAGTCTTCATGATGTCTCTATACTTTATACCCCTCATCATTTCAACAAATAGTTCACATCATGCGGTCTCATTTAGCCTTTCAATTTAGAATTTCCAAATCTTATCAACATATCTTCTACAACTGTGTGTTGGAATCTTACCTTCCATGTACTGCAAAATATCCTCATCAATATTAATCAAATACTTTGGCTTTCTACGCAAAATTTTAGGTGGTGTTCTCCTAGGTACAAACATCTCAACATTAGAAATTTCATCAATATTTATTTGAGGTGGGCTAGATTGCATACCTTCGATCAAGGGTGGAGTAGAAGACATACCTTGAGGTTATCATGGGGATGATGGCATACCTTCTTCATCAAATCTAAGTGATGATGTACTCTCAAGTTGAGATGCGCTAGATGGTGTCCAACCATACTCACTTGTGATAGATGGTGTCCCTCCATATTCACTTGTGGTAGCTAGTGTTCCTCCATATTCGCTTGTGTTTAATGGTGTCCCTTCGTATTCACTTTCCATAGAGGGTGTGTCTCCAACTACAGTATCTAAATCTGTCTTACCATGATGCTTTCGCATTCATGCCCTTTGTGCTACCAAATCCTATTCTCTTTTTTACGATTGAGGTTCCTCTTCAGTTGTCTTGTTTTCGTCAATAGTACCCAATTTCTTATTTTCACGATATTCCCTCAACTGTTCTCTCTCCTTTTCTTTGAAGGTTTCATACTCTTCCTCTATTAGTTTATTCCTTCTTTGTTTCTTTGGCATGGCGGATAATTTTCCTTGTAGTATGGTAATGAGATGAATATTAGTTCCTAAAATATTTATCCATTAAAATAAATGAAATATGTCATTCAAGGCTTCATAAAAAATACTTGCAATCATCTTGTACAAGACTATTTCTAGCATAGACAAAGGTGGTGTAGGGGCATGCCATGATTATGAGATATGCAAAATTACATTGTTTTCCTTGTGTAAATGGGGTGTTAAAGAATGGTTTTGCTGAAATGTTGAAGGAACCTTTTGTAGACATGTAAAATATACTGATTGACATCGTGCATTCGATCCTGACTTACTAACATCATTTCTTCCTAAATCATCCCTCGGTCTAACCATTTAATCAAATTCATCAATATTCATCTCTTAATTAAATAAATCATTTTGTTTAATTAAGTCACTTTCTCTTGTTAATTAAATCAATCCATCTGATCTAATTATCCCTATTTAATTAAATAATCAATTTATCTAATTAAATCTCTAAAGTCTATCCATTAAATTAAATAAATTAAAACCTTATTTGATTTAATCTAACACCATCCCTTTTAATTAAATAAATCAAAATCCTTATTTAATTAGCCTCTTATCATATTCCTCTCTTATTTGATTTAAATAAACCCATAAATCTAAGTCAAATAGGTCACATCATCTAATCTCCTGTTAAATTAATTAACCCTTGATTAATTTAACCTCATCTCATGTCACATGCTCTAGATAATGTAAGTTGCACTGAAAATAGATTTAATTCATTTATTAAATCTCTATTTTCCTCACAAAGCATCTTTTGGAATATTCTCTCAATTTGAATTCAAAAATTCCAAGTCAACATGTACATCTAACAGGGCATTTAAAATCTCTTACATGTCCTTTTCCTTGATCCAAGTGGCATTTATTGTATTTTCCCTTCCCTCTTGCATGTTATTTCAACAAATTTGAAATTCAAATATTGGCATTTATTGGCACAAACCCCAAATCTTGCACATCCATCATCCATTCATAGCTTGACAAGTGGCACCATTTCATTAGATGAATGTTAGTCCCACATTGCTTAAATTTAGGCATTCATCCATCTTCAAATCCTATAAATAAAGAGCTCATATCCTTATTTTATCATCCAAAATCCAAACAAAGTTATCGTGCTAAAATATTTAGCCATTTCCATCCATCATTGAATTCTTAGCTAGGTTTTGCAGATTTTTGGCTTGGAGTCTTCATTCTTCATCAACAAAAGTGGATCAATCTCTTTAACATTCGAAGCTTGCAATATTAGGAATTGGGAAAGGGCCAATTTTCACATCAAATTGGCACCAATTCCCCCATGGGATCATGAGTTTTCATATCTAATTAGGATTTTATCTTGTTTTTGTCATTTGCATTGTGTTCTTCAATATTTTCTTCCTAATTTGAGTTTGTAAATGGATTTCATGGGGAATCCTTGTTTTGGCTTGCAAATCCTTATTTAACTCATTTACTCATGTTGTTTTGCAGGTACTAGGAGAAGGGTTCACACATTTGGCGCTAGAAGGAGGGCTAGATATCATTAATTCTAACTTTTTCTTGAAATTTCTGCATTTTTCTTCACACAGGAAATTCCAACGTGGGCTCATCAGCGTCACTGTTTTGGCACCATGGGCTCGTCAGCATCGCTATATGGCAATGCGTAAAACACAAACTACACCACTAGACTCATCGTGCCAAAAATTTAAAATTTTTAACTTCACTGCTGGACTCGTTGACTTGCAGGTTTTTTTGAAATTTTTGAAAACAACGACATGGACATAAACTCTGACACTGAGTGAAATTGCGACGCAATCAAGCTCTCTATCCCGACATAGAGCACCGCTGACTGGTAAGCGGTGTTGTGAGAGCGATGCTGGGAGACAGTAAAAGGGAGAATTTAATTTTTAGCACGTGCTTTTGATTTATGATTTATTTACCTTCTGTTTTCTTGTTTTTAACTTCTGTGTTTTTCCAGAATCTAACTGTTTTTCTTCTTTGTAGGTTGGAAATAAAAAACAAAGGAAGGAGGAGCATGGTGATGATATTTTTTCCACTCAAAGTGTTTCTAAACACTTAAGTGTTTGTTTAACACTTCTTTAGGAATTTGTCATCTTTTCATTTTTAGAACACTAGTTTTCATTTGGGCTTAAAAAGAACCTTTCAATTTCTTCTTACAAAGGTTAAAATGAACAATAGGATCAACAACTTTCTACATTTCATTTATTGGGTTAACAAATTGAACAAATATCTTTCACTTGTGATTTGGTGCTCTAAAACGATCTCACATATTGTTTTGAGGATCTAAAAAGAACAAGTGTAGCTTTGTTTTTGTGAGGGCTTACTTAGACTAAAGCCATCGAAAAAGGATGTATGAGCTTCTCTCACACTTTATAGCGATCTTGAGAATCAAAATGCCTTTTTTATGACTTTGGGTTAAGATAAAGCAATCACCTCCACATTTCGATTTGGGCTTAAAATTGAACAACATATTGTGCGAGTGTGAGTGGGGGCATTGTTGCGTATATTCTCTCTCCTTGTTTCCAACAAGGATTGATCGAATTATGAATATTGTTCTTCATTCACTTTTATTTATCCTAGAGGGCCTGCCTTGGGGAAAACTTACTCACCCAAGGGAACGACTCAACCGGTAACACTCTAAGGCCAAGATTATTTCCAACCGGGATATAAATGTGGATATTGGAAGAAATGCCAATATCATGTGGTTGACTTCAACAAGATGGATCCAAAAGGGGACTCTTGCCACGTTGGGTCAACTCCTACAAACGGAAAGTCCTTACTAAAACCCATGTGCTAGAATTTTCTAAAATCCTTTAATCTATTTGTTGGTGCAAGAACGGTCGTTCTCAAGCCACCCCACACTTTTACGGTCTTCTAGTAGAAATGGAAAACATGCCATGGGAGTTTATGGGTGTTGATGCTTGGCTGCCCCGTATAAGTGAGTGTTGTGGAGGGGAGCTAGTGGGGTCAAGCATCTAACCATTCACTAAAGATAAGCATAGCTGGACTTGTCCAAGTGGGAATCCAACAAATATTGTCTTACACATCCATAGGATTGTACTTATTATTGGGTTACAAAATGCATTGCTTGAGTGAAAACATCATGAAAACAAACACTTAACATCATCCAAACTTCAAAACCCTTTTGAAGAAAAATAAAATTGACTCAATCCATATGTTATTTCTTTCCCTTGGGATTCACATCCTTAGAGGTTTCTAAACATTAGATTATATCTTCATTTTTCTTCTTAAGTAAACAATAGGAAACCCTTGCCTTGAGTTCATTGAATTCCCACATAACATATCTTGTGGGGTTTGAAGAAATTAAGACATTGGACATCTTAGTTTGAAAACCTAATTGAAGAAAGTGTTTTTGGTAAAATAAAGACATTAAGCAAAGCTAAGCAAAAGGAAGTTTCATATGTGTTGAAGACCCACCATCCCAAAAGAAAAACAAATCATTGGTTGGAAATCTGAAAATGAAGATTCAAATGAAATCATTTCTTGGTTACAAAGGTCATTAGGAAGCATTTGCATGCTCTTCAATACCTAGGTCTAAGCAAACAAAGTGTACCTTTTTAGGTTCATCTTAGGATCAAAACATATCAAAATATTTTTCATCCATCCTCCAAAACATCAAAACAAATCCATCTCTATCATCACTCTTTTGGAAAAATCTTGAAATCATCCTTAATACTAGGCTTTGTGGAAAATCAAAATCATCAAAATCATTGAGACTAAATCCTTGAAAATATTTATCAAAACACCTTTTGCTAGGTATGTGTAGATGCATCCTTTTGCATATACTTAGTCAAAGTTATCAAAATCATCTTGTCTAGCTTAGTGTATGTAGATGAATCTTTCTTCATATGCTTAGTGAAACAATCATCTTGGTTGAATAGGTGTGGTTAGATGCATCCTTCTCCCCACACATATTCGAATCATCATCCTTTTGAACAAAAGTTATCCCTTAGGATCATTATCCAACATCTTGTGGTCTTTTGTTCAAAAATTTCAATCAAAAGCAAATCAAAATCAAGGACAAAATCTCAAAATCCCAAATCCAAAACCAAGATAAAAATTTGCAAGTCCTAAAAGCCTAGTATCTCATTCAAGATTTATCAAAAGCTAAAAACATTCGTATCTTCCATCCTTAAGCATCATCATCACATCATCACCTTTGATCCTCAAGGCATCCTAAAACCTTCTACTTTGGGACATAAAATAGAGATCAATCTAAGGAATCAAGAGATTCATCTCCCATATTCTTGATCCTTGTTTTATGGTTCAAACGAGATCTCAATACAAGAAGAGTATGGAAGCCAACAAAGAAACACCTGCTTCAAGCAATCTTAGCCAAACAAACACAGAAATGAATCCAGTTGAATCAAGCAATCCATTGACCCTCTCATCATCACAAAATCCGCAAGAAGAAAACCAAGGAGAGGACCTTACCTTTGGAATGTCTCGCGAAGAAATGACTGAAATGCTTCAAAATTTGGAGAATCATAAAATCATCAATATCATGATGAGACTTAACCCTTCATTATACATGCTTGAACTAGCAAAATAAGGGGCCAAGTTGCCTTCAAATTTTTATGTAAGTACTATAGTGGAGACATCCTTTCCACCTATCTCAGCCACCATCCCCATTTCATCTACACCTCCATCCCAAAACATCACGCAAAACATTCCACAAATCACAACATCGTTTGCTCCAACCCAACCCAATGTCAACAAGGGAAACACATTTCTCAATGCTCTTCAATCACACCCCCTTGTTAATAATCAAAACTTGGACGTAAACACTGCATTGGAACAAAATATACCCCAAAACCCATTACACAAAAATGTTCCTCTCACATTCCATCATGATCCATCATCATCATTTTTTCACACAACTCCCCAAACACCTCTTCTCACAAATTCACAAGAAGAGGGAGATATTTTTGGACCAGGGGGCCTATTCGATACCACAACATCTTTACAACAACTCACACCCCTCACCTTTCCGCCTCTTCCACTATTGCCATTATCATCTGTACCACTCCTTGGTTTAGGGCTTCCTCCCCTACCAAGTATCAATCAAACCTATATCCCAACCATCAATCAAAGCATTGCACCAAATACTCAAAATTTATCTTTGATATCATAACAACAAACGATAAATGCACAAGCAATGGCAACATCATCAAACACACCCCTAACATCACAAAGCATGGTCTCTCAAGGACCAATCACATCAATAGCACTATCTAATACCCAAAACATCAACACAACATCATCACCTACCACCATTCCAAATCCACCACCACCTCCACCACCACCAACTTTCACCACATCAAGCCAATATGATGCAACATTGCAAGTTGCTTTTCAAAGAGAATACCAACAAGTTCAAAAATAAAAAGACATGCAACAAGCTGCTCAAGCTACATAAGCTTCCCAAGCTACACAAGCCACATTACAAGCGCAACAAGCCCAAGCTTTATTGCAACAACAACAACAAGAAGTCGCCCAAGCTACACAAGCATTGCAAGCACAAAGGGCCACTCAAGCACAACTTTTATTGTAGCAACAAGCCACACAAGCACAAGCCCAAGCGCAAGCTCAATATCAAACACAACAAGCACAAGCAGAAGCACAACTTCTTGCACAAGCAGCGCAAGTGCAAGCATATCAGCAAGCACTAAAGTAATACCAAAAGTAGCAAGAAGTGACAAAATTAGCAGCCCAACAACAAGTGTTGTGGGAACAACAACAAGCACAACAAGCATTGTTGGAACAACAACAAGCACAACAAGCACAAATCCTAGCACAACAACAACAAGATCAACAACAAGCGTTGTTCATACAAAAGCAAGTAGAAGCCTACTTCGCCCACCAGAACATACAGATACCATCGAATAATGCACCAACCAATCCACCCATCCAACCCATGATTCAAATACCCCAAAACACTTTCATCCCACCCCCTGATCCACAAAGTGATGTGACGACACAACTCGGGTTTCTCTCACAACAAGTGCTCGAACTTCAATAAGGGCGAACAACCAAACCACCAAGCAACTTGTGTCCCTATCCATTTGATAGGAGCTTAGAGATGAAACCATTCCCCAAGGGATTTGAAATCCCCAAATTTGACAAATATCGAGGGATGGAAAACCTTGAAGATCACATCAGGGAATTCCAGGTTCATTGTATGGAAGTCGCATATGACGATACTTATCTGATGCGGCTATTCCCTAGGAGCTTGGCAGGCCCCGCTATAGAATGGTTCTCTCACTTACCTTCAGGCATTAGAACATTCCAAGAAATTAGGGATGCATTCACTAAGAACTATGCATGTAACATTGCAATGGATGTTAGTCTCAAAGAATTATATGCTCTAAAACAAGGAAAGAATGAATCTTTTGCTTCATTCCTTCAACGATGGCGATCCAAGGCCAATCAAAGCAAGTGGACCATGCCAAAAGAACAACAAGTCGGTACCATCATAGCCAACCTTGAAAGTTGCTTGGCATTTCATCTCAAGGTTCAGGGTATCACCACATATGAGCAATTAATATCGAAGGCGCTCAACATCGAAAGAGCCCTTGTGACAACTCGCAGAATCCACATTATATCATGAACAACAAAACAACCACCCATCATCCAATTACAATGATAAACCTCGCGCATGGGCAAGGAACAAAAATGTTACTAATGATGGTATTGTTGATGCCAAGGTGGTCATTAGTGGTCCACGCCAAAATACACCCACACCACAAATCCAAAATCAATGCCAAAACACTCATCACACAACATACCAACCCAACAACAACCCAACCATCAATAATCTCAATGACCAAAGGGGACCACCCCAACACAAAAGTTATCCCAAACGAAAATACGCTATCTTGGGGGAACCATTGGAGGACATAATGAAAAAGTTGATCGACAAAAAACTCATCAAGCCTCCTACATTCGAGAACTACCAAGAACCCGATGTCAAACCCCCTTGGTATAATGAAAATCAACTTTACGAATTTCATAAAATCAAAGGTCACACCACAAACAATTGCATGAGACTCAATAATATCATCCAAGATCTCATTGACAAGAAAATCATAAATGTGGAACAAGCTATTGGAAATTAGGATCTTAAAATCTACACGAAACCGATGCCAAATCATGGCAACAAAGGGAATAAAAATGATAAAGGGAAGGGTAGTGTAAATCATGTGTACGAAACGGTCGTTGCCTCCCTAAATGAAGACTGCATGGTCATCACCATCAAGGGTGCCCATGCCAAAGATTGTGGAGTCACCACAAGAGGTGGCAAAGTAACCATTGCAAGATCATCCCAACCTAATAGAATCCCTTCATCCAGAGTTGTTCCACATAGATACAATGTTGTAGAACAACTCAAGAGAATGCCAACACACATCTCCATCATGGAGTTGCTAAAAATCTCATTAGTGCATAAAAATATTCTCGAGGAAGCATTAGCCTCATCCACTATCCCCGCAGATCTCGATGTGGACCAATTCCAAGCTATGGTCAGAAATATCATAACACCTAATCTCCTTACATTCTCTGACCAAGATTTCCCCACCCAACCATCTCACAATCATGCACTTCACTTGGAAGCCATTTTAAACAAGAGCAAAATCAAAAGGGTCTTGGTGGATGGAGGTGTAGGTTTGAACATCTATTCTCTCAGCCTCATCAAGCAGTTGAAAATATCAGAAGATTCCATTGACAAAGGAAAGGGCATCACGATAAGAGCATATGATGAACAAGAAAGAGTGTCTCAGATCACAATTAAACTCCCTATTCAAGTAGGGCCAACGATCATGGAAACCACTTGTTAGGTCTTGGACCTCGACTTGCCATATAATATCATCTTGGGACACCCATGGATCGATGAGATGAAAGCCGTAGCATCAACCTTCCACCAATGTGTGAAATTTACACATAATGGACAAGAAGTCACTGTCCATGGAGATCCTGAACCATTTTCATATTGCAAAAATCTTGAGGCAAAGTATTACAAAATCCCCCAAGTTCCAAAGAATGATGAGGGCCCATCCACACCATACATTGACCCTGCCACTCTCGAGTCCACTTCTGCAACAGAGACACCTGCCATCCCCACCATCCCCACCATCTCTGATATCAAGCTCATCATCCAGGAGGATGGTTGTGGAAGCTACAAGCTCCCTAACAATGCTTTTGTGATAGGAGAGTTACCACAATCTCCTAGATCATGGGGACGTCCACAAGAAAATCAAGCTTCCACATCACAAACCTATCCTCAAAACTATCCCAAATTCACAAGATGGGGAGACCTTGGCCATGATGTTATTGAAGTAGATCCATCCCACATGTTATATCAGGATGAAAGACTAGAAGCTAATTTACCAATGGACGAAAGAAGAAAGGGCCTACAAATGATGTTTGCAATGGGCTACGACAGAAATCAAAGACTAGGACAAAATGACAATGGGCTCATAATACCTATCATACCAGAGACACAACTCATAACAAATCTTGGTCTTGGACTAACCCCTCTGAGAATAACCATATGTGGCCGAGGTCCTTCGGTTAGAATGGTTAATATTTCTCCTCAGCCAGTACTAGTACAAGTACACTCACAATAGTCACAGCTAGAGACACACAATTTTATAACTAAGCCCTATATTAGTAGTGATGACGAGGATACCATATCCAATCTACCTAGGTTATTTGAGGACACCACCCTATGTATGATTAGCACCCTCTCCTTTGAAACAGACCATCCAAATCATGAGATCTATTTAGTGTACCCCCAATTGATCGACTATGACCAATGAGGACCACCAATTCTGGATACATTCAAAAACGATGAGGCACTCTCATAATTCATGGGATTGAGGGATAACATTCTAGATGGAGATCACAAGGTAGGGTTTATAATGGAGTTGGACCCACATGCCTATTACGGGGAAACAATTGAATCCTTTAGTCGCAAAAGTGAGAAACTAAGAATCATATCCAAGTCCTTGAGTGAAAACCACACTGTGGTACTCTCTGACAAGAAAATAGTAAAAAGAAAGGACATATCCAACAGTGAAAACCTCTCTGAGGTGCCCGAGGATGAAGGATTCAATCTTCCTCTAAGAGCTATTCATCAAGAGATGTCAGTAGTCTTGGCCGAAAAATGCAATCCAATCAACCTAGGAACAGAGGAGACCCTACATATCACATTCTATGTGGAATCACTATTATCAGACGAGAAAGAACTCCTAGCAACATTCCTAAATGAAAGAAAAATAAACTTCGCATGGAGTTATGCTGACATGCCAAGGATTGATCTAGAGACTGTGGTTCATCATTTATCAACATATCCAGAAGCAAAGCTGGTCAAACAAAAGCTTCAGAAAATGCATCCTCAAATCACTCTGTTAGTCAAAATGGAGCTCAAAAAGTTGTTAGATGTAGGATTTATCCGACCAATTGATTATCCAGAATGGGTGTCAAATTTGGTACCTGTTTCAAAACTTAACGGAGCCATTAGCATCTATACGGACTTCAAAGATTTGAACAAAGCATGTCCCAAGGATGATTTCCCACTTCCCAACATTGACATGATAGTAGACATGACAACAGGGCACGAGATGCTATCACTAATGGACAGATTTTCAGGATACAACTAGATCATGGTAGCAAAAGAAGATCAACATAAGATGGCTTTCACTTTCCCATGGGGGACCTACTACTAGAACATGATGCCATTTGGCCTAAGAATGCAGGAGCAACCTATCAATGGGCCATGACATTGATATTCCATGACATGATCCATAAAATAGTCAAAGCCTATGTCAATGACATTCTAGCAAAATCTAGAAAGAGACAAGATCATATAGCAACCCTAAGCACTATCTTTGATAGACTGGAGGAATACAAAGTTAGACTAAATCCCAATAAGTGTGTCTTCGATGTACAATTAGGTAAATTGCTAGGATAAATAGTCTCCATGAGGGGTATTGAGGTGGATCCGGAAAAAGTGAAAGCAATCCTCGAGATGGAAGCACCAAAGACATTAAAACAACTGAGAGGCCTCTAAGGCCGACTTCAATCCATTCGATGGTTCATAGCACAACTGGCAGACAAGCAGAACCCATACTCTCACCTACTCCATAGAGGGGTAGTGTACAAATGGGATACAAAATGTGAAGAGGCATTTAACAAAATCAAGGAATATCTACTGACACCACTAGTTTTAATGCCACCTATCCCAAGAAATCCATTGATCTTATATGTGTCAACAAAAGCAGTAGCCCTTGGAGCTCTCTTGGCTCAGCATGATGAAAATAGAACAGACAGGGCCATCTACTACATCAATAGAACAATGGTCAGTCACAAGCTAAATTACTCATTCATCAAGAAAGCTTGCCTCGTAGTAGTGTTTGCCTCCCAAAAATTTAGACATTACATGTTGGCACACAAGATAAAACTCATTATGAAAATAGATCCCCTCAAGTATCTACTATCAAAGGCAATGCTCACGGGCATAATGGAAAAATAGGTAATGATATTATCAGAATTTGACATCGAGTATGTAGAGCAGAAGTCCATTAAGGGACAAGTTATCACAGATCAACTAGCAGAAGCACCTATCTATTCTGAGAATCCTCTTGTCTCTAAATTCCCAAATGAATCCATCTTTAACCTCAATGTAACTAACCATTGGAAACTATACTTCAATGGTTCATACACACAACATGGATTAGGAGCCAGTGTCTTCTTCATCACCCCACAAGGGGATTGCATACCGAAGTCATACAAATTAGCATTTCCTTGCACCAACAACATAGCGGAATACAAGGCTTTGACTATAGGCCTCAGGATAGTAGTGCAATGGAGCATCATAGCTCTCAAGGTGTATGGGGACTCTCAATTGATCATAAATTAGGTCAATAATGAATATCAGACTAAAGATGATAAGCTCACTCCATACAAGAAATTGGTGGAGACTCTAAAGGAATCCTTCATTGACATAACATTTAAGAAGATTCCAAGAACCAACAATAGAGCAGCAGACGTCATGGCTACAATTGGGTCTCTATTAGACATCCCTCATAACGTGCCAAAATATGAATTTCTGATTAAGCAGCTTCTCGTTCCCACATTCAAGGTACCAGAATTGAAATATGTGTGTGAAATCGTTGGTCTTGGTGATCCTTGGTACCATGAGATCTACACATATCTTCACATAGGAGTCATACCCGCTGACCTCCCATCAAACCTAAAACGAACCTTTATCAAAAAGGCATCCAAATTTGTCATCCTAGGTGATACCTTATACTGTAGAAGCATAGAAGGTACCTTGCTATGTTGTTTAAATTCTGAGGAGGCATTAACCTCTCTAACCGAGGTTCATAACAGTATCTGTGGTTCACACTCAAGTGGAATGACCATAGCCAAGAAACTACTAAGGATGGGGTATTATTGGACCATAATGGAATGAGAAGCACATGATCATGCTAAAAGGTGTTTACAATGTCAGCAGCATGGGGACCTCATCCATGCTCTAGCTCAAGAGCTTCACCCAATCATCACACCATAGCCCTTCTCACAGTGGGGACTCGATCTCATTTACCAAAATCATAGCCACCTCATCCAATGGCCATAAGTTCATCATAACTGCAATTGAGTACTTCACAAAGTGGGTGGAAGCCATACCCATGATGTATATCACTGGGAAGCAGATCTCAAAATTTATCTTGAACTATCTCATCTGTTGTTACAGTGTCCCACAAGCCATTATCTTAGATAATGGGACACCATTCAAGAACTAGGAGGTTCACGACTTGTGCGAGAAATTCAAAATCCAGCATCGCTTCTCCACCCTGTATTATCCCCAAGGCAATGGCCAAGCAGAAGCCACAAACAAAACCATTCTCAAAATCCTTAAGAAAATAATCAATGACACAGGTCATGACTAGCATCTGTAGCTTAATCCCACCCTCTAGACTTATCGAAGCAGCATCTACACACCCACTGGCGCCACCCCATTCTCCTTGGTCTATGGATCAGAAGTCGTACTCCCCATCGAGATTGAGCTCCCATCCCTTAGAATATCATTGCAAAACCTCATCACTGATGAGGACTACCGAGTGTTAAGATTAAATGAGCTAGAGCTACTGGATGAGAGACGCATAGATGCTTTAAATCACCTGTAAGTCTATCAAAATAGACTCAAATAGAGCTACAACAAAAAAATTAGAAGTAGGACTATTCAAGTCGGAGAACTGGTCTTAAAAGAAAATCAAAAGAATGTCCCGAATCCCAGCAGCAAAGACAAGTTCAAACCTAATTGGTTAGGACCTTTTGTCATCACAACAAGTTATAAATCAGGGGCATATCAGCTATCAACACCCGAAGGGGAATCTCTGTAGGAGCCGATGAATAGCTCCCATCTCAAGTTTATGCCTAATTTTTTAGGGTATAAAACCAAAAATCCAAAAAAATTAGAAAAAGTCCTAAAAAAATGGTCACTTCAGTGAAAACCTGGCAAACAGGCGTCTTGGTGACAAAAAAAAAAAAAGAAGAAGCAAAAAATCCAAAAAAACATCAAAAAAAGGATCAAAAAATTGTCCTCTAGTGAAAACCACTTTGGTGGCACTTTGGGCGAGTACCTTGGTGAAAACCTAACAAACAGGCACCTTGTGTAAATAAGCACTTTCCATCCACCAGGATTTGTACAGCTTGTTCGGCATCATCCATCCATTTCGCTTCCATCATTCATCACATTCAGGTCTCCATCCATCACTCATCCACTCACATCTGCACCATAACTTGGTCCTATTTTTTTATCATGATCCCTCATAGTACTACTTGGCCCATCCTCAAGGTCAGTTTGTCCTGCCTTTATCAAATTAGTCTATTGCATCATGTTGGGGGCATGTTCTTATCGGATCGGGTTCATGTATATTATTAAAATCCTCAAATCAAAAAATCCAAAAACATCAGAAAATAAGAAAATTTAAAAATGTCAAAAAATCATAAAATCTAAAAACATCGAAAAATAAAAAATCCAAAAACATTAAAAACATATCAAAATCCAAAAAAAAGGTCATCTTGTCAAACTACGTGGTCTCTGCATGTATAACGTAGGCAAGGCTAATCTATTGATCAGCCCTCGAGACCCCTAGGATAGGTCTTTAGCTTAGTCTCTTGGTCAAAATCTTAGAAAATCCCAAAAACATTGAAAAATCGAAAATCAAAACATTTGCAAAATCCCACAAAATCCCAAAAACATAAAAAAAATCAAAAATCAAAACATTTTCAAAATCTCAAAAAATACCAAAAACAGCCTCAAAACATTGCAAAAACATCAAAAACATACAAATATTTGAAAAAAATCCATCTGTCTCATCTCACTTGCACTCGCAATAAACACCACTCATAATAAATTGATCATCATTATCAACCTTTTGTGAAACAGTTAGAAGCAAGTCTAGCAAATTAAAAGTTGAACTCAAAATGTCAAGTCTAAAGTCTAAGTCAATGTGTAAGAAAATTGGTCATCTCTTTATATTGGTAATACATTATCTAAATTTGTCCCATATCAATCATCTCTTAGAACACTTTGGATAAATGAAATGACATGCCACCATCCACTAACATGTCCTAGGATGAATCCTTCCTACAATGGGCATTATCTTTTGGCAATAAGTTTCGGTTATCATCTTAGAAAACACATCCTCTTTCTGTTAGCGGTATTGAAGAGCATCAGTTTGTTTGTTTACTTAGTCTTTATCTTTTGACTTATCTTATTTTGCGCTCATTCCAAGGATGTCTCAATGATATCCCAAAACAATGGATTTAGAGAAATAGGAGTGGGCCAATGATCATTATCTTTTGTCTGTTGTACTTGTTGGACGTTCTTGCAATATAACCTCAGCGAATACTTACTTTGTTAGGTATGTATGGAAGAGGTCTAGGGCAACTTGTTGACTATTACAGGGATAGGTTTACCTTTCCATGTTTTGGTTCGAGGTGTCTGAAACTTCTGAATACATCCTAGCAAGGTTTTTGTATGTCAGGTGTGAACAAGAATACTCCTATCTGTTGTCAAGTCAAAGTCCATCACATTGGGTAAAATGCCATCCTAGTTTTCTATACCTCGATGTATCGTACCATGTTTGTTATCAAACATAAGAAAATATGGCCCTTTGAAAATCCCAATTCCTTGGCAAGTAATCATTATCATCATCATCATCATCATCATCATCATCATTTGCATTTGTGTCATCTTGTATCTTGTTGAAATGACTTCTTTTTAACCACGCTAACAAGGTACTATGACAGTTGATCATCACCACCATCATCATCATCGATCCTGCATCCACAAATCATTAGCATATTGCATAAGTATATCATATAGAAATCATTAGCATATGACATTGAGAAAACATACGCATTGCAGTTTATCATAAACATTCTTCAATAGATGCATCCATGTCATTGCATTTCACCCATTACATTGCATCTCATGGCATTATATGGATCATTGCATAAACATTCATTTGCATTTCATTTCATATTACCACATAGCATCTACAAAAGCATTCCATAATCATTTTTGCATAATCATAAGCAATAGGTATATAAGCATTTAATTCATTATGCATATCACCTTGCATTAACATATCATTGCATCACATCATCATTTAGGATAATAACATTTGTTATTCAAAGCATCTCATAAAACCATTTCATTTGCATCATATCACGACCATCACATCATATCACATCCATCCATAAATCATCTCATATATACAAGCATTTTCTACACATCATTGTACATACCATAAATCAAATCATTTCACATATCACATTGGCATAAAATAAACCATCATATAGTTAACATCATTGCACATCATATCATAGGCTAGCATAATATAGATTTGTTAGTCACAATCATTGCATAAACATCATTAGAAATAAATGCATCCATAACATATAAAAGAAGAATCATACATGCATAAATAAAGGTACACAGTACATCGCATCAAAATCAACTCATATATATCATATCATCATATCACTGTCATCGTACAAAGAATAAAATCAGATCACTGTACATATATGTCAATCAGTACAAAACGCCCATCGGAATATCGAAAACAAGCCCATAAGGCACAAAAGGTATGTATCATCTGAATCATGCTCGATCTCCGTGAATGCTGCCCTCATCCCTATCACCGTGACCCTCTAGTGGTCTGTGGCTGGCCCGCTCTGAGTACTCTGGGACCCAATCTGCTCTAGGTACAGTGTCATGGTAGGCCCAATGGTAGTACTGTATCTCTTGGATAACATCCCTGTAAGATCACATCGGCATTGTACCCTAAGATGAGGAGGTTTTCATACTCTCAATCTGCTACTTGCAGCCTAGCTCTGTAGTTGCCTGTAGCTTTGCAGCCTGTCTCTACTGCATAGCCTGATCCCTCTCTGCGCTGAGCTACTCTCTCTCAGCCCTCACCTGGTCCCTCTCTGCTATCACTGCCTGAACCTAGGCCTACAACTATAAAATCAAGGCATCCCGTGTGTCTTCCTGCCTTGCTGGTTGTACACATGGCTATGCGTGAACCTGATCCTCACCCTCAGTTCATGGTGGTGGGACTGGCGGATCCTACTACTGATCCTGCATGTGGACATCCCCATGACCTGGTGGGACTAGGGGCACCCCTGGTGGATCCTGTTGAATCTCGACCCTCGGTCCTTTCCCTCGTCCTCGTCCTCTCTCCCTACCTCTGACCTTGCGTACCTTTGGATCCTCGCCTGGAATGGTTAACTGAAGAGGTCTGAACTAGTCGCTATAGGCTTGTGTGGTCACTGGGTCTGCCAAGCCTTGATCATAAGCCCACGGTCAAGCTGCCAACTGTCGAAAACTGTCAACTACCTCTGTAGTAGGAATGCTAGGCCCCCATGCTATCTGTGTCATACTGCGTGCGAAGATGGCTACATAACCGTCATCAGGCCGATCCTGTGGCTCTCCAAACTAACGCTTTACGTGCTCAGGCAGGTACCTCTCAATCATCGTGTGCTCTCACCCCTACATATATTGATCCTAGTGGCAGTAGAAGAGCTAAGCAGCATCGTTGGGCCAACCATGGTATGGACGCCAAGTAAAGAATAACATCTCATCTAAGACTCGTCATCAGTAGGGGATCCCATGCTCGCCAATGTGTGTGAAGGACACACTGCCTCTGTATAGTGCCAGGAGGGCATCCTCTGCCCCCATCAGAACCAAAACGACCCATGGATGTAGCACAGAAATGTGCTCCCACACCCAGACATGAAGTGTCACTCCAGCTCCTCGAACTCTGCCATCCATGTATATGTACTCATGGAGATCTCTGTAAAGTGAAGCCAGAAGGACGGATCCCCAAGCAAAGCGAACTGACCTATCTCAAACCATCTTCTCCCAGTAGTATCCCCAGCTAGGACTGAAATACTGCCCTCATCTGTCTGGGGCAACCAAACTTGAAATGATCGCTGTAATTGCCCAGCGGAAGGGAGGTGCTATAACTCTGTATCTCTCCAGCTTGATCTGACCCTTGTAATAAATAATGTCTCGTGTAGCGAGGACTCTGATGTAGCACTCACATCCCTCCTCCATATTGTACATCACCCGTCGGCCATGAATCAATAATCATAGAATGCACCAAATTTCCTCCAGGGTGGCAGTCGCCTCACCAGTGGGAAGATGAAATGACGATGTCTCACTGTGCCACCTCTCGGCCAGCGCTGATAGCATCCCTAGGTGTGTGCACACGAGCACTGCATACACAATGTGCCATAAGCTAGCAACTTCCAGTAGGTCCTGGTCTCTGTCGCTTAAGTCTCGTAGGATGCTCGCCAAATCTCGCAACCGGTGCTCCCGAGAATAAAGCTCCCTAGGCTTGTCCTGCATCAAGGAAAGTCAACATGTTAAAATTTTTGGAAAAATCCTAGCCTAACACTCCAAGCTTGCTCCTAGTGGCGCAGTTTGTGATGGCGTCGCAGTTTGAGTTTCCTCAAACCCCGACGCTGGACCCTAAATTAAGCCAAAAAGCGCCACCGCAGCGCACTTTATCTCTAGCATCACAATTTGCATGAAAAGGGCGCCATCACGGTGCACTTTTCCCAAACCGGCATGCCGAGCTTGAGCCCAGTGGTGAAGTTTTTAATCTCCTAACTGCACTGTTGCGGCGCTAAATAGCACTGCTGTGGCGCAAAAAGGCAATTAGCGATGCAGTTCAAATTCCAAGCGGCGCTATAATAGTGCCATTGAAGGCGAGCTCATCTTTTAAAGGGCTAATTAATGCATTAAATGAAAAAATTAAGCTTAGGTAAGGGTCACATACCAGTGCCCCGATGCCAAGTGGCCACTGACAGGTCTGAACTCAATCCAAAATATGCAGGGAAAGCTGTCGTTGCACCATATCACTGGAGGGTCAGAGCTCGAATCTCAAAGTTTGCTAGCAGAGGTGTGTGAAGATGACTTGAAAGTGACCCCTCGGGCCCCTTTTAAGCCTAAAAATTAGGGTTTTTTGACCCTAAATGGCTGTCCTACTAGGATTTTGGACCCTCGAACCTATTTTTGTCCATTTGAGGCTTGTTTTTATTGTTTTATTGCGTTTAGATACGTTTTTAGCCTCCTGGACCCCTTTCGGACTTATCGGGTACTTTGTCACCTTTTTTCGCAAGATCACCCAAAAAATTAAAAAATTTCGTCTGATTTCTCAAGGGGGCATTATAATGGCATGTTTTCTCTCACCATGCAGCAGTGGGGCAAGTTTTAAAATATCAAATTTTTTTGGCCTTGATCGAGATCGTTTATTTCTTTGAACCAATGCAGCGAGTGCATTGCTTCAAAGGCAAATGTAGACACGTAAAATATCTTGATTGACCGTGCATTCAATCTGACTTACTAACATCATTTCTTCCTAAATCATCCCTCGGTCTAACCATTTAATCAAATTCCCCTGCGATTAAATTCATCAATATTCCTCTCTTAATTAAATAAATCATTTTATCTAATTAAGTCATCTCTCTTATTAATTAAATCAATCCATCGATCTAATTACCCTATTTAACTAAATAATCAATTTATCGATTAAATCTCTAAAGTCTATCCATTAAATTAAATAAATTAAAACCTTATTTGATTTAATCTAACACCATCCCTTTTAATTAAATAAATCAAATCCTTATTTAATTAGCCTCTTATCATATTCCTCTCTTATTTGATTTAATCTAACACCATCCCTTTTAATTAAATAAAATCAAATCCTTATTTAATTAGCCTCTTATCATATTCCTCTCTTATTTGATTTAAATAAACCCATAAAAGTAGTCAAATAGGTCACATCATCTAATCTCCTATTAAATTAATTAACCCTTGATTAATTTAACCTCATCTCATGTCACATCCTCTAGATAATGCAAGTTGCACAAGAAAATAGATTTAATTCATTTATTAAATCTCTATTTTCCTCACAAGGCATCTTTTGGAATATTCTCTCAATTTGAATTCAAAAATTCCAAGTCAACATGTACATCCAACAGGGCATTTAAAATCTCTTACATGTCCTTTTCCTTGAGCCAAGTGGCATTTATTGCATTTTCCCTTCCCTCTTGCATGTCATTTCAACAAATTTGAAATTCAAATATTGGCATTTGTTGGCACAAACCCCAAATCTTGCACATCCATCATCCATTCATAGCTTGACAAGTGGCACCATTTCATTGGATGAATGTTAGTCCTACATTTCTCAAATTTAGGCATTCATCCATCTTGAAATCCTATAAATAAAGAGCTCATATCCTCATTTTATCATCCACAATCCAAGCAAAGTTACCATGCTAAAATATTTAGCCATTTTCATCCATCATTGAATTCTTAGCTAGGTTTTGCAGATTTTTGGCTTGGAGTCTTCATTCTTTATCAACAAAAGTGGATCAATCTCTTCAACATTCAAAGCTTGCAATCTTAGGAATTGGGAAAGGGCCAATTTTCACATCAAATTGGCACCAATTCCCCCATGGGATTATGAATTTACATATATAATTAGGATTTTATCTTGTTTTTGTCATTTGCATTGTGTTCTTCAATATTTTCTTCCTAATTTGAGTTTGTAAATGGATTTCATGGGGAATCCTTGTTTTGGCTTGCAAATCCTTGTTTAACTCGTTTACTCATGTTGTTTTGTAGGTACTAGGAGAAGGGTTCCCACACCTTCCATGTAATGGTTTTTTGAGTTTGTGCAAGGAATTTTTGAAGTGTTGTTGGTATTGGTGAGGTCTAGTACGCTTGGTTGTCAATACTTTCAATAAACCCTAGGTTATATGCATGAAAGTTGAGGGTTTGATGGTACAGAGTTTTAGAGGTCAAGGCTCTAAGAAATAATGGTTGATTTTTTTGTTTTGTAACACAATTAGTTATTGTTAGTTGAGATTTGGTGAAAACAAAGTGTTTTGGAGGTACCTCCTTTGTAAAAGAGGGCTATTTGGTGGCCTAGAAGGTAGGGCAGCCTATTGGTTTTCAATATTGTTGCAAAGAAACCTCTTGAAAAATTTTGGTATGTTGTGTTAGGATTTGAAGTGTGTCTCAGATGATGTTTGTTAGGTCTTTGTACAACCTTCTCTAAAAGATATTCACAAAAAGCAGTGTTGGAGAGCTACAATCCTTTAGGTGTGTGTTTGGGATAAGTTGAGTGTATAGTGTTTAAGGGGTTGGTTAGTTGTTTTAGTCTAATCATTTCGAGTTGGTTGGGGTATTCACCACCTAGGTTACTATCACACTACCCCTACCTTCTCAACCCTACCCTATTGGAAAGCTAGTGGAGTGTTGGCAAGGTAGCTCACTCATTAGCTTGCCAATGCGGTAGGGTTGAGAAGGTAGGGGAAATGTATGCCTCGTAGAAATGCGGTGACACCCCATTTCTACGAGGCATACGCTACCCCTACCTTCTCAACCCTATTGCATTGGCAAGCTAGTGGATCATTGGTGAGCTAGCTCACTCACTAGCTTGTCAATGCGGTAGGGTCAAGAAGGTAGGGGCAGTGTATGCCTCATAGAAATGGGGTGTCACAGTGATTATATCACTGTGACACCCTGTAGAAATGGAAAATGTACTGATTGGTATTACACGCTTGATCTCGATTACTAACACTGATTCATCCTTAATCATCCCTTAGTCTAACCTTTTAATCAAATATCCTTATTTGCTTAAATTCATCAATTTTCCTCTCTTAATTAAATAAATCACTTATCTGATTAAGTCATTCTCTCTCGTTAATTGAATCTATCAATTTGATCTAATTAACCTTAGCTCTTCTATTTAAGTAAATAAATCAACTTTTATTTAATTAATCTCTAAAGTCTATCATCTCATTAAATTAAATAAATTAAACCTTTATTTGATTTAATCTAGCCATCATCCCCTTTAGTTAAATAAAACAAGTATTTATTTAACTATCTCTAAAATCACATTCCTCTCATATTTGATTTAAATCAATCCATAGATCTAAGTCAAATATGTCACATCATCTAATCCCTCAATAAATTAATTAACCCTTGACTAATTTAATCCTAATTCATGTCCCATCCTCTAGCTTTTGCCACTTGCACATGAAAATAGATTTAATTCATTTATTAAATCCATATTTTCTCTCGACATGGCATAATAGAGGAATATTCCTTCAAATTTAAAATCTTTCCAAGTGGGCTTTGTCCTTCCAACAAGACATTTATTTCATCTTTGCATTGAGCCAAGTGGTATTTAATACATTCATTTTTCCTCTTACATTTCATTTCATTATTTTCAAATTCCACCTAAATGCATCTATGGGCACATTCATCAAAATGTGCACATCCTTCATCCACCCATCTCTTGACAAGTGGCACCTTGCCATTGGTTGAAAGTTAGTCCCACATTGCTTCATGTTGGGCATTTCCCCAACTTGTCATTCTATAAATAAGAGGATTATTTCCTCATTTCGTCATCCACGATTTGCAAAAGTTATTATACTCAAATCCATACTCAAGCTTTAGCATTTTCATCCTTTTTATCAAAGCATAGCTAAGTTATTGCAGGTTTTCTCCATGGAACTCTTTTGAAGCAATCACCAAGTGGATCACATCTTCATCAAATCATCAAAACTTGCATAGGAGTTGGAAAAAGGCCAATTTCCACATCAAATTGGCACCAAATCCCCCATAAAATCAAGATTTTGCATATTCTCAATAGGATTTAATCTATTTCATGGTTTTTGTATTGTATTCTTGCTTTCATTCCTATTTTGAACATATGTTAAATAGATTTTATGAGGAACTTTGGTCTTAACTTACATTGGAATCCTCTAATGTGTTTGTTTGTTGTCTATTGCAGGTATTGGGATCTTGGTTCACACACACCCCATTTCTATGAGGCATACGCTGCCCCTACCATCTCAACCATTTATGAGACTCACTTGAACACATAGTTTTAAGGTTTGAAAGTAATTTAAAATGGTGTATTGACCCATTTATCTCATTTTTGCCACTGTAACTCAAGGAATGGGTCTACAACATCACTAAAAAGGTGTGGGAATGTTGATTAAGTACAGGGGAGGTCAAGAGTTGAGTTGGGCATGAAGCCCTAGAGTGAAATTTGGTGTTTTCCATGTGAATTTGAGAGGTTTTGACATGCTAAAGTGAGTATTGTGTTAGGTAAGTTTTGTTTCTTGTTGAATTGAGTTTTTGCAGGCCATTTTAGACCTGTTTGAGGTGGTGGCATGTTTTAGTAAGGCTGGGAAGTGTGTTTTTGAATAAGCCCTAGTTTATTTGGCTTAAAAAGAGGGTTTTTGGTTTTGGCGTCTTGGTGGATGAATTTCTGAGAACTAATTGTGAATTCATTGGTTTGGATACATATAAATTTCTTCCCACATGTGTTTGGAGGTTTTGGTCAAGTTTCAAGATAAGTTTATTTGCTAAAGTCTCCTAATTTGATGCCTAGTTGGTGTAGAAAGCTTGATTTGAGAAAGTTGTTACAAAGTAACCAATAGTGGTTTGTTGGCATGTGATTGTGTACCTTGAAGGGTCCTTGAAATGGTTCAATTCTTGATCTAAAAGAACCTTATCAAGAAGAAATACCCAATTGAATGAGATGGCAATGGTACAAGGAAGAGTGCTGATTTGGTGAAAAGTGAAGAGTTTTGAGTTTTTAGAATTGTGACTTGTGAATTGTTTTTGTTGGTTAATTTTTTGTGTTTATTTGTGTTGCAGGACCTCCCCTGGTTGCATCACAATTCAAATGCTTTGTCCATGCTTCCATTTTGAGCCATGATTGCAAGATAGGTTCCACCTTTCCCCATGTTGCTAACTTAGCCTTCAATAAAGAGTCTTCTAACAGTGGAGAGAAGGGTTAGAATCCCTTGTAGGTAGACTAATAAAGGAAACATTTAAAATATATTGCAAATAAAAGTGGTGAGGTAGGTTTAGTGATGAGGTAAATTTAGAAATAGAGATGAAAACCAAAATAGTTTCAAAGATCTATCAATGTGGGAGGAGTATATTCTAATTTTTTAGAGACATGTATGGAAAATTTGGTAGCATAGACAAGGAAATGAGCTTCTTGGTATAATTGTTTGACAAAATACCTCAATGAAAGATTCAAAGATTGGTATGCACATCCATAATAAAGGATTGAGAAATTATTTTTTATTTTACTTTCTTAAAACGTATGTTATATATATGTGTATACAAAATGTGGAAGCATACACAAGGTAAGTCAATTGTTAAATAACAAAATGCCTCAAAGAGATGTGGTTTAAAAATGTAGTTGGAAAGTGTATAGAATTGTGTAATTTAAAATGTACATTGACAACCTAAGGTTATAATGAAAAAAAAACAATGATCAACATGGAATATGCAAAATAACAAAAATGAAAGCAAGCCATAATAAAATGAAAGAAAATGTGTAAAGACTTCACATACCTAAAAAACTAGATTTTCAAATGGAGGAGTTCAACCCAATTATGTAGCCTTAGCTTCTTCTTTCTTCAAACTCCTCAACAATTTGAATTTTTCAAAAGCTTGTTCCCCTCCAAACTTCTTGTATATTAGTTTTCAATGGAATTCAAACTTGAATTGATATTATATGTCTTTTAATGTGAAAACTCTACTATTTCATGAAAAGGTGGTAGAATGATCATGAAAAAGGTGGTGGAATGTGAAAAACATGCATGCACACTTCACAACATCATCAAAAAGATACTTTTTGTTGGAGCATTCATAGAACTAGGAGAATATGCAGAATGTGGGCCTTGAGATCACGAGTATATTGAATTTTTTTACTTTTTTTAGTGCAACACAAAATGTGCTTGCGTTATAATGTGATCGCATTATAACGCGAGTGCATTATTTATCCATAAAATGGTCATATCTCTACTTCTTCAAAATATGCTCATGTTATGAGAAAGTTTCTTTTTAAAAAGATTTATTTTCTCTCTGTCTATACCCTATATACCCTAATTCTATCTCTTCCCTCTGCCCTTAAACCCTAATTCTATCTCTCTCCCCATCTACCCTCTACCCTTAACCCTTATACCCTCTATCTCTCTCCCACTCACTCCCTCTCTCTCACTCACTCACTCTCTCTATCACTCACTAACTCTCTCTCACTCCCTCTCTCTCTCATCTCTCCCTCCAGGTTCCTCTCCCTCTCTCAACTCCCTCTCTCTCACTCACTCCTCTCTCTCACTCACTCACTCTCTCTCACTCACTCCCTATCTCTCACTCACTCTCTCTTTCTCACTCACTCGCTCACTCCCTCTCACTCACTCTCTTGCTTTCTCTCTCTCACTCTCTCCTAATGCATCCCTCCCTCCCTCTCTCTCTCATCTCTCAACCCCTATACCCTCTCCCTCTATCAAATCCCTCTCTCACTCACTCCTCTCTCTATCTCACTCACTCACTATCTCTCTCTCCCTCATCTCTCAACCCTTATACCCTCTCCCTCTGTCAACTCCCTCTCTCACTCACTCCTCTCACTCACTCGCTCTCTCTCTCTCTCACTCACTCCTCTCTCACTCACTCACTCACTCACACACTCTCTCTCTCTCACTCATCTCTCTCTCTCTCTCACTGACTCCTCTCTCTCTCACTCACTCACTCACTCTCTCTCACTCCTCACTCCTCTCTCCATCTCTCTCTCTCTCAAGTCTCTCCCTCTCTCTCACTCCTCTCTCTCTCTCACTCAATCACTCTCTCTCACTCCCTCTCTCTCACTCTCTCTCTCTCACTCACTCTCTCTCACTCTCTCTCACACTCTCTCACTCTCTCTTTCCCACTCACTCACTCCCTCTCTCTCACTTACTCGCTATCTCTCACTCATTCTCTCACTCACTCTCACAATCCCTCTCTCTCTCTCATCTCTCAACCCCTATACCCTCTACCTCTATCAACTCCCTATCACTCACTCACTCCTATCTCTCTCCCCTCTCCCCTTAACCCCTATACCCTCAACCCTTAAACCCTAATTTTATCTTGCTCCCCATCTACCGTTATACCCTTTATCCTCTACCCTCTATCTCTCTCCCACTCCCTCTCCCTCTCTAAACTCCCTCTCACTCACTCTCTCTCGCTCTCCCTCCCTCTCTCTGTGGAGTCTCTCCATCCTACCCCCTCTCCCTCTCTCACTCCTCTCTCACTCACTCACTCTCTCTCTCTCACTCACTCACTCCTATCTCCCTCTCCTCTACCCTCTACCCTCTACCCTCTACCTCTACCCTCTACCCTTAATATACCCTCTATCCTCTGCCTCTATCTCGCCCACTCCTCCCTCTCTCTCTCTCTCAGTTTTTCTCCCCCTACCTCTCCCTCTATCAGCTCCTCTCTCTCCACTCCTCCTTCTATCTCTCTCCCTCTCTACCCTCTACTAATAACCCCTATACCCTCAACCCTTAAACCCCAATTCTATCCCCATCTACCCTGTACCCTTAACCCTTATACCCTCTATCGTCTACCCCTGTCTCTCTCCCACTCCCATCCTCTCTCTCTCTCAAGTCTCTCCCTCCTACCCCATCTCCCTCTCTCAACTCCCTCTCTCTCACTAACTCACTCATCTCTCATTCACACACACTCTCTCTCTCTCACTCACTCTCTCACTCACTCACTCACTCTCTACCATAATCCCTCAACCCTGTTGTGCAGTTTTTGCACACACGCCCTGCTGAAAGCAGGGACCCTCTTTTCCTTTTGCTCTTTTTGTTTTGGCCCTTTAACTTTGAGGATTTACATTCCCTTGGCATGAGCTTAAGTGTTTATCTTGCTTGCCTAAGTGATTCCCCTAAGTTGCATATTGAAAATCTAAGTTTTGAGCAAAAGTTCGGGTTTTTGCTTTGTTTCGAGATTTTCCACCCCATCCGAATTTTCCCAGATTTCACTCAAACTCTGACAAAAGGGTTTCAACACTACAGTTTGGGAATTTCTAGTCTTCACGGAATTCCGCACGGACCGGATTTTTCTAAAATTCCATCTTGTCATCGGGTTTCTGAATTTAATTGATTTTTAGGGATTTTCTTGCCATTATGCTTTATCATTCACGTTCTCTTGAGTTGGGGTATTAAATCTTGTGGTGCTTGGCTGAGTTTGGCGTGCTGAACCTCTGAATTGTTGGATTTGGTGGTGATTTCCTGGGCATTAACGTTGCTATTCTTTGTTGGGCGCCAATAAACTGACATTTGTTACTTCTAAGATCAATTTCCACTTCATCAAATGGTATGTACATGTTGCCTTGCTTTTGATTGATGAATGTAAGTGGTGCTTTGGCATTATAGATTTTCTTAGAGTTCCAATTCTTGTATGTTTCGGCATTTCGTGGCTTGGGTTGTGTGATATTGTCTGATTTATGGTTTCCCAAGTAAGTTTCAAGTTCATTCTTTCATTCACATATAGATATAGCTTGCTTGTGGGCCATAAATAACCTTTGTGAGAACCCAGTGGTCAAGTTCTTTGAGTCCACGCTTGCTCTGTGTGTTAATGGTCAAAATTTAGGGTTTCATGCCTAGCGCATCACCATTTCATCTTAATTTTCTTTCGAGTGAGCCAGGAATTCAAGGAAGATCTATGGGAGGTTCAGGTTAAACTGGTTCCACACCCAAGGTCCTCAAATTTGTGATCGTTAGATCAATTTGAGTGGGATCGTGTGAGAATGCCGATATTCGGGTTTTCCTTCAGTTTCAGGATTTTGCTGTGCTGGTGGATTTCCCTGAGTTTCCTTGTCCCCTTCATTTTCCCAGAATGTGTTCAAAATATAGAATCTTGCCTTCTTCACGGATTTCCATCGATCTCGGATTTTCCCAGTTTTTCCTTCTTCCCCTTGTTTCCCCGAAGTTCATACAGTATTATTATTTTTGTGGAATTCCAGTCTGACTGAATTTTTCTAGATTCTCTAGGAAGTGCTGTCGAACTTAGAGTTTGGGTGAATTGGATGAATTTAATGATAAATGCTTAGCATTCCATGCTTTTAACTGATAAATTACACAATGTTTTATGTATCCTTCCTTCATTTTGATAATCTATTGTTGATTTTGTGCCTTCTTTGAGAAAATCTGCTTGGTTTGGAACTTTCTAAAGTTCCTCCCAGATTGGTTTTCCCCAGTTAGCTTGAAATCCTGAACTATGAAGAAGGTTCCCTAATGATATTTCTAGGTTGATTTTGATCTTTGCTTGGGTTTATTTGGATGATAAATATATTATTGATGATGGGCTAAATTTGATCTTCATGTTATAATGGATATTATTGATGGTGGTTTTTGTTGAGTGTAGGTTGAATTTAACATGGTCGTCAAGGAAGTTCTGGAGATGAAATTAAATCTATGGAAGGGAAATTCAAAGTACTGGTTACTCCACCATTGGCTGACTTGGAGAGGGAATTCTTGATAGTACAAGATAAGGAGAGGCATGCTAGGGATAAAGAGGGAAGCAGTTAATACAATGTTGCATTGGAATTTGTGCTTCCTTATTATGTTCCTTCTCCTTCACATGCATTGGTTCGAGTTATATTGGAGATCCTGGGATGACCTGGATGGAGTTCATGCATATAATGCTAATTGGTTTTATTTTGAATTCTCCTTGGGTTGACTTGTTTGTGGCTATTTTATTATTGTAAACCCTAGCTGGGCTGACATGCTTTGGCGGTTTTCTATAAATCTGGCATTCTACCTCATTTGTAACATATAGAGGCAGATAGAATAGAAAAGACAGATAGTTCTTAGAGCAAATTAAGCAGTAGAGTAGAGTTAGAAGTTAGTCTATTTTGGAGCAAGTACTGTAACAGAATACTGGAATTGTTGTTGATATTGGACAATTCAATACAATTGAAGACATTATGATTTTCTGGTGATCTCTTTTGTGTTGACTTATCGTGCATGGTTCTGGTGATTCTATCTTTTGAAATTGCTCAAGGTTATTATATGTATGTTAGATTTAGATTTAGATCTGATTCAACAACATTTATGGTTTGATGTTTGAAGTGTCTACAACAATCCCTGGTCCATACTTTTTGCAACTAGCTGATTGTTAGTTGCTTTGCAAAGTTAGCCTAAACCTTATATTTATTGTGCTTAGTTCAATTGTGAAGTTTATCCGTTTCAATTACAATCGGGTTGTCTGGGATGAATGTTCATGATCTAAAAATCTTAATACCTTAGAAGATTGCACTATTTCTGTGAGATTGCAGATTTATCTAGGTTAAGCAGGAATTAGTTTATGAGGGATTGGTCCATTTCAAGTATTTCATCATTTGCATTTTTAATCTTAGGAGTAGTTTTACTTTAGAAATCTCTTTGAAACCCTAATCATTTTTTATTTCTTTTATCATTTGGGTTAAATTTAGGATTGAAGTATCATCATATTGCCAGATCTGATAAATTAAAGATTCAATATTTGCTTGTAGTAAGGTCCCTTTGTGATTACCAACATTTTCACATTTATCACTAAGTTGTTTATGCATTGTCAATACCTAACATTAGAGACCTTGGGGTTATCTCTTGAGGCTTGCTGATAGAGATTTACCTTTCAAGAGAGATAGGATTTCATATTCTATCTGAGTTGTTGTTGTGCAAAAAACATCATCAACAGATTGGCACTCGGAGGGCCTGAATAAGCAAGCTGGATCAATTTTTGTCTGCCATCTCTCCTGAAAGATTTATAAGAGGAACCAGATCTACTCCAGGGTAGGAGGAATTTCAAGAATTACCAGCCCCTACAAGGTCAAGAAGGACTAGCAAAAGGGGAGAATCATCATCCACCCAACCACCTCCATCATCTCCATCATTCTCATCTTCATCAAGTTCATCTTTATCTGAGTATGAGGACATTCCCATTCAACAACCTCAGCCAACCATAAATCAGCCATTACCACCCCCACATCCACCAATGGCTTTCCTAGCTAATAACCCATCTCCATTGACCTTTGCTAATTACAATGTTATGCCCAAGAACCCTGAACACTTTTGTTCAAAATTCCATGTTAATGATCCCAATAGAACTACTAAGGAACACATCAAGATCTTTCAGACTAGCCTTAAGGATAGAGGAATAAATCATGAGGATGTAGCATGTAGGATCTTTCCCTATTCCCTAGTAGAATATGCATTCTATTGGTCCAATCATTTTCTTGTTGGGTCCATCGAGAATTGGAATGAACTGGAGACTAAATTCTTGTAGAAGTTTAGGATTCCCATTAGTCCCAATGACCTCTATCGTCAGTTCACTAATGTTAAGAGAGAAGTTCATGAGCCTATAGGGTCCTCCAACAACCGGTTTCATCGTGTCTATACCAGACTGCATGCCCCTTATGTTGTTGATGATCTCACTGCTTTAGAAGTCTATTATGAGGGACTTGACAGTCTAACAACAACCTTCATGAAATGGAGAAACAACCCTCCTAATACCCTACTTGATGCATACACTGAGGATGTGAAGGTTAGTATTGCTTTAAGGCAACACTTGTCTGGCCCTTTACTATCATTAGGACCTGTTGCTCGCCCTGGACAAGTCCCAGCTCTCAACCAAGCCTTTGCTAATCACGCTCCTATCATGAATCCAATACCTCAGTTGCCTTCGGTCCCTCACCCAGGACCTCCTGTGAGTCAAGTTCCACCCATATTCAGCTACCCTTAGCAAAATGTAAATCAACCTCTTCATCCATAGCCTCAAGCCAGTTTTCCCACATATCTGTAGAATTTTGAAGTATTAAGCCAATCACTGAATGCCAATACTACAGTAGGATATCTCCAAAATAATGCGAACCAGCCTCCATATGGAAATTTAGACAAGGAGAGACTAGATGAATTGACTAAACAAGTGAATAAGCTGAATATGGAGGTGACTTATTTAAGGAACCAAAACAGTTAGTTGCAAGCTACTCAGATAAATATGTAGACCAATCATAGCAGAGAAAGTTGAGAAAATCAACAAGGACAACATTTTGATAGGGGAAACATCTTGAAAGAGGATATAACAATGAAAGAGGATATAATAATGACAAAGGATATAATAATGACATAGGATAGAATTATGATAAAGGACAATCTTTAGGCCAAAACTTTGATAGAGGGTAAGTTGGTGGACAAGGATTCGACAGGAGACAACCACCTAGACAAAATAGGACTTGGAATATGAGGCCTAATAATGGAGGTATTCCCACTCCATTGGATCAACCAGTCAATTAGCCAGTTAATCAAGAGAAGCCTCCAAATGGTGTATATTTAGCTGAGGCTACTTTTTCAGGATGGTGTCAGCTCCATAAGACAAGTCAACATTCTGAGTTAGATTGTCAAGAGTTCCAAACAGTAGCTTCAATTTTTTCAGTATGAAGTGAACAATTCGAGTGGTTAGGAGTTGGTGCCATCTACTCCCTATGATTCATCAGTGTTAGTATTGTATCATGCTCATTTTCCATAGAGCAAGGAAAATGTGCCAAAAGAAGAATCAGGCCAACTCAAGAAAGAGGCAGACTAGGTGTGCAATGGAGATGAGATTACACAGTTGTTTGATGAAAATCCAGTGAATGACAATGGCCCCATGGATGAAGAGGAAGCTTATGTTGAAGAGGTGCAGACCTTCCAGAGACCTGTCAAGAAGTATGATTTGAGGGAAATGCCACATAGACACCCACAGGCTGGAGTCCCCTTCACCACATCCATTCCACCGAACAACTTCACAACACCTCCAGATCCTAATGACAACAATAATCTGCCACATCCTCCGGTATTGAGGAAATATTTCTCTAAAGATCAAGCACAATTGGATCTATCAAAATGAAAGAGTGTTGAAGCAAGCATGGATAGGGTGGTGGAATACCCAAAAGAGACCCCTTCTGATTTGAGTGAAGGACAACTGGCCATATATGTTGCAGAAGAACTCAAGAAGCTAAAGGTAAGCCTCTTTGCATTTGAATTATTGAGAGTTATGACCATTAAGAATGCAGTTCTAGGAGCTTACAATGCAAATTCCATATCACAAGATAGATCAATTAGTGAAAGTATCAATAAAGCATCTAGTTCTCAAGTGGTAGGAAGGAAAAATCAAACTAGGTTGCTCAAGTGGATACTCCCTTAACTTTGTTTCAAGGGAAAATAGACACTCCTCCATTTCTGATCTCTGTTCATATATTTGGTAAGAATTTTCACAATTGCTTGTTAGATTCAAGTGCTTCTACCAATGTGATGCCCTTTGGTATCTATAGAGCTTTGGGTATTACTCCTGCTGATTCCCAAAAGAAAGTTACACAATTGGATAGAACTAAAGTAATGTTGTAGGGGAGTTGAACATGATTCATATATAGGCTACTTTTGATCCTAGAATTCAGTAGGTTATTAATATATAGGTGGCTGATATACCCGATGCTTATGACTTGATTATGGGAAGAGACTTCACTAGGGCCTTAAATGGACATGTATCAACTAATCACTCTCATATGTGGCTTCCCTAGAAGGGAGTGCCAAACCAGATTAGGATTGAAAGAGAACCCATGATGAAATACATGATTATAGAATATCAAAATAGCTTCAATGAAATTCTGATATCAGAAGTAAGTATGGTTAATTACGTGCTTACAACCACTTTTGAGGAGTCAGATGTAGAGGAAGTCCTTATGTTCCACACAACACCTATTGACCTTACAATAGAATCCAGTAGTACTAAAGCCTTGGTGGAACCAGTTGAAAATGAAGATGATCTTGAAGAGAATCAACTTAGTTTACTAGATAATTTCCAAGAATTCATTCAGAAGTGCATTGAGGATCAGATTCAGTTGGGTAGGGAAATGAATTTTGGAGATTTTCTATTGCCAAATTGGTGCAGGGTCTATAATGCCTCCCATTCTGAACTGGATTGTTGCTTATGACAGACTGTAGTAGAACAAGTGCAAAAATGTATCAATCCCATCCCAGCAGTCAAAATTAATATCTAGAATGTTCAGGAGGACCCTAAAGGGAAGAAAGTGATGCTTTCTGAAGAACCTTCCAACAGCAACAGTGCAAGAGATACAACGAGAAAATATGAAGTTGCTGGTTGTTAGACTTTAAGATTTGATGAATCTAAATAGGATTTGAGCTAATCAGTCCAAGAAGTAAGACTTTCTTTGCTGCTCATAGACTTCAATTTCATTGTATGAATAATGTAGCAGAATATGAGGCTTTGCTCCATGGGTTGTTAATGGCACTAAAGAAAAATGTCAAGATCTTGCAAGTTTTTGGGGATTTTGAGTTAGTGGTTAAGCAAGTTAGGAGGCAGTACTCTTGTCATAATAGAAAAATGACCAATTATAGACATAGAGTATGGGACCTTATTGAAGGATTTGATGCCTTCAACATTCAGTTGATTCCACAAAGTAAAAACCAGACAGTTGACTCCCTTGCCCAGGTAGCTAGTACATTACAACCTCTATCTCTTTCTAGATTGAAGAAGTTTATGGTGGAACTGACCCTAGTACCTTCAGTACCTGATAATGTCACCAACTTCCAAGTATTTGAAGATGATAAGCACATTTTAGATTTTATCACAAGCTCATATGTCTTTGCTTTTCAAATTATTGATGAAATTGAACTCCAAGAAGCAGAAATGGATTTGGAAGGAGTAATTAATCTAAAGACCAATACTATTCCCAGAGGAATGGTACAGTTAAAAAGGATTTTTGATTTGGATAAGTTTAGAGATCAAGAACAAGATGCCAAGAAGGATTCCATTAGTGGACAATGTGAAAAATATAATATGGGAACCCAGGATGATGTCAAGAATGTCTTCATTGGTAAAGTATGTACTCCAGAAGAGAGGAAAGGCATAATTGACGCATTACATAGATATCAAGATGTGATAGCCTAGAGTTATGAAGATTTAAAGACCTATGACACATCAATTATAACTCACACTGTCCCTCTCAATCCAGGAGTAAAACCTTTCATGCAGAGGCAGAGGCTAATCAATGCCTTACTGGAACCCATAATTCAGAAGAAAGTACAAAAACTGCTATTTGCAAGGATCATATTCCCTATCAGGCACTCCACCTGGGTTGCAAACTTGGTTCCAGTGCAAAAGAAGAATGGTGAAATCAAGTTGTGTGTGGATTTCAGGAATCTCAATAGAGCATCAGAAAAAGATAATTATCCAGTACCTTCACTAGATGAAATACTTCAGATTGTCAATGGTTCCCAAATGATGTCTTTTCTGGATGGCTACTTAGGATACAATCAAGTTATGGTGCAGTATGAAAATAGGCATAAAACTGCTTTCACCACCAAGTGGGGTACTTTTTCCTATACAAGAATGCCCTTCATTTTGATTAATGTTGGAGCCACGTTTCAGAGGGCTATGGACATTGCATTTAAGGACATAATTGGTAAGTGTATAATCATTTATAAGGATGATTTGATAGTATTTTCCAAGAAGAGAGGTGACCATATAGTAGATTTGTTCAAAGTATTTTAGAAGTGTAGGGAATTCGATATATCTCTCAATCCAAAGAAATGCATCTTTGGAGTTACAGAGGGAAAATTGTTGGGGCATGTTATCTTTGAGAAAGGAATTGCCATTGATCCAGAATGAGTGGAAGCTATACTCAAGATCTCGCCACCTGCTAGTAAGAAAGAAATGAAATCATTCTTTGGCAAGATCAACTTTGTAAGGAAGTTCATCACTAGATTCGCAGAGATAGTCAAGCCACTGAATGCAATGCTGAAATAGGAGGCCAAAGTGGAATGGAGTGCAGAAGTTAAGGAGGCATTTGCAGAGATAAAGAGGGTTATTACTGAAGCTCTAGTTTTGGTAGGTCTAGAGTATGCTAAGCCATTCTATATATATTCATTTGCTTCTGATCACTCTTACGCTGCTACCTGTTGTGCAGTTTTGCACACACGCCCACTTAAAGTGGGGACCCTCTTTTTGCCCTAGCTTTTGGTGTCTTTTGGCCCCTTAATTTTATTGATTTCATTGCCTTTGGAGGTCCTTAGATGTTCATCTTGCTTGTCCAAGTCCTTCCCCCGGGTTTTTCTTTGAAAAAACTAAGTTCTGAACAAAATCCAGGATTTTTCGGTCTGGCTGGAATTTCCCATAATCCTGTTTGGCTGGAATTTCCCATAATCCTGTCTGGCTGGAATTTCCTATAATCCTGTATGCCTGGAATTTCCTGGAATCCTATCTACTTGGAATTTTCCGGATTCCTGTCTGCCTGGAATTTTCTGGATTCCTGTCTGCCTGGAATTTTCCGAATTCCTATTCGCCTGGATTTTCCTGGATTCTTGTCCACCTAGATTTTCTCGGATTTTGGTCTGGAGTCCGCCTGGCCTAGATTTTTTTGGATTTTCCCCTTGGTCTGATTTCTCTGGAAGGGCCCAAATCCTGAAATTTCCCAAAATGGAATTTTTTTGAAAATAATTATTTATTTATTTATTTATTCCAAAATAGATTTTTTAAAATGTTCCTGAAAATGAAAATTTCTTGAAAAAGATGTTGAAAATAAAATTTCCTAAAATGGAAAAAATTCTGAAAATGGAAAGTTTCCTTATAAAAATGTAAGTTTTTAGAAAAGGTCAAGATTTTATTCAAATTTAATTTGGACATGTGGGCTATTAATGATGATATCTATTTTTTAGGACTAAACAAATATTAAAATGGGGACTTTCATATGGATTCATGCCAAAAGAGGGAAATCTAGAAATGTTCAATTTAAATTTTCAAAAGTGGGACCTGCGTAAGAATCCATGCCAAAATTGTCTACAACTGGAGGACTTTGTGGAGGGCACGTGAATCTGATCTTGCTAGAGGTCATGGGCCGACATGGATAATATTCATGCATTTAATGCAAATATTGTCCTCTTTTGAATTTCTCCTTAACCGACCTATTTTGAGGCCAGTTATTATTGTAAAATCTAATTAGGCTAACATGTTTGGGGGGTTCTCTATAAATGGCATTTGTGCCTCATTTGTAAGGGGGGAGATTTTAGAAGTTTCACTAGGCCAGAATTTTGCTAAATTAGAAGGCCAGAATTGGCAAGTAGTTTTCAGAATTAGCTGTAGGAGATGAGAGACTTGAAATTGTTATGTAATGCTGGAGAAGTAATGCAATTGGATTGTTGATTTGACAAACTTTGTATTTATTTTCAACAGTTTTTATGGTTTCTTGTTCTTGATTCTCATATGTTAGATGTTAGATGTTAGATGTTAGACATTAGATGTTAGATGTTAGATGTTAGATTTCAGCTCTTTTACAATGGTGGTGAAATGTTAATGATGTTGATCAATTTTTTGGTCCATACTTTTAGTAATTTGCTGATTGTAGATTGTTGTGTAAAGTTAGTCTGGGCCTCACTTCTGTGCTAAGTTCAACTGTGAATGCTTGTTTACATTGTGCCAGTAGTTGGGTATGTGAATGAATCTTCAAAGTCTGAAAATCTTCAGATTTCCCCAGAAGATCGCAACATTTTTGTGTAGTTGCAGGTTTGTCTTTGATCAAGCAGAGATTGGTTTTATTGGGGATCTGTCCATTTGTAGCTTTCATCATTATTGTGATTGATCTTAGGAGTTAGAATTGAATAGAATCTCTCTAAACCCTTATCTCTTTTGCTGTTTATTTTGAATATGGGTTAGTTTTAGGATTGAAAGCATCACCATATTGTTGCATCTGATGAAAATTCACTTCCAGCATTGTTCATTTGTAAGGCCCCTTGTGATTACCAGCATTTTCACATATTATCTGAGTTGTTTATGCATTTTCATGACCTGACACCCGAGAGACCTTGGGGTGATTTTCAGTAATTTATTGTTGAAGATTACCTTTCAAGAGAGATAGGATATTGTATTATGTCTGAGTTGTTGCTGTGCAGAAAACACCATCAACACTATGTTGACTCAAAAATTTGACCAAGGAAATGAGCATCCCATAGCATTTATGAGTGCACCATTAAAAGATGTTGAACTAAGGTGCCCACGTGTGGAGAAGCAGGCTTATGCCCTAGTTAGAGCTGTGAAGAAATTTTGACACTATGTCCTCAGAAATAGGGTCTTTGCAATAGTTCTTGATCCTACAGTCAAGTTGTTGTTGATGCAGAATGAGCTAGGAAAGTGCAAAGCTAAGTGGGTAAATATGTTACAAGAATATGATATTGAGATTCAACCCATAAAGCTGGTAAGAGGATAGGGACTTACAGGACAATGGTAGAAATGGGCCCCAATCTTGCAGCCTAGCATTACAATCTAGAAGATGTTTCTCCTAGGGAATGGTATGATGATATCATCCACTATCTCCTGACTCAGAGGTGTCATGACCATCTTAATGCAGTACAAAGAAGGGCATTACGTTTGAAGAGTGACAATTTTATGCTGAAGGGAGCTATTCTATATAAGAAAAATCATGAAGGTATCTACCTGAGGTGCTTAGGAAGACAGGAAGCTGAGAGAGTCATGGCCAAACTTCATGATAGATATGGTACTGGCCATGGATCTGTACATGCCACTACAAATCAAATTTTGACAGTTGGTTATTATTGGCCCACATTGTTTAAGGAGACACACAGTCATGTCAGAACTTTCCATGTGTGCCAGACTGTAGCAATTAGAGAAAAGTATGCAACTCTTCCACTTTAGCTAGTCTTTGAGGTAAAACATTTTACATAGTGGGGGATGGAATTCATAGGTCCCATCAATCCACCTTCCTCTATAGGACACAGGTATATTCTCACTGTTACTGATTATTTCACAAGATGGACTAAATCTCTTGCATGCAAACAATGTACTTTTGAAGTGGTAATAGATTTCATTGAATTAGGTATTATCAATTGCTTTGGATATCCTTTATCTTTGGTTTGGGATAATGGTCCTGCATTCGCATCATTGAAATTTTCTAACTGGGATTTTGAGCATGGGATCATAATAAAATTTTCTTCTAATTATTATCCATAAGGCAATGGTTTGGCTGAGTCTTCCAATAAAAACTTCTTAACAGTCATCTGTAAGTTACTAGAGAAGAATCGCAAGGATTGGCACACTCAACTTAGATTTTCTCTATGGGCATATCATACAAGACAGGAGACTTCCATAGGGACCTCCCCTTATCATCTTGTGTATGGCCTGGAACCTGTATTTCTAATTCAATTGAGGATCCCCACTTTATAGTTCATTAATGAATATTATGATAAAGAAAACAGGCATGAGGCCCACCTATAGGAGCTGGTACACCTTGAAGAAAGAAGAGATGAAGCCTTAGAGAACTTTGCCAAGCATTAAAGTGTAGTTAAAAGGTGGTTTGATAAAAGAGCCAAGGTAAAAGCCTTTAGGATTTCTAACTTGGTTCTCTACTGGGATAAAGCCCATGACCATAAGGGGGAGCATGGTAAATTCAATAAACTTTGGCTTGGCCCTTACCAAATTTCAAAGATCCTGGGAGATAATGCTTTCTGCTTGAAAACTCTCACTGGGGAGGATATCCCACTGCCTGTCAATGGGTAGTATTTGAAGCATTATTAGTATTTGAAGCATTATTACCAGTCCTGAGATATATGCAGCCCCTTTCCTGTATATAGTTAGATTAGGTTTCTTTTCTATTTGGCTTGCTTTGCTTTGTGTTGGTTAGAGTAGGTTTCCCTTTCTACTTTTCTTTTGTTTGTTTTGGTTAGTGTAGGTTTGCTTTTGGTTTGGTGTGTTTTTTCTGCTATGCTTTTGCTTTAGAGGTATCCTTGTTTTCTTATGGATGTGTTGCACCTGCATGGCAAATATATCTTTATCTGGGACTGTTCTAAGTATTTCCTTGATGAACTTTGTTCATGTGTCTTGAATGGATGGTTGAGGTCTTTGTTATCGTCATACAGTCTAAATGTCTGATTTAAAGAGGATGGGTCACTGGTCTAATTTGAATTTGAAGTATTCTAAAATCTTATATCTTTCATACATCTTAAAAATCTTGAGGTTGTTGTGGGGTCTTTGTGAGGTCTTTTCAGGTGAAAAATATTATTTCTGCTTCAGTGCCACTGTGGTTCTCAGCCGTAAGTGTGAACTTCATTGTTCACAGGTTGAAATAAAAAAAATGAAAAGAAAAAGAAATATCAAAAAGAAGAAAAGAGAAAATATTGAAAATCAAATGAATTCAACCTATCAGGGGTATCTAAATATCTTTATCGGGGCTATGGACGCCTAGCTAGCAATAGAGCAATGTTTGGGAGAGTCACAGCGATAACCTCATTGGGGCTATAGATGCTAGACTGGCAGTGATGCTCTATCCAGGTTGCTTTTGAAGTTAGAATCTTTACGTAGCCTAACTTGACTGAACTTGGTTTCTGCAGTAGCTCAAGGAGGGAAATGAACTCATGTGCACACACTTGAATTTTCAGTTTATGGAAGGTTTAGTCCTGCCTTTGGTTCTGATTCTTTGATCTTGCATTTTGATTTGTTTGTCTGATAGGGAGATCAAAACTAGAGATTCTGGGTTCATGATTCTTGTCCATTATCAAATTCTTTGAGCATTTTCCCAACTGAGTCACCATTTGTTGTGGAGTTTTTGTACACACGCCCCACTGAAAGCAGGGACCCTCTTTTTCTTCCACTCTTTTTGTTCTGCCCCTTTAATTTTGAGGATTTACATTGCCTTGGCATGAGCTTAAGTGTTTATCTTGCTTGCCTAAGTGATTCCCCTAAGTTGCATATTGAAAATCTAAGTTTTGAGCAAAATTTTGGGTTTTTGCTTTGTTTCAAAAAAAATTTCCCAGTCTGGATTTTCCTAGATTTCACTCAAACTTCGGCGAAAGGGTTTCAACACTGTAGTTGAGGAATTTCTAGTCTTTGCGGAATTATGCCCAAACAGGATTTTTCTGAAATTTCGTCTTGCCGTCGGGTTTCTGAATTTAATTGATTTTTGGTGATTTTCTTCCCATTATGCTTTATCATTCGTGTTCTCTTGAGTTGGGGTATTAAATCTTGTGGTGCTTGGCCGAGTTTGGCATGCTGAACCTCTGAATTGTTGGATTTGGTGGTGATTTCCTGGGCATTAACGTTGTTGTTCTTTGTTGGGAGCCAATAAATTGACGTTTGTTATTTTTGAGATCAATTTCCACTTCATCAAATAGTATGTACATGTTGCCTTGCTTTTGATTGATTAATGTAAGTGGTGCTTTGGCATTATAGATTTTCTTGGATTTCAAATTCCTACATGTTTTGGCATTTTGTGGCTTGGGTTGCGTGATATTGTCTGATTTATGGTTTCCCAAGTAAGTTTCAAGTTCATTCTTTCATTCACATCTAGAGATAGCTTGCTTGTGGGCCATAAATAACCTTTGTGATAACCCAGCGGTTGAGTTATTTGAGTCCAAGCTTGCTCTATGTGTTGATGGTTAAAATTTAGGGTTTCATGCCTAGGGCATTGCCATTTCATCTTAATTTGCTTTCAAGTGAGCCTAGATTTCAAGGAAGATCTGTGGGAGGTTCAGGTCAAACTGGTTCCATACCCAAGCTCCTCAAATTTGTGATCGTTCAATCAATTTGAGTGGGATCATGTGAGAATGTCGATATTCGGGTTTTCCTTTAGTTTCAGGATTTTCCTGTGCTGGTGGATTTCCCCGAGTTTCCTTGTCCCCTCTGTTTTCCCAGAATGTGTTGAAAATCCAGAATCTTGCCTTCTTCGTGGATTTCGGTCGATCCTGGATTTTCTTGGTTTCTCCTTCTTCCTCTCGTTTCCCCAAAGTTCATATGGTATTAATATTTTCGTGAAATTTTCGTCCAGTCGTATTTTTCTAGATTCTCTGGGAAGCACTGTGGAACTTAGAGTTTGGGTGAATTGGATGAATTTAATGATAAATGCTTAGCATTCCATGCTTTTAACTAATAAATTACACAATTTTTTATGCATCCTTCATTCATTTTGATAATCTATTGTTGATTTTGTGCCTTCTTCAAGAAAATCTGCCTGGTCTGGAATTTTCTGAAGTTCCTCCAGACTGGTTTTCCTCGATTAGCTTGAAATCTGAACTATGAAGAAGGTGCTTTAACGATATTTCTGGGTTGACTTTGATCTTTGCTTGGGTTTATTTAGATGATGAATATATTATTGATGATGGGCTAATTCTGATCTTCATGTTATAATGGATATTATTGATGGTGGTTTTTGCTGAGTGTAGGCTGAATTTAACAGAGTCATCAAGGAAGTTCTAGAGATGAAATTAAATCTATGGAAAGGAAATTCAAAGTACTAGTTACTCCACCATTGGCCGACTTGGAGAGGGAATTCTTGATAGTACAGGATAAGGAGAGGTGCACTAGGGATAAAGAGGGAAGTAGTTAAGACAATGTTGCATTGGAATTTTTGCTTCCTTATTATTTTCCTTCTCCTTCACATGCATTGGTTCAAGTTATATTGGAGATCCCAGGTCAACTTGGATGGAGTTCATGAATTTAATGCTAATTTGTTTTCATTTTGAATTCTCCTTGGGCTGACTTGTTTGTGGCTATTTTATTATTGTAAACCCTAGCTGGGCCAACATGCTTTGGGGGTTTTCTATAAATTTGGCATTTTGCCTCATTTGTAACATATAGAGACAGATAGAATAGAAAAGACAAATAGTTCTTAGAGCGAATTAAGTAGTAGAGTAGAGTTAGAAGTTAGTCTGTTTTGGAGCAAGTGCTATAACAGAATACTAGAATTGTTGCTAATATTGGATGATTCAATACAATTGAAGACATTGTGATTTTTTGGTGATCTCTTTTGTGTTGACTTATCTTGCATGGTTCTGGTGATTCTATCTTTTGAAATTGCTCAAGGTTATTAGATGTATGTTAGATTTAGATTTAGATCTAATTCAATGGTGTTTATGGTTTGATGTTTGTGTAACACCAAAAAAGTGCAGAAAGATAAGATTAAAAGCAAGCGTGCAATGCAAATCTAAATGCAATCTAATGCTAAGAAACAAAGAACAAAGGAAAGTAAAAACGTAAATAAAAATTGAACAATCTCACCAAATTTGTATGTATTTCCATGATTCATCTCGATTTCCCTTCTCCATTTTACTGTTGTAGCATAATTTCCCTCAGATTCTCAAAGGTTCGTGCAAGTATAGCCTATTTAGCAAACCATCGAAGATTCAAGATAGGTGCTCCAAAAAGTCATAAGATTTTGAGAGAGATTGGAATGATGAAGACCAAATCAATTTATAGAAAATTGATTATTTGAACGACAAGCCAGGATTGAAATATCAACAAACGGTTGAGATTGACTGATTAGTCATGCATTCTGATAATAGTTAGTAATGACATGAGTGATATAAATTAGAAATAGAATTAAAGATTAAATAAATGATTTAATCTTCAAGTTTGGTATTAGAAAACAAAATAATTATCTTTGCATGACAAAGATGAAGATGGATTAAAGCAACTCTTGTTCGAATGCACACACAAGATTTAATTAATTAAATAGGAATGTTTAATTAATATGCATGCACACGCAATTGAGTTAGAACTAGATGACTGAATGATATGACAAATAGATTACTCATGAAATCCATTCAGACATCAATCCAGAGTTAACTGGCCGATTTGAAATAGATCTTTGAGTCAAGTAAAAGTGAATACTTAGATAACTCACACAATTATCTAAATATAGAGGAATGCGTTAAAATAGAATTCATAAATTAAATAATTCATTTAACTCAAGATTTGATATTTGAAGAATAATTAAATAAATAAGATGTATTTAATTAAGTGATGAAGGGATTTAAATGAATAATTAAATAAATAAATAATTTATTTAATTATAGTTGAAGTATGATAAAGAGTAAATTGACAAGAAGGATAATGTTAATTAGTAACATAATTAAATAAAAAGCGTTTATTAAATTAATCAGATAGAATAAAGAAAAGTGTGAATTAATTAAATAATTGACATTATTTAATTAATAGAAGAATTAAAGTTAAAGTGAATAATTAAATAATTGACATTATTTAATCATGACCATGGAAGAAATACGAATTATTAAACATATCGAAGTCGTAGGCTTAAACCAGATTTCGGTGTCTACAGTTTGAAGTGTTTGCAACATTCCCTAGTCCATACTTTTTGCGGCTAGCTGATTGTTAGTTGCTTTGCAAAGTTAGCCTAGACCTTAAATTTATTGTGCTTAGTTCAATTGTGAAGTTTATCCATTTCAATTGCAATTGTGTTGTCTTGGATGAATGTTCATGATCTGAAAATCTTAATACCTTAGAAGATTGCACTATTTCTATGAGATTGCAGATTTATCTGGGTTAAGCGAGAATTAGTTTATGAGGGATTGGTCCATTTCAAGTATTTCATCATTTGCATTGTTAATCTTAGAAGTAGTTTTAATTTAGAAATCTCTTTTAAACCCTAATATTTTTGTTATTTATTTTATCATTTGGGTTAAATGTAGGATTGAAGTATCATCATATTGCCAGATCTGATAAATTAAAGATTCAATATTTGCTTGTAGTAAGGTCCCTTTGTGATTACCAACATTTTCACATTTATCACTGAGTTGTTTATGCATTGTCAAAACCTGACATTAGAGACCTTGGGGTTATCTCTTGAGGCTTGTTGATAGAGATTTAACTTTCAAGAGAGGTATGATTTCATATTCTATCTGAGTTGTTGCTATGTAGAAAACATCATCAACAAACCCCTATACCCTCTACCCACTACCGTCTACCCTATAAAACCTTAAACACTCAACCCTAAACCCTAAAACCTCAACCCTTAAACCCTAAACCCTTAAACCCTCTACCCTCTACCCTCAATCCTCTACCCTCTACCCTCTACCCTAATTCCTCTATCCTTAACCCTTATACCCTCTATCTCTCTCCCACTCCCTCTCTCTCTCTCTCGTCTCTCCCTCCTACCCCTTCTACCTCTCTCAACTCCCTCTCTCTCACTGACTCACTCCTATCTCTCTCCCCTCTACTCTCTTAAATTTTAACCTTATACCCCCTACTCCTACATTAGAACCTTTGACCCTAATCCCCCAACCCTATACCCTTAATCCATTACTCCCTAAACTCTTAAAACCATTGACCCTAAACCTCTACCTTAATTAACAATTTCTACCCTCTATAAACTCCTTAAACAATCAACCCTAAACCCTAAACCCTCAACCATTAAACCTTCTACCCTTAAACCCTAAACTCTTTAAACCCTCTACTTACCTCAACCCTAATTCTCAACCCTTAAACCCACTTAGTAAACTCTCTACCCTAATCCCTCAACCCTCTTTACTCTTAATCCCTCAACCCTTAAACCATAATCCCTCAACCCCTATACCCCCTACCTTATACATTTGACCCTTGAACCTAATCCCCATACCCTATATCCTCAATCCTCAACCCTCAACCTTAAACCCTCTACCCACTAC